>LS997562.1:22704801-23304801 GCA_000469685.2 Haemonchus contortus | reverse complement strand
ATCTGGTCACTCAAAGGCATAAATTGATTCAGTTTCTGATTCTCAGTTAGGAAAGGTACCTTGAACTCGAGCAAAAGTAATGCAGTGTTGGTAAATCCCTTATCTAGGATGCGCCACCTCACTGACCTTCATTCAGGATGGTGGTAATGGCTTGAAGGTACTCTATGTGTGCAATGACTCGTCATGGTCAGCCGATGAACCAGTCAGTGCTTTCACCGTCTCACACGAGTCTAGAAGTTGGCGATACTAGACATTATGCCATCGGTAATGAACCATTTCAACCAACAAAACCCATTTGAAGGATTTTTCAAAATTTTCAAGATTTTGGCGAGGAGCCAACTTGTAAAAGGAAGCTGTATCTTTCAGTGCGAAGCGTGGGCACTCAAGTGACTAACAGATATAGAGGGCAACTGAAAAAGAGACATTTATCTTGGAGATTGTCATTCCCTCGACTCTTTCGCTGAAATGAGATGCCCTCTCTTGCATTAACCGAGCATGCATTGAACACTTTTCGAGTATTGCTTTTCATGAATGAATTTATTGCCGAAAAGGTGTAGAGCATCTAAAGCTGCTAGTGAAGGTGGAAATGTGGTTTGAGCTTAAGTGGCGCAAAAGTGGTTCTAGCGTTCCAGAAGAGTGACAATTGATCTCAAGGCCAAGCTACGACCGAAATGACCATCAAAAGATTTTAGCTATTGCGGTTGTCACTGGCTGAATAATAGCTGATTTGAACAAATCCGTTGTTAGTATTTTTGAATTTCGAACAATTCTGGAACCAATTGAACAGGAATATGATTGAGCTTTTGGGATCTCAAAAAGAAACGTGGTTTTGTACAATTTAATGAATTATTCACAGAAATGTTGGCCAATTTTGGGCCAAAGGGTTCATCGAAGGCATAGTTCACGGTAAAAATGGCTCCTGAGATATCCCTCCTAGAATAGATCTTTGGCCGTCATTTACCCTTCAAACAACTCGTCACGACTCATAGCGACAGTGATAGGGCAATTCTGAACAGTCTTGGCTTGATGTAGTCCGCTCATTTCGCAATTTCAGGAAGAGAAATCTCGTCCAACTACCCCTTCCATGTCATTTGTCCTGTGGTGATCTCGTACAAGCCCAGTCCTTACTCGTAGGAAGAGAAATCTCGTCCCTACTACTCCTTCCATGTCATTTGTGCTGTGGTAATCTCGTACAAGCCCAATCCTTACTAGACATCGAATTTTTTCGCTGGTCAAAAAACAGTCTAATCGAGCCGCTTCATCGCATCGGAGATTTTCTGTTACATTAGGCTACAGACCCTCACCGTTGATTCCGTAACCTCCTCTACTATGTACATTGAAGGCACAGCTCACGATAATTTTGGGTAATCCAGATTATGATGAAAATAGAAGACAAGATCGAAACTAGTGCGACTGAGGTAAAGAAACTGCGTGCATCGGTGTTTCCAAAGTGAAAAAAGGGCTTCGAAAAACCGTTAAAAAGGGGGCTGGACGAGAATGAAACCAGAAAAATGAAGAAGAATGGGGCGCCCGGACGAGCTTAACAGTGCGTTCCACTGCGCGCGTGGGGTCCTGGTGCGAATAACAGACAATGGTAAGCCAAAATTCATTCACTCATAAGCATAAATAAACTCAAAAACCCTAGTGACAGCAGAAGTAGCTCAATTTCCAGCCTCTAGGAGTAGGAAATTAAATAAGGGATCGCAGCAGCAAAAAGAATAAACAGAGGAAAAAAGAATGGGAGAGAAACTCGCCTCATCACTCGGCGATCAGCTGATTGTGTGTGGGTCCTACAACGAGTAGTTCCAATCTGTATTGTCTCGACACTCGTCTAACGTGACATCGGTCGAGGGGCGCGAAAGCCGATTACGGCGACAACAGGGCTTCCACTAGGCCCTAAGCGCTGAGATTGTGGGAGCGACAGGGTCCCTTCTACCACTCATGGGGGCCCTGAGTATTCCCGAAGGAAGAACTCAGTAACCTTTTTTTTCGTGAACCGTGCCTTTGAGTCCTTGGTTCTCAACTTTGATGGAGCATGTGGCTAAAATGCGGGAGAGATCGCTTTTCTGTTCCGGCGCTATATCGAATTCAAAAATCTCAGGCGGAGCAGAAAGCGATCTGACCTTGTCAATTTGTCTCAAGGAGCTGCAAAGCTGTCCCTGGCGAGCAGCTGAAGCGGTCACTTTTGAACCAACACTCGAGCGAAGATATCATGAGACTTAATAGGATATCCTCAGAATTGCCCCTAATATTGTGATTATATAATAACTATATGAATAGAAAAACGCCCATGTGCAGTCACATCCTTTGGAGTTCGCCGCGTACCCCGATACCAGGCGAATTCCCGTAATATTTGAATGGATATTCGACATACACTATGACTTCTATGAACTGAGTTTGAACGACGGCCAGCTTTTTAGCAGATTTAACCAACCTTGTCAACTGCATGCACAGTTGGGAAAGGACAATATTATGTTGGTGATTAAGTCTTCAGACCATCCCAGACTACTCGGATATTATAAGAGGCATTCCCACCTTCTCCCCGGTCATGGCATAGCTCGATTAAATCCAAGACGATTTTATATTGTTTATATTCAGTGGTTGAACGATTTGGTGAAACAAGGAATGTGACCAGTACGCTTTCCACGAAACATAAACGAAAAGGACAGAAATCCCCTGCTATTTTCGGAGGAGAATGTTCACTTTTTCCAAGAGTGACGTGATGGGATAGACGAAGACTTTTTTTTGAGACGAAAGCTCCATAACATCCAAATCGACCCACTTGCATCGAGGACTTTCCGTCATCGAATTGATGCACTCGCTTTTCTCAGAAAAAAGTGGCTTGAGTTGGATTTTTTATCGAAAGACTTATCGAGCGAGCGATTTTTTTTCGATGATTCTATCTTTCAAGCCCTACCCAAACCATTGTGCTTTGCGTCAAAGACTGCTCACAGTCAAGCCAAGCACACGGACTTTGAACCGCGTTGGAATCCCAGTAGCGGTTATCCCATGACAATTCCACCAACACCGAGCTCTTACCTAATTTTGGGGAAAGTGGAGGAAGTCAGACCGTTCTGTGGGAGCGGGTTACTGAAAAAACTGGTGATCTCTTGATTTTCACCCCACTACGTAAGCATCGTTCGAGAGAAGATGCCACTCCTGATTATTCGACCTACTACACAGAGCTTCTAGACGCCTGAGTCCACTAATAGCGAATTCACGGTCTCCAAAGTTGAGTGAGCGCTCGGCGTTGGTGTCGTGAGTGGCCCGTTCCCGGAATTCTAGCTATTTGTAGTTCGTGTGTTTGAATTGCAACTGGTTCATAGTCCAAGTACGGTAGGTGGTTGAATGACCATTTGATTAGCAATCCGTTTGCATAGGGCCCACGAATTGGAGCGTCTTCCATTCATTTTCTTGGATTTTTCTACTTTCTTCATAGCTTTGAAAATATCCAGACTGCGTCACAGATATTACAGGTGAAGGAATTCATCTGATGGTCAACCAAAAGGCACGTAGTCGTTCCCAGGTAATGGTCACAAGCAGAGGGTATAGGGCAGAGTTACCACTGCACCTTTGGTAAAGAAGAAGCGGAAGTCTCGATACCCAATTGTCCTGTCGCTACCACTCACCAGGCTTACCATAGCTCCCACCCATGTCTGGAATACACAGTCATGGATTGCCGGTTTTCTCAGCTGAACGATGTTCATGCTCCCCTGCTAGCACTCTCTGCATACGACTCTACCCACCGCGCGGCAAAACTGTCCCCATTCTATCCGATTTCGTTGTAGCCAATGCGCCCGCTTGTTCTCTTTGAGGAATCACTTTAGCAAATACTTCCCAGAACTATTGGTAGAACCATTGGAGTGCATAATGGCTGAAATCACAAGGTATTTTATAGGGTGCAGCTGAATCAAATGGCCCAGCAAATCTGAACGGAAGGAGAGTGCCTGGCGTGCCAAAAGAACGTAGGTGTTAGTAAGGGCACCTTCTGGGCTTTCTTTTCGTTCTTTTTCAATAAAATCTAATTTTCAGTGGATTCTTGAACAACTGAACTATCAATAGGAAAATGAAAAAAGATGAAAAGCATGGGAAGAGGAGGGAACGTAATTCGATGGCGGCTCTTGGATAATGAAAAAACAACGAATAACAAGGGATCAGACAGCCCGTGCGGAATCCTACCGACGAGGACCGATAGACGAGGGTGTGTTCAGAGTAAGCCGAGCCAGTGAGTTGTTGCTATAAAGCTTACAGCAGCACTATCGAATCAGTTTATTCAGCTCCAGCTCATCGCCAGAAAAAGTGAAATTAGATTAGGAGCATGGAAAAAAACGAATTCTACTCCGTTCCAAACTTCTGTCGAGGTTATTCGGAATTAGGGCTTCAAAGCTAGAATAGCCGGAAGTATGAGTTTTTTCTTTGTTGTGGGAAGTTTTGAAGGTTCAAATGTCTGTTAGTCGTTTTATAATGATCACCTATTAGGCATCCATCTGGCAAAGGCACCTGAGCATGGCCACCTGGTGCTCAGGAAGTTATCGGTCCGCCTTGCCGAACAGAGGTAAACCCTAATGGAGAACGGAAGGAAGGCTTTTATGACCTGGAGTGGCAAGGTGCCCCCGCGTGTCCCTATCAAAATCGTTCTGGGGTTGTGGAGTTTTGAAGGAGTAAGTATCTTATGAAGTGGCTAGCGCAATCTAGGCACATGGGCAAGTTGAAGCTTTTACTCTCCCTTAGGAGTCTGACACCGATTAGCCGACCCGGGAGGGATGGAAGGCATGTTTTTCGTAGACCCAATTCGGAATTCGATCCCGAGACCATGCGTGGAATAGTATGCTACTTCTCACTGCCCTGTACCCACTCAGGCATCCAAGTTGTGTATGTCAAAAAGGGAGGGGCAAATCAGCCAACCGCGACAAAACATTCGACTATTCAGGTATACCGGGGTAATGAAAGACAGGGAACCCATTGGTAGTAACCGCTTCAATAATGCATCTTTCCGATGGCTATTCAGGATTGTGAATGGCATGAGAGTCACCCAAGCCTCTAGAAGTTGCTCACGAGTTACTCAAGTGCTACTCAAGGCTATCTTGTTGATTCTGCCCCACTTCAACCACAAGTACTCCGAGTACTAAATCGAATTCCCCATGTCTATTTAGTTTCCGTTCATTCCAGGATATCTGAGCTCGCTAGCCGATCGATTTTTCCGCTCCTTTCGCTTCCTTCATTGGGAACGGTACATTCCTAAGGTAATAGGTTCGGATAGGAGCAAATCCCAGCGTGGGCTACATGCAATGAAGAGCTCGTAGTCCTTAGTTTCATGGAGGGAAAATTAGATTCAATCTTCATCCTACCAACACCTTCTGCCCTACCTACCTCCATTCAAATCTGCTACAGCGTCACTGACCTGGGAAGCTTTTAGCCAGTAGTAACTCGGTTGATTTCTAAGATCCAGATGTATTTATGTCTAATTGTAAATAATGAAAAACAATGTTTGCATAACTTAGCTTGAGTTGTTTCGCTTTCCGGGCTTCCCATGAACTTCCCAACCACATTCACAGTGGTGAAATGGGGGTGGGCTTTGGGTTGCCCTTTTCCTTGCTAGTCCAAAAGGGTCTCCAAAGTTTGAGGTTATTGTTTTATTAGTAGCTTCCATATGACCCCCACCCTATTTTCGTCCAGTACCCCCTAAGTAAGTGTACCCCTCCCTTTCCCGAAAAAAGCGATTCCCAAGAAAATTGACGCTTCAGTGTCACGTAACAACATGGGACTTTTCCCACGACTTCATGCCTTTTCTAAAGTGCATGTCCTCGTGCTTAACGAGCTAGGGATCGACAAAATAGAATGTTCAGCCGAACATGAAGAACAGCCAGCCAGCCTTGCAGGGACAAAAACGAGACTTGTGACAACGAAGGAGTGACATAAGTGAGGATAAGAACAGAAAGACGGAAAGATCCTAGTGGGATACGCCATGAATTCGACAATTATCTCAATTTGTTGATACAACTGGAGGGATGAGACTTCCTAGAGTTAATTTTTAAAAATTTGCGCCTTTCCGTATTCAGTAATGAAGAGAAAAAGATGAAAAAGGGAAAAGTACATGAACAAGTCGTGCATAGGCTGAGTGAAAGTCGAAATTAGCTCAGAATGTGTCGAAAGGGTAGAAAAACGAGACGGATTCCGCTCCGTTTGCCCACTCGCTAGACGAGATGAGGACTTGAAGCAAGAGCTGTGTGCACTGAAGCATAGAACAGTTCCTGGGGAAGAAGACGAAGAAAAAGAAGCTTCCCGTCGACAGCATACGGGGAAGCCATAAACAATAGAACGAAGTCGTGTTTACAAACCACGACTAACCATATGGTTGTGGGGCGTTGATGGCTGGCTGCCTTAAATTGGCTCTCCATCCATCCCGTCGTTAGCTTTGGCTTTCAACTCCACCCCCTTCCTCAACGACGATTCGATTTATGAATAAACACACCCAACAAATGCACTTACCAAATACACAACGGAACTGGAAATATACTAAAAACATGTTCAAAAAGATAATTGACTTTCGGGATGCCATTCGGGGTCCCTGAGTAACGGAGGGTTCTCACGTCCGAGTTTGATTGACGAGGAGTTATCTTACTAGGGGAATCTCCACTTAGTTATTCTGGCACAGAGGGAATATACCATAGAAAGAGTGTAACTTAGAAATGGAGTTATTAGGAGGACAAACAAATAAAACACATGATTTATGTGGAAATATTCAGGATGCTCCATGCATCCATTTCCTGCTCCATTATATACTACCATTTGGAAGCAAAACAGCCAGTTACACATGTTTTTGGGTACATGGCGCATCCAATAAGGGATTTCAAACCCCGATGGTTTCATACTTTCGCTTTTTTGCGCAAATCCTAATTCCATACTGGATTCACCAAATTTTAGAGCGATTCAATCATTCACCATGCGCTCTCCGGTCCACTGAGGTCCTTGCGTTCCCTCCTTCTGGCAGTAGGGTAGAGAAGTAGTGAGTTCTTTTGATGTATAGCCTACCACTTTCTGACCTTCAGAAGACAACTTCTGTGGGGTCGCCGATTTCGGCTAATTATTCTGGACGACACCTCTTTTACCCAATCATTCTGACTACTCGTAGCCGTTTTCGTAGGAACTTCGACGGCATGCGCATTTCTTTCTGGTTGATTTCCCTTCCTTTCAGCAGCAGCTGTTCTTTGATTTTCGGGAGCAAGACCCACCAGCTAAGCTATGCTGCCATTTAGCCGCCTTGAGGCATGATCATCGGCTGAGATAATGTCCAAGGTGTCCATGATCATGTTCTCACCAACTCTATCCTATCAGGGAAGAAGTTGCTTCTACTGATTCCGACCTACAGGGATGCATTCAACACCTTAAATTTTCATAGACCCTGGCTCCATAGAACACGGCTTAGGAGCCTAGGCCCTGCAGCAGCACCTACCTCTGAGGCCTCCTGCAATTCCACCACCATAGTTCTGTGGCAACCCGGACCACTGAAGCCTCTGCAGCTCTACTCTTCTCTTTGATGCCATATCTGCTCAAATCTCCAACGCATAGGTTAATAACAGATTCAGTGGTCACAGCGCCGGCTTCCTTGAGCCCTCTATCTTTCTTACATCATCCTCTGTTAGTATTTTCGACTAGGCTAAACTCCCTGACAGCTCTCAGTTGACCTATGAAGTAGCCCAGTAATACGACTTCCTGCTTAGTTTATCCGAGAACTTTTTATGCTGGTACATTCTGCCGATGAGGTGGCCGGCCCGTCTCATCTAGTAGTAAAGGCAAATAATCCATCTCGAAAAAAGATCCGAACGTACGTTTTGCTGGCTCACGAAAGCTGTCGGCGAAGAACGAGGGCGGGTGTTCGATGTCGAAATGTCATATCACATAAATATTTATTTATGGCCCGTTTTCCATTTTATAGAATTTTATTTATTCATATCCCGTTTTTCCATTTTATGTCTAGCCGTTAATGTCAAAATCGTCAGCACTACAAAGAATAAATTAAAAATAAGCCTCACATGCTCCAGAGGGCTCCGACTTTTCATCAGGAACGCCTGAGTTCGGCAATAAATAAAAACAAAAAATCTTTTCGTGATTAAAAAACAAATAAAGGAAAATAAGTGGTCCATGGAATGTAGGGATAAAAGGATAAAAATTGTCCGCAACTGCCTGATGAGTGTTCACCCTACCGGTATCAGTATCCCGTATCGTATACGACCCTTTTGGACTACATGGGTCTCCGATTTGGGGTGAGACTCGGTTTCTGTAGTCATTCTCAAAGCAAATCTTCCAAGTCATCAACCCACTGACAACGAAACGTGAACGAAGTCTTCTTCTGGTCCTTGTTTTTTGTGTTCTTCCTTCTTTTGGAGTATGATCAACTGTAGGGGAACGGGGTTTGCCTGGGTTTGGTAGTGCTCTCTAGGGTGTTCTCTCACCCGATCCCAGCCGAAAGTTTTGCTCATCTTCACTGCACCTCAAGCTCCCATGACATTTGGGTCCCAAGTACAAATTCTATAAATTCTGGGACCAGTACTTGGGTTTTGGGTCTACTAACTTTTGTTTCCACATCCTTTTTGTCGAAGAGGTCCTAACTCTGATCAACGAGTTGTGTGCGAGAAAGGACGACATCGGTGAGAGAAGGAGGAAAAGGAAAAAGAGAAAGAGGAACGATCAGGTAGTAACCATTGCTTTCAGACTGGCAAACGATTGGAGGAAGCTGCCTTTGCTTTCTCAGAATTTGTATTCACCGGAAAAGGTTCCCGGATGTGCTTGAGCATTGGCGTAAGACGATACTCATGGCCATGATGTGGAACAAACGAAATAATAATTTTCATCTGCAGGAATGGGATTTCTTAGAACCGTCGTTCATGGATTTTTCGCTAGTTACATGCTTTATTTCCTCTTCGCATAATTGTGGTCTTCTAATTGTGCTTCGGATCCGTTCATAGGCAAGAGAGGACTGAACTTAGTGTTGTAATGGAATATGTATGAACTCGACCTCTTGCTCATAAGTTTATGTGGGGTCCACCTTAGGCAACAGGTATACAATACTTGATGACGTTCGGGGGAGGGCCGGAACGTTCACCCAGACCTTGATGGAGGCGGCAAAGCGCGCGGCGGCCTATTGGGACACAAACTTGACGTAGAGTAGATTAGTAGTATCAGCTAGCCCTACTTATCCAATCTATTATACTCGATGCCCAAGCCCCAATGATAGGCGTTAATGTCGTTTTGATCACCACGAATTTTGCCGCGCGGCCCACCGCGCCGGGTGTGGTGCGTTAGGGACGAAATGGTCGCGTCGCGGTGAGAGGGGCGTCGCGCGCGAAGGAAATAGCAGGATGCAGCAGTAGGTAAGAAATGCAAGAACAAAAGTACTAATAGTAGAATCATGCATAAAATAATGATCGCATATCGATTGAGCTGTATGAGGAACGCTAGAGCTGTAATGACGGCGAATGAGTGGTCCGCGACAGCCGCGTGCGGCAAAATCTATTACCCAAAATCGTTCCTAACGCCCGTCTCCCTGCCGCGCCCATCCAGTTCTGGGTGAATGTACCCATACCCCGTTTGGGCTCATGTTTATGAAGTCTCGTTGTATTCCATCTGACTTTAGCAAGTTACACAGGATGAGAGGAATCATTCCCTCTTCTGCTTTGGGTCTACTCTGACTTCCTACATCACAAAATCAATCTTCTTCTTTTTTTCTACATACCATTCATATGTATCGGTTTCAGGTTCGATTATCCAATTAGGGTTCAATACACATGTAGCCACCTATACAAACAAACAAACACCAAAACACCAACAGGCTTAGTTGGCGATTTGTGGTCACATTACACTGGCTAGGATGATTGCTGTCAGAGGAGGTAGGTGAGGTAAGAGTGTATTAAATAATCCCTTTGAATTTTGAATGTGCACTTCTAAATTATTGATGCTCTGAACGAAAGGAATGTTGATCATCGTGTCCCTGGAGCTAGTCATTGGACCATTCTGGCTCGTGACAGGGACGAATGGAAACGTTACTGGCGCCCGCTCGAGGAAATTGACCATCAACGGGACGACAGGTGATACAGGTGATAATTATTGATATGTCAAACATATGTTTACACTTTGCTATTTCATACAGCGCATTGGGTAAACAAGCAAATATTCAGGTGGCCATGGCTTTTTGATCATGGTCGCTTTCAATACCCAATTACCGCTATATTCTGAAAAATCGGTCTGCGATATAACGAAAATGCACATGAATGTTGCTTTTCTGACTGTAGCCACGAATCTGTCAATATTTGAATGGGGAATCATTAAGAAAAAGTTGATGGCGTGTACACTGACTGAAAAGGACAATAGGTATCGTTAACTGTGGTCGAATGAGTCGTCATAGCAACGAAATTACCCTTTCTCCTATGTACAGTCGTTTAGAAAGCACTAGAGAGCTGGGATTCATTCATAGATGATATACAAATTCGAATGCAGGGTCTGTGGTGAAGTGGCAAATGGCGTTGTCACACACGCATGGTCACGGGTTCGAACCCCATTTCGATATCCGCCGAGGCCAAGCAAGCCTTCCATCCTTCCGGGGTCGCTTAATTGGTACCAGAGTCGTCTGGGAGGATAAAAGCACTGATTTGTACATCGTCTGGCCATCAAAGTCATTGTATGGGTCATATACACATCAATACGCCACCACGATTCTTAATCAAGTCGACTGCGTGGGTACGTCCGTCAGACGGATTCCCGAGTACCTTATTCTTCACTTTTGAATCCCAAAAATGAAAATGGGTGGATATTACCTAGTAATAGAAGGTGCTACAACCCAACCATAGGAGAGCCCTTGAAGCTGCTCTTATGGCATACCGAAAAGATAGACTTCTAACTGTTGATCAAGCCTACCTTGAAATGCCCTCACGTTTTTGGCCTACTCACAGAATGGGTACTTTGAACTCGTATTGTTAACCTATACAACAACTTGTAGGTGATAGGCCGATCAACAGCCCAACTTGAATAGACTGAGCGGATCGCTGATGAGTCGCTCTCATAGCCAGAGGGAAAAAGCTTTCTGAAGAAGCATTCCAATCCAGAGGTTCATCGTTGCTATACTTGCGTATGGTACATGCACCTGGGAGGGTCCTATTTGGAACTGAACGATCTCCCTCTTTTGCACTGTAGCTAGATGATCTTTATGAAAGAAAAATGAATCTTGGATATTGCACTCGCTGGAAATGCCATCATAAGAATACAACAGAAACTAAATGATCCACAAGTCCTACAGCCAAGTGAGTTAGATGGTAAAGAAGGAAGGTGTAGTAGCAGTTGCATGGGGAAGCTGATCACTGACGGCAGCTCTTTCTATCGAAGGAATTGGGTTTGGTGCTTTCAATTCTCCACATTCATCACCAAGACAGTAGTCATTTCCATTGTAGAGAAAGGAAACGGTTGCATGCGATTGCTCAAACCCTTTTAAAGTTGGCATCATGGCTCACTCCAATACAACTGCTTATGAACTAGACATTTTAAAACTTTTCAGGCACTCTCTTGCGGCGTACATTCAGTGGATCAATAAATAAACAAATAAGTAATAGAATTTGAGTGCGTAGTATTTAAAGCTAGTATTTAAAGGTTGAGCAATTTGTCTCACAAGTTTGGCGATTTGTGGGCAAAACTCCAGTCTCGAACGAGACTCGAACCCGTACTTGTCCTTTCCGGGGATCGGGCTCTTATCCCTTACACTGCCGTGAGTTTTGGAGATCTGCAAATGAAAAGCAAGTTGGTGCCTAACTTAGGTGGCACTATCTGTGGCTTGCTGTCGTCTATGTTGACCACTGTATACGCGTAGGAGGCCATTATGTAGTTGTTCAAGGATTATAAGAATTAGCTGAGACCCTCTTTAGGGGCGCCACTAATTGTTTGCTCAAGTTCTCCGAATGATTGTTTTGTTGAACATCGAGAAAGCCGCTCTTTGCACATAGGTTGATGGGAAAAGAACTTATAGGAGAACTAGATGAGAACTGGGACATCCCTAGTGGGGAGGGAATGCAGTAATTGTTTCTGCATCAGTGACCAGTATAGAGAGCGAGTAAATCAAATAAATGAATCAAGAAGATGGAGTCTCAGTTGTTCGTCAGATCTGCTTGGGAATGAACAGGGATGTCATTTGGGTGCATGCTTACCAACCCAATTTCTCTGGATTTAGCCTGTACAATTGTTTAGAAAGTGGGGAGAGGTTGGCAGCCAATAATTCAATAAATATTTACATTACAGAGACCTGTAGACGTGGTCTGAATCAGTCGACGATGGACGGACTGGTTGGCTGAGAATGTTCCAATCCTAAGATTTATTCCCCAAGCTGGTGTAGGTAACAGCGGAGGAAGACCAAAAAGCACGTTTGTGAGCCAGGTTGGGTTGTACGGTAATGTAAAAGTAATCAGAATGATTTGCTTGGAAACGGGGGAATTTGATACCTCACCCACCCCCTTACGTCCACCACTTTTTGTTGCCACTGTACATGGACTGGCTAAGGGGAGAATGCCTAATCCATTTCAGTCTATCTGAGCTTTCTCTCAGAAACGACCTCAGTTGATTTCGATTCAACTTGATGAAGAGTTCTTCGAAGTAATTCGAAGCAATTTGGGTACAACCTTGAAAAACGGCTCAGTCAATCACAACCACACAAAGCAGAGCAAATTCCATCAAATCCCAATTGCAACTGTACACCAAGAAGAGACCTCTACTGGTTTCAATCGAAGTGTTTACTTGTTATGAAGCACAGGCCAGCAAAAAATCTTTGAAAAATTTTTAGGTGCCCCCTCCACCAAGGGATTTACCGAGTTACCTGCATCATTTCAGGTAGAGGTGGTCTAGTGGCAAGTGGAGCACTATTACATACGTACGGTGAAGAGGAATCAATTTAGTATCCTCGCCCAGGCCTGCCAAGCCTAAGGTCCTTCGATGGGTACCAATTCCGTTCGGGAGGGTAAAAGCACTGACAGTACGACGGCCAGCCGCTGCAATTCATTGTGCAGACGCATTCAGACCTACCCCATTTGAATGGAATTCAGGTTAAGAGTGTACCCTAAAACGGAATCAAGTAAAGTCAGTCGTCCTTTGACTGACTTTACTTGATTCCGTCTTAGGGTACCCTCTTCCTGACTGATTGCGAAATTCCTGGGCCAATTTTTATCAACAGCACCATCACAAATCAGATGTTCAGGGTCCAGAATTTCTGTTTACTACAAAACTTACAGAATCTACGTACCCGTGTTTTTTAGCCGGAAATGCATCCAGCTGCTCGTTTTCTCCCGAAATGAAGCTGTACGGGTTTTGCCCTTGGGCAAAAACTAAACTTGATTTTTCCACCTAGGGAGTAGGGATGCACTTAGAGTACACCCGCACAATGTAAACTTTTTTGGCTCACTCTCTGCAGAGTATCGCATTAGCTAATGGGAAATAGAACGAATGTTTCACCACTGGATGGCAAATGAGTTTTGCTCTAAAATTAGGGAACAAATTGAGTTGTTTTTGTTGACATCGGCTCCTGATTGCTCGACAGGGCAATCATCGTAATTCTCTCTCTCTCTCAAATGTCGACAAATAACTTTATTTCCTTAATTAGCTCTTATTATTCAGACGTGCACAGTCTATTTATTAATGGAATGTTACCAGATTATTCCGATTAAACTGGCACTTAGTCCTAGCTCAAGAACTAATACTCGCTTAAAGGGACAGTCCGCTTAATCTTTATCTAAAGATTCATTTAAAGACGGTAGTGGCGTAGTGGCAAGTGGCGCGCTTCACACACGCATGGTCACGGTTCAAATCTCGAATTGATATCCGCCTAGGACAACCAAGCCTTACATCTCTCCGAGGTTATTGGTAGCAAAATCTTGTCTGGGAGGGTGAAAGCACTGACTTGTACATGGGCTGGCCGCCGCAAATTAACGTCCCAAGACTATATTTTTTTATATCCATAAGGTTATGGGGAACAGTGTGGGTGCCAGTGTGGGTGCAGAATAGTTCATCGATTGTGAAGAAAACTAGAAAATCAGCAAAAATCTCGAAGTATAACAGATATTTTGAAGATAATCATGCCAGAGGATGGACGATGTAGTGGCAAAGAGGGTGTTTGAACGAAATTCCACCAACTACAGGGCTTTCAGAGTCCGCTGATAACTTCCTTACTGAGGGGTATTGAGCAGAGGTGGGTGTCATGATTGGTGGACCACATTAAGGGTTTAAAAAACTTATGTCGCTCTATCTGACCCCCTTCAGACTTCAAAACCCCTTATGTGCCTCACTAAAGGACAATGAAGAACCACTTCTATTTAAATGGGAAAAAGCCGAAATTCATTAAAAACAACAAAGAAGTATTTTCAGATTAAAACGATGATGAGAGATTTCATGAGAGACTACGGTATGAAATGCTTCGTCAGCCCGTTTGATTGACGTTCTTTTGTGAAGCCATTGTTCTATAATGATTTTCATTAGCATTTTCTGAAAGACACCCATGTGGAAAGGGCAATCACGCCCCCAATAGCAATTTATTTCCAATCCTCCCCTCCAATCCAAATCCCTTCTCATTTGAAGGGTCAGAAAAAAAGGAGTTGGTAATTGGTACCAAACTCATCTGGGAGGATAAAGGCATTGACTTGTGTATCGGTTGGCCTCGGCAAGTCATCGAATAGGTCCCGTACGTAACGAAATACTACCGCGAATCAGTGGAAGTCGAATGCGTGGGCGCATCTCCCAGATGGGATCGATTAGCGCTCAGAGACTTTATCCCTTATCTTTCATTCACTAGTTTATTTATTTATTTACTCATTTAAGACAATCACCTAAAGTGCCACACCGAAAATTCTGTAACCTCCCACATCATTTCGTAGTCGAGGCCAATAAACTTGTATGTTTTCGTTTTTTTGCTGAGGACCAACAAAATAATGTCTATTTGCTGAAGTATTCATATGCCAACCTACATAAAACCAGCAGCAAATACGAAAAATCAAAACAAAACACTCTCTCCCCAGAAGCAGAATTTCCGGCATTTACCAGAATCCAATTCAATTGGTTACCCGACATAAACAACCATTACGTACATAAGTGGAATTCACGACGGCTACGGATGAGTCCCGAAAAATCGGGACTAAAGAAAGAACTACTCGAAGAAGGCAGTATCATCAAGAATAACCTTAAAAACTGGTTTCTGAGGTTTCCTAGAACTTGTGGCCTCTGACAGAGATTGTGGTAGGCGCCGGGTCGAGAAGCGCCTAGATATGGAGCAGTAAGGGAAAATGGTTCATGGACCCTAATAATCCTGAAATAGACCCTTCGAAGGGGCTTGGGCGCGACGCGACCGCGTTGACCAACGGTCTTTCTCCCTCCTCCCCCCTTGCACTGCCTGGGCTGGCACGCCGGCACGCCGGCTCGCCGACCGGTGGACTATGAAAGCAGCCACTGAAATCGGGCATCCCTTTTGTAGTCATAACTTCGTCCAATCTTAAATATAATTAATTCAAAAGATGAAAAGGGGATAAAGAATTACACCAGCTCCGAAAAAAGGCAGTATGGTTAGCTCCTACGAATCAAGTTCCGCTATCGGTTGATGGATTACGTGTACCAAAATAGCCTCACGCTGTTCCAGCTCAACAACTAACTGTCCACTGATGATGGAAGGGCCGCAAAAATAGGTTGCCATTTCTATAGAGCCAAATCTTGCCAGAACCAACCAGGCTTTCCGTTTCTCTAGGACCCATTTAGGTTGGTGCCAATTTGTTCGCAGTAAAGCGGGAATTGTAGCTCCCACCTGACCTGGCCTCCGGAAATTAATACAATAGGCAAACACCGGGGAAAGGGACACTACTACACGCATGGTTAGGGAATCGTGTGTCCCATGATCCTCTCAGACAATTCAGACCTTCTCTGCCCAGGACTTGGTCAGTTGCGCCCAGACTTTTCTGGAGAGTATTAAAGTACTGACTCCGGTCACGACAAAACGCCGAAACGATTCTGAGTGGATGTCCAAAGTCGACGTAGTTCCATGGAGTTACTACTGGGTCGGTGTTCCCGTCATTATTTTACTTTCGATGTTCAGATCTGAATGGAAGCCCACTATTCCATCAACAATGGCAGGCTAGCCCTACGGAGAGTCTTCCGATCGGTAGAACATCCATCTAGGAGAATTGAAGAATGACTTGCATTACAATTCAGAATGGAAGCCAACTGTGTGGTGCATGACAAATGCTGCAAGTCATCCGAAAAAGTTGGCAAAAAAATGCTGTAAACACAGATGATGAAGTACTGCAGAGCTATACGCGAAATGACATTTTCCACGGGAGACTTCTCATGTTATTGTTTATTTGCGAACGTCATCACTGTAAACATAATTAAATATGCGAAAAAGCCTAATTGACTGCACAACTGCAGCTGTTCGGCTACTCGCATGTAATGTTGGAGATTAATGCTTCAGCGAAGTTATTTACCTACAGTATCAGAAGGGGAGAAGATACTCAGAATGCCATTCGGGAGTAATTGATTTTCTTATTATAATGCGATATAAAGCGGAAGTGGTGTGGTGGCGAGCGGCGCACTTCATATACTCATGGCCAGGGGGTCAAATCCCACATCGATACCCGGCAACCAAGCATTCCATCATCCAGGCTCAGTTTATTGGTCCTAGCCTGAAGGGATGAGAGTCCTAAACATCAGCTAGCCAGTGCATGTCTGTTAAGACCATGAACACATTCAATCCCCACTCCATTTCAGAATGGAAGTCGAATTTCGTGGCTCATCCCAGAATTGATTAAAGTCTGTGGACTTCGTGCCTTTTTCTGGTCCTTCGATTTGTTCTGAGTGCACTCAAGATTCAATTTGTGCAGATGTATTTTAGGATCGTAGTAAAAAATAAATTTTTTGTCTTCAAAAACCCAGATTTCGTAACCCAGATTTCGTGATACGCCTACACATTTGACGAAGACTCAGAATAGCAGTAGCGTTTGAACGCGTACTGGTCCATGCAACAAACTTCAGCAGCTTGTGGTTATACACATCTCCCATTACAGTCTTGTGGACTGGAAGGAACCCAGCAACAAGAGAACAAATGTTGAATTTGCGGGAAAGAGAGACCAACGAAAAATCTCACCCATTCGGTCGAAGTAATGAGTACTGAGTTTAGCTATCAATCGGGACGGGTGCGCTTCGTTGCGCGTGTCCGTCGAAACTAGGTCACGCCGCAGCGGACGCACGGGGCGAGTCGGCCCGCGATATTTGACAGATGTCGCAATTGTCACTGGGGCACACGCTTTGCGTTTGGTCCACGGCAGTCAGTTCAAGAAGAAGATAACACAGACAAATGCAAAACATTTGCTCCAATGACACTTGGTAGTACTGTAATGTCATCTCGAGACCTCAGTAGGGTGCGCCGCGCGCGAAGTGGGCGGGGTGACCTACTTTCGACGGACACGCGCAACGGGCGTTTTCCATAGTAAATCGCCACAACGAGCTGTTTTACAAGTGAATTTGAATTCAATCCAATCCGCCAGCAGTTTATTGAATTCTAAAGGATTAGAGTACCTGACCTGACCCTGGATCGCTCTGGGTCTTGATTCCCAATTTATAACCCCCTTTTGAGCTCCTACTCGTCTAACTATTTAGCGGTTAGTGTTCGTTGACTAGCATGTCCCAGATGTCTTTGAACATCTTCAGGAGATGACATTCTTTTTTCACGATGAAGTTGCAATGTGAAAACCCCCGGATTTATTTACGCGTAGCCAGACAGAAACAACAATTTCAGTGTTGACAGGCGAATTCCCACTTCACCAGTGCAAAGCCGAATAACAAAAGTGAAGGGCAACAACTAAGACCAGCACTAAGAGACGATTCGAATAACAAAGATAAAGTCTAAAAGGATAAAGTTTGAAGTGTTTTGATGTTGTTCAACTATTCAATCCTGTTTTGAGATGCGCCCTGTCACTCAACTTCCATTCAGAATCGTTGTGACGTTTTGAATGGGTATGTTACTCACGCAATGATTTGCGAGTCTAGCCGATGACAAGTCTGTGCTTTGCGCCTCCCAGACAAGCCAGGCACCAATTAATCGACCCCGAAAAGATGGAAGGCTTCGTAGACCTGGGCAGGTGGGATTTGACACCCATATAATGTTAATAATCAGATCAGGCGCCAAATGTCCTACTGGCGGAGTCCCACTCGAAAAGGAATGCCAAAGTAATGTAGAAACGGACTACATTCTAGAGAGCCCTTGCTCCTTTTGCACTACAATTGCCTTTTTTAGCTCTGGAGAGAATAGTCATTGAGGCCAATCACTGCAAGAAAATGGGGCAACATGAGGGTCTTAATGGGGTTTATAGAAACGAATCGGAAGGCTAGAAAAAAGCACAGATAGAAGAACGGCTGAAGATGGCCCGTGCTTCATAAGGCAGCACCATAATTAAATGGAAATCTGGTGGAGAGGAGCTGAAAAACGATGGGCTAGCCGATGAAATGGCTGCCTTTCCTGTGGTAACAGCGAATGAGCTCTTCGATGTCATCGGTTAGAAGGCATTGGACTGGATGGTCCCGTGGGATCGCTCGTTGACTTCAATTCTTCAATACTTCCAACGAATCTGTCAATAATTCGCGCTACTTCTATGACTTTTTGAATCCTTAGGGCTTTCTGTGAAGTGCAGCACTTGTGATAGACGAACTATTTGATAAATGAGGTTGACAACGACCGAGTTTAGAAGGAAGGAAATTTGTGAACAGACAATCAATATGAAGAAGTTGAGACAAGTTGGTAAAGATTTTCATGGAGGTACACGATCATTTCAATCTCAAAGACTACCCAATGGTAGTAACAAATGAAGTAACCAAAAGGTTACCGGTCAGTTTAAATGGGAGAAAAATGAAGAAGTCAATGGACGGCTATTTTCAGCCACCCACAAGCACATTCACCCGAAAGGCCAGGATTCTGAAGGTTATGTGAGGCAGTGAACCAGTGAGCCTGAGAAATGACAGACCATATCCTTCAGGACCTTCTCCAGGGCCAAGCCCAATGACGTGAAAAACACAGGCTTCAGATGAAATGGGAGGATGCGAAGAATGAGAGAAAGGGGAAATCGCTCCCTGATCCTCCCGCTCATCCTCCGCACCCTACAATTTCCTTTAAAAATATGGTTTCTTTTCGTCTCAAACCAGCTGAGGGTATCCAGGGGAAGAAGCTGAGGAACAAAACTCTTCAGCACCCCAAACTTTACAAACTTCAAGAGCTAATAGCTATCCAGTAACTAGTAACAAAGCCCTCTAGAGTAACGTACATAGATAAAGGTGATAGCGCTTGATAATGTGTTTCAGGGTGGCTGTAAGGAATTCCGAACAAGGCAATCGGGCCATAGATAACCCCAAATTTAGCCTTGCAGGAGGTCTATCTGGGAGATGAATGATAACAATGCGGGGGAATGAGTGATTGCACGAATTTTTGCTTGTCTTATAGAACATAAATCAAATGGGGAAGAACGATTCCTTCTGAGAATAGCCATACATCAATCGCTCTGGAAAGACCCTGAAATGCGCATTGATCCAGGCAACGATCAAATATGGACGTCAACAAATGTTCTTCTCAGATTTTACTTCACCCAACCGTACGATTTCGGTAACAACTTATCGACACAAAGCGAAGGCCTTCGTGTGCCCGGACAAGATATAATCCTCTTTTCCTATCCCCAGACCTCAACTGTGGTAGTCACGCCGCTAGCAAAAAATCGCCGATGCTTCTTGTTGACATCGCCTGATGCTCAGGGGTATTTCCGGCTTCCATGGTTTGACTATGAATTGCTCATGACATTTACAACTTACTCATGTTAAAAGGATAAAGGATAAAGTTTTTGGCGTTAATCAATCCCGTCTGAGGGATGCGCCCCCGCACTCGACTTCCAAACAGAATCGTAGTGGTGTAATGAGTGTGTATGTGGCCTATACAACGACTTGCGGTGGCCAGCCGATGTACAAGTCAGTGCTTTTATCCTCCCAGACGAGTCTGGTACCACTTATCGACTTCAGAGGGATGGAAGGCGTGGTTGGCCTAGACGGGCATCGATCCGGGATTCGAACCCCTGACCGTGCGTGTGATATGGAGCGCCACTTCCCACTACACCACCTCCGTCCCTTACTCATATTATCCCTACAAATACGATCTTCTGAATGCTATGCCTTCCGTTACTCAAGCAAGAAGTGTCCCATTGACTACACTGCTCACGACACGACACAGGGACGAATGGAGGCGCTTCCAGACCCGTTTGAGCAGATCGATAATCAACGGGACGATAGGTGTTACAGATGATATGGCAAGGTTCCATGAAGCTTGAGTTCCTTTTTATAGCAATTTTATGGCAACAAGTCAATTCACCCCCACAGGAGTCGAGCTTGGAGAATAAAAGCGCTGCAAGATCACGGATAGATGGAAGTTTCCGAGAAAGTCATGAAATGGAACTTCGTGAGTGATCTACTGTGGACGTTATAGTTTGTAAATACTATAGGAACGGAAAAGGGCAATTGGCAACCGACCTCGATAGCCGTATTATGTATGATAGGTTGCTGCTCGGAAAACCAATGCGATAGATCTCACATAATAGCCTCGTTGAGTTTCCGGCATTTGTCTACATGTGGAACCCCTTAAAAATGATTGGCAGCTATGACATAGCGAGGAAAACAGGCCCTTTCAGCATAATATAACTTTACCTAGAACTTCGAGAAAAATTTGCTTCCAGTCATCTGGAAATCCCATGAACCCCCCACACTCATATATTCATCGGCACTTGAAGTCTTTGGGATTTGACCGTAGACGTATTCACAGACGGTGCTGCTGCTATTAAAGGTATACTCAGCTATAAATACATTTTCGGCTAGAGCAAACACGGTAATTAGCAACTACCGCAACTCGACCAGTTGGCTTTTCCCTTTCTGGACAACTGCCGACCAAAGGGAAGACCCATACTAGAAAAAAAAGATCATGAGAGGAGTTGGTTTTTGCCCATACCTCTATTGAGAAACGTGTTTTCAAGTCTCCATTTCATCCTCCCAGATAAGCCCATCATCGAGTGCTCGAACAGTTGGAAGTGATGGTCCAGCTGATCCTGGGATAATCTGGTCCTATGACCCTATTTGAATGGTGCCGCAAAGCAAGGTTCCCAAGTTTCCAAGGCAGACATTCCCCCATGTCTGCTTTTGGCGCGAGAACTGGGACAATTATCATAGGTATCAACAACATAACACCCACCAGGAAATCTCTCTCAATAATTGGTTCACCCTCCACGATTATATTTTCGTTGAGGGTTCAAAATTCTAACCCTGGATCACATTGCGTGACTGACATTATGAGACCGACCTTCTTGTTCCACATGTGTAACACATGGCACAAGGAGCCCGCTACCAGATGGTAGGCTTTCAATGAAATGATACACACGTGTGAAAAGCCTTCCCGACATAAAAAAAGAAACACAGCCAAGCCCTCATCCGTTTTTATCTTCCTGTCAAATGCCGCGAATAGCAGAGCCACTTCCAAACTACATTCTCTTTATCGGTCCATTTAGTTTTTTAGGGACTCCCCAGGTTTACTGTGCTGGCTAAGGGGTATGTAAGGGTGCTTCGAGCCCAATCAATCAGTCCCTGAGGTTCCGCCAACCACTCGTCATTCACTACAAATCAGTGCTCTTTAGGTATGAGATAAATTCGTTGGGCGTCGACCAGTCCTGTCCAAAGCATGCGATCCCATTTCGACTCCCACTCAGAACCTTAGAGACATTTTGAATGCGTATGTGTCTTATACAATTACTTGGGGTGGCCAGTAGATGAATAAACCGCTTCTACCCTCCCAGAAGAGTCTGTTACCAATTAACCACCCCGGAGGGATGGAGGTTTTGTTGGCCTGGCTGAATATCGGTTTGGGGCTGGTATTGGACCAAGGAGCGTGCGTGTCTGTGTGATAGTGCGCCTCTTTCCAGTACACCACCTCCGCCTCACAGAACAGTAGTAACAGCAGGCGAACCTAAACAGGAGCTTGGGAAGATGCGTTCATCGATACTTCAGTGCGTTACTCTTTCAAGCATGATATCAATTCGTTTGTTCGGTCTGTCCCGATTTCACTCAGCCAACTCTCTTCTACCCCGTCCCTATCAGGAAAATCAACGAATCAGCCCAGTCCAGCTCCAAGACCTGCGATGTTGTGGTTACTTACCGTGAACGTCCAGCACCACCCGATAAGAGAAGCGATGAAGTTAGAAATTCAAGGGAATGACCGCGAGGAACTCCAAGCGGACGTTAGAGGCCGCACTCGAAAAAAACATCCCCGAAACTATGCTCACGGCTGAATACAGATGGATATGAAGACGAGTATCACCTAGCTAATGCCTTGGGACGGCCAGGATTGACAGCCAGGATGCCAGGATCACGGCCAGGAGCGCATGATAACTTCAGAGAGGCTTTAACAAGTAGAATGGCGCACATAGCAGGACGAACACATAGTTCTTCGAATTTTCGACAACAACTCAACCGGATCAGAGCGACAACCCGTCACCCGTCAACCTTTTTGTAACAATGACCCCCACTCTACTCCTTTTGACAAGATAGGGTGCTTTCAGAGTTCACCGACGTGCATTGTTTCGATCGACCGACCTACTGCGTTGCCGGCCACGTGTTGATAACGCCGGACAGATCGGTTCAGAACCGTGTGAGGGTATCGATCAGTTTCCAGTGCTGTCAACACGTGGCTAACAATGTCGTGGATCGGTTTACTGGTTAGTCGATTGGAACAATGCATGTTTTTGAACTCTGGAAGCGCCCATTCAGCCCTTCCTAGAAGCTCCTTCCCCAAAAGTCTTTGCCTCTCTCAAACGAGTTTTGTACACCACGCACGCGAAAGTAACGTCATTTGCCCCATCCTTCCTTCACCCAGATGCAGCTTGCCAACCCTGGAAAATCCTGGACGCTTAGAATTTCTTAAAATAACCCACAATTTAGTAAAAGTGAACTTTATTGATGGTCAAAAAGCACAATAAAGCAAGTATTATCAGCAAGAAAGATATATAACTGTGTAGATAACTATTTCGTTAACATAGGTATAGCTGCTAACTTCAAATAAAAAGCACACACACACATATCCAATTGGGGCCGCTTGTCGATGACGTCGTTTATACTCTGATCAGCACGGACGCTGATCAGGGGGCGGAGACACACCAATTGGCCGCTACGCAACAAAACATGCTGCCAAAATCGATCAAAAAAAAAAGACGGTATAATATCAACGGTAATCGGATAGTAGACGACAGAAGGCAGCAAAGAAAACAAGGCTACAATTTGGGATGGGGGGAAGAAGAAACACATATGGATGGATACATCGACGCTAAACCGACGAGATAACCAACGACACACAAAAAGCGGCGAGCGTATACGTACGTACATCTACTACAGCATACACATTCACATACACATAGCTCAACCACCAGCGATACACATCTAAACAAGCAGTTAGACAGCTGAAGCAAATCTGTTATGGGTGTTTGATAGACACGGACAAAACACGGAAATCTTCAACGATGACGGCTTTTCCGATACCCACACACACACACTTCGCACAAGCTTATTTGCAGTCGTTCGAATCAGGGTATGGTATAGCGTGGGGAAAACAAAGGAAAGTAAGAAAAAAAAAGAAAAAAAACTGGAAACACAACAACATTTAGCCGAAAAAAAAGCACGGGGATAGTCGTCGCAAATGATGCGAACACAAAAGCACGAAACGGAAAACAATACAGTCACCATACGAAGGGAGGAGAGAGAGAAGGAATGAATGCGCAACGGAGGCTCGGGGATACATTTGCCTCATTCTCAGCATTATTTTAATCATCATCACACAGTATAATCGGTGAATGCAGCCGTAATCGGATAGTGAAGTTATGGTCCATTAATATGGACCAATTACGCAAAAATATCAAACCAAACACCACGTCTATTTCATCGTCGTTATCTTATGCCGTCGACTCTTGACGAACTTCGATCTTTTCAACGGTCATGTCCGGATTCATTTGAGTCGCTTCCATGATTGCATGGCTCAACTCCTGTAAAGGATGAGAATCAGCTGTTCAGAATCGTCAATAATCATGTACAGTCAAAAGCTGATGCCAAATCCTTTTTTAGCTAGTGTTTACTGTTAATTCACAAAAGTTCAGTATTGCTTGAAAAATTCACGAAGTTCAGAGTTTTTGGAATGTTCCAGAAAAAACTGGACTTCTGTGAACTTTTCAAGAAATGCTTTTAGAAAACCCCAATATTAACAGTAGACCGTAAGCAACATGAATGATGTGGAAGCAATACAAGTTACAATTTTCAACAATTGTTTCCCACTTAAACTCTGTTCGAGAAAAGGAGTGGTTTTTGCGATCGAAAGATAAATAGCAACTATCTACCTTTCCCATGGACATGAAAGTTTCCTTCACTGGAATTCAACTCAAAGAATCTATCAGTTTCTTTTTCATTCCATCTACCAAGGTCACATGAAACCCGTTCATAACTATGAAAGGATGAAAAAATGAAATGAATAGTGATGATCCGATGATGACGTCGCGAACATAAGAAATATTACCACGTCACAGGCCCAGAATTTTTACCGAAAATCAATTTTTCGTATGAATATCCATGCTGTTGATATGAGCCAGCATATGACACGAGTTCGAGCCTGCCTCAGCACTATAGCCTCTCTCTCTTTTGAATCGACTCATATTTGTACTCGGGTGGCTAAAGTACGCCAGAATGTTGATCAAAAGATCGTAATAAACCATATCAGACAGATATAAATTGAAAAATAACGCAGTAAGCCTCAATTCGCGGTGAACAGCGTTCAACGTTTCCCGTTCAATTGTTCTTCGAGCGCCTTGCGAAGCCTGTATCAGAGATGCTCTTCAAAAGAATTCATCATTCACAGAGGAGACCGAGTGTTTTGTAAAGAAATCAATGAACGGCATAATTCTAGCTGAGGTACTTGATGTTAAGAGTTACAAAAAAGCTGTACGCCGACAGCTCCCATCGAGCTCTGCAACAGAAATTTCTTCAAAAGCCCTTGTGCACCGTAAGGATAAAAAATGCTAGCATCTCTGCTTGGTCAAAATTCAAAAAGGTCGATTCGTGGCGATGCTGGATGGCAGATGCTCTTGAAAAAACACATCGTCTGTCAGATGGGACTTAAAGAAAAGTGGAAGGAAAATTAGTTTTTTCCTTAACATTGACAAGGGATGGCTGAAGTCTTATAAATAGTGATTAGGAATAACCGATAAACTTCAAGAAATGAAAATAACGAAAAAGAAACTTACAGCGTCGTGGTCGATTGGCTCATCAGAATGGATTGTTACACGATGCTCGACGTGGGTTTCAATGATACCGTCGCGTTCTGTTTTGTAGGTATACGTCTCCACGGTTCGATTGCCTGACGTAAGCGTTTTGCAGGACACGAATTCACCGAGCGCCTGAAAAGCTCCCATCAATCAGATCTATGTACTTAGTAGAGGCTGTCAAGTTTCTTTTTGAGATAACATTTTTTGGGACCAGCTGCATTTTGAAGAAAAATCTTCTCCACAACATTAAAATGTACATCTTTAGGAGATTGCACTACTTGTATGAAAAGATTATGCAGCGAGAAGTTTCTCATAACAGCACAAAATCCTTCACAACCATTCCCTACAGTCTTATCAACCATACATAACTGCCGGTCGAGCACTATTCTCTCTCCAGTAGAAACAAAACTCTCCGAGCCCTTTGTCAAACCCAGGATGAAATCCCGAAAATAGAGCCCCTAATGACGGAAAATCTGCCGCAGCAAAGCAATCCCATGACCGAGAACATCTTGAAACTAAAGTTTTTTGTAAACCGTCAATCATTCAAGAAACATCACATCATTCAATCAGGAAAGTCCGCAAGAACCCGTTGCAGCTACAGTCCCTCACACTTGTCATTTCTCTACGAAGGGCACTCATCAATGATTACTGCCTCTAAAATGCGGGTTCATAAATCTCTCGCCAAATATACAGTAACGGCTGGGAAGAACCCATAGAACGACCTATAAACTACTGTGACTGTCCAGATACTGTACAGATAGATGCAGAGAATAGATGCTGTACAGACGTTTGCAAGCAACCTTGTGCGTAATTAAATACAGAAAAAAGAACGTTTTCACTCATTTTCAACTAAACATCTGAATCCAAACGCTGACTTCATAGGAAAATCGAAAAATAACAACGCTTTTATTACTGGTCCCGAAAAAAAAGTAAAAAAAGTGAAAAGATTGGCGATCATTGGACGAACCTCATTGTGATGTTCATTTTGGCCAGCGTCGTATGCGACAGTTCGCGAATGAGTTTCAACGACGTGAGGCGAGCCAGCGGAACCGTTCGTTGCTACTGCAGCAGCACTCAACGGAGTGGTTTCTTCTCGGATGTGTTCCACAGTGACAACTCCCTGAACACACTTTCTTACTTGACTTACCTATAGTGGGTAGCCTACTCATTAACGAATTGGGCAGCCCTAAACTCACCGGTTGCTCATCCGTTGGAACGACATAGTTCTGGAAAGTCTGTTTTTGCACCGTATGCTTTACCTGTGAAGTTTTCAGTGTTCGGCTAAAATTTCAAAAATATCCAACGATCAGGCGGAAAACATTAATCAGAAGGGACCGGTTATTCCAAGGTACAGCCCTTCCTGCTACCATTCACACTTACGTGATTTTATTGCCCTTCTCATCATATTCAGTCGTTACTTCATCAGGAAGGCGGCTAGACTCCTGCCAGGTGGAAATCGTCGTATGCGGCTGACCACTCTCCTGCATACAATATATTTACCCTAGGAAGGAACAAGAAGGCTAAGAACTGAAAAGAGTGACTTGTGCTGACAAAAGCTATCGTTAAGCAATGCCGTGAGACGACGTTAGTGATAAAGTCAAAGCATTAGATCCGATAGACAGGTAGTATAGTAGAGGTAGTATAGTAGAAGAATCGTCGGAGAAAAATCTTTCCAGAACATGCCACTTGCAAGGCACGATTCGCAGATACTGTACATACTGAAGATCACGTCAAATTGGAAATCCTTACCGAGCTGGAGTCTGAGGGACCTCGAACGAGGTAACGAAGCGCTAAATTGCGCTAAAGATGCACAAAATGCCACAAGACGAATGAAAAAATAGCTTGCGCAGCCGATGATTGCTACCATACTCGATGTTGAACGCTGTCGGCTGCTCATTAGAACGAAGAGTTAGGGTTCAGATATAGAGGAGACGTAATCTTCTTCTTCGCCTCTTTTAAATGAACCTCATCTCTCAGCTTACAACCAGCAGCAGTCAGCCATACCAGCAAAGTATGACTGCAGCCATACAGAAACAAGGATTTGTACACGAAAGCAAGAAGCACAGCCAATACACTTTACTCGTCCACAGAATCGACCATGACACAGCTACTGTAAAGCTGTAGCACTGACGACCAACGCAGCTACTTGACCGTACTACTACTATACCTCGTAAGAGAGTGGCAATGGCGCCAATGCGCGCACAGTTACAGTGCGCTCCGCATGCTCCAGCCGCGGACTACGCAGATTCAGGCGTTCCGCTTTGGCCATCGTCGATGCCAACGACTAAAGCACTCCAACAGTAAACTACCGTGCTCTCGCCGTTTTGTTTTTGTTTACAAATACGACTTAATAATTCATGTCAGTTCGAAACTTACAAAAACCCTTTACAACTAAAAAATTTTGGTCCCGTTACGTCTATATTTTTCGTGTTAGCGCGATCATTCCAATGAACATAGAGTGCTTTTCAGTGAAATTAAATATCAAAGAGGACGTTCTAGAATCCCTTTGCCGGTGGGCGTTTTGCAGAAAAATTGGAAAATTCATGCCTGAAATTTTCTCTATGGTTCGAAATAGCGCCCAGATGTACGATTTGGGAGAAAATTTTGAATCCCCCAGGTGCCATGAAGAGGTGAGGGAAAAGCGCGCTATTCTCTTTGACAACAATAGAATCCCTAGATCGCAAGGCGATCATTATTGTCATAAGTCAATCCCAGAAAGGGCATTGGATTTGCAAAATTGCATTTAATTTCTGAAATTGAAAATTTATGACTACCGTGTCAAATCCTTCATGCAATGCGGGTGCAGTGATTGAGGGCCTGCGATTAATTTGGTGGGTGTTGGGTTGGCATCAAACTACAACAACAAAAATCATAATCATAACAAGGCCTCATGAATACTAAGGCCATATTCCTGGAACGGCAAAGGATTCTTTCCATTCTAACAAAGTATCAAGATCCTTGGCAATGTTGTAGGCAAAATTGAACGAGGTTCGTTCAACGAACACAGACACAATCTCTCCTCTTCAGGCTACCCTCCCCCCCTCTGATTGGGAAGCTGGAGAAGTGGGAACCCCCTTGCGCGGAATCCACTAAGAAACACGTTATGTTCAATGGATAGATCACACAACAAGTAAATTTCGGTGTTAAGTTTAGACCATAAAATTTTTTCTTTCAACTTTTTCCTTCAACGAGAACCATTCTCGTTTACGACTCCCTCCCTTCCAAAATGCCACAGCAATGTCAAACAGCGAGCAGCCGAAAAAGGAAAGGACAAATAGTATAGTGATAGCGAAATTCTACATAAACCTCATAATTCTATGCGTGCGCTATACGAACAAATTCAAAAGCGTCTACGAGAACGATTCGCTAGCCGAAACGTGCATCCCTCGTTTCTTTCAAAGAAACTGTTCGAAAGTTCAGTCAGCTACGTATATCATCACCTAACTAATTAGTTTTGTATATCAGTAAATTGAATCATAGAAAGCAAACGAGCATGTCCAAGGTCAAGCCATTGCGAACCGGGTTCTGCGGATCGAAATTCGGCGATATCCCTTCCCCTTTCAGACGATACTTGAGTTCGTTCGTTTCTCGTCGCACAACTCGTCCATCTTTTTCATCTGGATCCACGTAGTGCGGCAGAGTGACGCCTCCACTCTTTAAATAAGAACTCCGTTTCTAAATAGTTTTCAAAGAAAAAATAAAGAAATTCAGCGATAATGAACTAGTTGATTTCTCAAGCTTGGAGCCTTCGCGGAAATTGAGTACTCTGAAAGTTGCCAGGGCAATTAAACTAGCTTCAGAGCACTTCTCTTTGGTTGCTATGGCTCAGCCGACTGCAAATGAGAAATGCACTGGTTCTCATCAATCCCAACGTCCTACATACATGCTATTCTATAGGCTTATTGACTCATACAATTAGCTCACAATAAGGTATTTGTTTAGTTTCTCAAATGTGAGAATGAAGTTACAAGGAAGCTATAGATTACCCGTATTTGAATGAAAAATTCCTGAAATGATAGTGGGGTACAAAACGAGAGTTAGTAAAGGAGGTATACACCACAACCATCCAACAATAAGTTAAAGCGTTATGGCAAAGGTGAAATTTGGTAGGTCATGCCCATAAAAAGTGCTGCCGTGACTTTAGTTTTCTGTGCAGTTAACCAAAGTACTCGAAAACAAAAAAAAAACAAACAGTAGGAAAAGGTTCAAGAATTCACAATAGACCTGAGAGGTGAACAGCAATGGTGAATAAAAAGGAAACAAGTGTAAAAGTTCAATAGCAAAGGGCATCGATCGGAAACCTTCCCACATATCTTGTCAGTAAAAATCAACCCATGGTCTTTCTTCCTTTTTGCTTTACGCTTTTCTTTCTAGTACCCCAACGATAGCACCGTGAAAGTAGTGTCTGACACTAGCTCAAAGGATTGTCGCTGGCCAGCGCGGTACATCTACGTAGTCATAGAAGACAAGTTCGTGTGGTGAGTGCGTAATCTACCCAGCGTGGAAAACAACAAAATCGTGCGATGTGCTTCATGGACCCAGGGCGAAAAAGAATTCCCTTGAGAAAAGTTCTTCACAGACGGGTTGTAAGAAGAGATGGAATGCATGATTGCTTGCAAAGAATTCATGGGAAGGTAGGGAAAGGGCTAGCAGTGTGATGGAACTCTGGGCCTTTCTTTCAGACTTCTTTTACCAAGTCAAGGTATCCTACGGGCCTAAACCAATCTGCAGTGCCCACAAGAATTTCACGGGATGAGGTGAAACATTCTACTGTAGCTCGAAAATAACCCGCTGCGAAGGAGAAAACCTCACTAGATCTCCAATAGTCATATATGAACTCATCTCTACGTCTCAACATTACACACAGAAGGAATTCAAGGGCTGCCCTTAACCCAGTCAAATTGGCCTGTAGATACAACAAGATATCTTATTGTTCCTAAAAACATCTGTCAACTTTGTCAATAGAAGAGAAAGCTACTTCTAGTGTCCTGCAAACACTTCCGCCTGCGATGACTTCACAGAGCGTCAAGTGTTAAGCGCTATGCAAACAGCACAGCCGGAATTACAACTAGAAATTCTCAAAAACTGCACGTCTAATCAAAAATTATTTCAAAAATCAAATGTTACTGACGAACGAATGATGAAAAAGAATCCATAATGAAAAGAGAAATTGAAAGCTAATACTGACCTCGACTGGTATAACTTGAATCTGATTTTTCTCATCTTCCGAGCTACTGGAAGAGTCGCTCGAGTCCGTTTCCTTTTTACCCTTCTTCTGTTTCTTTGGTTTCTGTGCTGAGCTCTGCAATGACAAGAATTGAACAATCGGTCAAAATTCCTTGAAAAGACACATTTGATACAAGGGAGGACGGCTTCTACCATGGATGAAAAGATCATCACAACTTTTACTTTTCTATTTTTCTCAAAAGAAAATTAAAAAATCAGAAGGTTCAAACCGTTCCACCAATGTATCAATTCACACTGACACAAACGCCCATACATCAATTAGGGTCATGTGCCAGAAGTAGAAAAAACACCACAGCACCATGTTCTAAGCTAGCAACAAAGGTGAAGATGAAGCTTGCCTTCACGCTAAACAGAACTCATCTAACTTTTTTTATTTGTGAGCGATGCTAGCAAATTATTAGAGGGTAAAACAACAGCACAAACACAATATCAAACTGAAATGCGTACATAAGCAAGCAGCTACAGCGCAGTGAAACAGAAACGTGCGGATGACCCTAATTGTGGGCAAAAAACAAAGAGCGGACCTTGAAACCGAGTCGGCTGAAGAACGAACGATCAGATGACGGCATTGGTGGTGTAACAGAGAAGATCATCCCAGCTTCGTCCTCAGAGAGATCGCGCAACCCCGCCCCTGTCAAGCAAAGCACAGGCTCAAGTTGAACCTCGGCACGTCGATCAACACGAACTTCTACCCATTCATCTCCCTGCATAGTTCTTCCTTCCAGACGCCCTGTATGACTACATGCAACAGGTATAGCATGTTCAGAATCTGTACTCAAGTCATGACGAGAAGAATCCTCCTGGAGATACGACGTTACAGCTTCTTTATGAATAGTAGGCCTTTGTACATCCCAGGAGCGAGTCCAAGAAGGGTGTTTTCGATCCTCCGAGCGCTCCTGAGCAATAACACCATCTTTGTTGGAGCTGGCAGCATTTGAAACCGTACTTACAGCCTGTCCGCGGAGAGTCGCGTGAATATCATCTTTCAAGTTTGAAGAATATTTGGATGGACAACCAGCAAGTTCAGAGAAACCTTCATACGATGTAGATGACGTTGATGTTGCAGGACCGATTTCATAATGTTCAACGACTTCATCACTGTCACCACGACGCCATCTTCTGAAGAGATACGTGCGCGAATTGGTGGATCCGGATGAACCGGCAAGAATTTTTCTATCACTGACTCGAGAAGAAATGTGCAAGCGATCTTCCGAAGTGCCACCATAACGATCAATAGTATCTTGGACGTCATCGTTCTTAGCTGCACTCAGATGTTCAGGATTTTCATAAGCTTCTTCACGTTTTTGACTCCCAGACTTCCAGAATGCGAATGGTCTAGATCCACTTCGGCTTTCAACCTGCTCCGAAGAATCAGTCTTCTCTCCAGAAGTGCTCGGAGACAACCCTGACAAACCTCGATCTTTTTCTGCATTCAATGCCTGGACAGAAGCCTGATCTTCTTTCACAGCCCGACCTCTCAAATGCAGAGCTGCCTTCTTATCCTCTTTTTGATCGACTTCTGTTTTGACAGCGGTAGATGTCTTCCCAGTTTTAGTTACATCCCAAGACTGCCCACGATGGTAGACTTGCGCATGTTCTCGCAACGGCGCGGAAGGCAATTCAGAATGGCGAGAAGTAGATTCAAGTGCGCCTTCGTGTGATGTAGAGTCAAGTCCGTATGTTTCAGATCGAACTCTATCCTTCTCAACAATCTCTTCGTCACCACCGTGTCGCTGTCTTTCAAAAACGTACGCGTGGCGCTGCTTGCGTTCTGAAGTCGTGCCTGACGCCGGCTTATATGGCGAAGGAGTTGGAGCATTGAAAGGAATTTGCTCGATATCTCGTTGGCGATTCACTTCGTCTAGTGGACCGGCGTATTTCCCAGTAAAAGGGTATTCGGAGCCACCATGTAAGTTCGAACCATGTTTCCGACCACCTGACTTCCAAAATGAAAACAACCCTGAGGATTTATGATCTTTCGTCGGTTTGCTCGTAATTGCCTCATCATCCTCTGATGTCCTGTGTGGTACCCGTGTTACCAATCGAACTTTGGGCGCTTCCTCTTCAGCAGAGGGAGATGGCATATCTTGCTCAGGAGCTCTTTTCAAATGTAGAACTGCCTTTCTACCCGTGCCATGATCGGTTTCTGATCTAACAGCGGTAGGAGTCTTTTCAGTTTCGGCCACCTCCCAGGACTGCCCACGGTGGTAAACTTTCGCATGATCTCGAAGCGGCGCGGAAGGCAACTCAGAATGAAGTGTAGTAGATTCCAGAGGGCCCTTGTAGGATGTGGAAGCAACTCCATATGTTTCAGGTTGAACCCGGTCTTTCTCAACAATCTCTTCGTCACCGTCGTGTCGCCATCTTCCGAATACATATGCACGGGGCTGGGCTGTTTCTGAACCCCTTTCTGGTGTTGGTTTATAGGTTACAGGAGTGGGTGCTTTGAACGGAATCTGTTCGATATCTCGTTGGCGATTCACTTCATCTAATGGACCAGCATATTTCCCAGTAACGGGATGTTCGGAGCCATCGTATGAGTCCCCACGATGCTTCCGATCGCCTGACTTCCAGAATGAAAACAGTCCAGAAGACTCATGATCTTTCGTCGGTTTGCTCGTGAGTGCCTCATCATCCTCTGATGTCCTGTGCGGTACCCGTGCTATCAATCGAACCTTGGGCGCTTCCTCGTCAGCAGAAGGAGATGGCATGTCTTTATCAGGCGTACCTTTCAAATGTAGGATCGCCTTCTTAGCCGTCACTTCTGTTGTGGAAGTAGTAGGAGTCTTCACAGTTTTGGTCACATCCCAGGATTGCCCATGGTGGTACACTTTTGCATGATCTCGCAGTGGCGCGGAAGGCAACTCAGAATGAAGTGTGGTAGATTCCAGAGGGCCCTTGTAGGATGTGGAAGCAACTCCATATGTTTCAGGTCGAACCCGGTCTTTCTCAACAATCTCTTCGTCACCGTCGTGTCGCCATCTTCCGAATACATATGCACGGGGCTGGGCTGTTTCTGAACCCCTTTCTGGTGTTGGTTTATAGGTTACAGGAGTGGGTGCTTTGAACGGAATCTGTTCGATATCTCGTTGGCGATTTACTTCATCTAATGGACCAGCATATTTCCCAGTAACGGGATGTTCGGAGCCATCGTATGAGTCCCCACGATGCTTCCGATCGCCTGACTTCCAGAATGAAAACAGTCCAGAAGACTCATGATCTTTCGTCGGTTTGCTCGTGAGTGCCTCATCATCCTCTGATGTCCTGTGCGTTACCCGTGCTATCAATCGAACCTTGGGCGCTTCCTCGTCAACAGAAGGAGATGGCATGTCTTTATCAGGCGTACCTTTCAAACGCAGGATCGCCTTCTTACCCGTCACTTCTGTTGTGGAAGTAGTAGGAGTCTTCACAGTTCTGGTCACATCCCAGGATTGCCCATGGTGGTACACTTTCGCATGATCTCGCAGTGGCGCGGAAGGCAACTCAGAATGAAGTGTGGTGGATTCCAGAGGGCCCTTGTAGGATGTGGAAGCAACTCCATATGTTTCAGGTCGAACCCGGTCTTTCTCAACAATCTCTTCGTCACCGTCGTGTCGCCATCTTCCGAATACATATGCACGGGGCTGGGCTGTTTCTGAACCCCTTTCTGGTGTTGGTTTATAGGTTACAGGAGTGGGTGCTTTGAACGGAATCTGTTCGATATCTCGTTGGCGATTCACTTCATCTAATGGACCAGCATATTTCCCAGTAATGGGATATTCGATGCCATCGTATGAGTCCCCACGATGCTTCCGATCGCCTGACTTCCAGAATGAAAACAGTCCAGAAGACTCAAGATCTTTCGTCGGTTTGCTCGTGAGTGCCTCATCATCCTCTGATGTCCTGTGCGGTACCCTTGCTATCAATCGAACCTTGGGCGCTTCCTCGTCAACAGAAGGAGATTGCATGTCTTTCTCAGGCGTACCTTTTAAATGTAGGATCGCCTTCTTACCCGTCACTTCTGTTGTGGAAGTAGTAGGAGTCTTCACAGTTTTAGTCACATCCCAAGATTGCCCATGGTGGTACACTTTCGCATGATCTCGCAGTGGCGCGGAAGGCAACTCAGAATGAAGTGTGGTAGATTCCAGAGGGCCCTTGTAGGATGTGGAAGCAACTCCATATGTTTCAGGTCGAACACGGTCTTTCTCAACAATCTCTTCGTCACCGTCGTGTCGCCATCTTCCGAATACATATGCACAGGGCTGGGCTGTTTCTGAACCCCTTTCTGGTGTTGGTTTATAGGTTACAGGAGTGGGTGCTTTGAACGGAATCTGTTCGATATCTCGTTGGAGATTCACTTCATCTATTGGACCAGCATATTTCCCAGTAACGGGATGTTCGGAGCCATCGTATGAGGCCCCACGATGCTTCCGATCGCCTGACTTCCAGAATGAAAACAGTCCAGAAGACTCATGATCTTTCGTCAGTTTGCTCGTGAGTGCCTCATCATCCTCTGATGTCCTGTGCGGTACCCGTGCTATCAATCGAACCTTGGGCGCTTCCTCGTCAACAGAAGGAGATGGCATGTCTTTATCAGGCGTACCTTTCAAATGCAGGATCGCCTTCTTACCCGTCACTTCTGTTGTGGAAGTAGTAGGAGTCTTCACAGTTTTGGTCACATCCCAGGATTGCCCATGGTGGTACACTTTCGCATGATCTCGCAGTGGCGCGGAAGGCAACTCAGAATGAAGTGTGGTAGATTCCAGAGGGCCCTTGTAGGATGTGGAAGCAACTCCATATGTTTCAGGTCGAACCCGGTCTTTCTCAACAATCTCTTCGTCACCGTCGTGTCGCCATCTTCCGAATACATATGCACGGGGCTGGGCTGTTTCTGAACCCCTTTCTGGTGTTGGTTTATAGGTTACAGGAGTGGGTGCTTTGAACGGAATCTGTTCGATATCTCGTTGGCGATTTACTTCATCTATTGGACCAGCATATTTCCCAGTAAGGGGATGTTCGGAGCCATCGTATGAGTCCCCACGATGCTTCCGATCGCCTGACTTCCAGAATGAAAACAGTCCAGAAGACTCATGATCTTTCGTCGGTTTGCTCGTGAGTGCCTCATCATCCTCTGATGTCCTGTGCGTTACCCGTGCTATCAATCGAACCTTGGGCGCTTCCTCGTCAACAGAAGGAGATGGCATGTCTTTATCAGGCGTACCTTTCAAATGCAGGATCGCCTTCTTACCCGTCACTTCTGTTGTGGAAGTAGTAGGAGTCTTCACAGTTCTGGTCACATCCCAGGATTGCCCATGGTGGTACACTTTCGCATGATCTCGCAGTGGCGCGGAAGGCAACTCAGAATGAAGTGTGGTGGATTCCAGAGGGCCCTTGTAGGATGTGGAAGCAACTCCATATGTTTCAGGTCGAACCCGGTCTTTCTCAACAATCTCTTCGTCACCGTCGTGTCGCCATCTTCCGAATACATATGCACGGGGCTGGGCTGTTTCTGAACCCCTTTCTGATGTTGGTTTATAGGTTACAGGAGTGGGTGCTTTGAACGGAATCTGTTCGATATCTCGTCGGCGATTCACTTCATCTAATGGACCAGCATATTTCCCAGTAATGGGATATTCGATGCCATCGTATGAGTCCCCACGATGCTTCCGATCGCCTGACTTCCAGAATGAAAACAGTCCAGAAGACTCAAGATCTTTCGTCGGTTTGCTCGTGAGTGCCTCATCATCCTCTGATGTCCTGTGCGGTACCCTTGCTATCAATCGAACCTTGGGCGCTTCCTCGTCAACAGAAGGAGATTGCATGTCTTTCTCAGGCGTACCTTTTAAATGTAGGATCGCCTTCTTACCCGTCACTTCTGTTGTGGAAGTAGTAGGAGTCTTCACAGTTTTAGTCACATCCCAAGATTGCCCATGGTGGTACACTTTCGCATGATCTCGCAGTGGCGCGGAAGGCAACTCAGAATGAAGTGTGGTAGATTCCAGAGGGCCCTTGTAGGATGTGGAAGCAACTCCATATGTTTCAGGTCGAACCCGGTCTTTCTCAACAATCTCTTCGTCACCGTCGTGTCGCCATCTTCCGAATACATATGCACGGGGCTGGGCTGTTTCTGAACCCCTTTCTGGTGTTGGTTTATAGGTTACAGGAGTGGGTGCTTTGAACGGAATCTGTTCGATATCTCGTTGGCGATTCACTTCATCTAATGGACCAGCATATTTCCCAGTAACGGGATGTTCGGAGCCATCGTATGAGTCCCCACGATGCTTCCGATCGCCTGACTTCCAGAATGAAAACAGTCCAGAAGACTCATGATCTTTCGTCAGTTTGCTCGTGAGTGCCTCATCATCCTCTGATGTCCTGTGCGGTACCCGTGCTATCAATCGAACCTTGGGCGCTTCCTCGTCAACAGAAGGAGATGGCATGTCTTTATCAGGCGTACCTTTCAAATGCAGGATCGCCTTCTTACCCGTCACTTCTGTTGTGGAAGTAGTAGGAGTCTTCACAGTTTTGGTCACATCCCAGGATTGCCCATGGTGGTACACTTTCGCATGATCTCGCAGTGGCGCGGAAGGCAACTCAGAATGAAGTGTGGTAGATTCCAGAGGGCCCTTGTAGGATGTGGAAGCAACTCCATATGTTTCAGGTCGAACCCGGTCTTTCTCAACAATCTCTTCGTCACCGTCGTGTCGCCATCTTCCGAATACATATGCACGGGGCTGGGCTGTTTCTGAACCCCTTTCTGGTGTTGGTTTATAGGTTGCAGGAGTGGGTGCTTTGAACGGAATCTGTTCGATATCTCGTTGGCGATTCACTTCATCTATTGGACCAGCATATTTCCCAGTAACGGGATGTTCGGAGCCATCGTATGAGTCTCCACGATGCTTCCGATCGCCTGATTTCCAGAATGAAAACAGTCCAGAAGACTCAAGATCTTTCGTCGGTTTGCTCGTGAGTGCCTCATCATCCTCTGATGTCCTGTGCGGTACCCGTGCTATCAATCGAACCTTGGGCGCTTCCTCGTCAACAGAAGGAGATGGCATGTCTTTATCAGGCGTACCTTTCAAATGCAGGATCGCCTTCTTACCCGTCACTTCTGTTGTGGAAGTAGTAGGAGTCTTCACAGTTTTGGTCACATCCCAGGATTGCCCATGGTGGTACACTTTCGCATGATCTCGCAGTGGCGCGGAAGGCAACTCAGAATGAAGTGTGGTAGATTCCAGAGGGCCCTTGTAGGATGTGGAAGCAACTCCATATGTTTCAGGTCGAACCCGGTCTTTCTCAACAATCTCTTCGTCACCGTCGTGTCGCCATCTTCCGAATACATATGCACGGGGCTGGGCTGTTTCTGAACCCCTTTCTGGTGTTGGTTTATAGGTTACAGGAGTGGGTGCTTTTAACGGAATCTGTTCGATATCTCGTTGGCGATTCACTTCATCTAATGGACCAGCATATTTCCCAGTAACGGGATGTTCGGAGCCATCGTATGAGTCCCCACGATGCTTCCGATCGCCTGACTTCCAGAATGAAAACAGTCCAGAAGACTCATGATCTTTCGTCGGTTTGCTCGTGAGTGCCTCATCATCCTCTGATGTCCTGTGCGGTACCCGTGCTATCAATCGAACCTTGGGCGCTTCCTCGCCAACAGAAGAAGATGGCATGTCTTCATAAGGCGTACCTTTCAAATGCAGGATCGCCTTCTTACCCGTCACTTCTGTTGTGGAAGTAGTAGGAGTCTTCACAGTTTTGGTCACATCCCAAGATTGCCCATGGTGGTACACTTTCGCATGATCTCGCAGCGGCGCGGAAGGCAACTCAGAATGAAGTGTGGTAGATTCCAGAGGGCCCTTGTAGGATGTGGAAGCAACTCCATATGTTTCAGGTCGAACCCGGTCTTTCTCAACAATCTCTTCGTCACCGTCGTGTCGCCATCTTCCGAATACATATGCACGGGGCTGGGCTGTTTCTGAATCCCTTTCTGGTGTTGGTTTATAGGTTACAGGAGTGGGCGCTTTGAACGGAATCTGTTCGATATCTCGTTGGCGATTCACTTCATCTAATGGACCAGCATATTTCCCAGTAACGGGATGTTCGGAGCCATCGTATGAGTCCCCACGATGCTTCCGATCGCCTGACTTCCAGAATGAAAACAGTCCAGAAGACTCATGATCTTTCGTCGGTTTGCTCGTGAGTGCCTCATCATCCTCTGATGTCCTGTGCGGTACCCGTGCTATCAATCGAACCTTGGGCGCTTCCTCGCCAACAGAAGAAGATGGCATGTCTTCATAAGGCGTACCTTTCAAATGCAGGATCGCCTTCTTACCCGTCACTTCTGTTGTGGAAGTAGTAGGAGTCTTCACAGTTTTGGTCACATCCCAAGATTGCCCATGGTGGTACACTTTCGCATGATCTCGCAGCGGCGCGGAAGGCAACTCAGAATGAAGTGTGGTAGATTCCAGAGGGCCCTTGTAGGATGTGGAAGCAACTCCATACGTTTCAGGTCGAACCCGGTCTTTCTCAACAATCTCTTCGTCACCGTCGTGTCGCCATCTTCCGAATACATATGCACGGGGCTGGGCTGTTTCTGAACCCCTTTCTGGTGTTGGTTTATAGGTTACAGGAGTGGGTGCTTTGAACGGAATCTGTTCGATATCTCGTCGGCGATTCACTTCATCTAATGGACCAGCATATTTCCCAGTAATGGGATATTCGATGCCATCGTATGAGTCCCCACGATGCTTCCGATCGCCTGACTTCCAGAATGAAAACAGTCCAGAAGACTCAAGATCTTTCGTCGGTTTGCTCGTGAGTGCCTCATCATCCTCTGATGTCCTGTGCGGTACCCTTGCTATCAATCGAACCTTGGGCGCTTCCTCGTCAACAGAAGGAGATTGCATGTCTTTCTCAGGCGTACCTTTTAAATGTAGGATCGCCTTCTTACCCGTCACTTCTGTTGTGGAAGTAGTAGGAGTCTTCACAGTTTTAGTCACATCCCAAGATTGCCCATGGTGGTACACTTTCGCATGATCTCGCAGTGGCGCGGAAGGCAACTCAGAATGAAGTGTGGTAGATTCCAGAGGGCCCTTGTAGGATGTGGAAGCAAATCCATATGTTTCAGGTCGAACCCGGTCTTTCTCAACAATCTCTTCGTCACCGTCGTGTCGCCATCTTCCGAATACATATGCACGGGGCTGGGCTGTTTCTGAACCCCTTTCTGGTGTTGGTTTATAGGTTACAGGAGTGGGTGCTTTGAACGGAATCTGTTCGATATCTCGTTGGCGATTCACTTCATCTAATGGACCAGCATATTTCCCAGTAATGGGATATTCGATGCCATCGTATGAGTCCCCACGATGCTTCCGATCGCCTGACTTCCAGAATGAAAACAGTCCAGAAGACTCAAGATCTTTCGTCGGTTTGCTCGTGAGTGCCTCATCATCCTCTGATGTCCTGTGCGGTACCCTTGCTATCAATCGAACCTTGGGCGCTTCCTCGTCAACAGAAGGAGATTGCATGTCTTTCTCAGGCGTACCTTTTAAATGTAGGATCGCCTTCTTACCCGTCACTTCTGTTGTGGAAGTAGTAGGAGTCTTCACAGTTTTAGTCACATCCCAAGATTGCCCATGGTGGTACACTTTCGCATGATCTCGCAGTGGCGCGGAAGGCAACTCAGAATGAAGTGTGGTAGATTCCAGAGGGCCCTTGTAGGATGTGGAAGCAAATCCATATGTTTCAGGTCGAACCCGGTCTTTCTCAACAATCTCTTCGTCACCGTCGTGTCGCCATCTTCCGAATACATATGCACGGGGCTGGGCTGTTTCTGAACCCCTTTCTGGTGTTGGTTTATAGGTTACAGGAGTGGGTGCTTTGAACGGGATCTGTTCGATATCTCGTTGGCGATTCACTTCATCTAATGGACCAGCATATTTCCCAGTAATGGGATATTCGATGCCATCGTATGAGTCCCCACGATGCTTCCGATCGCCTGACTTCCAGAATGAAAACAGTCCAGAAGACTCAAGATCTTTCGTCGGTTTGCTCGTGAGTGCCTCATCATCCTCTGATGTCCTGTGCGGTACCCTTGCTATCAATCGAACCTTGGGCGCTTCCTCGTCAACAGAAGGAGATTGCATGTCTTTCTCAGGCGTACCTTTTAAATGTAGGATCGCCTTCTTACCCGTCACTTCTGTTGTGGAAGTAGTAGGAGTCTTCACAGTTTTAGTCACATCCCAAGATTGCCCATGGTGGTACACTTTCGCATGATCTCGCAGTGGCGCGGAAGGCAACTCAGAATGAAGTGTGGTAGATTCCAGAGGGCCCTTGTAGGATGTGGAAGCAACTCCATATGTTTCAGGTCGAACCCGGTCTTTCTCAACAATCTCTTCGTCACCGTCGTGTTGCCATCTTCCGAATACATATGCACGGGGCTGGGCTGTTTCTGAACCCCTTTCTGGTGTTGGTTTATAGGTTACAGGAGTGGGTGCTTTGAACGGAATCTGTTCGATATCTCGTTGGCGATTCACTTCATCTATTGGACCAGCATATTTCCCAGTAACGGGATGTTCGGAGCCATCGTATGAGTCCCCACGATGCTTCCGATCGCCTGACTTCCAGAATGAAAACAGTCCAGAAGACTCATGATCTTTCGTCGGTTTGCTCGTGAGTGCCTCATCATCCTCTGATGTCCTGTGCGGTACCCGTGCTATCAATCGAACCTTGGGCGCTTCCTCGTCAACAGAAGGAGATGGCATGTCTTTATCAGGCGTACCTTTCAAATGCAGGATCGCCTTCTTACCCGTCACTTCTGTTGTGGAAGTAGTAGGAGTCTTCACAGTTTTGGTCACATCCCAGGATTGCCCATGGTGGTACACTTTCGCATGATCTCGCAGTGGCGCGGAAGGCAACTCAGAATGAAGTGTGGTAGATTCCAGAGGGCCCTTGTAGGATGTGGAAGCAACTCCATATGTTTCAGGTCGAACCCGGTCTTTCTCAACAATCTCTTCGTCACCGTCGTGTCGCCATCTTCCGAATACATATGCACGGTGTTTGGCTGGTTCCGAGTCCATGCCTACTGTTGGTTTATAGGTTACAGGAGTGGGTGCTTTGAACGGAATCTGTTCGATATCTCGTTGGCGTTTCACTTCATCTAATGGACCAGCATATTTCCCAGTAATGGGATATTCGGAGCCATCGTGTAAGTCAACACGACGTTTTCGACCACCTGACTTCCAAAATGAAAACAGTCCAGAAGATTTATTATCTTTCATCGGTTTACCCGTATTTGCCTCATCATCCTCTGATGTCCTGCGTGATACACGTGCTATCAATCGAACTTTGGGCGCTTCCTCTTCAACTGGAGGAGATGGCATGTCTTTCTCAGGCGTACCTTTCAAATGCAAGACCGCCTTCTTACCCGTCACTTCTGTTGTAGAAGTAGTAGGAGTCTTTACAGTTTTGGTCACATCCCAAGACTGCCCATGGTGGTACACTTTCGCATGATCTCTCAGCGGCGCGGAAGGCAACTCAGAATGAAGTGTGGTAGATTCAAGCGGGCCTTTGTAGGATGTAGTTACAACCCCATATGATTCAGGTCGAACCCGGTCCTTCTCGACAACCTCTTCGTCACCTTCGTGGCGCCATCTTCCGAATACATATGCACGGTGGTGAACTGGTTGCGAACCCATGTCTGCTGCTGGCTTATCGGTTACAGCAGTGGAAACTTTGGGCGGAAGCTGTTTGATCTCGACTTGGCGATCCGTGTAATCAGTCGCGAATGTATTCTTTCCGATGTTGGGATGATCACTGTACTTCAGCGAGCTTGCCTGGCGTTCCTGGGTTTCTGCTTTCAAAACAGAGTACATACCAGTCGATTCGTGTGCTCTACTTGGCGTAACGGTGTCTGTTGTCTGTTCCGCGGGGGGTATACGTGTTACCAAGTGGATTTTGGATGTTTCCTCTTCAGCGACTGATGACGGCATGCTTTTCACAACGTTACCTCCTGTATGCGGTACTTCTCTCCTAGTTGTGCCATGGTGGTCCTCTGTGGTGGCAGCAGGAGCAGCCTTCGCACCTTGGGTCATAACCCAGGACTGGCCATGGTGATACACCTCGGCGTGCTCACGCAACGGCGTGGTTTTTAACTCCAACTGCCGTGGGGTGGATTCGAGAAAACCTTTGTCTGATCTAGATGCTACACCATGATCTGCAGGTCGAAGTTGTTCTTTTTCTACAAATTCCTCACCACCAACGTGGTGGTAACTTTCAAAGACGTATGCGCGATGTTGGGTGGGTTTCGAAGTTGTGGTCGAAGATGGGACCGTTGATGCAGTTCTTAATGGCATCTGCTCGAATTCAGCTTGGCGGTCGATGTGCTGTAGCGGAGCGGCAGCTTCATCAGGAACAGGATGTTGAGAATGTATTTCTCCTTGACGCGTTCTGTCTCTGTATTTCCAAAATGGTAACATGCCGGACGGTTCTTGACCCTTGCTCGGTTCAGCCTCTACTGTTTTTCCTTCAGATACTTTATGTGGGACTCGAGCTATCAAACGAACTTCGGGAGCTTCCTCCTCATCAGCTGGAGACGATTTTTTCTTCACAGGTGAGCCCTTCAAGTGTAGAACAGCTTTCTTTCCCGTATTACTCGAAATATTCGTTGCGGAATCGATATGGGCCTTGGCACCCTTTGTGACATCCCAGGACTGTCCGTGATGGTAGGCCTGAGTGTGCTCTCTTAGCGGGACGGATGGCAATTCGCTGTGGGGTGTGATAGGTTCAACATGACGAGTGGAAGAAGTGGATGCCACACCATAAACTTCAGGTCGAGCTCTTTTCTTCTCGATGGCTTCTTCAGTTGAATCATGTTGTCTTCGTCCAACCAAAATTGCCTCGCCTTTTCCAGAATAGGAGGAGTCGTGAATCCGTTCGCGTGATGACTCTTTGAATCTGCCCGCAGGTGACGTTGACGGTGTAGAAAATTGTTCTTGTTCGGTGCCATCAACGTTCTCATTTCTTTGAGCCCCACTGATATGGGCTTTTGGAACTCCGTCGCCATCAGAAAGTGGTCGAAAATGACCATCTAGTGAAGCAGTTGGTAATACTCTAGTGATCAAACGTGGAGGTGGCATTTCAGGGTCAGATTGCTTTGAAACAACTATTTGGGAGCTTCCAGGATGATATACAGAGGAATACTGCCTGATGTTGCGTGCTTCAAGTTCGTTGCCAGGCTCTAGCCGCACAATCGGGGAATCAGAACTACTCCTAAAGTTGTAATTGGATAGATTAGGAGCGCCAACCTCTTCCCGTCCCGGATGCCTAATTCGGCTCACACGCGGGATATGACTGGAACCCGAATGTTGAACATTCACAAAATAGCGAATTGGATGCATATTCATTTCTTCCTCCGGCCCTAACCTCCGCACAGTTGTGACCCCATTTATACGCTGATTATAGAGATCAGCGTTTCGTGGTGGTCGACGTGGCTGCCGATCAAGGCGTTGATAATGTCCTGCATGGTAGACTTGCACAGTATCATTAATAGGCAGTGGTTCGATGTCAGCGCGTTTTTCAGTGGTATCAACGAACGTGTTCGAATAAGGACCGGAACGATATGGCAAGGAATACGATCCCGTTGTTTCATTGTAGGAATGACGAGCACCATCAGCTGACGTAGAAGCAATTTCAGAACCCCTCCAAGAATATAAAGGAGTGAGTCTCGTCTGATGTGAACGGCCGAAATCATTTGAGGTGGTGGGTGAATAGGCAGATGAACGTTCTGAGAGATAATAAGCAGCAGATGACGGCGATTCAACAGGCGTGTAGACAAGCTCATCATCATCATCAGATGGCAGACCGTTACCCACCTTGCCGTCGAGCTTTCGTTTCTCGCTCTGACCGGAAATCTCGTAAGTCACGGCGGGAGATGCCATAGGCTGGAATTTGTTTAGCTATACGTTTGATGAAATTATAAAAGGCAATTAGAAAGTAGAAAATCTTTGTAACTATAATGTGCTTTTTTACCTTGGACCATTTTGAAAAAGCAATGATATCAAAAAAAAACACGTACCAAATGTATGCTTATAGTTACTGAACACTCACAACCTCGAGCGAAGTATCAACAAAACTGAACACTAAACGCAATCGAAACTGTTAGATTAGCTTCACCACTCGCTTCTAACTTTTTTGTGATGAGAAAGCGTTCACAAACCAACTAAAATCTCGAGGTGAGCAGTAACTTAAACAACATTGAGTCCGTCTCGTTGCCTTAACTACTTGCAACAATGCTTTTCTACTATTTCTCGGATGCAGCCTGCAACTGCACCACACCTGACTCTAACCCTCCAGTATGTTTTGGGACTAGTTTATTCACTTCAGATAATCTTCGTTCCAATAAAGAGGCACTTTGAAACCTGTCATTAGGAATCCGACTTATCGATCCTTCATTTGCAACATGCCTGGATCAAAATGTAATGTCTTATGACTACTTTTTCAGCTATTTTCGATCAAAGCGACCACTGCGCTTACAAATCTCAATACATTGGCCTGGTCAACAACTTTTTTCTAGAATTCTGCCGTGTAACTATCATTTTGAAGACCTTTTCAGGCAATGATACGGACTGTCATGATTACGGCAACCGTTAGTTCTTCCTCAGAACGAAAGAAAAAGAGAAGCAGCCAAAAATAAACTCGCACCTCTCGCGATCCCAATTCATTATCCGCATAGTGTAATGGCGAGACATGATCACTGCCAACTTGCTCTTTTGCGACTGAAATAACAGCCACACCAATAGTGTAACAGCTCAATTACAAAAAAAGCACAGCAGTAAGTTCGAACAAGGGAAAAAAGGAGCCTAGAGATAAAGCAATTGTCAGGATAAACCCACCATTATCAAGAGAATGCGTGAGGCGGGCGCTACTCGTACGCTGTACGGTCACATTAGATGGCTTGTCAAACATTTGTGAAGCCATTTTCGTTTGGAACTGTGTGCGCCCTTGATAACGGAATCGAGCTGATCCCCAACGGAACAGCGATGATTTTGGCTTTTCATCTGGTTGTATAAGCCTGAAAATAAGAAAAAATCATAACTTTCCCTACCTTTTAAAACAAAAAAAAGCAGACCTAAAGAAAGTGTGATGTTCTACGGCAGTCTTCCAGATACGCTTAGCGTGTGCATAATCGGAAACTTTGTAAACAACAGTCGCTTCTTTCTTGTCAATCTGAAGAAATTCCAATAAAATTAATCCCGTAAAACAAACCACACAGATACACTCACCTCTCCAGCTTTCAGCTTTATGGCAAATTGATTTTTTCGATAGCTGATTTTAATTATGCCCTGCCATGGGAACCTGTTTACACGAATCTGGTCTTTATAGATGTATATACCATGCGCACAGATTCCTATACCAACTGGGGCACCTTTACTGTCCTGAAAAAGTAGGCATCAAAGTAAAAATGCCTTTCAAACAAAAATCAATCATTTGAATTCATACCAAATCATACCTTCGCATTAAAAACGAATATTCCATACATCGTTTGCTGCTTACACGTATCCAAATATAAATTTTCCGCCTCTGCTGGCGTCAATCCTCTGAAATAACAGCAATGATCGAAATATAAAGTTGTCGCTATTACATAAACAGGTCTTCTAGTAAATACAACCATAAACAAGAAAGCAAATTTGATAGTAACTAGTGATCAACTGTTTTTTGTGCGCTAATAATAATAAAGAACGAACTTGTGCTCTTTGTGCTTCTGTGCAATCATCTGAAGAAGCTGTTCACTATTTTGTGGAGCGAATTTCGTCGTTCGCAAATATTCTTCGTATTCTGGAGTCGCCTTGGCATCACCGTATTGCGCTTGTGCAACCAGAGCGCCTAGTGTAGCATGTGTTTCAATCGTTGCTGGCAATCTGTAATACCTTTTATTTATAGATATCAAAGGGAACCGATACAAAAATTTTTGCAATAAAAAAGAAAGATCAACGATAAGATAGGACCACCTACCGCCCACTGCATACGTCATTTCGCAACTGGAGGAATAGGTTATACCGTGCGTGATCGTCATTAAGTGAAGATGGTGCGGTCGGATAGAATTTGACCTCATAACAGAACTCCCACGGAAGGCCTGAAAACAATATAGTACTAGAGAAAAGTAAACAAACTCAGTATCCTATTATGAACCTTACAAGGAAACTGAGCACAACCCCTTCAACCAGATGGACCTTACAGAGAGCATTTGTAGGTTAGACTTCAATTCTGCTAATTGGGAGACATGCTGCACACGAAATATTCCCCTGTACCCGCTTAGCATGAACCCGAAGTACAGGCAGAACAAAGGGGCATTCAGACCCTCCCAGTGTATAATTGTTTGCCCTTTCGCTGACGACTTTTTATGGAAGAACTAAAACTATTCGTTAATCGAGCTAAACTAATTTGAGAATCTGTTCGATTTCCAATCATCTCTCCCAACTTTTCCCGTTAGTTCTGGTTCCTGAACATCTATTCATTCCCCATTCCCTAACTTCCACAGCCACCTCCTAAAAAAACCTTATTAATCACTATTGCACATGGCCGATGACTAGTTTTCCTTTGAAAAGTTCAACCTCTAAAAAGAAAAAAAAGAATATTATGACAAAGAATCGATCAACCCCACCTTTGAGCTGCCTGAGTATTTTCTTGTCGTTGTAAAGCCAATTTCGCGTTCCCTCGGTGTCATAAAAGCAGAGAGAGAAATACTCGCGCTCTTCGATAGACAGATCGGCACTCACTAGTACAAAGAGCGCTTCTCCGTCTGAGCCTCGCTGGAACAGAATTGTTCAAAAGGTTTTATATAAAAATTCTAGCCATCTCTAAAACTCCAGCAATTTCTCGCCTGACGAAGAGATGTTCAACGAAAGAAACTGTCCATCAGCATCGCTCACTTTATCACTCTCATCTCGAGAAGTCTTTGAGGCCTAGACTTGAGCATGACCAAAACGAGACTCACCAAAGGGTTTTTATCAAAGGGTAATTTAGACCCTTCAGCTCTTCAAACACAACTACCCTATCCGAGAACACCTAACTTTTTAACTAGTGAAAATAGATACGCTGAATCCACTTTTTGACTAAGTATGTTGACGCGATAACCTTTCCTATCCATAGTTAGGTGTTGCAGAATGTTCGTCACGGTTTAGAAGTGGACAAGCCTACAATTGCCCAGCCTGCACGTCCACATATGCGACAAGAAGTGGATGTTAAGAAACAGCCAGTAAAGTGGATGACAACTGACGATGGAAACATGACTGTTTTTGAAGTATTTTCAGAAGAACCCGTTGGTGTAACAGAATTCCACTCTTGTAAGCGGCAATTTCTGCAGAAAACCAACAGAACACAGTTGTTGATGACGGTGTGATACGCCACACGCTCAATTTCTACTCGGATCCCAGGGAGATTTTATTATGCATGACAACTCATTGATTGAGAAGGGCCCTCGGCATTTCATGCTCGTCGATGTCATGTCAGTGTTTGACTCTTCCTGACAAGCGTGATACAAACTACACTTATCCGGACAGGTGACAGCTTCCCTGGCTTGATGGATAATTAATCTCAGATTGCGGCAGAGACCTCTTAGAGAATACAATATTTCCTACCAGATGACTAATTAACCCTGGGTTGATCGCTATCTCACCTCCCAGAGGCGCTCCTATAATGATGGAAAACCGACGGCTTTCTGATAATTTCCTGAATTGTATGGAATACTAATTGAAAATAAAATTACTCTACAGTACAAATCACGCAAATACCAGCAAGGAGGTAGGAGGTAACCCTTAGTTCTAGAATCTTGAAGACTTCTGAGGCCAAGAATCGAAAATCCCGAACAAAATTAAGAAACCAGTATCCCCAATTAGGCGCTGTTTTAAGAAACCACTGCTTATAAATAAATTCTAGGGATTTGCTGGGGAAAGCAAGAGAACCCGGCTCGTGGCAAACCACTAAACGTGGACCGAATCAATTTATTAGAGTCCTTTATTCTCTATGGGATTCACAAGCTCTAGTTGGTGCTATGGCTTGACGCGTCGTACTCGCCTATCCAAATAAGGAATCCAATTAAGTCTATGCTAACCAAACCGCCATGGCTGTCAGAGGTCTCCAATCAGTTCACGAGAAACTGGTTCGGAGACTGAAGGTCCTGTATACGTCACTACGAATTCAGAGGCTTTTAAAATTCAAAAAGAGTTTTGAATGTGTGGCACATCCCAAAGAACGATTGCAGAGCCCGTTCCTGCTAGCCAGTAACTATAACAATAAGTTACGCTATCTGGGGAGTTTCTATTGCAGCCAAAAAGAGGTTTCTGCAAAATATTTGCCAGCAAAAGGCCATAAGAACTAGTACGGTATGCACAATTGTCATTCCAAAGCTACATTTTCATTCCGTTCTACTCTTACGAATTCCCCACATTCCCTTTACTTCTATGGAGTGGTAGGGAGACACAAAAGTTATTTACAGCGTTGTTTTCATCCATCTGTCGGTAGTCATTTGCCTATACGCCACTTCCATGATCCAAACTATAATGCATTGATCAATTGCCGCTTTGGAATTCGTAACAAACAGATCATCCCCCTTGTCATGCCGAATGAAGTAACATAAGAGTAAAGGTCTACTAGTTCGGACTGTATTAGCTGTAAGAGACAGCATTACTGAAATCTCTGCCCCGAACTCTCTGCTATAGTTATTATTCTTGGGGGTGCCTGCTTATTTTTCGTGTTTTTTCTCACTTCTTTTCGGCGCCTGTTCGCTAATTCTTCTAAATCGCCCTGTGTTTACGCTTCCTGTAGTGCAGAAGCCTATGCTTGCGCTTACAACAACATGTTTTGATGATTTTTCATTCTGCTGAGGGATCCGAGAGGGTGTATTCGAGGCAAATGGAGAGCGAGAGGAGAGTTTCCATTGAACTAGAATGGTTGTAAAACTATTTTAAAGTGGCGAGGGGAGACCGTGCAAAACAGACCTGACGATATGGTTTATCAACGAACCTTCCCAGAAAAAAAAAGCTTGCCCTCGTTTCAAATCCAGGGCGAAGTCCATTCAGTTTCGATTAATAGGCGAGGGCACTGAAACCCTGTCAATCACCAGTAACAAAAGATAAGCGCCATGGAATGCCTACATATTATTCATGAGATTAAACTGCAGGAAAAAACATCTCTCGTTTTTTTTTTGACATCTGACTGTACAATCCAACACTACTTCATGCGACCCGCTTTTTGAACCCTTCAACACTCAAAAAAATCCAGTTATAGAACAGCTATGGGATTCCTAGCCAGAAAATGGTCTTATCAAAGAACGAGGTGAGGAAATTACTCTCAAGGGTTCCTATTGAGGTCAATTTGACGCCAGTTTCAAATTAACCATGGCCTGTAAACAATTCTTCCCTCGGTGTGTCACGAGCGTGAGAATAATCGACATTTTCGAAATAAAAATAAAAAAATAAGTAAGTTTTGAGAAAGCCAAATAAAAATATCTTAGAGAACGCTACTTGGTTGCACTTATCGTGAAATGACAGTTTTTTCGACCATTATATTCTCAAGAAACACCCCTGGCTTATCTTATTCCCATATCACAGCAATATTATTGAGACAGGAGGCAATTAATTCCAAAATTAGAACGGTATCGAGGCTGATCAAAGAAAATACAAAGAAACAGCTTGAGGGGTTTCAATTTTGTGAAGAAGATGTTGAATAACTGATGCGACCAGAAAATGCTGGAATTTCTGCACAAGTGTCTTATGAAGAGATGTTTGAAGGGCGAAGAGGACCACTCACATGTAAACTGAAGTCCTTGTATGTTCCATCAAGCAATCGAACTTTAGCTGCCTGCATTTTTGGATCCTTCGGACTCATCGCTTGGCCCCCGGGGTCTCCGTCCTTACCCATTCGCTCTGCAATACAATACAACAATACAATAAATTCTCAAGGTGCGATTTCAAAATAGCAGTTGAAGCGTGAGAAAACCAATTTCAGCGAAATATAAACGAACGGAGAAATGCGTAGTATTATGGGAACAGAATTGAACATGCTTTGTCTCAAAAAGAACTTACGCTTTGCCCTATTCATTAAACAACTTCGTTGTTTAAACACAGTACCATGATGATTCTAATTTGTATGACTAAAACCAAAACCAGTCACTGTACATAAAGAAAGAGACAGAGAGCTCCACAAACAGATCAGATTATACAGGACAGCACAAAAAGAGTCTTCAAATGTCTGTTGAAAAATACAATTTCATTCCTTTGACTTCAGGCAAAACGTGAAAGTAGTGGAAAGAACTATACTAGTAGGCGATGATTTCCGCGCCATATGTAAATTCACATCGAAAATGGTGAAAACGGGGCTGTGAGGATGGATCAGCTTGCCCAGTGAATAATCGATGCCATTGAAAGCAGAATAAGCGTTTGCCCATGCATCAATCACAATGGATGATAATATTTGGGGCGGAAAACCTTTTTTCGAACGATGACTAGCATTCAACGCAAAAAAAAAGCGGAATAAACCCATAAACCTCCAATACCTATTGCAATTAAAGAAATCAAAGAATACGAGACAGCCTCCAGGAAAAAAAACATCAAGGAAAACAAGGAACAGACTGATAAGAGAAATCCAATGAATGGACAGGTCGTGGAAGGAGGCCACGTCACAGTAACAAACTAAAGATCATCGAGCGCTCCTGTTCCAGGGATTAGGAGCGCACGTTGAAAAGTCGTAAAAGCTTTATTGACTGGCACTACGAGCGCCCACTATCGGATGAAAAATCGCATCGGAATAGCGTAGAGCAGCAACGATGCCGGCCGGCATTAGTGGAAGTATTAGCCGACTAACCTGAGTTCCATATAAATGGACCCAGGCAATCAAAAACTAAGCAAACAGAATCGCCTAGTCACCATTCAGTAGCACCGCTGCACCAATCACTGATCACAACGCGCTACTTTCCTAGATTTATTTGACTGCCGTCGTGAAAGTGCAGCGATAGAAGGGGGTGCGAGACAACACTGAAAACACTCGTGACGAATATGCACGTTCCACAGGACTTGAATAACCAACCGATCTTGATGTGGCCCCGCTAAACACGCGAGGTAACAGCCGCTTGTTTTGCACACACGTTTACGGACTTGACTTCCCTTTTTACTGACTGTCTAGTGCCTCCAATCTCTCGTAGTACTATTAAGTACTCCGTGGAAGCTTACAAAGAGAAGATTCACACGAACACAACAATCTTCCCATCATCAATCAACGCCAGTCAAAGGAAAATTATCGAAAATACCGTATAGTTTTATGGGACATTTATAGGGGCGCCATCGCGAAAGGCCGCCAGTTCCTACTGAGCGTTTGTCAACAGCACAGGCCTATTTTCTACTTTTTTTATTTCCCTATATAACCAGTTTCAGTTTCCTTTTATATCAACCTTTCAGCGATCATCTAACGAAAGAAAGCAAACAAAAAACGTAAAGAATAGCCAAATGGGTTCCTCATGTCCTTGAAACTCCAAGAACTCTTTCGTGGAAGCCAAATGAAGTGTGAGCTTCTAAGCACGACCTTCTTCCTCTGAGTTTCACTTCACCCAATCCTGCCGACTTTTTGCAAAAAGAAACGAAAATTTTTGCGAAGGTAAACAAAAAAAGCGGTAATACATCTTCTCCGAGTCCGGTCCCTCCTCTTCCCAATAGGCAAATGCTAAATCGTGGCTGCGAATTGAAAACTGGTATCCGCTGATACATGGCAAACACTAATAAAATTCCACAACTCCTACAAACTCGTACATCCTTTGAATCCTTTGAGTAAGACAGATTATTTGAAAGGAACGAAAGATGCCGGCCAGTTTACACTTCCCACACGAAAAACCACGCACATCTGGCGCCATTTGCACACTCGATCACGTCTCGGAAGTTATGCATGCGACGGATGAACTTTGCAGTGACAAGACATCCCATGGGTGATGTTGATCCCTCACTCTACATTCTCACAAAAGCAAAAACTCTAGGTTTTCAGGTGAGTTAGGTAAAGTAAATAAATACTTCACAACCGGAAACAAAGAATCTCAGTGATCGGCAAGATTTCAGGTAATAACAGTTCTGATTCGATCAAATGGGAGTAATCGTATGAACCCTTTTCACGAATATTCGGTAAGGACTCGATGTAAGAGTAGGGTCCGACCTGGTCAAAAAGTCTGGAAGAAGCGAAGCTCGGTAAGGATTCCGGGGTCGTACTGGATGAGGATTCGATCAGAATTATGGAATTGTGCGCCTTCGCTGTAAAAGACGATCCCTTCCTATTATCCCCCCCCCCGACGGCACTTTTTCTTTCAAAGCTGTATCTGGTCGAACAAGGTAGGAGAATCTAGTGTGGAAGGGGCTGTTGACAAGGCCATTCTTCGCGTTATTTTTGACCCTGATTTCAGTAGAGGCAACCATTTCTCATCTATGCAAAAGAATCCATTCACGTCGTGATTCATTAACAACACTATCCATTACAGAGGTTACAGCAAATGTTGACGACCATTTAGGGCAAAAGTTGCGTCCTTGGCTAGTGAAGTACACCATAATAAATTGATATTTTGATTTCTCCACCGAACGAACGCCAGGGAATTATCCTACATTACAGATGAGAATCAATGGGAATGGCATTCTGCTGAAGTTAATGACACTACATCTCTGAGGCTGAGGCACTTTCATTTGGCGAGCATAATCTAATCAAGAGCGTAGAGGAACGATGCGATTCACGATGGCGTAGAGATCAACAGAGCAGCTACGTTGCTTAGAGTCAGAACAACGAGTGCGTGAAGGAAGATAACAGGCAGTAGTCACGAGCAATCAACAACAACTGAGTCGTACTGAAGGCAATGCGAAAATCACGTCAAAAACACAGGGGTGTGTGCATCAAATAACACGTTCTGGCGAAGGCAACAACGTCGCTATTTTGCGACACTCTGGGTCGTCATAGCACGCAAATGAAGGAATCTGAAAGCTGAATGAGCACATCCAATGGAAACTTATTGCACATCGTCGTAACATCGACACAAACAACACCGGATGTTGTAAACAGCTGTCTGGTGCTAGCGAGGCGATGGCAATAAAGAAGCTTGATGGTGATGGAGGGCTGAGCTGGAGAGTAGCCAAGCCTCACCAGCTCGTACTCACAAACGGCCAGATCGATACTCTCCTTCACGCTGGCTACGTGCGCGACGAGGGAGGAGGGGAGGCACAAGGCACATGCGAACTGGCTTGGGTCCCTCGCGATCGAATTCACTCACCACAACAACTATGCCCCTTTTCAGCCGCACGCCAAATGCCACATACACATTCACCACCCACCGACGACTGCACTACTGTCGCTCTTTATTTGCTTAAACATCGTCACCACAACACCACGGCGCTCTGAAATGATACACTCTCGAGCCTGGGTATCGCACGAGTACACACTACGCATCTATTGACATACGCCGTTTGATTTGTTAGAGACAATGATGAACATACCAAACGCCGCTTACATGGGAGGACGAACTGCATGAATGGAATTTTAATGCATCCTACCGGCTGGCTGTCGCTGCGCTAAAATTGTCATTGGGAGCGCATCCCCGAATTCGCGACAAACTCGTAAAGTGCATCGCGTGCAATGTCGCATTGCGCCGTTTCCAATGGCACCACTCGTTGTTTTTCGCTGGTAGCGCTGTCGAATTCAAACAAAGACAAGCGGCACGGTCCCTTTTTTAATACTGATCGCCCAAGCGCGCGGGTTACACATAGGGGCAGCCACAAGTCATAAGTCGTCCCGTCAAATTAACACTTTGATATAGGCAGATAGATAACTGGTTTCTACAAAGACGCAACATAGAAATGGTCTTTGAGAAGACATACCCAAGGGATAATTTTACCTAAATAGGGTGGTACAAAATTTATTGAGGGCAGGATATACTGAAGTTCAGGAATGATGCTTGCAGTCGTAAATTGTACGTCGTTAACCCAGATGTTTTTACACATGTTTCTACGCTCGCGCACTGCGCACAAATTTATAGGTCGTATAGATTCTGACAGATAGAGAAGCATACGGAAATAGCACTCGGAAGCCATCTGCGCAATGTGAAAACTACTTCTTTGGACTACAGACCCTTCATGTCCACTTGAATATCGATTATACACCAACAAACAATTTCAGAATTATGTGACCAATTACAAAGGCGAACTTTGGTGCCTGACTAGATCAGAAGAAACGTAATGGGCTGAGGTAGCAGGCAATAAATAGACCAGGCTATTTTCATTGCTTCCAATTCCTCTGGGAGCCGCAAAAAACCGTTTCTAATCGAGAGCGCACATGCACTTGCAGGAACTCTATCAAAACAGGTCTCAAGAAATCTCGTTCACATATCATTACGAAAAGTGATTACACAGCGGAAACCATTCTGGGGCGTTCATACATATTCCATGTTGAGGACTTTGATTTAGATTCCTGTGAATTCTGTACCGTTTCACTGATTCAATACAAATGGTTCGAGTTTCCTTTGCAAAAAAACACCGTTTAGACGTGTCCTAAGCAAATGTTGAATCAACCCCGTAGAGACTGTGGGCGCATAGAGAGCTGCTAGGTCATGAAGGGTAGAATGGGTTGCTGTGCGCAATGAGTAATCCAATTCCTCCACTCAACCCTTGCCCCCTTACTCATTGTTAGCTCCCATACCATCTGTACCAACGGAATAAAGCCGAAACGGTGATGTGCGATCAGAACACAAGAGTTCTGGTAAGACACTCCATCGAAATCGAAGCCGAAAACACATAATTAACTCCAAAGAAGATTGAAACTCCAGAAATAGCTCAGGACTTGCCTGGGAGAGATTTCCATTGAATTCAGACACATGTTGACTGAGTATTGCGTCTTTGCAACAATACTACACTGCCGTATTCTTGTCCATGTAACCAGAAACCGAGCAGGAGAGCGATCAATTGAAGCGAAAAACAATAGTACCTACACCAGAGAGCCTAAGCATTCTCTGACGGCTGTGTATACATTTGGCACAGGGCACATGGCACAGACCAATACAACAGGATATGGTTTGGATTTCACAATAACCCATTCAAACTACTACAAAGGAAGAGCACAGAAGAGAAAGGACACGATAAAAACCAAATTTAATTAAAATAGTTCAAGGGTGATCGATAGCACCCCATGTCATCGAAAATGACCTGAGTCATGGGCTGGAAGTAGGGGTAAGATTGACTAATTCTCCGTGTGAAAAACATCTGGCAGACAATTTGCAAACGCTTCCCGGTATACCTAAACCACCGGAAATTTCGTAATAATCGAAAATTGCGAGAAATTGTAAGAACAGGATTGTGAAGAGACATTCTCCAGCACTGTTTATAAACAGAACACCGGGAGAATCTTGGTTTTCAGACATCGTCACATATGAAGTCATAAGGCAGACTGAAAAAGTGTTGGTTACACCAAATGGTATTCCGCCGCAGCCATCTCTCGCTTGCGAAATGCCACGTTTTTATGAAGAAAAGCTCTATGGACAACATCATTTGAATATCGATCCTCCTCTCTAGTGATTACTAATAACGTAACCTTTACGAACGAGAGACTGCCTAGCCTCTAGCCGAGTTTCCAATTACAAAGAGAAGGGGAGGAGAAGAATGCTGGGGAAAAAGGAGTACAAAGACAGTTACAGCAGCAGACTTCGTAAAAGTTATTAATGTTGTCTGAAACGTACAAGAGGGACTATAAGTGGAATGTTGTTAACCATGAAAAAAGAACGGTTGGAATTCTCAAAGTTCGCCCAAACCATCTGCAAATCTACAAAATTTTTGGATGCACAAAATATTCACATCAACTCTTTGCAGAATGTCTCCCCCATCACCAAACGACCCATTTCCTGAACATTGCTGAACATAACCATAAACGAGCTCCGAAAAAAATTGCCAGAAACATATCTTACAAAGCATGACTCATCTAGAAAAGCCATGATAGTTATCGCCAATGTCTGGTCTCCAGAAATTCTTCCCAACGAAGAATATGCGCCAGAAGAAAGAATCGTGAAGACTGGGTTCATCACATGTGCCATGTAGATGCTCAAGAAAACAACAACATCCAGACTGGGCAACTTTTCCCATGCTAAATCCTCTCGAATCTCCTAGCATCGCTACTCTTACCGTAGTTGCTGAGCCAGTTTCAGCACCGTGAAGACACTGACAGCTAAGCGTTGACAACCGTTGGTAAAAAAAGCTCTGCGTCACCACGCTGACGCCCAACTTGAAGGCGACTGGATTAGTAAAATTAGGCAAGGAATTTTTATTCACTACCGACCTCTGATAGGAGGGGGCCAACAATCAGACAAGGACTCATTCTACAGCTTCAAAGTGGGTAAAAGTAGGAAGAGGAACTTCCGCACAAGAGAGGAACAGGTTGGGCCTCATTCGTCGGGAGTCCCTCAAAAAACACTATACAAATTTTATTAGCTTGCAAGTAATACCAGCGAGTAGTTTTGAATTTTGCCTCTCCCCGAATGCACCCTCATGCATTTCCTTTCATGGGCATCTCATTCGAATGCAATGAGCGTTTCTAAACTAGCTAGAACAGCATACTGCTGCTATTTGGTTCCAAAATGAGGCCCAAGAGAGCTTCAAAGATGTATGACCATAGAGCGGAGCGATCATCTTTCTGCGCGAAAAGAAAAATCTTTCCAAGTAAGCAGAATTCTTTCAAAAATCTATTCTCAGTCAAGTTTGAAGGACGAGGTGCTCTAATGAGAAATATGAAGTTTTCAAAGAAAAAAAAATGATGGAGATTGAACAGGGTCAGTCTTGAGATAATAGACAGTGAGAATTACTTCTTACCCAAATGTAATTACAGATCATTCTAGAAAAAAAAATGACCTCGCAAAGAACATGCATTTGTCAAAATGAAAAACGGCCTAGAGTAGAATAGGAGATTACAGCTATGACCCCCCATCAATTGCTATCCCAATTTTCTAAGCAAAGTCTTTGGATATCGAAGTGGATGATCAGCACATTTCACCATGATCATACACATTTCTCCAAAACAACTCCTTCGCTCGGGTCAAGCTCACAGATAAGAAGAATTAACAGGATGTTCTGCGAGATTTCAGCAAGTTAAAACAAAATGGAACTGTCTCCCAGAAAAGTGAGGAATCTAGCTTTACTGTTGTATAAAACACTCAGTTTAGGAAAGCTTGGTTCAAACTGAAGGAAATTCTAGAAGCTTACATGGGTACACAGCCCTTCGAGGGGATTGGAGAGACCTCAACGCCTCTTGAAAGCGTGATACAGCAAGCCCCCCCCCCCTGATGCTCCACAACCCACCCCCGCGGGGTTCACTCAGTAACCTTTTTGTTTATACGTGACGTGCGTTCGGAGGCGCTTGAATGTGTCCTCGGGTTACTGTGTAACACATTCACGGGACTATGAAATCTGTCTTGTTCCAAAGGCAAAGAACACCGTGAAGCGATATTTATAGAATGACACTTGTCTTGCTTATCACTGCGGTAATTCCGCAAAGTTATCTAACAATGCCATTACCGGCTGGAGAAGTACAGAAAAAGCGATTGAAAAGGAATAAATCGAAATGAATCATTTCGAAAAGAAGGAAGATTTTAAAACCGTGCCAACTGTCATTGTCGCTACACTGTGAGTAACGAAAGGATTCGGAAAGCCTAATAAGGAAGGCTAAGCATGAAAATCGACGAAGTTGACTTCGAATTGAAAGAAAAACTCGGAACGAACTGATGACCCCAAAACTCACAACCGTCCAACCGGCGACAGCCAACGGGTTTGCGCTAACGCTCATTTGAACCACGTCCACGAAATTATTTGCCCGTAATTGCACACAAAGTTCTTACGCCAAAATCTAATTGACGCCAGAAAATTTCCTTTGCATTTATTTAAGTGAAACCTGTTTTCAGTTTGTTCGTTTTTTACTTCATTCTTCGAATCGAAAGCAATTGAATGGTGAGCAAGCACATTTACAAAGTCATATTGATTTTGTCGCGATTTTTTGATTTGATTGATTCTGTTAAATTTGTATATTTTCAGCAATTTCGCTTCTTGGGCTGGCAGGATTGCCCTGACTGGCTTCTGGCACAAATATGCGAGTTCTCTAGTTTGGTAAGTACAGGCATTTCACTTGTTCCGTTCAAATGTTGGTAGACTTTTCCATACGGAATCTTAGCTGGACTTATTCCCGAAAAGTATACGGTTCAATTCCAGTCATCAGTTAGATTCAAAGGATTATGCCAGTTATCGGTGGATTTTCTTCTTAAAAAGGATGTGGCTGATGAGGATGTAGCACGATTTGTTTCTGAACATAACGGTACGTTCATAACTTTTTGTGAGCATTCTGTCGACTGTTTTGACATAATGTTTTGTTAACTGCTGTTATGTCGCCGCAGTACGCCTTCCGAAAGCCTCATAAGATTGACGATTTATGGACAAAACATCAGTCTCAGACGGGACTCGAACCCGTGCTTGTCCTTTCTGGGTCTCCGAAAAGGACAAGCACGGGTTCGAGTCGCGTCCGAGACTGAAGTATTGTCTATAAATCGCCAACCTTGTGAGACATTCTGTCGACTGTTCCCTGACGACGCAAAAGTTGTATACAGTAATTTCCAAAAGGTAAAGCCTAATTGTTGTTGGACAGCTGGTTTGGGATCTGCCAAATGCTCAACCTACATTGGAAGACTGACAAAAATCTTGATGCGTAACACGCCGTTCAGTGCCAATACAGACAGGCCGTCCTCTTCAGTTTGAGATCAAAAACGTAGAAAAGGAGAGCTAAACGAAACTCCAACCGAGGGGAAACTATGAAATAGTAAGCCAATTATGAATCATCCTCCACGTATAAGTTATCTTCCATCACGCCTTTTTGGCATGGTGCGATGATTTAGCACTTGGGTTGAGCAGGATTTTATTTGTATGAACTGGAGGTAGACCGAAGCACCTGACTACTTTTCATAATGTTTTATGAGGTTCAAAAGTCATTTTAGAACCAACAGTTTTCCAGATGTCTCCAGTATTCGAAGATTCTTGTACTCGGTTTCCTACATGATGAAGAGCGCAGCCTCGTACAATTGTGAAGCTGATGATTTTGAAAAAGAATGTACGCATCTGGGACTGCCACCAGGTACATTTGAATTATCTTGGTGGAGACCTCACCACCTGTTACCACATCAATGCGATATTTCGAGTCGTACTTTAGAGCATAGCAAGATGTTAGCGCGTGTTTACACATCTAACCTCGATGTTTTGAAGGAATATGTGAAAAACAGCATACCAAAAGGTCAGCTTCAAAGATCCACTACTCTACGTATCAAGTAAACAACATCAATTTTCTCAGACCCTCCTTTGGAATCGGTTACCCTGACCGGAGAGAATGGGCCAAACCCAATATTACGGTATACACTTAGTGGAAAAGAGACTGTTTGTCAATTAACGAGAGAACAATTATCCACCATGCGTTCAGGTTGGTGGCACTTCATCAATACTCACAGAACATTTAGTTTTGCCTGTATTATGCTCCATACGTCCTAGATGAAATAGTCTTTTTCAGAGATGGAATTCGTCAGGGACATGATTTCGGCCATATTCACAAATTTTGATTTGGACGACGACGATGACTGAATTGACGGCGTGGATCCAAGTTTTTGTTTCTCATCAATTGTTTATATACTATCGCATTGCATCGCCAGAGGGTTCTCATTGCTTGACTGCCGAGGGAATGTGTTGTGGTGAAGCCTTGACGCTAGTGGCACTTGAAAACAATACACTAGCCCTGCCATGAGTAATTTGTTTTGCCAGGTGAGTCGGGCAGTGCCAAAGTAGCTGCATTCTTCAAGTGTAATAACATTTGCGGGTTTCAAAACATCTGCCAGGGCGAATGAAATTCGGATTTTTCTCGGGCTTAAAATATCTGAATTTCATGGAATCCCTTCAATTTTGAAGTTGAAGCCGTTGACACGTGGGACTTTTGCTGTGCTTCAGCAAGGGGTTCCATTCGATCCCGACCTGGGCTTGGAAATGATTTATGCTCGCGGTGGTGTTTATTCCTTGGACCTTCTCGTGTTAGGCGCATGAATGCGAAGAATCTATTACTACATTCCTTTTGCCTCATATAACAAAAAGCCAGCGGATGGTTTTAGACGCATGAGCGTGCAGCACGTTGTCAGTATGGGTAAGCGTGTGTCCTTTCTTGCCCGTTCCAATACCGCTACCGTTACCTTGGCTAAAATAGAAAGTGTGGACCGGTTTTGTTGGCAAGGAAATTTGCAGTGATCATCTAGGCCTAATGTGGGTTAAAATAAGCAACCCACAGGAAAGCTTTTCTGGGGAGTTTATAACTCCAAAATATCTATGAACGGTACATTCTGCAGGGTTAATAGCCATCCACAAGTGATTTGACGTGGAGATGATTGAAGTGCAATGATTTTTCGGAGGACATTATGAGTGAGGAGCATTGTTAGCCACCGCCCGACGCGAGGCGCCATAAGTCAAGGTCGGCAATAAGCAATATGGCTGTATTCAAGGGACGTTATTGAAATATTCTCCCCATTTTGGTACCTTCGGGGACCTCTAAGTCTGCCCATGCTCATAGAACAGACGGGTTCAGAGCTCTTGTAATTGTATAGTAGGTACTCTGGCCTCTCAAAAGCCTGTCGCATGATCCATGTCTTGGAACCAACCATCTTGCAGGTAGGCTACAAGTCTGCGCTAGTAATTGTTGAACCTTGATCGCAAAGGTTACAGTCACAGCCACCATAGAACGCCGCCTGAATCTCCAATTTGGCGTAACAATTAACGACCATAAGACGGGGCAACACAACTCAATCTCTGGGTCTCATAAATTCAAATTTGTGGGAACAATTAATCTCCTGTTATCTAGAGACAGCGCTAAGCAATTTGCCGCTTGTTACTGTGCTCGATGTACAGCGCTGATAAGATAGCCATTTATCTCTCTCAACAACTATTTGCCTTAAAATGATTTTTTTGATAATCAAAGCGGTTACAGTACCTCGCATGAAGTAGCGGTTTCATTACCTACTTACTGCTGTTCTGCATGTTTGATTTTTCTAATATTGAGCTTTGATTGTTCACTTAAAATTTATATAATAAATTTACTTTTAATTGTTGAGAAATTCACTATTTCACTGGAAAATTTCACAAAATCATGACACAGCTGAATGATTGTACAATTTACAATCCACATTTTAGAAAATAACATTGTAAAGCTTAGTAATTAAGAGTAGCGACGTGGAAGGGCAATTTTGTCAGTTACAATCTTCTCTTCGACGTACTATGACGATTGAATAATGTTTCTGTAGTGAAGTATGACAAAGCTGTACACCGTAAAGATAACCAGAAAATGAGAGTTATCGGGTAAATAAGGTAATAATTACAGCTTAAGTTGGAATCTCTGAAGACACGTTAGCAACCAAATATGGGAATTATGCGTGGAGAATCCAGTTACCAGCAGTTGGCTGTCTGTATTCGACGACAGGTTGCCCATCTTTATAGGGCGCTGATCATTTCACGTAATTGTTCAATGGATCCTCCACCGCGAGCAACTTCTTTGATCGCAGCGATCGCCATTTTCTTACGATTTACCGAGTCGAACAATACACGACTAGCTTCGTACGCTTCCTTTACTACCTATAAAACCAAAGAGCCTACTGAGAAGTAGAGAGAGAAGATAAGATACGCCATTCGTTCCAAAAAAACGAACACGACCAATCGCAAAGCCACAAAACTATCGAACCTCCGGTCGTACACCAGCTAGACGAGCCGCGAAGAATCCATATGATTTGGGACAAACACCATTAGTTAGACGATAGAGGAATGTCACACATTCTTCGGTAGGATTCGCTTCGTTTTCGTTCTCCACCATACATGCCTGAAATTCAGCTTCTCTTTGGTGTTTTGCATTTGATTTTGAGGTTGTGCCGATATAATATTCCAACAGTAAGACTACAGTTTAAGTCAAAGTTGCCAACCATGTGAGCAAGCGCGATATTCGGATTGACCGCCGCAGTTTTGCATAGGGAATGATAATGCGTAGAGAAGAATGAACGACACTGCAGACGGCGGGAGACGTCAGATAGTACCGCGGAGGCGATCGCTGTGCCATCAAATGTGCTGGAAAATTGTTACTTTTGAAATAGGCACCTGGTTTTTGACTGGTGTTTTGGGATCCCCATAATTAACTATTCAAGAAGACAGGTCACAAAATAGGTAGCCTCTGGAATGAACGAGGTGAAGTAGAATTGAAGATAGGAAGCGAGTAGAAACCTATATTTATCTTCCCAACGTGCCGCGTGGGGGGTGAATTTTAAACATTCACTTCGGGGTCATGCCTCCAAGGCATCCTAACATGGGCAGCATTCGTACATTTTGGAGAAGAGTGGTTAACAATGCCTTCTCTCCGGGAGCGCCTCCAGTATTTATCTGTTAAGTTGTTACATATAGCCCCTATATACCTCTCAATTCCCCTCAAAAAGTTTTCCATTCGAAAATCATGTAGAGCCAACAACTCAAAATTGATAAAAGGACGATAGAGGATTTCCACCGCGGTGAGTCATTGAGTGCACGACGTCCGCGGCCGTTCTGCGGCTTTGAAAAGAAGTTCTTTTAACTCGGAACATCAACTCGTAGACAATAAAATGAGCGATAAATGGTCACAAATGGTTTGTTAAATCGCTCAAAATAAGCGTTACACAAGACGTAAAAAAGAAAACATCAGTCAACGTACCTTGTTCCCCTTCCAAGCTCATCAATAAGAACGAGAGAGTGCTTCGTGGCATTTCGAAGAATCACGAGTGTTTCGCGAAGTTCAACGAAAAACGTCGACTGACCTAAACCGCAGACACTTCGGCAATGTCTTGAAAGAACCCATAAAGACACTTACCGCAAATAAGGCGATCATTTGCACCGATTCTCGTAAAAATTCGGTCTACTGGGGACAGTTTCATGGACCTCGCTGGCACGAATGAACCCTTGAAAAACAAGATATTGCAGAATATTAGCGTGAAATAAAATTGTAGACGAAAATAACACACCATATGGGCTAACACTGTCAGTACAGCAACCTGCCTCATCAACGTGGATTTTCCACCCATATTGGGTCCTGTGAGCAATACTGTTCGGGGATGCCCACCTCCGAGTTGTGAATCGTTCGCTGAAAATTTGGACAACATAGTACTTTACATTGATCAAATAAAGACCGTAGACTTACCTATGTATGAGCAAGCGCTTGTGGCATCATTTGTGGGCAGTTTTATCGCCAGACAAGGATGATAACCTTCTTCTATGGATAGCACGGGCTTAAAAAGAATAATTTTAGAATCAAAGCACTAAATTACACTCTCAAGGGAAATGAGATCGTCAAGTGGGTATTACGAACCTCTTCAGAGTCACAAACAAATTCAGGACGACAGAGGGCTAGCCCGCATGTCTGACAATACCGGGCCAATGACAGGAGAACGTCCACTTGGGCAATGCGATTCAGCACATCTGACCATACATTCCTTCTGTAAGCACTTCTTTTCGGTCTGTCCAGGTTTTCTTCTACAGTGTGATTTATTTTACAGTGTACAGAAACACATACGATAAAATGGTAGTGCTAACGTGAATTTCCCCGGTAGGAGGATACCTGACCCACAAAGGCATGTGAATGTGGATTCGGGGAGGAAAACATTGCAGCAAGCCAGCGCCTGGTCTACTGACTCAATATTCAAACCGTAGAGAGTTCTGCCTATTTCATCAGGAACAGAAAGAAGATCCTGATGGCTGAGCTGTAAACCGACCCTACGCTAGCGGCGCCCCCGCCAGTGCCGTGATTCTCTGAGTCATGGATTCCTCGGTACTGGACGTGAAATGAATGTCATTGCGGAATAATCATGACTGTTCACCTCGTGTCGAAATCGGAGAACACTCGACGCGTTCCATCCTCTCGTAACATTTCTTTGCGGGCTTCGGCTCTTCCAAGTTCTTCAATGAGTTGATCTAGTTCTTCAGTGGAATACCGTTTGAACCCCTAAATCACTACTGTCTCCTGGAGAAACCACTTATTGATAGCGATGCAAACTACCTTTCGACGAGACTTCAATTCGAAGTACCGTGGAACGCTAACGTTCTCTGGCATTTCCATTTGAAATCGCTTGTTCCCACTTCCGAAAAATGTAATCTGCAAGGATCAACATTGAGTGAATCACTCAGGAAAGATCGTAAGCAGGTAGCTGAGATACAAATTGAAGTTACTGTTAAAGAATCCCAGATTACTTGGAACTAAATACTTCCAGCCGCTTATATGGTGGCTGCTGAGACTTTAAACAATACAGCAATACCTACCTTACAATGAAGTTTTTCCTCCGTTTGCCTTCTATAGACTTCTAACTGAGCCATAGCTTCATTCACAGCTTTGCATGCATCATCATATTCTTCATCCTGCCCCTTCTCTGGCACGATCATTCCCTCCTTTTCCGCAACACTGTGATTGAATAGTTTCTGAAAATTACTTTATCTCCGTGCTGTAAAATGCCACTGAAAAGCACCATTTAAAAGCATACCTCAAAATGTTCTAAATGAGCTCCGAGATCATCTTTATCAGATCCTAGGCAACTGTCTAATAATCGAGGTCTGAAACGGCTCATTTATACCTTTGCCCAAAAGAGTTTGAAGAGTATTATTGCTTTCAACAATACGAGTTCTCAAACAACCAACCCATTTCCATTCTGACGTATCCTTGCATAAAAATTAATGAGATCACTGCAGACTTTGAATCCGGCCAAAGTGTTCAAGAGGTCTTTGATTTTCCGTTTACTGTAGTTTTTTGCTTCGAACATAACGGCCCGACTATCCGGATGTGATTCCGCACGATATTTTAGGCCCATTGTATGAATCCTCAAAATGGAGTCAATGGACTAGTGAAAAACTTTCGCATGACCTCTCGGTCACCAATATAGCTGCAGAAAAAAAAACCCACTTCTGCAGAAGCCTTTCGAGATCAGGAAGTGAGCGGAGCATTTCTCCAGCTTTTTCAATGAATCTTACATTACAAGAATCCATCAGGTACTCGATAGCATCTTGGCGTTCTCTCAACACAGTCATATCACAAGTTGGAGAACAAATCCATTGCCGCAGTAATCGCTTCCCTAGAAAGAAGTCTGAATTCTGGGTGGCATACGAAGCGACGTTCTTTTAAAGCCTCTGGTGGAAAGCCAGTAAAGACCTGACTCAAATTCAACAACAAATTGCAATGTTTGGACCCTAAACGCTGCTTCAAATTTGAATATGAAAATTTAGATTGAATGTGCGGGAACACTTGGTAAATTTAGGTCCCAAAACAAGATGCAGACCAAAATACCCGAATGAGCAGCGTTTAGGGCTCTTTAGTGCATGAGATTGTGCACATTTACTCCAGACCCCCCCCCCCCTATGTGATGCAACTAAGTACTTTAATGTATTTCAGAAACCCAAAAAAGTTTCACAAAACCAATCACGACAATAGCAACAAGATATGATGTTACACCCGGGTCCATTTCAGCATGATAAATGATCTCTGTAGGGTTCCGTTGCATTCTAACGGAACCTTACAGAGATCATTTATCATATCGAAATGGGGACCAAGGTATAACTTTTGAAATGGGGAATGGGGACGCTTTTGAATGGTTGACTCGTCAATGTGAGATTGATGTTACCCTTTCAAAGGCGTCGTCATTCAGGAATTCATACCAAGGTCGGCCTGAAACGGGAAAAGTGACTCACCAAAGGCAGTCTGGCACTTATTCACGGTACTATAAAGCGACAGGGAAGCCGCTTGTGAGTCGCGGTTATCGCCAGGGACGAGATTGAGATTCTCCAAAGTGATACCATCCAGTATCATTTGTCGATTTGCCCAAACACTTCCTTGCGATGGTTTTTGAACTGGACTCTGCTCCAGCGGCTCAAGTAGTGTAAAATCATGCATTGTCACCATGTCAACATCTATCAAACATCGTTGTAGATAGCTGAAGCGAAAATACATCAAAAAGGACTCCAGTAGAATTGCAATGATGAGGCAAAACTTACAACAACACAGCTCCTAGGGCACTGAGCGCCAGATGGGAACTAGCGTTTGGTCTCGCGATGACGGAATCGGGATCAAGCATTTTACGCAGTGCGTCTGGCCATTTCGAGAAATCAGCTCCAAGGTACTTATCGTTGGATAACTGAAAATTCCATATTGAATAATCAAAAAATAAACACGAAGAAAAAGTGGAAGAAAGAAGACTCACAAGTTTCAAGGTCTCTTCAGCATCATAGAACTGCTTCTTGGGGATCAAGGCTTCTTTTTGCACAGAACTAAGCACACCGTTCAGTATAGTCTTGCACTGTGACGACAAACGCCCTCTTTCAAACAAAACCTGCAGTAAAAGTGATTCATAGATACTCGTTACTATAGTTTCGAATTTTATATCCGGGAATATTTCATACCTGAACTGGTGTAAAGTTAGCAATGACCGTACGTAAGAAAGAATTATAATCATCGTCACAAAATTCTCCCAGGAAGAACTTCCCCACTGATGTGTCGACGAAACAAATACCGAAAGTTGAGCGTTGGTCACAGACCTGAAAGAGAGTTGCTAATGTAACACACTTAATCGCGATGCCTAGGGGACGGAGAGAAAGTGTTGCCATACTATTATAGAAAACTCATAGAAGTAATGTAAGAGAATAAAAATCACCGTTTCCTTTATGCTAAATAAATATTTGGATTGAGTCTCCCCATTGTCCGTTTCTCCTCCGTACAAGTTGCACCCATCGATTACAGCATACGTGCGAGTTCCACTTGTTGTCACTCGACATATTTCCCTAAAAAGTAAGCTTTAACGACTCTAATAGTAATGGATCATCTTCAGTTTCCCCTACGGGGTGTTTCTTAAAACACAAAGAATATAATAACGAGGGCGATATTCTCCTGGGAATTTTCGAGAAGTTTTTGAATTACCAATCCACGACGCAGACGATTTTCAGGAAGTAAGGCGACGCTTGAAATTTTCCATCTTCATCGAGTATAGCTAATAGTTCCTTTTAATAAGTCCAAAAGGAATGATGTGAACGTAACAACACCCCGTTGCTCGAGAAACGTATCTGTTTTCCCAAGGTCTGCCCTTAAAGGCAGCTTTAATGGACTGAACGCTAGAGAACACACCACCGCCATTATCCACTCCGTATCTAACACGGCATAATTAACTTAAGAAAAAGAAAAATGTCCAAGAAATGAATAAATCACGTTAACCCCAGAGCATCACTCAAGTTTTGAAAAGTGCTATAAGTAACACCATAAACCAGCAAAAATTTCTAACTAACCGTCGGACCACCTTCTCTTTCGCACCACGTGACTGTTTATTCCGCTCTTCCAGCTGTTGGGGTGTTTCAGTTTGTTCTACACGAGCAACTTTGTATCCACGTGAGACCAACTGATCAGCAAATTTTCCATATGCAGCCTCAGGGAAACCTGCGTGGGCATAATTTCCCTGGAATCGTCGATATTTCAGCCTGATAAGAACGTAACAAATTCAAATGGACATAACTATTCACCCGCATGAAGGTAAGTCCCAAACATTCTACAGCTACTACAGCATCCATGTGGAAAGTCTCGTAGAACTTCCCAACCTTGAAAAACAGCAAAGTGTCAAAGTTTTTGCTCTTGAAGTTCCACCACTGTACATGAGCTAAATATGTATATGGAACGATCAGTGCAGAGGTATTTCCAAATAGAGTTAGGTTTGTACCTCCTGTCTGTTCCTTCAGGAATTGACTAGGAACAAAGAGTGTTGATGGGTCATAATCATCGTCATCTGGACGGTGTCCTTGAGCATCGCGTATTTTCTCTGGCTAAAAATATAGCAGCAAATAAAGCGGCTGACGTCTTAGGATAAGAAGGGGAAGTACAATGCAACGATCCAAAACATTGTGAGCAAGTCTAGAAGTAATGGTGAAGAGTCACCTTTAGAAAAGCAAGGGTCTCATGGACGAATTTTCCGTTATCATCTCCTGACAACTCCTCATTTCGTGGTTTGCGGTCGTTCATGTCTACTTGGTACATAGTACGATCCAGGGTATCGACCGATGCACTGGATACGTTCTAAAGAGGAATAAAAACGTGAAAGACGAGAATCATGCATCCTAAATAGTCGCCCGCAGTCTTGCTTGCAACAAAGTGAGGGACCTCATCTGTAATATCCAGAGATGGCTAAAGGTTCAAGTTTTTGGTACATAAAATAGTCTGAATCGTTTACGCTTCAGAGTTCTGCAACTTAGCTAGAAGCTACTCCCTGATATCCAGATTTTCGCGCTTCTGCATGATCGGCCTGCTGCGCAACACAAATAGTTTTAGAAATGCTTCCCTCATGTAGACGTGTTTGCTAATAAATCACTGCATAAAAATCAAAAGTAGTAACTATCAACAATCTTGGACAAAAGTTACCAAATCATCTTCTCCAACACAGAATGAATCAATGAAGGATTCAGCGGCTGCAGTTGATAAAGGAGTTGTACAAGGTTTTAGCGGACGAAGCCCTCTCGTGGTCTTCGGCGTAGAAATTTCAGCTATTGTTGACGATGGTGTCGAGGGCTCGTCCTACAAGCATCCAGCTCAAACAAATTATTACGCTAAAGATTGCTTTCGGCAAAATTGCTAGAGTATCTACGAAGACTACCTTAAATGATGAAGGTGGAGTTCTTACTGATAGGACGTTTTCGCCGTCATCTTCTTCATCTGACGATACAATTATCCTACGCCGCTTCACAGAACTTCTAACTCTGGCGATGGGAGATCCTTCATGATCGTTGTTAACACGCTTCAAAGTCCGCGATTCTGTAGGAAGTCGTAATAGTCACAAAGATCACAAAGAGAAATCCATGATTCAATAGAGCAGCACTACAAAACGTGTGGCAACTTTTTGGGGTTTTGGTGATAAGATTTCGTCAGCTGAGGATGAACCGCTTAGTAACAGATCCAAGGTCAATTAAGTACTGTAAAAGGTCTAGGTCAGACCTTACGTTTCCGAAGCAATCAAAGGATCTAAAAATAAAAATGATAAAGTTCTGGTTCTAATCCATCCCGTTTTTAGGATGCGCCTTCGCGTTCGATTTCTACATATTTGGAATCGTAGTGGCATTTTGAATGCGAGTGGGCTTAAACAATGAGCTGCAGCGGCCAACCCTTAACAAGTTGGGCCTTCTACCAAAGACCCCGAAGGGATAGAAGGCCTGGTTGCTCTGGGTAAATATTGAGCCGGGATTCGATACCCTGACCACGCGTGCCGTCTGAAATTTATGCACTGAACGAAGTTAGCCTACAACTACATGGTTTAATTTTGTTTTGTCTTTCGACACTCTTCACTTTCAGTCTTTGTTTACCCTTCGACAAATTGTTGAACCAAGAACTCAAGTTCACGTTTGGGCAAAAATGGAACCCTATGGGTCACACTGTGGCCGAGCTGCTGATTAAAACGTAGTAAACAAAAGCGAAAGAAAATAATAGGGTAAAAGAAGCAGTGGGCGCCCATGAAATGCAGGAACCATGAAAAAGAAAGCGCACGAAAGTTAAAGCGACGACAAGACTTTTCCATTAAAACGAATCCAGCAGCTGCCAGTGAAAACAAAATGATAAAGAAAAAAAGAAATGGAATTTCTTCTTGAATGATATGACGAGAGTAAAAGAATCACCTTCATCAGTTACATCGTCCTCGATTTTTTCTTTCTTCAACGACTTCGTCACTGCAGGCGATTTGGGAGTTGACGATGTCGGCGTAGAACCCGACTTGGGAGTGAAGAATGAGAATAATGAGCTCTGCTTCTTCGTCGCCATTCCTGCAGAAGCTCAAAACCCAGGTAGAAACTCCACGAACAGAAGAAGCAGTAAAAAAAACGGCTTCAAAGTGCAATTTCGCGCACAAAAACGTTGGAGCACGAAATTTCAATTGGAGCAAGGTTGCTCACTAGCCTCCAGTCTGATGCCTAGATTCTTTTCGAAAATAGTTTTTATCGAATTCTTTCTAGAAAAGTTATCACCGTTCTGTGTAAGTATTTAGATACCTCTACTGTTATTCCACACGATAAGCTAGACTTACAACCTTCCTGATCTGCGAAATAGTTTCGAATTTCAGTTTCAAGTCTGAAACTTGCTTTTCCTTCCTCTTTTATCATCATTTCGTTCTTTATGGTTATGATAAGATTACTAGCAAATGTCAGAAGGCAGATCAGAGCATCAGTCATTTTGCATTGAAGTAGTCGCATAACTCGGTTGTTCTAGATGAGTATCGTTTGGCTATGGCTACCGGACTAATTGACGAGACAGACGAAAAGGTTTGTTCTAACGTTTATACGACTTTGAAGTTTCCGGTCTTGTGTTCCAGCCAATAACGACTATTCTTCATAACCCTTTATTGCGATACCAGAAGCTTTATGCATCGAATATTTGGACCTACCCATTCCATGCCCCTCTCCCCTCCTTGAGATCGGCTGATGGGAGTCGCCCCAGAAAAAAACTGAGCCCTTTCAATTCGAACTTTATGTGAGATCCTCATCCACATACGATATGATTTTTTATGAATAAAGAAGACTGTTTCTTATTTTACCATAAAAAAGATGGTGTAGCGGCAATTGGCGCACTATTACACACGCATGGTCACGGGTTCGAATTCCGAATCGGCATCCGGGTGGGACATCGCAGCGGGCACTGTTTGTACATCGGCTGGCTACAGCAAGTCATCGTATAGACGACATACGTATTCAATACTCCACTACAGTTCTGAATGGAAGTCGAATGCGTGGGGCATTCCTCAGACGGGATTGTTTTACGCCAAAATACTTGAAGACTTAAGACCGCGAAAAAGCAGCTAATCTTGCAACATGGGCTTTTTATAATCAATCACCACACTAAGATGTTCACGGACCTAACGACACAGCTGTCCAGTCTGCACTCATCATACCTTCACAAAGAAGTAGATCCCATGAGTCTTTCTCAAAATGTCGTTTGGCGACGGGTTTTCCGTAGTAAATGGTATCTCTTCCATCCCATTACATGCGATAACTGTATGAAGTAAGCCGCGGACTACGAATAGAGGGCTCCGTTTATTCAGTGTACGTGTCCGTTCACTTCTTTCGTTAGCTGAGTATTCGTCACGGAACTCGATCGATAAAGTAATCAATAAAAAGGGATTGGAGTGCGAAGCTTGTCCGATCTGGTGGCAATGAGATCGTCCTTGTTGCGGGTCGTTTTTATCGATCACGTCGTCCAAGTTTTTTCCCAAGCCCTCATATCCTCACTGCTCAGAGGACCGTCCGTCTCAGTACTTCAATGACTATGTTGATCAGCCACAGAGCTGACTAAACGCTCGTCATACGTCGCCCACTGTCTTCTCATAGTCGCTTTTGTTGAAACCTGCCATTAAACCGTTCGACATCAGGCTGACTCATTCGGTTAGATCACCTTAATAGCATTCGCTAAGATCTTAGTCCGAACCGTAGGGCCTTTGGGCACAAACTTGAGCTTTCGCGTCAGAACCAAGACACAGGTGCAGATGGAAAAAGCTGATGTCATCCTTCCTACGCTCGAAAGGCCAACAGTTGATTTCGTATATTTTATGGTTATTTTGATTTTTTCTGTTGTTTTGTTATTCATGTGCATATGTGTTGTATTACCAATCACTTATTTATATTTTAATCAACTGGGCGGAGCTGGTTCAGTGGCAAGTGGCGCCTTATGACGGCGCATGGTCTGGGGATCAAATCTCAAATCGATATCCACCCCACGCCTCGTTTGATCGGTATCAGACTGTCTGGGAGTATACAAACACTGATTTGTCCATCGACTGTCCACTACAATTCGTTGCATAGTCCACTTATAAATGCCACTACGATTCTGAATCGTGGTCGGGTGCGGGGCGCACCCCAGAAAAGGGATTGATCAATGCAGTAGAATATTACTCTTCTCGGCTTTAAGTTATTGGATGTTATTTACTTACATATTTATTTATCAACTCACTGATTACCCATTTATTTCGCTTAGTCTAAAACAGTAACTTTTTTTCGTTTTTCATTTTTGCTCTGGGTTACTTACCAGTGAGGGGTAGTCTACTTAATGTGGGACTTCGAATGAAGACCCGGATAAATCGATAGAGTCTTGAATGCTGTTTACGAAAATGCAAATTAAAACTGCAAAACGGTTTTCCTTAAAAAGTAATGGGGGACCGAATTTTGCTTGACAGTAGTATCAATTGTATATGCGAATTCGTCGCTTCCATATCAACGCCCACGTGACCTAGTGGTAGTGGTCTCGCTTCGTGGGCGTGAAATGAGGGGTCCCTCCCCACTATTGTCCGCACTTTTGCAAAGTGTTTTTTCATTTTATCAAAGGCTCTCTAAACGTTTACTGACATTTCTTTAGACAATTGATACTACTGTCGAGCAGAATTCGGGCACCATAACTTTTTAAGGAGAATCATTTTGCAGTTTTAATTTCCATTTTCGTAAACAGCACTCAAAACTCTATCGATTTATCTGGGTCTGAATTCAAAGTTCCAAGATAAGTAGACTACCCCCCCCCCCCCCCTGGTAGTATGAGATTGTCCTTTTCGAGCTGACAGCGTGAAAGGTGGAGAGGCACATGCTCTTCGACGGCTGCGGAGGGAAGGCTCGAAGAGGCTTATTATGTAAACATCACTCAGTTAAACTGGGTACTACCCTCTTGATTTTCACCGACCGTTGTCGAGCAAAGATCGTTTTTGAAGTAGGCAAGTTTCACGGAGGAATCGCAGGAGATCTGACTCAATGAAAAAATCTGTCTGTGCACGTTCTGTTGCGAAAGAAAGCAATGAACTCGAATTTTCCCTTTTTTCCTCTTTATATTGATGATTGTTTATGTGCTTTTGCAATGAATCACCTGACAGGTGGGTCGTTCCACTTTTTAGGTCCCCATCTTTCCGGAAATTCACTTTGGATACAAGATCGCTGTTGCTTTTCTGCAACTGCTTTACACTCGTTCATTACTGGAGGCACATGAGAAAAGCGAAAATCAAACACCCATCAGAGAGATACCGTAATCTGGGAGGTGAAGTATTCATTCAGCAAAAGGGACAAAGCCACCTACTACCATGGGCTCCTGTTCTTTTTGGGATGAAAATGCCCACACATTCGACTTCCAATCAGAATCACAGTGGTGTTTGAATGAGTAAGTGGCCTATGCAATGATTTGTGGGACCATACGACATAGAAGCTAGTGTTTTTGTTTTTCTAAGCCAGTCTGGTGTCAGTTCAATGATCTCCTATTATCCACCCCACGCCTCGTTTGATCGGTATCAGGCTGTCTGGGAGTATACAAACACTGATTTGTCCATCGATGTCTACTACAATTCATTCTATAGTCTACTTCTAAATGCCACTACGATTCTGAATATCAGTATCAGGCTCAGAGAGCCATAAGCTCTACTAACGACAGTGTCGTTAGTAGAGCTTATGGCTCTCTCTTCACCATTTTCCGAAACGTACATAGTGACGCACCCGCTACCCTCACGCGTCTTTATCGAGCATATGTAATACCTTATCTGGAGTATTGCTCCCAATTTTGGAATCCTGCTCTCAAAAAGGACATTCTCAAACTCGTGAAGGTCCAGAATACATTCACTAGATTGGTTTTCCTCAGGGTCAATAAGGGCTCCCAAGAGCGTGTTATTCCCAGCCATGGTGAGCGATTAAAACGATTGGGCTTGACTAGCCTACGATACAGGAGGATTGTTTCAGATCTTGTGTTTGGGTTCCGTATTTTCCGTAGAGAAATGAAAATGCTCCCAAGTAAGTACTGGGTCTTCAGACCGAGCAACGAGCGGGGGCACGGTTTCAGTCTGGAATATCCAAAATGTCATAACAGGAATTCTAATCAGCTGTTCAACTTCCTTCTCTGCCGGGTTGCCAGATGGTTTCGACGCCTTCCCAGAGAGGTGCTGAGCTCTGCGAACAGCCGAGTCTTCAAATGTAGGTTGAAAAGATTGAATCTGCTTGAAGTTCTAGGTGAGGAAGATTTTGCATAATGGTGTCTTCAAATCCTGCATCCAGTTAATACTATGGTTTTGTTTCTTTTTTCTTTTTTTAGGAAAGGTGTTGCGCGATGTACCTCACATCAGTGTCTGCAGAGGGCAGCCGACGTGTTTTTTTTTTAAGAGAATGTGTTTACTGGTGTATCCTTTGTACAAATACTAGAGAAATTGTTTGTTTCTTGTTATGTTTGCCCAGGAGTCTAACGTTCCCTTATCACGGGCAACCTAATCTTCGAGTCGTATCTGGATTTTTTTTTCCTTGTCACACAATTTTCTGAAGGCAATCTTGAAAAATCAATCTCATAACTACTCGACCTTGTAGTCTTTTCCAGTCGCTATGTCTACCTATACATGACTATCGTGACTTCCACAATTAAGTGCAGGTCAACAAGTATTCCGGATATTCCGGTCAAATACTTGGGTCTAGGTCTTACGCCCTGGGTTCGTATTTAGATCAAAGAGGCACCTATTTTGGCCCGCCCGGGAACGGCTGCGGTCGGTTGCGTTGCCTAGACTGACTATGCACTTGATGTGCTACAACATAACTGTATAAATGAGAGATCGATGCACAAATGCAGCACTCTCATTCTCAGGTATTCATTGGTGACTGACTGATGGCTCAGGTCAACTCGGCATAAATTCTACTATTATATATTATTCTTTATTACATTTTATTCTATTATTGTATGCTACGGCTCGCTGTTCTTAGCTTGGGGTCCCTGCGTTAGGGGAACGTTGCCTTCGGGTTACATCATTACGGTACTGCCACTTGCTTTGTTTTGTTTTACAAGTGTTGGCTGCATTATTGCGTTCTTTCGTCGCCTTACGTTATACTTTTCTGGATTGTTCGGGCGCACCAAGAGTGCAAACTAAATAAATAAATAAATAAATAAATCTCGTGGGATGAGGGACCTGCCTGCATCGAGCAGGAACCGATCTATGGATTGGTTCTTGGACAATACACGCGATAGCGGCGACTCCCTACATTACTCCACTTCAATTATAGCGTCTTTAGATAGTCGTACTATAATTGGAATTTGTCAGAGGTTTCACTTCAAATGGAGCTCTTTTGAAGAGTGAGCGAAAGGTTTTATGCCGGCAAAGATCGGGAGTGTAGCCATGCTCCTCTTCGGAGAAGGCGTTAATGTTCTACAGAATTCTCTTTTATCTTTTGAACCAGAGTGGGTACCTGTTTTTGTTGTTATTGCGGGGAACGGAAGTGATCCTGACGTATGTTGAGGGCGAGTGTCTGGGTTAAAGATAGGTTCGATAGACAGATGGGAACCAATGCTGTGGGCGTATATGTACCCGACTCTCCTGAGTCATGTTTGAACTTCGCAAGACTGCAAGAGCTGATGCAACATTGAGCGAAAAATTAGTTGCAGTCCTGTAATTTGCTTTCCTTTTTTCTTTATCGAATTCTTTTTGAGGAGATAAATTACCAGCAGTTGCAAGAAATTACACCAATAACACTTCCGCAAGCATTACACATAATATGTCACTCTGCGATTCCGCTTATTCCCTCCTCTTTCAAGGCCCATTTTACTATCGTCTGTATCCATTCTATTTACTTCATTATTTCTATTTTTTTTCGACTCCTCCCTACTTCAGAACCTTTTAAGGCCTTATTTACAGGGTCATCACTTAGCAAGGACACATCAGGGACTCAGGTTCATGGTTCGGGCGACTCTAGGTTCATGGTTCAGGCAGAGCCTACGATAAAAATGATTTCTGAGATTCCCTACCAGGACGAATCTCTGACCACCCAGTTTGCCACATGGAGCTTTGTCATGTGGAAAAACGGCCTAGATAGGGTGTAATGTTTCTGGTACTCCGGGATTACCTTTGGTGAGGCTCGAACAAACACACTAGAACAACAGGCTTTATCTGACAACACACCAACAAAACAGAGCAGTAATATATCCAGCAAAACGGAATCGTACAATGCAGAAACAGACTGCAAATAACAATACGAGATCACGAGCGGGATGAGCTCTCAAAGAGGGACCCTCTCTCAATTGAACCCCCTTTTTTTACTCCTCTTCTTCCACGCTTCTAAGGGTTAGTCCATATCGCCTACGGAAGATGTGAATAATTAGTTTCTGAGTTTCTGAATGACTGGGGGAGGGGGGAGGAGGGGGGTCAGTACTGCCAGTTTAAGGCACTGAGGTGCGTCAACATCAAGTCCCGCTTTTAAAGATGAGATGTCAGTTACGCAATTCAGGATTACCACACTTTTAGGGGTTAGTCCATATCGCCTACGAAAGATGTGAATATTTGAGAAACTTACCCGTCATCGTACCACTCTTCCCGCATGACTTATTCCCATATTATTAATAAGGTTGTTCTTGATAATATGATTGTTGTTTTTGAACCTCGATTTTATGCTTTTCTCGACAAAAGTGCAGTAAGGACTCAAAGATAGATATCTTCGGAGGCCACGCCTAGAACCAGCCGTGTTTTGATAGCTTTGTAAAGACTGCATCCTTTACAATGAAGCGCGTATGCTGAAACCGGGACCGACCATAGCAGTGATGGAGAACAATTTCTTGTACTAGTAATACTGCAGCCAACTCTTTTCTCGAATGCGTTTCTGAATTCTGCGGATTTCGTGGTTTTCTATCTACCAAAGCGCTATGCAGTAAGACTCCCGCTATACTACTCAAAAAAGTGATTTGAAAATTATAATAAACTGTGCCACTGAATTGCTAGTAGTTGCGACCCTGAGTTTATACTTTGCGGGAGGGATGTCTTTGACACCGTTGATCAGCAATTGTTCAGTGGAGTGACTCAAATGTATCACGTATCAATGCACTTGCACGGTGCCTTAGCCCGACATACCTCCAAGGCGGCGAAACTTCTGATTATTAGGCTCCATTGAGTATACCTAGTCTAAAAATATTCCTACTGGGCTGAATAGGTGCCGAAGGGACAGCATATCCAGCATATGCCGTTCCTTTTTCTTCGTATTTGCTTCTTTACTCCCAGATCAGATATCACCCTCGCTGAACAGTTGTTCCGTTTCCGTACGACAACTTCATTGCCGATCAACACCCATCGTCGTAGTAGTGTGCCATTTTACAAGTAAACATATTTTCGTTCGTAATTACCATTGGCCACCTCCGTCCAAACGGCAACGTCCAGGTATTTGCTCACCCTTATTCTTGTGAATAGCTTGGGTGGGCTGAAGATCCGTCTCCCAGACTTGCAGTTGTTTGCCATGAATTCTCTGTTGTTTTCAATGTTTTCCCCTGTGGGTGGTAGGAACCTCGTTTCAATCTCGATTTTAACCACTTTCTCCATAAGGTCATGCAAGCTACGTGCTCAGTTAGGTAAACAGCTATCAAGGGCAACAATAGTGCCCTGGCTGCTGCCAGCCAAATCTGTCCCGAGCAGTTTTTGGGAGCGAATCCCGTCCAATCCAGTCCCAGGTTGCACCATTAATAGTGGCCTATCTGGAAGGAAGGGCAAATTCTCCGGGAACTGATTGTCTGGCATATTGCCACCGTATGGACTAGTAAACAAGCAAATGTTCTCATGAATCAGAGTAAAAATCGAGTGCATGGCTTGTCCCCTGAGAGTCACTGTGAGCTGAGCACTTAGTAGTTTTCCATTCCATTCAAGCCACCATATGGGGAAGTCTGAGGCCGTTGCAGACATTCCCGAACTCTCTTTTCAGTGTAACAGAGTGATCCTGGGGTCAGTTTTATTTGAGACATCTCGTTCCTTCGATAACCACCCTACCACAGCTGTCTCGACGAACTCCGCCCTATCTAGACAACGCAATCGCGGACTTCGACCTCGGTCAATGATCGCCCTCGTTGTGTTTCATTGCTGCTACATTGATTTCGTGTGTTTTCGTTCCACTAACGAGAAATAGCATTTTCGCCCCAAACAGTCCTTTTTATAGATTACCCATAATCGATTACTTACGTTTCCACCAGCTCCTTTTCTGTAGCCATCCTAAGTGCTGGTCTTTGAGGCGATTGCCTGTTCGATTTTGAAAAGAGATGTCTAGATTAGATTGAAAGGTCTCACGAAATGAAACAAGCAGCTTAAAAGCCCTTGGAAGTGCGACATGCTTTCGACTTCTATTTGAAATCTTGAGATCGTTTGTAAAAGTTCAAATCGTACTTTGGTGATAACTGTGAGGGAAAGGATCTGGGAGGTGAGCTGGAAAAGGGCTGGATTTCACAGGTTCAAATGAAGGTTGCAAAATAAGTAGGTTGGCTCGAAGAAAAGTTCCGAGAGATGGTTTTGTTTCCGGTGTTGCAATGTCTAGGATACGATCCGACAGAGGATGTCGTATAGGTAAGGTATTCCGGGCGGATTAATTGAATGATACCCGTATTTATTTTTTGTTTACTAACACTAATTGTTTATGTTTCCGTTACTGTCGTTATAAACAACATTACCGTATCCCTAACAGGTGAGTGCTTTTTCTAGAAATTACCTCAGGTACCAAGTTCAGAGATCTTAAGTAATTTAACCTGTTCTATCTGTCTAGCCTGTCTGATAGACGCCTGTTTCCTGGAGGTAACGGTAGGGCTACCCATCTGTCTAAACTGTTAGGTAGGCAACTGTTTCATGAAGGTAACGGTAGAGCTATTACTCATCTCGTTCTCAGTCGGCCATCATTCCAATTGTCAATCGTGGTTGTCAAGAACTTCGTGAATGACTAGCTTTCGTCCTGTTTCAATAGCAATTGTCTGGAAGCTGTTCTTTGGAACCCCTAACGTTTCAAAGATTAACCGGAGGATTAACGATGTTCGGCATTTCGGACTTTTTCGATAAAATTCTTCGAATGTACGAAAAGCTGCTGCTAGCTGTCAAGCATGCGGATCTTGCTTTACGAGATTTTTGCAAAAAGTTCGCCGCTTAATGGCATGGCACATTAGCAATAAGTGGGGGTTCCGTTCCAAATCTCTGAAGAGTTCAAAAAAGTGGTTCTGCGTTCTTGCATTTTCTCAAAGCATTTTGTAGCTCTTGAGCTTTTGGAATCTGGGATAAAATTGAAAAAAATTGAATGAAATTCAGTGTCCACGGATTTTGAGAAGATTAGCTTCCCTTGTGCTTTCCCAGAGGGACAATACAGGAATTTCGTTTGCATCAAGGAATTTACAAACCATTACTGTTCTCTGGGTTTCCCTTCAAAAAGGCTTAGTTCCATTTCGTTCCATTCACAGGAAGATTAAAAGACTTAATCCCTCTTTAGTGGTTCGTTTCTTTGGGACCATCTTTTTTTCCCGTCCAGGGCTGTTAGGTAGGGCTGCATACGAGTAGAGCAGTTACGCTAGTAGTGACATTAAGCTATTTCTCTTAAGCCATGAAAATAGTACGTGCATTGACCAATTTCTTTGGGATGCGCCATGCTTTCGGATCCCGCGCAGAATCCTTCAGTCATTTTTCTGTTTAAAAGTTAATAAAGTCCATGACGTCATATAAAACTCGTAGCTTTTTTTGTAGATTGAAGCTACATTATTGAGGAACTTAGAAGTAGGAAGTATAGGTGGTTCAGTTCGTGTGGCCTGAATTTCATCTCATGTAAATGGGGTAGCCAAGGTCTTTGGTCACTACCCCATCTTTGGTTCACTGTTTGATTCGTTAATAGCGAGTGAAACAGCAATTGAAATCAATTTTCGTGTTGGAACTACACTATTTTCATCTCCTGGTGGTCTCTCAGTTGACTATACGCTCCAACGATCCTACCAGTCTGTCTTAGTGGTTCTGTCACGTCGCCAGCTTAGTTTACAACCCTCTGAATGAGTCCTGCAGGTGGAAGTTTTGTTTGGGTGTTCAGTTCTTTTGGGAGTACCCTTCGCCTTTCCAATTTTAAGGAAGGCAGCAACGTTAGAACGGGAGCGAGGCACTTTGTTGTTATCGATCGCGATTACCAGTTGGATTACCGTTTAAACGAGCACTGGAAGAAAACCGGTGTGAATTCATGGGAGTGAAGCATGGGAATTACCCCATGACCTTTGAAAATCACAATTTAACGGCGCGGCATTCGCCAGACCCGCTCTGAATGCTGCCGATTATGAAAGGTTCAAACATCTCGATATGGTCGCTCGTCGCTCAGTATTTTGATGATGTTTGTGGGCTTTCCCAGGCATCGTAGCTCGTGATGCGGCCCCTCCGAGAGCCTATTATAAAACGGGGCCTCCCCTGCGCCTCCAGTCTCCCACACCGCCTCAGTGTTCACATGTCGAAAGTGTTGCTCAGCACGTGCATGGGGCTGTCTGCACGGGGGGCCGCCGATCGAAATCGCTCCAGCATAGCACAGCAAGAAAAAAAGAGGGCAGCCATCTGCAGCATTTGCACCCGCTTTTCTATCAATTCATCGCATGAGGCATTCTTCTCGAAAATTCCACCCTCCCAGTGACCATTCCCGAATTAATGATGCATTACAGCTTCTCGGGTGCCATTTCGTCTCCAGAGAACATTCCAAAACGCCTTGATTTCCCATCATACTAACTTCGATACAGCATCTTCTTATTATTGATCACGAACATGGTCCGAGTTGTCTCATAGGTTTCCTTACTTTCTTATTTGTTATTTATAGATTCGCTCGAGTGACCCCCAACGATACTCTCAAAAATTCCTTGTTTCCCTTTGCTCTTCCTCTGTCACTAATGATTGAAATGGAACTAATTCAGGGTGTCACCCATGTTTGGTATACAGTATATTAATCAAAATAGCAACTCAAAATGGGAAGGTATGGGGAAAGTATCTCCCGAAAAGTTCCCCAATTCCCGGGTTTTTGTGGACGGGGTGTGCACAGAGACGCTCAGAAGAGCAGAAGAGGCTTCAAGGTTAAATGCTTTGCTCAACTTTTGGGGGGGGGGGGGGGGAGGGGAGTATGTATCGAATATGAGAAAGCATTACGGCTTTTAGGGAGTTAAATTAGAATTAGCAGTGAAGTGGGAGCCGTGTTGTGCACATGCGAGTGGATAGTGGAATCAATTCTAGGAAACTTTCGAAACATTTCAGAAAAATCTGACCAGTTGGGAAATTTTTGGCAGATACTTCCCGAATGACCTAACAGTAAATTAATAGGGTTGTGAGTCCTCCACTCAAAATATGCTGTTGCAACGGCTTAAGCTCTTTGTATACCCGATTACGTCATTGTTGGGTAAGTTCTACTTACTTACCCTGCCAAGTTGACATAATGACTGGGAGAGATCCGATTTCTTTTTTATTCACGGAAGTATCAAGATGTTGCTTATTTCTCGGTCGGTCATATTCATCAATTTCGGGATCGATTTCATCAAGCACTCTTTGTGTTTCTTCTTTGCTTTTCTTCTGTCAGTGCAGTAGGAACTGGTTTAGGGTGTTACCTATGTTCTGACTTATCGGATGGGGGGAGGGGGGGGGTGGGAGTCTATGTACCGATTAGTTTTTTTTTAACTTACTTTCAACTAAAATTCTGCTTGGGTTATACTAATTATTGAGCGACTGCATTTGAAAGGAGGCTTTATATGTTGTGGCTTCTATCTCAGAATCGATGTCGCTCTTCTTCTGTTCTGACTGTTGTCCTCTGATGAACTGAAAAAAGGCGCATTTGTCATCTGCTTGACGCCAGTTGGTCGAATCTTGCCTCAAAACTTGCATCGGCTCCACCAGAAATCTTTGGAAAACTGTAAACCTCCTGAAGTTTTGAGGCAAGATACGATCAAGTTGCGTCATCCAGGTGACAAATGAACAGCCCAGAGTTGGCAAAATCCCCACTAAATAGCTGGTTTGCCAACTTTCAATTCAATGATCATTCGAACTTACTGACCGATTCAATGTGAGAAAGTTTGTGAAAATGTTCGACCAAAGAGATTTAGATGCCAGAGCTGCTTCAATGTTACCTAAGCCATAATGTCTCTCCTCTTCCATCTGCTCAGAACTATACTAGATGTTCAGGGCCTGCTATCAAAAGAGGATATAACGGAGGGCGTGGTTTCAATAATTTGCTTTTTTGGGCTGAAATTTGGGCGCATTTATTGGTTTTGTTCTGGTTTATGCTGTCTCATAGTGGTTCGGGTAACGGAACTTCTCCCCTATCGCGGCATTCTCCCTTGCGGCATGCGGCAAATGTCACCGCAATTACCGTACCCCGCCAATCGATGGGACGCGAAATTTTTCCTTGACTGGCTTGCTTTTTCATTGGATTTTATCGTTTTTTCTTCTGTTTCTTTTTAGTTTTCACGTTTATTAGACTTGATTAATTAAAATAACTCCTCCTATATGAACGACGATCAGGATCGCATTGGAACTGCAGAGAGCGACCGGCCAATTCAAATGTTTAAAGGACTCCCCACTTCACAAATTGCGCGCTCCAATCTTCCACCGCAATCCTGCGATAGGCGGCGGGTGCGGTGTGTGCGACGCCGTGTTAGGGGAGAAGTTCCCGGACCCTAGTGGTTCAGACATCCATGCGGTCGTTCCTTTGTCTGTTGATGTTTACATCCCCCTCCTCGCTCGTGACCATGTTGCTTGTGTGAATGTCACCCTCACCATGTAAAATGAAAATTTGATACTTGGTAACTCCTTTGTTGTAGCTAACTTGTTAAAATGATGTTGTTTTGGTCTACGGTACCCGCTAAAATAGGAACCAGCAGACTTGCATAGTGCATAGTTTGATCTTAATGGCCAACCATTTATGGACAGCACTTTCAGCAGTAGCACTTCCATTACTTAACTACTCTGTTCGCTCTTGAAAAGTTGGAGCTTTAGAAATGTTCGACATAATTTCAGAGACGTTCCGGAAATTTTTGATAGTGAACAGAATTTATCCTTTTGAAGAAGAAACCCTGTGCCGCTAATATGTAGATTTCCAATGTATCCACTGTCATTCTCATTCTAGAGGATCAGTTGGCCTCAAACGATCCTGTTCTTGTGATTAGCCCTATATTCGACTTTATTCCGGAATCTTAGGGGTTTTGAAGGGTTTGTGGTCAATGCAATGAATTCCTGGAAGAGCCGAGACACAACCCAATGCTCCCAATTTCTCAGACGGTCCTGGTGTCATCTTAGTGACCTCGGGGGTTTCTGGATTACTTGGCCTTGGCGAGTCAAACGCGATTCCGGACCATGTGTGTGAAAAGCGCCTCTTGCCCGATATCAATCCACCCGTTTCACTGCATCATTTGATTCCCGAATAGAACGCTTTGTGAAAATTCTGAACGTTTTGCTCGTGCGATTTAGTCCCATCTGATGATAAGAACTACGGCGTGATCGACTAAATCGTAACGTTTGAACCTTTTGTAATAAACGTCTCAAATGTTATCTGGAAGTGATAAGAAATCACTCGGCAGCCTCACGGTTCACGCCGGTCACTGAGCTGACAAACATCAGACTGATAGCGGTGTGAATCATCGGAAATTGCCATACTTTTGAATGGTAGTGCTTTAACAGGTTGTCCCGTTTGGATTATTACCTTTTTAATGGGGTCTCTTGAAGAAACTTCATGATAGCAGTCCTTCCAGTTGAGCGCAGAAACCTGAAAGCAGCTGAATTTCTCGTGGGGATGGTGATTACTGCCAGTTTATCGTGGTAATATAGACTCCAGCTCGGAAATTATCTAGTTCATGGTTCAGAGAGTTAGGGCACGACAATCTTGGGAAGAAGCCTTCTGAAGGGATGGTGATCTCGTGAAGGCCGTTATCCATTACTCGAACCACCTCATCACCAATCAGCAACGTTGCAGACGGCAAATTAACTTTCCGACAGTTGGCACAATGAAGTCCTTGCTGTCTCTATGACAACAGCTTGCTTGCTTGGTCGGCTAGATTTCGAATCGCAAAAACTACCTCCTTCTCAGAGAACAGAGGGAGTCATTTGCCCCAGAGTGGTTCCCAGATTTGATACAATTGTAGTTGTTTTATAGGCTAACAGTTCTACAAACCAGTCGGTTTTGAGTTCCCTCCTCCTCCTCAATAGAAGTTTTCAGCCGATTGCTTCTGTTCTGAACTCAAACGCTTTCGTATAGTGCTAGGAGATATGGAAACCCACCATTTTACATTTCGGGATATCAGAATCTTCTCTTTCAGTTTCCGGAAGGAAAACCCGATATCTGAAAAGTTTGCTTGACCGACTTGAAAATGATTTCGTTGAACTTCAGCTCCCCCTAATTGCCATGCCACGGCGACTGTGATCGTATTTTAAACAGTTCCCAGACAGAATGGGACCGTTGGAAAACTCGTCCAACTTCATGGAATGCTCCATCGTCTGTTGATGCTAGGCACTTTGAACGGTTCTGATTTCTAGTCCTTTACAAAACGCAAATATTCCTTACTACCTTTGTAATGGCCGTAATATACTACTACTTTGTAGCGGTATAAAATGTATATCAGACATTCAGGTTTGACTTGATGGTTCATTTTTTTTTGTATTTGAAGGTCTTCCTGTCCCAGTAATCGTTTTCCATTCGGTCGTTAGAGTGGTTCTTCCGTTAGCTTTTCCATTAGTCCAGCGACATATCATATAACTTGTGGTTCAATGGTGGAATGAGCCGCTAGAATCGTCCAAAACCCCACAGATTGATTGTTTCGTAGGGAGGTTTTTATTTTCAAAATAAGATTTCATTTCTTCACTAGGTCTCCTTAAAAAGATGCTGTCCTCTCTCTAAAAATCGTTCAACCTTGTATTCCCACCATTATGGAGGATCACTGGATTCTGTAGGTCATATCACAAAGAGCATGTGGAAGAAGAGTGAAAGTCAAGTTATTAGCAATCTTGGGTCCTCTTCTGAGTGAGCAAATTGTGATCTAAGAAGAGGGACACCATTTGGGCGGAGCGCGAACCAATCTACACTCTAGGCAATCTACTAGAGGCAGTTGAGCGTTCTAAGTGTTTTTGCTGATCTTACGCGAGATAGTTCTACGATGTTTTCTTCTCATGGAAGTACAACGATCTCCTCTATGTGTATCATTACGAGTCCGGACCTTTGGCAGCTCCTTTTTTGTAGAAATCATTTTTGACGGATTTTTCTGCTCCTGCAATTTCTCCTCTATTATCCTTCAGACAACCTCGACTACCATTTGTGAAATGAGCGCCCTAGTGAAAAAGAAACTACTTCCAGATGTGGTCGTGGACGTGGTGGCTTGACGTCGTCAGTAATCCATTCGAGTATTGGAGCCTGTCATCACCGGAACTACCCAGTTCCGGTGTGATGTTGTGGTTGGTTGTGGTGAGTACTATCGAAGCCTTCAGAATTTACGAACCCTTTGTAGAATAAGACTCTTTTGTATGAAGTCTCATCCTGAATGGAGGATTAGCAAAGATAGGATGGCAGAGTGTGGGTGGAAGGGGCGAAAAGAGAATTCAAATGAAGGCCTGATTCCTCATAGAGACATGCGGATAGTCGCTTCCTGAAAGCCTTGCAGCGTTGGGTTTGGTATGTTGAGGGTATGGAGGCACTGTAATCCTTTCGTTCTACAATCCTATTCTCTATAAAAGGAAATTACTCAACCTAACCTACTTTTTAAGACATATGTTCTAATGAATATGGCCTTAAAAGTGGGCTACGGTATACTACTCGATGGGAGAAGTGTATGTGAACTCACCAAATTCACTGACCTTTGCAACACTACGGTTGCGCCTCACTTGGGACCATGAGGGAGTTCACTCAGGCACTGTTTTAGCCCTTTACAATTTCCAAGGTGATCGACAATTTTACGGGCCAGCTTAAATTTTGCCGAAGTTGTTGATCGGAAAGTCGGATGCTGTACTGGGAAGCATGCTGTTTGTATTTTCACCGTATAAGAAATAGCCGTTACTCCGTTTTTTGCCTTTGGGTATCCACCGCTGGTTTGCCAAGCTGTGACCAATCAGCAGTGCAGGACTTCAGAGTGGGACTTGAACATATTTACTACTGGTACAATCCTTTGGTCTCCGCTTGAAATCCGAGCAAGTGAATTCTTTGAATTCACTGAAGGTTCATGGATTTACTTACAACCGATATACCCGTTTGCTGCATAGAACTAAAGTGGTGAGTAAATCTCTCTGATTACAGGCAGCGATCGTAATTCGATTTTTGCACATCTTTGGCTCACCTGCTGTACCCGAAGTGACGTTGTTGGAGAAATCCGAACACACCGCTATGAAAAGTCTCATAAGTGGAATCGACATGCTAAAAGAACCGTGAGTTCTGTGACTTTTGTGACGGTGTGAACTAACTGTTAAGACTTTTCTGAGGAATATGCCAGTACATGGGAAGATTGTACGTTCAGTAGTAAGGGTGGTAACTCACACGTAGACCTTATCCAGAAAGTAAGGTGTGAAGGCCTGGTAGTCCCAACCTTCGACGGTACCAAATTTATTGTCTCTCCGCGCCATCTCCTACAGTTAGTCGGACGTCCCAGCTACTTATTAGGTTGTTTCATAAGTCCTCGGACAAAGTGATAGTGAAGACTTCTAGAGATCATAACTCGGGATAGAGGTGAAGAAAAGGGACGCGCAAGGCATCGTTAGATAGAGTATAGAAAGCTCTTTCAAACATTCACTAACGCATACACCTGACCATTTTCTGCGCTTTAGCGTGAGGAGAGAAAGTGCCATGTCGGCGTGGCAGTCCATGTCATACTGCTTCAAAGCATGAGGCACCCATCGACCGAGCTTTCGCACCTTGCCGATTGACTTCAATCCACGAATAACTACGGACTGACACCCCAAGGGTGACTGCCACTTCACGGTAGTTTGATACGGATCGGCTTCCACCTGGCTCCACAGTACGTCCAAATCCATCTCCATTGAGCGTCTCGGACGATCTTTATCTTCGATGGAATAGTCGTCCGACGTGAACTTCGAGTGCCGCTTATAAATGTGCATCTAGCAGGAGCAACCTTCTTGTAAACTTCCTTCATACGTCTATCGATCTCGTGGGTTCTTGGCCAGATAAAAAAAGAAATAGGATAGTGTTGTGGAGGTGGACTTGCGAAGGCTTCAAATCATGGGGCATGGTTGCAGGAAAGGAAGCAGTTAGGCGTCATTGTAAGTATATATTTTAAGAGCTTTTCATACTCCATCTAGCAATGCTACGCGCGTTCATTTTCGTCTCCTCTTTCCCGAGTTATGATATCTAGAATTCATGATTACCTTTTTGTCCGCGGACTTATGACTCAACCTAATAGTTATCTTGCCTCCCTGAAGTCGGTCTGAACTCCCGCCCGTCGGCCAGTGCGGCAATAGGCAGCTGACGAGGGGTGGGGGGGGGATAGGGAAAGGAGGGGGATGGGGTAGAAAGACCAATACTATCACATCTGTCAATTATGTATTGTTTTTACAATGATGACTTTTGTGCTACTACGTCAACCTCGATGCTTGATCTGTTTCTTCAGCTACCGACCACCTGGCCTATGGGGTCGATCTGGACACGTTCAAACGGTGACGTATGGCCTGCTGGGCCATGCCTCACTCAAGAGGGTGTTCGACCGACGGGCTGCTATTCGTCTCAGCGATGGCTCTACCATAACATTTGACGTATTTGAGCCAACAAACAAACATAAGGTAAGTATTTTTGCTATGGAAAAAATGTGGACTTCTCAATGGCCTTACTTTTCAGAGTGGTCTCGATCTCACCCTTGCACTCACTCCAGGAATAGCCAACAGCAGTGAGAGCAACTATATTCGAACTTGTGTGCATTATGCTCAGGAACGAGGGTATGATCTGGAGAAATGAAAGATTCTATGTCCTTGCTCCCGAACGCAACGTATTGATAGTGTTTCTGAGTGGCGACTCCCAACAGATTATGGTATGGGATTTATCTAGGAGGTGTTTGCATGAGCAATACATCCTGGAACACTGGTCGTGTCCCGAGCACATGTAGATTGAAGGGCACAGGGGGCCTAGGAGTAGAAATTGTATTTTGCCTACATAGCCTTAGTTCTATCACAACCTGTCCAGCCAAGTCCTAAGTTGCCTTGAGTTTTCAGAACCTTAGTAGATGTAGGGATCGTATTTCGGCCTTTATTCTAGGGAATATTGGTTAGTTGACGCTCCCCATTATCTCCTGATTTACTGTACCGTTCGCCTTTGAAGGTTTCAGTATATCCCTTCAAATGAATTAGTTTCAGCTATCGATGTGCTGTTCTAAATCACTTGGGTGCACTTCATGATGTTAAACTTACAGGAAGCAGAATCTTCACATATGGTGAGTAGTTTCGAAGCAAGTTGTGGTTAAAGTACCGTAGTGCGGTGAACGTCCGTTCGTCCGTCCGCGTCCGTCGAAATTAGCCCACTTCGCCCGCGGCGCAGCCCACTGCGATCTCGAGGTGACTTATTGCTCAGTGTTAGTGGAGCGAAAGATTGGCACTAGTCCGTGTTATCTTCTCTTTATGCTGAGTGCCGTCGACCAGGCGCCAATCGTACGCCCCTCTGATAACTGCGACGTCTGTCAAAAATCGCGATCTGACATGCCGCGTGCGACGGCTGCGGCGTGACCTAGTTTCGACGGACGCACGGAATGTAGCGCACCCCCGTAGTACTGGTCTGACTGAAGTTCCTTGTGTATCATTGTTCTTTTTCTAGGCGGTACGGACGAGTTACACGCGATGATGAACCAGCTATTCAGTGATTATCCACGATCACACTTTATCAGTATTGGCTTCTCAATGGGAGCCAACATCACCGCTCGTTTCCTCACGCAGGTCTCTGAAGAACAGAGGTACTGTCTTACCCTTTTTCGAGCAATCTGATCAGGGTCAACACTGTAGTAGCACATTATGGGACACTAGCACGTCCTCCCCTCCACTCACATTTCGCCTCCATGAATGGCTTAGAAGTTGCTACTACTGGTACTGCAACGACTAGTCTTGTCTTCGCTCTTAACCCTCTAAGATCAAAAGTAGTGAAGCAATCAGCCAAATTTGAGGCAACCTGTGACCTATTTTTGGGGAAACGGCGGCGCATTATGACCCATGCCATGATTTGCAGAATTGAAGATCGGTCTGTTCCCTACCATATGAATCACGTTCAATGAATTTGGCTGTTCAAAAGTGGATTCCGAAACAGCTTGAACGTTGCAGAGTTTCTCATGATTCCTTAATTTCCTTAATTGCCGATTCATTTCAGGAGTCGTATTTTGCTTGGTCTGAGCGTATGTCAGGGATATTCAGCAACCACATCCGCGCCGATGTATCACGACTGGGAAAATGGGCGACGTATTTATAACTATTTCATTACTGAGAACATGAAACGTCTCCTACGACGAAATTATGAGCAAGCGGTTGCACCCCATGTCGCCAGTGGGTTGATTGATGAGCAGGTACGTGAGTAGGTATTGCAAGTTGCTTAGATGTAGTTGCTTACAACCAGATTTGTCATTTTACCCCTATTCCCCTCTAATACTCAGAAGTAAAATAAAGTTACAGCCGTAGGAATGTGAAGAGGCCAAAGCCAACTCCTGATACTTCCATTTTGCTCCCACTCAAAGGCGTATTCCGCTGTAGCTACAACCGGAGCTTCATTCCATTGTGGCAGTCGAAGGGCTGTGGGATCATGAATAAAAGTGCAGGCACTGAATGACTTTCTAGATAGAAAATGAAATTGCTAAAACCCGCAGGATAAAGCCCTTGTTTACTAGGCAGCGGACGTTATTCTTTAGCGGCATGCCACCTGGCGCGACAACTGGCCAGAAATAAGACAACTATCTAGCTATCGCAATCCGCTTGAATCGACTATAACCCAACGCATTCTATTCTACCTTGTTTAGTTCCCGATCATCTGTGCGTAGCGTAGTTAGCCAATTTACTTAGGGGCGGGGCAACCTGTAAAGGCGTTCGTGCCGGACTTTGTGTCCTAATCACGCCCTTTCTAGGCAGCATTTCACAGCGACAACGGCATGTGTCATCGTCTTCTCCAGCATTCGAGCACCTTTTCGGTGGCTTTTCAAAGCCAGATTATTTTTGAAGGGGTCGTTTAAAGATTCTCAATTTCAGCGACTCTGGTCAGCCACATCCATTGTGGCGTTTGACGAAAACTATAATCGTCGAGTGGCTGGGTTCCAAAATCTCGAGTCATTCTATGCGTGGTGTGATTCGTTACCACTTCTCTCAAAGCTGCGAGTGCCAATGATATTTTTGAACGCCGAAGATGATCCTATCGTTCCACGATGTCTTTGGGAACCAGTGAAGGTACAGTTGTGTGTTCTTCAAAAGGATTGACTTAGGTAGCTATGTAGGTGGGTGTGTAGTTAATACGTGTTAGGTGGAAAAGATGCAAAGGAGAATGAATGGTAGAAGGAATGGTTTCACAAAGTTTTCCAGCTAGCGATCCAGTTTTAGAGTGCGCCGCGCGATCGACACTCTCTAGAAATCGTAGCTGCATTCGGAAGCTTTTTTGGCTTAGCATGGGAAGCTTATCCCAGCATGGAATCTCCCAATGTAAACTCCCGAATACTAGGGTGATATTACCCAACAGCCAGGCTAAGCAACGCATCAAACACCAGCTGATGCGTTCAGATGGGTGTGAGGTTCTGTAACTGAAAAACGTGTCCCTTTTGGAAAATCCACTTCGTGTCGGACCGGGCGGTGTAGGGTAAGATTCGATCTCTAGTGGCACTTACGCCAAGAATTTGTCCAGGCTCTGAAATTGTCTAATGCATGCCTGCGATTCTGGAAGTTCGGGTACTTGTTAAGATGTAGAAATGCAATCTAACGTCAGAGGTTGCGCGCGTAAAATCAATACTTATTTTATGAAGTGAAAACTGCTTAGATGGGTTAGTTGATTTACATATTGACAACTTCTTGTTCAGGAACTCGCTTCCCATTCGGAAGACATGGCATTTATTTCGACCCGGCATGGTGGTCATTTGGGCTTCCTTGAAGGTAGCTCATTCGCACCGCATTCAGTCACTTGGCTCGATCGGTTCATTGTGGTTATGGCTGATCAAGCCGCCAAAGCTTATGCTTAATTCTGTTGGCTTTTTCTGGTTTCTTCTAGTCAATTCCGGATTTCTGAGCATTATTATTGTTAACTATTTACTCAGTATTACTACTTACCTAAATAGATATACTGTAGATGACTAGTTATGATTTCGTTTTTGTTATATCTCTCACACAGGTTTTGTACATTTCCCATAGCCGGGTAATATTATGGAATTCCTAGAAATCGTGTCTGACCAAAACATTAATCTCATCACTTTGAATTATCTTGTGCAAGAGTTAATTTTTACAGAAGTTCTACTAGTGATCATAACCGAAATGGTTATTCTAATGAGCTTGAAGTACAGCTTTTTGAGGCAATGTGCAGTGTGTAGACAGATCAGATACTCCGTGTCGATATAGATTGTTGGTTGTGCATAGGTGTAGTACATAGTGTAATAAAGCCTAATTTCTATCGTACAGTCCTCAAAGTGTGGGTATAGCTGCATGGGTTCACCGAGGTGGCTTGGGCGAAGGTGGTAAAATGTCAAGTAGGACGGGTGTCGAGCAGAGTCCGATCAACGGAGCGCACCATCACATGGATGGTCCCGTGGAGCAGACCATGGGCTCGATTCACGCCTAGGTCGACCAAGGCTTCCGTCCCTTTAGGGTCCTTTAGTGGTGCTAGACACGTTTGGGAGGATAAAAGCTCATAGTTGTGCATCAGCTCAGCAGGTTATATTGACCACACGCTCATTCAAAGCCGCTGCCATTCCGGATGGGAGTTGAAGACGAGGCGCATCTCAAAAACGGGACTGATTAACGCTAACGCCTTCGTTTTTAGGCGCTTACTCTGACAGTGGTCAGAGTAAGCGCCTAAAAACGCCTAAAAACGAAGGCGTATTGGAGGTAGAGAGGCTAATTTATACGTATTGGATGCTTACTCAGAGATTAGTATTGGGTTGTCCGAAAAGTTCCCGCCAATTTTTGATTCATCTTTGAATGAAAATGACTAGAAGAAGAAATCCATTGATTGAACAATATATCCTCCATTCTGTTCAGTAAGGCTTCGCCATCTTCCTGTAGATTCCAGTTCCCCTCTTCCATAGAAGGTTCCAGATTTAAAATCGAAAAACCCACTCAGGTGCTTTTTGCAGTCCTCCAGCGAACTGAACGATTTTCCATTCAAGGAAGTTTGCAGAAACCCAAACAAGTGATATTCTGATGGTGCTATGTTTGGATTATATGGGGTTGTGGTAAGACACCCCACCCGAGTTTTAGCAACTTTTAACGGGTGGCCAAAGATATGCGTGGGCCTAAGGTACCCTGTTGGAAGATTACGCCCTAACAATTGGCTATTTCGGGTCGCTTTTGGTCCATCGCTGCCTCCTAACTATAGTACCTTTCCTAAGTCATCTTTTGATTGTGCGACAATAGCTCATGGTAAGTGATTTCCCTGAAATCCCAGCAGCCAATCGGCATAGTCATCCGCACCTGGATTTTGACTTTTGCAGCGGTTTGTGACGGCTCACTAGGGGGCTACTCGATTCCTCATTGCTGTACGCAATCCCATTTCCGTCCCTCGTGCTCATGCGTTTCAGAAACTGCTCATTTTTATTTCGTTCGAGCAACGAGTCGCGCATAGAGGCGCGGTCAATCGCATTGCGCTCGCTCCTATCGAGAGATATCTAAACATCAAGGCGCTTTACAAAACCAAGCGTCTGCAGATGAATTTCGAAACACTAAGCCCTTGTTCTACTCCACGAGCAGTGATGTGTCGATTTGCTTCGGTTAACATTTTGAGTTGATCGTTTAAACTGATGATAGTCTCTCTAAGGTTGCCGGTCTTCGAAGACAAGTTCACTCCGTTTGGATCCCGCAAACTAGTCATGCACTAAACGTTCCTCTAGGGCATGATCTACTCAAACGTCTTATATCTTTCATGCGGCTTGAGCCGCATGCTAGGCCTTGCGGTAGAAGAAATACTTCAGATGTCGAAAATGCGCGCAGTGGTTCTCCATTTTCATACGAGTCCTGTACAGGCAAACTTCGACAAATCCTGACAGAATCCTAACAGGAATATAGAGGAGGACCTACTCTTTCAGAAAACATATAATTTTATTAGGTTGGGTCCTTGATCTTCTGTATAACGGTTGATAAATCCGGGGTATCAAAAATCGGCGGAAACTTTTCGGACAACCCAATACATGGACGTATATTGGAGGCCAGCAGGATCAAACCTCAGCCTTGACATTCCCTCTATAAGTAATCGAACATTCGACTGTCTGGGATGGTAGAAAGGCAGTGGCCTTGCTGACTGCGGTAGGCTATCGTTAGCCTCCCCCTCCCCCTTGCTTTTCTACCTTTGCTACAGGATCGAAATTTCGATCAGTGATGGCTAGCTGGTGCAAATAGACAAAACCTCGTTCTTTCCTTTCCTGCTGCCTAGCGATGATCTCGACAGTTCCTTTCCCATTCTGCATCCCTTTGTTTTGTTTTTACAGCTGATCGTTACAAAAATTATACACCCCTATATATTTCCTCTTTGCGAAAATGTGTCCCAAACGTCTAACACACCCTTTGGCACTTCAAGTCCTGGATGCAGCTGATACGTTTGGAAACTATGTGTCACTTCCAAGCTCACCCGACTTCAACGATATTCGGGTTACCGTTGGAAATGGGCCAAGAGCTACCTACTTGATTGAATGTTGCGCAAACGACTTATTGCTACGCCCCGCATTTACTGCGGGTAGAATATCAGTGTTCATCGTGCGATAACTATATTTACCATAAATTCGAGCTTTGAAACATGCTAATAATGAATAATAATGAATTGCTCTCAAAGAAGGAAAATGCCCCATAATGACTCAGAAGATTTTTTATTACCCTAAAATTCCATAGATAAGAGCGGGTGAGCCTTCCGTTGAAAAATTAATTGGAAAAAATCGAAATTGAATGCAGTCACCCCTCTAACTTGATGGATGGGTAAATTAAACCTCGAGGAAGAAGTTAAGAAGAAGCTCCGCCCCTCTACTCTAAACCCCGCCCACTTAATAAACAATTTATATAAAAAAACAGCGATCCGTAAAAATCGCTGTTTTTCTATATGAATTGTTTATTAAGTGGGCGGGGTTTAGAGTTGAGGGGCAGAGCTTCTTCTTAACTTCTTCCTCGAGGTTTAATTTACCCATCCATCAAGTTAGAGGGGTGACTGCATTCAATTTCGATTTTTTTCAAATAATTTTTTACCGGAAGGCTCACTCGCTCTTATCTATGGAATTTTAGGGTACAAATAGGTAAAGCTCATAGTCAAAGTTTGAGTTTGTGCCAAAGAAAAAGATGGTGACCCATCACTGGTTCAGGGACCGAAGCAATTGTTTTCACCGCTACAACCGAGTGATTTTTTACGATTTCATGTTTTTGACTTATACTTGTCCCTTTTCAATTGTTCCTACGGCTACAGCTCATTATTACAGTCAACGAGATCAATCTTTTTCTACCATTCGAGACAGACAATCAAAATTTCGACAGTGGTTTACAAATTAAAAGAGATCACAATTATTCTCCTACACAAGTTACTGAGCTACTGAACGAATAAAACTCCGCTCCTCTTCCCTTACCCTTCGATGATTAGTTCGATTGCATTGACTGTAGCCCTTCGCTTTCTGCAATATGAATATCACGAGTGCAAGACTAATCAAACAGATCCCTCCTTACCCATTACTTTCGTGTAGGGCGGTGTACCAAACTCCGAAACACCCTTTGGCACTCTCAGTCCTGGATGCAAGAAGCAGGTTTGAACACTATGTGTCAATTCCAAGCTTACTCGAATTGATACAAACCCGAGCTTTTGTTGGAATTGGCGGCGCCCGACAAATCAATCTCTATCATGCCTAGCGCACGTATTATTTTCTCGCCCCGCACCTACAGCGGTTGGAGTATCAGTGCTCAGCATGCTGTAATTATCTTTACGATATATTTCAGCTCGAAGCTTCCTGACAATGAAATATCACGAATAGCTTGAACATAAGAAAAATCTTCACTAAGTTTCTTCAAGAAATTTCATTTTTCAAAAATCTTACAGGCGAAGTTCGTAGTAAAAGTACGAGTTTGTGCTCAATAATAACCGTTTTAGGCTGAGAAAAAGGGAAATAGGGACAGTGTAGAGCTCACCGTTTAAGACCTTTCGATTGCGCCACGCTGTTGTGTCCTCGAAGGAGTGGTGTTGACATTGGAAATGCTGCCCCGTTCGATTTCGCGCTGTTGGACTGAGCACGCTTGCTTAAGATTTGATATGTGGATATGAATTTCCAAGCTCTTAAAAGGGGTACACAGCATAAAAAAAAAAGAGTGAAGAAAAATCTACTTCCAAAGTCCCTAATATGGCTATGAGACCGCTCACAAGAATGGTATTTATTAGTATCACTAACTTGAGTCAGCTCCCATTATTTCATTGGGCACATGGCCGTTCAGCCAGGATGGGTTAGTGCCTGTGCCTTCATTCTTTAAATGTGTGTGTGTGTGTGGGCTTACCAGGATGAACTAATGGAGGAATCGAAGGCCTGCAGTATCAAACCTCAGCAATAACATTCCCTTCCTGGGTGGTCGAACACTCAACTGTTTGGATGGTAGAGAGGCCTTGCTGACTGCGGTGAGAATTTGTTGACCCATCAAACATCGAAGGAACTACTATTACTGCTGCACTTTGCAATTGCAGCCAGAAGGGCGATACATACTTTTCGACTATCATAGACAATCGAACGTTCAATCTGTGATGTCAGTTGTTAAGTGTATGTAGAAAAACCCTCATTGCAATTTTTTTAGTATATAACGACGATGGCTTTTTCCCTTTCCATACTTCTTTGTATCATTTTATATGGCTGACCTTCTCAAATGAATTCCTAGGGCAGAGATTCTCTTATACATCCTCTCCATGCGGCATTGTGTCCCAAGCACCAGAAGCACCTTATGGCACGTTAAATCCTGGATGCATGGTAGATGTTTGGAAATATTGTGTTCCTGCCAAGCTCACCCGAATTCAAAGAAACCCGAGCCATTGCTAGAACAGGATGAACGGAGCCGTGTGGCGGGATGTTGAGCGAGGGGGTCGTCCTCTCACTCCGCATTCAGTTGCGGCTGGAATATCAGTGTTTATCATGAATAACTATCTTGACGAGCGTTGATAGCGTTTAGCTCCGAAACGTACTAATAATAACTTGTAATGAGTCGCTTCAACAGAGGAAAAAATGCCCAACACTTCCTAGTACGTAAGGTAAAGTTCGTAGTTAAACTATGAGTTTGTACTCAATAAAAACAACATTAGGGAAATGCGAGTTGACCAACCACTGATTCAAGAATGGAAGGAATTTTCAAATCTAAAAATCTACATATTACCACTACAGTCAACGAGATCAAGGCCTTTTTACTATTCAATACAGCAGAAAATTTCTACCAGTTATTTAAAAATCAAGGACTTCACCATTAAAATTGTTAAGCCGTCAAACACAAGAAAAATCTCGATCCTTCCTCCTTTGGCATTCAATGCCAAGTTTGATAACGATGACTCAAACCCTTTGTGCCCTGTTCTGTTGCCGTCACGTATGCAGAACTCTTCAAACAGGTCTTCCCAGACACACTTACTTGCATGTAGGATCATGTCAGACGCGAATAAACACCCCACAGCACTATCAGTCCTGGATGCAAAGAGCACGTCTGGAAACTATGTGTCAATTCCAGGGCCACCCGAATTATCAAAAGGAATCCGAGTTGTCGCTAGAATTGGACAGGACAGAACATGTTCAGGGGACGAGATGTTCTCTAGCCTCGCATTCGCTGCGGGTGTAATATCAGTGTTCATCATGTACTAATTACCTTAACGATAGATCTCAGTTTCAAAATATGCTGATTATAAATAAAATAACAAATTGCTTCTAAAAAAGAGTTAGGTAAGGTTCATAGTAAAAGTACGAGTTTGTGTCAATAGAAACAACATTACGAGTGGAAAAAGGAAACAAAGATTGTGTAGAGCTTATCAATTCAACTCCTCTGAAATGGGCCATGCTGTCGTCTCCTAGTAGGGGTGGTGTGGACGTTGAAACTGTTATAACTCCTTTCGATGAATGGTATTTAATAGAGCACGTCTGCTCAAGGTTGATTTCAATATTGTTAATTTGAGTCAGCCCCTATTATCTCATCGGGCATATGGCCATTCGAAGCCTCTGACAAGGCTTAGCAAAAAAGCGCGGATGCATTGGACATGTGGGGTTTTGGAATGCTCAGCTGAACCTTACCAGGAGAATCCCCATCAGGGGTCTATGTTTTTCAGAAAATCAAGACAATCACTACAAGAACAGCATGACAGGCCTTAAATGTATCCGCTGATCTCGAGTTCAGAAAATGAAACAAAACGACTTCTTACTGCTACAGTTTGCCATTACAGTTAACAAGATCGATGCCTTTCTAACAACGTCGACATTGAAAATTTCAATGAATGATTAACAGATCAAAGAAATATCCATTACTGCTTTGATTCCGACCCTATAGCATCCAACTTAATGAAATCATTAACATAAACGAAACTCCGTCTCTTCCTTCCTCGCCACTCAATCATATGTTCGATAGTGATGACTCGAGCACTTTTGCATCCCATACTCTGAGCATCCAAGTACAGAACACGGCAACCAGGCAGGCAGACAAATTCCTTTATGTATGATTGTGTCCCAAACTCGCCTAACACCCGTTGGCACTTTCAGTCCTGGATGTAGGAAGAAAGTTTGGAAGTTATTTGTCAATTCCAACCTCACCCGATTCGAAGGAACTCTCGTTTCGGGCTTTCGTTGGAATTGCGAACGCTGACGTAGTTCAACCATGTAGAGCTGACGAATTATTTTCTTACCCCGCATGTACAGCGGGTGTGATATCAGTGTTCTTCATGCCCTAATTATTTTTATGGTAGATTTCAGCTCCGAAGCTTCTTGATAACAACTTAAAGGAATATAAATTGCTCTAAAGGCACGGTTCACGATGAAAATGGTTCAAGAGATATTCCTTTGGGATACCTCCGTAGCCCCTCGTACATACATATGTGGGGCTGTCAGGTCGGAAAACCCCCAAGATGGAGAGTTATAGAGGCTCGAAGATTGTTGCGTGTCTGCGCGGACGAGTTTCAGAGGCTGCATCATTCAAAGGGAAGCCATGTAGAAAATGCAAACTACTTGTCATGACTCATAGCGACAATGAAAGGCAAATCTGTACAGTTCTGGCTCGACGCGGTCAGCTCTTTGCACGATTGCAACACAACTGATCTCGTCCGAATACCGTTCCTATATTGTTTCCTTCATGGTAATCTCGTCCAACTTCTGTTTCCCCTTCTTTAAGGAGCCTGATCTTCTTGAACTCGGCGAATTCCCTCGCTTACCTCACCACAGATGAGCTATTCCCAACCTATACTTTCGCTTTTTGAACAAAACTATCGTGAACTGTGCCTTTAAACACTACCAAAATTCCGTTTCTTCCTCCTTTGGCATTTAATGACAAATTCAACAGCAATGACTCGGACCCTTTATTCCCTATTCTGTTACCGTCACATACGCAGAACTCTTCGCATAGGCCAGTAGAACTCCTTAGCCACTTTACTTTCATGTAGGATCGTGTCCCAAACGCACCTAAACACCCTTTGGCACTCTCAGTCCTGGATGTAATACCCACGTCTGGAAACTATGTGTCAATTCCAGGGTCACCCGAATTTCAAGAAACCCGAGTTGTCGGTGGAATTGGACAAAACCTGCTGATTCCTTCATGTTCAGGGAAGAATTTTTCTCTAGCCCTGCATTCGCTGCGAGTGGAATATCAGCGTTCATCATGTACTAATTGCCTTAACGATAGATCTCGATTTCGAAATGTGCTGATGATAAATAAATTATAATAAACTGCTCCAACAAAAAAGTCCCCGACAAGTTTTCTCAGAAATTTTTTGGTACGTCTAGGTAAGGTTAGTAGTAAAAGTGTTAGTTTCAATAGAAACAACATTAGGTAGGAAAAAAAGGAACAACGATTATGTAGAGCTCATCAATTCAACCCTTCTGAAATGCGCCATGCTGTCGGCTTCGAGTAGGGGTGGTGTGGACGTTGAAACCGTTGTTCGACCTTTCGATTGTACGCCGTTAGATAGAGCACGTCTGCTCGGGAACTGATCCTACTATACATAGTATATAATATAACGCGCTAAGCGTGTCTGTTGGTTTGTGTGTGTGTATGTGTGTGTATGTATGTGTTTGTATGTGTGTATGTGTGTGTATGTGTGTGTGTATGTGTGTGTTTGTATGTGTGTATGTGTGTGTATGTGTGTATGTGTGTATGTGTGTATGTGTGTATGTGTGTATGCGTGTGTATGTGTGTATGTGTGTATATGTGTGTGTGCGTGTGTATATGTGTGTGTTGTGTGTGTATGTGTGTATATGTGTGTATGTGTGTGTATTGTGTGTGTTGTGTGTGTTTGTGTGTGTGTGTGTGCCGGAAATTCATAACTCCGCTTTCCGTCGACCTAGAGAGTTCAAATTTGGTAGAAGCACAGGCGGCAAGATAGGAACACTAATGGTTGGTGGCAGGATTGAGCTCCGCCCACAATGGGCGAGGTTTGGGCAGAAATTCATAACTCCTGTCCCTGTGGACCTGGAGTATTCAAATTCGGCACGAGCACAAGCTGCAGGATGGGAACACTCATGGTGGATGGCGAGTTCGGAATCCGAATGCAGTGGGCGGGGTTTCGGCGAAAAATCATAACTCCTGACCCCGTGGACCTAGAGCGTTGAAATTTGGTAGGAATACAGGCGGCAGGATGGGAGCACTAATGGTGAGTGGCAGGACCGGACTCTGCCACAATGGGTGGGGTTTGAGCAGGAAATCAAGATACATTCAGGGGGCGGGCTTGCGGAGAAATGTCAAAATGGACCTAGAGCGACAAAACTTGGTAAGATACAGGAGGCAGGATAGGAACACTGATGATAGGTTGCAAGACTAAACTCCAAGACTAAAGGGGCGGGCGTGAATAAATACTGTTAATTTGGACCCAGACTGTTGAAACTTGAAGGCACAAAGAGTTGGCTGGGATTATTGATGGTAGCTAACATAGTAGATTCAGCCGCGATGGAGTTTCTGAATACTGTTTTTCCTCTGAATAATCGCCTTCGTGATATTATGCGATGTTCTATTCGGAGACAGCGAAGATGTCTTACAGAAAAAAATCGCTCCTTATTCGGAGCTAATACTGAAGGTGTAGAGCTTTCACAGAAAAAGGAGAATCCGAAGTGTTATTTACGCATAGCAAATTTCTCACAGAAAGGAGGATCGCGCGGGTAGCCGGGCGAACTCATAGGGAGGAGGGAAGCCCGGAAGACCAACAATCATTTTCACATTGTACTGAGTAAAGTCGAGCACGTGGCGCAATCCAAAGCAAATTCTGAACAGATCATCTTCAGGGACCAATGAGCCCCTACAAGCACTAAAGCGTGCACCCCATGTGCATGCAATCACTTTTCGAATGGAGCTCGAGTGCATGGCGCAATCCAAAATGAAGCATTTTTAACATTTGAGGATATCAACTTGTAGAGCTCGATGAGCTGAGTTTGATTAATTTGAAGCGATTTATAAAGAAAAGACGGGAAAGACGCGGAATTTGAATTTTTCCCGCGAATTTTTGAGTTCTTACGGCGTGCTGTATGTGTGTATGTGTCTGACCGGAGTCTCATAACTCTTGTCCCCGTGAACCGGAAGCAATCAAATCTGGTAGGAGTACAGGCGGCGGGATAGAAGCGCTTTAAATTGAGTGGCAGGGCCTGACACTGCCCACAGGGAGGAGGGGTTTGATGGGAATTCGCGACTCCTAATTCGTGCACCTAGAGCGTCCAAATTTATTAGGGGTACAGATTGCAGGAATGGCAGGGTGGGATTAATAATGCTAGGTGGCAGGTCTCCACTCCTTGCGGTGCGTGCGGTCAAATTTCGCATTCTGAACCTGAGGCATCCAAATTTGCTAGGAATAAAGGCGACAGTACGGGAATGCTGAAAGGAGGTGGCACGACTTGATTTGCCCACACTAGGTGGAAAGTACGCGAAAATTACTGATTTTGAGTTGGGCGTTCAAATTGGGGACGCTTACAAGCGGCAGATTTATGACGATTGTAGACAGTAAAAGGTAACAGAACTGGAGATATAGGAGAGATGTATGGGGCGTTATGAAATGATCATACTTTGAGGGAAAACACGTAGCCAAGTTGGAATAAGAGGGCCCAACGCACGAAGCATGAGCCCAACGCACGAAGTATGACAGCGGGTGTGTTTCGCCGGAAATCAACAGCTCCTGTTTTTCTGGACCAGAGATTTCGAACTTGGGAGCGTGCAGGAGACGAATTAGCAAAAGGAGAGCCAGGCGTTAGCCTGGCGATTCGACTGCTTTTCTGTAGCTGACCATCACATAGGTGTGGCTGCTTCCATACTTCGAGGTGCGTGCCGGCGCGCAGTTGAAGAGACGGAAGTACATTTAGGAAGCGGCGTGCGAGCGACTATGCGACGTCGTCCCTATCCACCGTGTGACAGCAGCAGGTACCGTTACCGCGAATCGAGAATGACTATTTTTTGTGCATTTTGAGCGTCTATCGTCCGTTTTTTGAATTTTTCTGTTGTGTGGATGTTGCTGTTTGCAGCCGAATAGTGCTTGGTAGGGTGAAATATGCACCAGTTATTCCCAAATTTCACGCGATTAGGTCTACTAAGGAAAAAGTCAAGAACGAAAGAGCGTCAAAGCGTTCATATTTTTCTGTTTTTCCGTTGGTCTTTCCCCTCTTTATATTTCTGCTCTTTATTCTTTCTATGGTCAGATTATTTTGATCTTTATTCATTGTGAAGGTATTGGACACATGATGAATTGCCTTTATTCTCCTTTAATGTCGGATTATTAAAGACACCTTCTAACGCTTCATGAGTTTCTCTGGTTAGTTTCCGCGCACCCCTTCTTCACTGTACTGTTTGAATAGGGCAGTTAATAAAACGGAGAAAGTAGCAAGAGCAAGAAAATAGTAGTTTGATACAGTCCATTCATTCTCCTTGACAACGCGAATACCGTACTTGTTAGCGGTTTAGTAGGTTTAGTGTCATAGAGGGATAAAGAGTGAGGTCTTGGGGCGTTACTAGATCTCGTTTGAGGGGTGCCCGCGCGCATTCGGCTTCAGAACCACAATGGCATATTGAATGCTTATGTGGCCTATACATTGACTTGCGGTGGCCTTCTTATGTACAAGTGAGTACTTTTAACCTCTCAAACGAGCCCAGAAACAATTATCCCATCCCGAAGGGATGGAAGGCCTGGTTGGCCTAGGCGGATATCGACCCGGGTGTCGAACGAGTGACCATGCATGATGGTAGTGCGCCACTTACCAGTACATCACTCCCTCTAGTTCAGTGTCACATACAAATAAAAACTGAATATCTGCGTTGTTCTGCTAACATAATAATTTCGGCAGGAAAGTTCGCATGCGTGGTGATAGTATTTCGAGTTCCTCATTCGAAACAATCCACAATTTGAACATTGAAATACGAAACACTGAACATCAGCAAACAACGCAAAACAACAAACAACATTTTCAAGAGATAACATTTTTTTCAGAATAATTCGACCACGGTCAATTGAGTTGGTCGAAGACGAAGTGTGTATTTGAGATCCCAGTTCCGAATTCTACAAGATGAAGGACTAAAAGGAGAGCGTATGGGAGAGGATTTTCCTAATTTTGAGAGACGAGGGTTCCATTATAACGTGTACGTTTTGTTTGGTCGTCTCTAAGTCCGTCATCGCATAAGCTACATTCATGCTTGATGTTTTAGTACAGACATAAAGAGTTTATGGAGAATTCTGCGGGGCCACTGGAGGACGCGGAGGGCTGGGAAGGAATCAGGGGCGCCAGCCATGTCGCTCTGGATATTTGATGGTGTCTGAAGTTTTCTGAAACAGGGTATTTTCTACATTACACAGGGTATTTTCTATAGTCAGATATTGGATTGGTTTGTTTCGTTGTTAGCAACTACTCCATTCTAAGACCACGATCTCGAATAGACGGGTGGCGAGCACCTATGTGAAAGAGCTCCGTTGATGGTGTGCTGCTTTACCTAGGCGATGTAAGATGGCTGCGGTCTGAATATTACAGATTGAGAAGCTTCAGCGATATTGAAAGAAGGTTCAAGTCGGGAACGGAGTGGAGTGTGCTGCACGGTAGCGGCAAAGGAATCGCCACAGAAGGACGATACGTATGAATGCTTCGGTAGGCCAGCTTGTCATTTGTTGGACAACTCGATTTTGCAGCAGCTTTTCAGGAAAATACTTGGCCTCTGTTCTCCGCGGGTACAGATTTGGTTGGATGGTTAGACAAATGTTGGCGAATATTTAAGGTTTGATGCATGAATATTGCTGATTTTTTCCAACAAGTTTTATTTAAAAGACCTCAAAGTACTGAACAAAGACATGCTCGAATAATTACTTCGGGACGTATCCACCATCTACGTCGAGCAGTGCTTTCCACTTATTAGGTTTCTTAAAACGAAGCGGAGAAGTTTTGTGTTTGGAGGCGATCCACGCCCTGACATCGGCCATGAAGTCATCCACTTCGTCGTAAGTTTCTGCTGCTCAGCCAGCTTTTTCGAGAATGCTTCATAATCCATAGGAGTTTGCTATGTGAATATGGCGGAATAGATTCCACTCCTTATTTGGCTGGCGGACGGTTCCATCGCCGAAAAGTTCGTTGAGATCGCTAGATGGCTCTGCGATCTTCCCACCATCCTCGAATTCGTAGAGCATAATGTGGCAACTCTGAAGATGATTTTCTAGACGCATTTCTGTTCAGGGAAGCGAGAACATTATTTCTATAAAACTAATGAGTTCAATGTACTAAATGTCTCGGGAGAAAAGACCCGCGAAAAAAGCTACTAAAATCTGCCTCAAACTAGTATTGTCAAAGCAATCATTATCATTCGAATATTCAAATATGAAAAAGGCGGCTAATGGAAGTAGTCACGTGAATCTTGGTGAGTTCCTATCAATTCCACGTGCTCGCCCCGCTCCTTGCGCTTCTTCTTCCTCTTCTCGCACTCCATCATCGAGTGGGTCCAGTTCTCGAATTGTAGATGGTAGCCCCTCCACATCTCTCTCCATATTCCGCCACCAAACTATCGAATTGTGCAGCACGTGGGTTCAGGAAATAAAGCTAGGAAGTTCTACTTTTTAGAAAATTTCGTAGTCACCAGTAGTGTAGAAACAACTTGACCAACGTGGCTGGGGTCCATCTGCAGAGTGTGCTGGAGGAGTCGGAAACCGTCGGCTCAATATTCCGAGCGGTCGACTCAACCATTTGCCGGACACTACTTCAAAAATTAATTTGTATTAAGCAATGAGAAACACTAGGCATTACCCCTCTGTGCTTCGCAATTAAACCTTTTTTTGCTGGGCAGATTCGTGTATATGGTAGCACGTCCACTAGTATTGGTACTGCACTGGACCTCCAGCTTTCGTGTGGGAGGAAACAAGTGATCGTTGTTGTCGATCATTCTCTGCAGTAGTCACGTTTAGTGGTTTCAAAACACTTCTGTTACTCTTTGCTTACTTTAATGTTCGACCTCCGGTAAACTCCCGCATCCCCCCACACAACCTTGTGCCCCTACATCAAAAGCAAGAATGCGGGTGATCGCAATCCGCCAAGGCGAGGAGGATTATGAAGTGCGTACGTTTGTAATTATATGTAGAACATCGCTCTAGAGTGGGCAGGCTTCTACAATTAGTATAAAAATTCATTAAAATGAAATCTGTTAAGTCTGTTTTACCTTCATGTTGATGTGCTTCCCGTCCATGAAACCCACAGCCTTAGGGTAGTCGAACTTCTCCTGCGCTTTAGCAGCAATTCCTTCAAGGCCTCCCTGGTGAGCGGTGCAAATGTCTTTCCAAACAAAACTTGAAATAACAGCTTTTCGAAGTGCATCCAATTTTCAGTATGTACTACTGACTGTCTTCTATTGCATCACCCCTCAGTATAGCACGTGCCACTTCATAAACAATGACCTGCACTGTCGATGTTCCGTAGTGGACTTCCTCGATTGAAGCTGCGAACGAATACACGTGTCCCACAAACCTTAAATTGAAGAAATCAGAAATCCTAGAGGGGTTTACCCCTCGCCGCTGGTTGTTGCATCTCAAGAATGTGAAATAGATTGATGGCTGCTAAATGGTGAGGCATGTGTCGGAGGGTGTCGCAGCAACGGAACAAGGCGTTCATGGAGGCGTTCGAACTCGAACGTTTAGTGTTCGGAGTTGTGGGCGTCAAACACTCTTACGTACTCCTCGAACGTCCTCGTCTTGTTGCCGAGGAACGGCACATGCTCCCTTCGTACATATTGCCTTCGCCCTCTTCCACCGCCTTCCAGGGAAATCCAGTAGGCCCGATTCAACTTTGCCACAGCATCGATCAAAACTCGAAGGTCTTCAGCCGTTTAAATCATTTATTATTACCGCTTCCGTCAACGTATCATCAAGAGGAACGGTCGAATAAATGTAAATATAAATATAAATATAAATAAATTTAAGTTTGAGAAATCATAATTTTACTACCCACGATTCGAAGTTGTTACGGATTCCAATACTCTCACCCCTTTACTACTTCTTCTGTTACTTTCTTTTCCTTCCGGAAAAGACATTACCAATAAAGAAAATCGCGAAATCCAGTAACAAGCAGGAGCAGGAAACGAATGCGAAAATGGAGAGATTGGAACGGCGACAGATTCTCCATGCATTATTGGCCCGTTTGTAATTCTGATCCATGGGGTTGTGATTCCAGTTTCCGGACATTCTCCTGGGAAGCTATCGCAGAGCATTTCTCAACCTATCACTTTTCTTTTTTGTTGTCGTACGTAATAGCATCTATTATACCGGAATCAATTTCATTAATAGAACAAAATAAGCTTTAATCAGAAAACTTCTCTGAAGGAAGAACTTCCATGTTGTTATACGTACGAGATCTTGATCTTCACAGTGATCAAACTTTGGGCCCTGATTCGAAAGAGTGGCCACGATGACCAAACCCATGAAGCGGCCAGACTTGCTTCCTTCCTCAACAACTTTCTAGACGAAAACTCAGCAAGAAGTCTGACGATGACATAACAAAGGAATTGGAACGGCTCAGCGAAAAACCGAAGGAAGACTGCGGTTCGAAGTTGAAAAACAACAAGGAAGAAATCGACAAGAATTTCATGAAGTTTAAGCGAAACCCGAACCAACGGAGCTAGGTTAGAATAACGAGAGAACCATCTGAACTACTCGGCTGGAAAGGCACGAATCGGCGGAGATTGGGAATTGGTCAATACCAAAGGTAAACTGGAGGAATCACAGCAGTTGATGGAAACTGGCTGCTTTATATTTCGGCTTCATGCATTGCCCAGATATTTGTCCGGACGAGATAAAGGAAATGGTCAAGGTTGTGGTCATTCTCTATGCGAAACCAGGTAAGGAGAGAACACCTATAAAGCCTATTCTTATAACTGGCCATCCGAAGCGCGATACAGTCTTAGAGAGTGAAGGAATAATGTGCTAAAAAAGGTTCGCACACTTAAATTGAAAGGTTTCACTAGATCAGTAGAACAGGTAAACGAAGTCGCGGGAACATTTCAGGTTTATTCACAGTCAAGGGCTTCGTACTGGAAAAAATAAAGATGATTATATCATTGACCACACTGTCGTCACATATCTCATCGATCCCGATGGGCTCTTCCATGATCAGACAAACAGCCGAAGAGAGTATCGCTCAAGTATCATGCTCTGAACCGGACAGGACCTTTCGCTTTTTAATCAGGTACAGTTGTCAATTGTTATCTCCTGTGCCATATATACTCATTTGTGCAGTACTTAATATTTCAGGCAAGCACCCGAAGAGATCGCCATTGTTGTTGAAATGAAAACGCTCAAGTATCGTGCTCTGAACCGTACAGGACTTTTCGCTTTTTAATCAGGTACAGTTGTCGATTGTTATCTCCTGTTGCCATTTATGCTCATTTGTGCAGTACTTATTATTTTCGCGCTTATTCCTATTCCTTATTCGTTCCCAGTCAGTCGTGTTTTCTGGTCTCCAGTACTTTTACATATTTTGCCTTTTTCATTGCTGCCAGCCATTTTCAGGCTGGTTGTGGAGGATACTTTGGCTCTTAGGTTTCATAATTATAACTCGTTTTAGGGTTTTCTGGATTATCAGTCCCGGTAGTTCGCGAACTCTCAAGCTCAGATTTATTTGCCACATCAAAACCGCTCGCCCGTTTTCAGACTAGCTGATCTATCATAGAATTTAGGTTGACTGAGCCTAGTGTCATTTTCATCTTTAACCCTGTCTTTTTGACAAATATAGAAGGGCTTAAAATTTTTCTTCTACAGATGTGTGGAATATTATTTTTAATGCATGCAAAGAACCAATGAAGTAATCTCGGCACGGGGCGACCCATTTGAAGTTTTGGGGTGTTGCTTATGATCTACTTAGGTTGTATTCGCCCAAGTGCTTGAATGTGTAGTTTGATGATGATGATATGTTGTTGACTAGGTGTGTTGTTGATTTTCGTATGGATGAATCATGAAGTGTAAACACATTCAATACATAATCTTTTTACAATTATTGTGTCGAGTGTTCTTCACAAATGGAATAATACAGATCTTTATTTTTTTCACATGCAGTGTACACTGAAATTAGCAAGTCGAACTTTCCCCATGAAATCCTCTTCGGCAGGTCTTGCTTACTGGCCCACTCGTTCAACCACGAATAGGTAGTTGAAACTTGTGTTAGGCGTGCAGCTCATCTTCATTGTGCTGCCGATCAGCGAAGAGAATTCGGCGAAGACGACAACTTTGATTGGGGGCGCCGCGCGCGAAGTAGTGTACCAGGATACAGCAGCAAGTAAGAAATACAGGAACAAAAGAACTAACAGTAGAATCATGCCTAGAATAATGATCGCATATCGATTGAGCTGTATGAAAAGCGCAAGAGCTGCAATAACGGCGAACGAATGGTCCGCGACAGCCGCGTGCGGCGAACCGATTACACAGAACCGTTCCTACTGCCCTTCTCCCGTCAACCCCCGTCCCACATCAAAGCAGAATAAAAAACGAAGTTCATCATGCGTCCAATACACTCACAATGAATAAAGATCAAAAAGATCCGACCATAGAAAGAATAAAGAGCAGAAATATAAAGAGGGGAATCCACTTAAATGACGAACAAAAAAAATTTAACTTCGCTGTTCGTCCATCGCGCTGCTCTTGCGGTTCTCTGATGCTGCCACATGAAACGTTCAATAATATCAAATCCTGAAAGTAACACAATCGGAAGGCAGAAAAGTACGCGGCGCACACATCATCAACGGCAAATATTAAAAATATCGGTTGTTCACTGTAACATCAAGGTCGAGCTGTTTAATGCTAGCGCTTATGCAGAAAAAGAGCGAAAAGAGGAAGAGAAGAGATGACAAAAAAGTACAGGAAAAACAGGAAGACCAACGAAATGACTGCAAAAATACGAACATTTGAAGCTCTTTCGTTTATAACTTTTTTCTTAGTAGACCAAATCGCGTGAAATTTGGATATAACTAGTGCATATTTCACCCTACCCAGCACTATTCGACTGCGAACAGCAACATCCACATAACTAAGAGCAAGGGTTTGATGGGATAGTAGACTTCGCCGTAAGCCAAGTCATCGACGTCAGCAGTTATTCGCACCTTATGTGCGTTTTTCTAAGCTACTGAATTCGGCATTGGTGCTCGTACTCTTTAGACATGGCAGAAAGGAAAGAAATTCAAGAAGGTAGAGCATTCGTGTTTCTAAATGATTTTGTGTCCTTGCCTTTCGAGATATCTAGAACACGCTCAGATTGGAGACCAACAGTGGTAAATATTCACAACTCACCCATGCTACACATATTGAAATTTCGCATGATTCGGTCCACTAGGAAAAGAGTTACGACTGACGAAGCATTTCAGCGAGGACTTTTGAGCGCTATTGTAAGTCAAAGTCAGCAATGTCACGAAGAAAACAGAATGAAATAAACGAAAATAAACACGAAACCACTGCAAAATAGAAAAAAAAACGAAAAAAAACGGACGGTAAACGCTCAAAGTGCACAAACAAAAAAACAGTCACTCTCGATTCGCGGTATCGATTGGTACCCGCTGCAGTCACACGTTGGATAGGGCCGCCGTCGCATGGGGGACGGAACATTCACCCAAAACCCGAGGCACGCGGCAAATAGCGCGGCGAGATTCGTGGGGTTTGGACGACTTTGGGGGCGCAAACTTGAAGTGGCGTACATTAGTATGGTCAGATAATCGTACTAATTTGCACTACTTCAAAACTGGACCCCAATAATAGGTGCCAAAGCCGTTTGAATCGCCACGAATTTCGCCGCGCGATTTGCCGCGTCCATCCAGTTCTGGGTGAATGTACCCATACCCCCGTCGCATAGCCGCTCGCACGCCGCTTCCTAAAAGTACTTCCGTCTTCAACTGCGTTCCGCCACGCTCGACGAAGTATGAAAGCAGCCTATGCATCCCTGTATATTCCCCTTCATGCGGCATTTTGTTGCAAACCTTGGAAGCACCCTTCGGCATGGTAAATCCTGGAAGCATTGATAATGTTTGGCAAATACTGTATCCCTGCCAAGCTCATCCAAATTCAAAGATGTAGCTATGTATGTATTGTTGAGCAGGAGGGATCCGTTGGTTTCAATGTTCAGCGTGCCACTAATTGCCTTGCCAAACATATTGTCATACAATAATAGCTTCGGAAAACATGAATTGCCTGCACAGAAAAAAAATGCCCACTAATTTTCTTCGAGAACATTTTTCTCTACAAATAGGTGAGGATCGTCGTGAAAGTACATACAAGTATGCTCTCAATAGAAACTCTGGGAAAAACTGATAATTGACCCCCCCCCCCTCCCATTTGATTCAAAGTATCGAAGGGATTTTTCCTACTGCTACAGTTTGTTTTACAATCAATAGGACCAATCCATCCTAGACAATCGAAACGTCTTCAGTATTCAGAAATCAAAGAAATCACGATCACTGCTGCAGTTCCGACATCATCGTACCCGGGTGCGCTTCGTTGCGCGTGTCCGTCCAAACTAGGTCACGCCGCAGTCGACGCACGCGGCGGTCGGGCCGCGTTATTTGACAGACGTCGCAATTGTCGCTGGGGCATACGCTTTGCGTTTGGTCCACGGCAGTCAGTTCAAGAAGAAGATAACACAGGCAAATGCAAATCATTTGCTCCAATGACACTTGGTAGTACTGTAATGTCATCCCGAGACCTCAGTGTGATGCGCCGCGCGCGAAGTGGGCGGGGTGACCTACTTTCGATGGACACGCGCAAGGGACGTTCTCCATCGTACCCAGGTTATGGAGCTAATGAACTGTTGTGTTCAATGACAGCTCGACGTAATGACTCAGAACTTTTTGTTTTCTCTATTATCACCATTACAAGTGCAGAACTCCTCAACCAGGCATCCCTCCACCCTTTGATTTCATGAATGATTGTATCCCAAACGCGTAAAAACGCCCGTTGGCACTTTCAGTCCTCGATGTCACAGTCCCGTTTGGAAACTGTGTCAATTCCAATTTTATTCGAGATGAGTGATCTCTGGGGGACGGAACTTACGTGCGTCCGAGGATGCGCGCGGCACATTGCGTGGCGAAGTGCGTGGGCGATTTGAACGACCTTAGCGCCTATCACTGGGGTCCAAATTTGAAGTAGGATATATTGGTAGGATCGGGCTCCGATAATAGACGCCAGGGTTGTTCGAATCGTCACGAACTTCGCCGCACAACTTGCCGCGGGCATCATCGGACGCACGTATATACCCATAGCCGTGATCCCTAGACGCCGTTGGAATTGCGGACTATCAAACGAACTCGTCCATCTTCCATCTTCAGCGTATAGACTATTCCATCGCCCGCATTTACTGTGGGTGAAATATCAGTGCTCATCATGCACTTCTTATTTCACGATAGATTTCAGCTCCGAAGCTTACTGACAGCAAATTCTAGGAATATAAGTTGCTTTGAGGAAAGAAAAATGCTCTATTACATTCCTTCAAGAAATTTTGACGCAAAAATAGGTGATATTCGTAATGAAACTACGAGTTTCTGTTCAATAAAAACAACATCAGGGAATGCGAGTTGGCCCACGGTTGATTCAAAAATAAAGGGGATTGTTTTTTCATAGCTACAGTTTTACTATCTCGACAGCCAACGAGATCAAAGTTTTTTACCCATTCAATGCATCAGAAAGTTGGTCAGTGATTTGCGTGTCAAAAGATATCACCATAAAACTTGTTGAGTCATCAAGCACAAACAAAATTCTGTCCTTCCTTAACATTCAATAACAAGTTCAACAACAATGACTCAAACTCCTGTTCCCTGTTGCCGTCGCAAATGCAGAACCCTTCGTATAGATTTCACTAAACACTTTTCTTTCGTTAACCCTTTGACGACAATGCCAGTTTCGAAGTGACGCGCCCATGGGACCACGTACCCTTCCTTTTCGCGCGCGACTGGGCCCACCGGTGGGTGACACTCTCCCAGGAGAGGCTTCCTCCACTGAATTACTGAATTTAGCAATTGGTAGGGAACAATAAAGTATGGTGGCATCCAAAATTGAGCGTCAATGTCCAATGCGCCAGTCACAGTAGCACCCACCGACGTGTGCCATGGGGGTGTGTTGCGATTCAGGCGTTTCTGGGTGCGCGCCGACAAATTGCGCGGCGAAATTCGGTGCGATTTGGACGACTGCAACGTTTATCATTTGGGGCTAAACTTGAAGTAATGTAGGTTAGTAGGATTGTCCGACCCTACTGAAGGTACTCTACTTCAAGTTTGCGCCCCAATGATAGGCGCAAGAGTTGTTTGAATCATCCGCGAATGTCGCCGCGCGCACCCAGAATCGCACAAATCGCTCGTCCCCCGTGCCATGGTCGTCAAACGTTTAAGGATCATGTCCCAAACGCTTTGCAACACCCTTTGACACTCTCAGTCCCGGATGCCAAGATCGCGTCTGGAAACTTTATGCCAATTCCATTGTCACCCGAATCAAAAGAAACCCGAGTTGCCGTCGGAACTGGCAAACAAACCTATTCTATTACATGTTCAGGGGTCGAAACGTTCTTTAGCACCGCACTCGCTGCGGGAGGAATATCAGTGCTCATCATACACTAATTTTCTTGACGATAGATCTCAGTTTCCAAATATGCTGATGATGAATAAAATAATAAATTGCTTTGAAAAAAGTACCCAAAATTTAACTTCAAGAAATTTTCTGTTAAAATTAGGTGGGGTTCATAGTATAAGTACGAGTTTGTGTCAACACAAAAAATTAGGAGTGGTAAAAAGTAAATAAAGAGTGTCTAGAGCTCATTAATTCAACTCCTCTGGGGTGCGCCATGCTGCCGCCTTCCACTATGGGTGGTGTGGACGTTGGAACAGTTACACGACCTTTTGAATATATGCTATTTAATAGAGCACATGTGCAAAGTATTCGATTAGTGGGCAGGAATTTCCAAGTGTCAGATGAAAAACACAGCATAGGAAGTAGGAATGAACGAGAATCTGCCTCCCAGATCACTAATTTGGCTGGGTGACCCAACGGCGCATTCACTACAACTAATCCGAGCAAGCTTAGGCATTATTATTATTTCATTAGGCAAACGGCCACTCAGTGCCTCCGACAAGGCTCACCAAAAGGGCATTGATTCTTTCGGCATGTGGGTTTTTTTTGAAATGCCTGAACAAACTTTTCAACTGAATTCCCATTATGGTCTCTCAAGTATTCCAGCTGCAGAAAATCAAGACAATCACTACAAAAGCTGCATGACGAGACGTCAAGCGTATCCACGGATGTCAAGTTTAGAAAAAAAAAAGCAAAACGTCTATACCATTTGCAATCTGGTAGAAAAAAAAGCAAAACGTCTATACCATTTGCAATCTGGCCTTTAGAGAGAGGTAGGTATTCATGTAGGTATGTAGCTACAATAGCTCCGATGGGACAGCTGAATTCTTTGCCCTGTAATTCAAACAACAATTTATTCAGGGGGCGAAAAGGATTGGATTCGAAAACGTCGTTGAAAATGCCTTATGCGGTCGTTGCTATTAGGTCGTTCCTATAGCGAAACCTTCACATATCCTCTTCTGGCTGTATGCCATTGTAAGGCGATCCATCACTGGTACAGACAAGGGATTGATTCTACTGCTACAGCTTGTTATCCGAGTCAACGAAACGAATCTCTTTCTATCATTTTATTTTTACTATTGAAAGTCTGCTCGTGATTTACGAATCAAAAGAATTACCATTACTGCTGCTGTTCCGTCCCTATCGTGCACAAACTACTGAGCTATTGAACATAAGCAAATTTCTCCTCCTTGTTCCTTTCCTATTCAATTAGGTGTGTGCATTAATTTCCGCCGTTTTTCGCGTGCAAAAACATACTTATTACAAAATTAAAACTGAAGTACATTAACCATTGTATTGTCCATCGTTAGCTACAGCTTCTTGCCATCTTTCTGGTATCTTGTTGACTCCGCTTCTAAACAGTCTTCATCTTATGAGATAATCCAGTCATCGACCTATTTTCGCACTTCTTCGGCATTCCGGAAGCGTGTATCTGCTAAACTGACTTGCATGGACCGGTATAGGTGGTCATCAGAAAGAGCAAGATCCGGAAAGTATGCGGGCTGAACAAACTGATCCCATCCAACGACTGCAATTTTTTTATAAGGACATTTTTCGCAACATGGGGTCTGGCATGTTTATGGTGGAACAGCACCTCATGATATTTTCTTGCGATTAAGGTGAGCTTTTAGGTGAGAGCGTCCTACTAACTGTCAAGATGGTGTTCGTAGTGGTCAGCAGTAACAGTTCGTTCGGGCTCAGCAGCTCATAGTTCAAAACACCCTTTTGATCCCACCACCAGAGGCACACACAGCATTACTTTTTGGCAATAAACATTCCGCTTTCGTTGCAAGCTATCGAGTGGAAAGAAACTATCTCAGCAGGTTCGTTCAGATGAAGCTTGTCCTCCATAGAAGCATCCATTGGGTTTCAGTGTCAGTTTCCCTGAAATTAAACAGCAGGAGAAGGGCCCCGGGGAAACGGTTCATCACGATCCATGACCAATCAGTCTGAAAGCAACAGGATCTTGGGGCAAAACTGATCTGTCTGCCCTTAAAGGCACGGTTAACGATAAAAAGGTTACTGAGTTCTTCCTTTGGGAATACACAGCGCCCCCCATTGGTAGTAGAAAGGACCCTCTCGCTTCCACAATCTCGGCGCTTATGGCATAGTGGAAGCCCCGTTGTTGCCGTAGTTCGCGTTCCCGCCTCTCGATCGGTGTCACGTTAGACGAGTGTCAAGACAATACAGATTGCTATTATTCGTTCTAGGACCCACGCACAATCAGCTAATCGCCGAGTGATGAGGCGATGTTTTTCTCCCATTCTTTTTTCCTCTGTTTTTCTTTTTGCTGCCGCGATCCCTTATTTAATTTCCTACTCCTAGAGACTGAAAAAGGTGAGCTGCTTTCGCTGGTACTAGTAATTTTTTGTTTATTTATGCTTATAAGTGAATGAATTTTGGCTTACCATTGCCTGTTATTCGCACCAGGACCCACACGCGCGCAGTGAAACACACTGTTTAGCTCGTCCAGACGCCCCACTCTTCTTCATTTTTCTGGTTTCTTTCTCGTCCAGCCCCCTTTTTAACGGTTTTTCGAAGCCTTTTTTCACTTTGGAAACACCGATGCACGCAGTTTCTTCACCACAGTCGCACTAGTTTCGATCTTGTCTTCCATTTTTCATCATAATCTGGATTACCCAAATTTAAGTGAACGGTTCCAGGTAGCCAATACCCTACCTTACAGAACATGACAGGTTTCACCGGTAAACCTCTGACATGGTTTGCGCATAGCCCTTGGAATTCGACGGCGGAAATTAATACACTCACCTAATAGATTAGAACGACTTGAGCCCGTTGTTTCCTACACTGCCACAGTGAGAAGTGCAGAACTCCAGAACCAGGAATCCGCTTACTTTCCCCTCCTTTGTAATCATGTTCCAAACGTTATAAACACCCTTTGGCACTCACGGTCCTGGATGCAAAGATGCGTTTGAAACTATGTGTCAATTCCAAACTCCCCCGAAATCTTCAATCCCGGGTTGCCGTTGGAATTGCAGATGGACTGGGATGCCAAAAATTCAGGGAACAGGTTATTCCCACGCCCCGTATTTACTGCGGGTGAGTATGTCATCGTTCATCACGCACTAATTATCTTGACGATAGTTTTCAGTTCTGAAGCCTGTTGATAGTTACATTGGGGCATATAAACAAGTTTAAGAGCAGAAAAATGTCCGATGCCTTCTCTTCAAAAGATTTTTCGTTACAAATAGGTAAGGCTCGAAGTAAAAGTACGAGTTTTTGCCCAATAGAAACAACGTTTGAACATAAAAGAGGAAACAAGGACTGTGTAGAGTTCATTAGTTCAATTCCTTTAGAGTGCGCCATGCTGTTGTCATACAGTGAATGTGGGATAAACGTTGGAACTGTTGTCCCTTTTACGCCGAGCGCATTCGCTGAGAATTTGATAAATGGGTATGAATTCCCAAGTCTACATAAAAAAATAGCATGAGGAGTAGGAATGACAAGGAGACTACTTCTTAGAAGTCTCATATGGCTGGCATTGTAGCATTCGCCCAGAAGGATGATATTCAGTATTCCCAATATAAGCGAATTCCCATTATTTCATAGGGCACACTGCCATTCACTGCCTCTGACATGGCACAGCAGAAGGATACGAATTCTTTGGGCGTGTGGTGTTTTTCGAGTATCTAACTTAACGTTTTCTTGAATTCCCATCATGCTTCCTTGAGTATGTGTTCGACAAAAAACCAAGAGAAGCCCAAGACTTGCAGAGTGAGCCCTTAATTAAATCGCTGATGTTAGGTGTAGGAAAGGTAACACAAGCAGCTGATCCATCTACATTTTGGCATTTGAAAGCAGGTAAGTACCGAATTCGGTGTGCAGTTGGCGCAGAACAGAGGAATGCCACCTATTTGGGAATGGAAGGGGAATGGATCCACAGACTTCATTGGATACGCCGATGCCTGATAACCCTGCCACCAATGAGCTTCTATAGCAGAAACTACACATATCCTCTTCTGACTGTAGGTCATTGTGAAGCGATCCACCACTGATTCGAGATTCAAAAAAATTGTTTTACTACAGCAGTTTGATGCCAGAGCCAACGGGGTCGATGTGTTTCTACCATTACACACCTAAGCAAATTCGATCACTATGTATACCGCCACCATCATAAATGCAGAACTTTCCAAACAAGATCCTAGAACATTGATCCCCTTTGTAACTATGTTCCAAACACAACGAACACCCTTTGGCCCTCACAGTGGCTGCTTTCATAGTCCGCCGGCGTGCGTGCCGGCGTGCCGAGGCAGACGGTCGGCCAGCCCCTTCGAAGGACAGTAAACAAAGAGAGACAAGCTCAAAAACCATTTGCACAAGCCCCTGGTTGTTAAGTTTTTGATCTTGTTCTTCTTTGTTTTGAGCCCTTCGAAGGGGCTGACCGACCGTCTGCCTCCCTCCTCCCCCTGGCGCTGCTTCGGCACGCCGGCGGACCATGAAAGCAGCCTAAGCAATCGAACTTTTGATCAGTGACGGTCAGCTGTCAAAAGTACGTAGGAAAACCCTCGCTTTTTAATTATTATCTGGCGACAAACTATAAATTCTTTCTCGTTCCTTACCTCTCTGTATCATTTTCTACAGCTGACCATTACAAATGAATTCCCAAGGTAGGCATCCCTATACATTCCTTAAGCCGAAATTGTGTTCCAAACACTAAAAGCACCCTTTGGCACGTTAAGTCCTGGATGCAGGGCAGATGTTTGGAGATATTGTGTTCCTGCCAAGCTCACCCGAACATAAAGAAACCCGAGCCATTGTTGGAACAGGAGGGAGCCGTATAGTTGAATGTTGGGCGAACGACTGATTGCTGGGCCCTGCATTTAGTGCGGGTGGAACATCATTGTCCATCATGCCATAACTATCTTTACGATAAATTTCAGCTTCGAAACGTACGACAAGTTCGACGGTAATGACTGAAGTCTTTTGCTTCTTATACTTTTAACATTGCAAGTTCAGAACTCCCCAAACCTGACCCCTCCACCCCTACTTTCATAAGGAGTTGTGTCCCATACGCTACCAACACCCTTTGGCACTCTCAGCCCAGGATGCTCAAAAAGTGTTTGGAAACTATTTGCCATTTCCAAACTCACCCGAAATGAGCAATGCCGCGTTGCCGTCGAAATTGGCAGCTCCCAGATGTTTACGATCCTCTTCGGCGCACGAATTGTTACCATGCCCCGCATTTACTGCGGGTGAAATGTCAGTGTTCATCACGCACCAATCAACTTTACGATAGATTTCAGCTTTGAAACATATTGATACTACCTTTGGGGAACATGAATTGCTTGAACAGAAATAAAATGCCCAATTTTTATTCTAGATTTTTTTTATACAATTATTCGAGGTTTGTAGCAAAAGTATGAGTTCGTGCTCAATGATAACTTCAAGAACATTGTGAGATGACCCACTACTGACCCGAAGTATACAAGGATTCGTTTCTACAGCTACAGCTGGATGCTACTGTTAACAAGACCGATGCCTTTCTACAGTTTTAGACAATCGAGATTTCAATGAGTGATTTAAAAACCAAAGAAATCACCAATACATACGGCCCCAGCCAGACGCTATCCTGTTCATCATGCTGGGTTACTGAACACCAGTGTCGATCAAGTGACAGTGTCGAAGTACTGCCAGTACAGTACAGTAGAAATCACAGTTTGAAATACCCACTTCACTCCATATTACTCACTTCCCTCCGCAGTGCTCACTTTCTCCATTAATCTACCCACAGAGTGACTGCTCTGTATATAAGAAGGATAACTTTTCCATATCACTACCTTTATCATAATCACAAAGTAACCCGGACGGACATACCGACATACCGACAAACCGACAAACCAAGTTACTGCTTTATATATAAGAAGACAAGCAGAATCCTGTTTCTTTCTTCCTTAAAGTCCGATGACAATAAATCCAACCCTTCGTTTCCTATGCTATTATCATCACAAATGCAGAACTCTCAAGGTATCCTTTCTCCCCTCATCTCCGTGTAGGGTTGTGTCCCAAAACGTGATAAACACCCTTTGGCACTTTCAGTCCTGGATGCGAAAAAGGCGTTTGGAAACTATTTCCCAATACCAAATTCACCCGAAATGAGCAATCTCGGGTTGCCGTTGGAATTGGAACCCAGAGGTGTTTCTAACCGTCTTCAACGTACAGGTTATTCCCACGCCCCGCATTTGCTGCGGGTAAATTATCAATGTTCATCATGCACTAATTATCTTTATGATAGATTTCAACTCTAAAATGTATTGATAGTAAGTTTGGGGCATATGAATTGCTTTAAAACGAGAAAAATGCTTGATACCCCTTTTTGAAGTTATTGTTACCTTTTCTTCATCTTATTACTAGTAGTTACAGGTAAGGTGAGGTTCGTAGTAAAAGTACAGGTTTTGTGCTTGATAAAAATCACATTGAGACGGAAAAAGGGAAATGGTGTAGAGCTCATCGTTTCAGCTCCTTCCGATTGTGCCACGTTGCTGTATCCCTGTAGGAGTGATGTTGACGGTGGAACTGCTGCCCCTTTTGATTTTATGCTGTTGGATCGGGCACGTCTGCTTGGGATTTGATAAGTGATTATGAATTTTCAAGTATTTTAATGACGAACACAGCATGAGGAATCGGATGAAGAAGAATCCACTCCCCCAATGGTTGGTTGGCCCAACAGTTGCCTAGAAAGATGACGCTCGATATTAATTCGTGCCAATTTCCTCTATTTCACAGGACACATAACCATCCAGAGGGATCCTAGAACATACCTTTTGTATGAAATTATGTTCCAAACACACTGAACACCCTATGGCACTCACAGCCCTGGATGTAGCCTCTGTTTGGCACCTGTATATTCCTGCCGAATTCACCCGGGCCAATGTCAAGCCGAGTTATCGGAGGATGGCAAATAGGATCACAGCGTTGCCAATGTTAGGTGAACGACCCCTTCTTGCGCTCCGTAATTTCTACGGGCGGAATGGAGTCTTTGACCATACGATAACTTTTTACGATGAATTTCATCTCTATGTCGTACAGAATCCATAAAAATTGCAAAAATAAATTGTAAACATTGCTATAATAGCGGGAGAATCTTCGACAAATCTCTTAAAAAGGTTTCTTTTCCGGCAAAAAAAGAAGAATTTTATTGCAAAAGCAGGAGCCTGTGCTCAGTAAAAAGCTATTTTATAACAAAAAATTCTAGAAACGGTGTTAGCAGAAGGAATAACACTACTTACCTAGCCTCCTAGTTTGGCAAAGTTTTGCAACCGCTGTCTTGAAGGAATGAGCTTAATATTCCACATGTCGGCCAGCCCCTTCCAAACCCCACTAACACTGTTTGAGTAAGTTGCGTGTACTATCGTATACTGGTCTTCGGATGGAAGCCTGGCTCAATACGCGCCTGTGCCGAAAAAGGCTTCTGTCCCTTCAGGGTCTGTTAGTTGTTACCAGACATAGGTCTGAGAGAATAAAGCTTTAACATGTATATCAGTTTGCCATCAAAGGTCATTGTATAGGCCATATGACATTCAAATTGTCACTGCGTTTCTGAATGGAAGCCGACGGCGATACATATCTCCAAAATGGGCCAGCTTGCAGATGCAGTCAGCGATAGCACTCCCTATCTAACATCCTAAACAATCGAACGTTTAATCAGTGATGGTTAGCTGTCGAAAGTATGTGGAAAAACCCTCGTTCCTTTTTTTCCTCTCTATTCAGCGACGAGCCCAACAGTTTCTGCCCATGCCTTACCTCTTTGTATCATTTTCCACAGCTGATCGCTAAAATGAATTCCCAGACAACCATCCCTATACATTAGGTAGGCATCTCTATACAAGTCCTAGATGCAGGGTAGATGTTTGGCGAATTTGTGTTCCTGCTAAGCTCACCCGAATTTAAAGAAAGCCGAGCAGTTGTTGGAACAGGAGGGACCCGAATGGCCGAATATTGAGCTCTCGACTGATTGCTGAGCCCCGCATCTTCTGCGGGTGGAACATCGTTGTTCAGCATGCCATAACTATCGTTACGATGAATCTCAGCCAAGAGACACATTGATAATGAATTGTAACGATTCGCTTCAACGGGAGAAAAATGGCCAGCAACTTTTTGAAGAAATTTTAAGTTACATGTAGGCACTACTCCTAGTAAAAGTGAGTAAAAGTAAAAAAGTAGTGCTCAATAAAGACATCGGAAATACTTTGTTAGGTAACCCCCCACTGATTCAAAGTATCAGAAGAATTGCTCCCACTTCTACAGTTTGTCATTACAGACGGCAAGACCTTCCATCCATACAAGGCAATCGAAATTTGGATCAATAATATTGCTGCAGCACTTCCGCTTCTATCTTGCACAAGTTACTGAGCTGTTGGACACAAGCTGTTTGTTGTTTACTGAAATGTGCAACAGTAATGAGTAAAGGCTTTTTTTTCTTATACATTTGCCACTGCAAGTACAGAACTCCTCAAAGAGGTCTCCTACAACAGGCCCACAACGTTAGCCTACCCTGTGTCCCAAACGTTCCGGTACACCCTTCGGCACTATCAGTCCTGGATGCCCCAAAGGCGTTCGGAAACTATCTGCCAATTCCAAATTCACCCGGAATGAGCAACCACGAGTAGTCGTTGGAATTGCAGCGTGTCAACAATCTCAACCATCTTCAGCGTACGAATCATTCCAGCACCCCGCATTTACTGCGGGTGAAATACCAGTGTTCATCACGCGCTAATTATCTTATTAAAAGATTTCAGCTTTGAATCTTATGATAGCAACTTCTAGAACAATAAATTGTTACAAGAAAAGAAAAATGCCCTATTTAATTTCTTCAAGAAATTTATGCCGCAAATAAGATAGGTTGACAGTAAAAGTACGAGTTTGTGCTCAATAAAAACAACTTTAGGCTGGGAAAAGGGGAAACAACGACGGTGTAGAGCTCATCAGTGCAATTCTTCCGGGAATGCACTGTACTGTTGTTTCTTGTAAGTGGATGGACCGGTGTGAGCGTTGAAAGTGCTGTCCCTTTGATTTCACGTCGTTGGATCGAGCACGCTTGCTCAGGGTTTGATAAGTGGGTGTGAGTTGCCAAGTAGCAAGTGCAGAACACAACATAAGGAGTAGGAATGAACAACAATCTACTTCTCAGAACCCTAATCATTGTTATGAGGCCCAACGGCTACAAGGATGATATTTAGTATTATTGACCTGAATCAGCACTCATTGTTTAATTGGGCACACGGCCGTTCAAACGGAAATGCTTAATACTTATGCTTTCATTCTTAGGATTGTTTGCTTACCCGGATGATCTATTGGAGGAATCGGAGGCCTGCAGTATCAAACCTCAACACTGACATTCCGTTCCTGAGCTGTCGAACATTCGACTAAAGGCACTGTCTTCACTGAATGCGGTAGGCCATTGTGAGGTGGCCCACCAATGTTCCAAGCATCGAAGGAACTACTCCTACTGCCGCCGTTTGCAGATGCAGCCAAAACAGCAGTGCATTCTCACTGCCCTATACAATCGAACATTCAATCAGTGATGGTCAGCTGTTAAGAGTGTGTAGAAAAACCCTCGTTCCTCTTTTTCTTAATCTATAGCGATGAGCGCAACAGGTTCTTCACTCTTCCATACCCTTTGTATAGTTTTCTATAGCTGGCCATGGTAGTGATCCCTAAGTATTCACTATTAGAAATTGTGTCCTAAGCGCTAGAAGCACCCTTTGGCACATTAAGTCCTGGATGTGAATCTGGCGTTCGGAAGTTATGGATTCCCGCCAAGCTCACCCGAATCCAAAGGAACCGTGTCATCGTTAGAACAGGAGCGGACCGGTAGGGATAAAACCAACTTCAATCTATTGTGAATGTAATCCGAAGAAACACTCAAACGGCTACACATAGACGACACAACAAAAATGGATGCGGGGCGAGTTCAGGTGATGTGAATCCCTTTTATCTGAGAAGATCTGGTATTGAATGAACGATTTGAAACATACTGATACATAATAACTCGAGAAAAATGCTTAATAGTTTTCTTTAAGAGATATACGGTTCAAATAGGTAAGCTTCGTGGTAAAAGCAAGGGTTGTGCTCTGTAAACGCTTGAGTTGACAAACATTGTGAGTTGAAAAAGAACTCATTCAAGTTTCAATGAAACTGATCCTGCTGCTACAGTTTGTTGTTAAAGTCAACAAGACGAGTGCCTTTCTACCATCGTAGACAATCGAAATTTTGATCGAGATTAGTGATTTACAAATCAAAGAAACTATCATTACTTCTTTCTTCCGATTTTAGGGTACCCAAGTTACTGAGCTACTGAATAAACTTCCGTGTAGGACTGTGCTCCAAACACGTATGTAACACCCTTTGCCACTCTCAGTCCTGGATGCTTGGTAGAAGTTTGGGACCTATGTCACAATTCCAAACTCACCCGAATTGAAAGGAACTCGGATTGTTATTGGAATTGCAGAGCCACAATGCTAACCCATGTTGAGGAGACGAAATGTTCTCTAGTCCCGCATTTGCAGCTAGTAGAATATCGGCGTACATCATGCTATAATTATCTTCACGATAGATCTCAGTTTCAAAAGATGAATAATTAATAAATATAATGACTTGCTTGAAAAAAGAGCATAACGACTATAAGAAATATTATATTATCGCGGTAATACGCGATCTTCGATAATTTTCTCATTAATTCAATCAATCTTGAACATGATTCATAACGCATGAAAAGTGACTTGATTTCAGTTACCAGACCATACAGGGTGAGAATATGGCACAATGGCGTCTCGCAGCTGGCTGAGGACTATACAAGTGCAACTACGAGTCAAACAAAAGAGCTGCCATGGTCCAGTCAATTCGTCAGTCATCAGCCATGTCTCCCATGACCTTAGCTTCTTCAATGCTATTGTATCACGGTTCCCATCACAACCCTGGCGCATCGAGTCGACGCATTATAAACATTCTCTTATCTCAACTTTCACATCCTTCCATCCCAACTTTCTCATCTCGATCTAACCTTTCCCAAACTTCTCACAAAAGGCCACATTCCCGGTGTGCGGGACTCAATATAAACCTCGCCTATATAAGCTCGGCCGAACAAAGACCGAGGCCAGTTGCCTCCGAGGTTTTGACGCTTCTCTTACGCCTTTTATCCTGCTTCCTAATTTGCTTCACATATATCACGCTTAAGGAATGTTCATTTATATCACTACGCCTTCATTTAGCTTTATATTTGCATCTCGTATCAATCTCGTATGTATGAATCTCGTAAGCCATATTCTCAATAAGTTGTGCCTTCCGTATATATGATAACCCTTGCCTTTCGCAATGTATCTTTCATGTGTTCATAGTTTGATTACCCAAGTTTGAGGTTCTCTCCTTGACGCAATAAAGCTCTGGTATTCGATCGCTGTAGTTGTGGCAAATACAGTGACGAAGAACTTAAACGACTATACTAGATATAACGGCTATAATATCGGTATAGTTTGTATATGGTGCATCGACCATTTTAAGGATCCGGTCAGGTACGCTTTACTCAACTCACGGCTTAGCAATTGGCTTATCGAGGACGCTCTTCGTCTGCCGGCATTCTTTGATTCGGAGCTTCTTTTTCGTTTTCTTTCGCTTACTTTTCTTCGAGTTTTTCGAGATTTCGAAAATATTGTAAGCGATGACGGGACCTACATCGCTCAAATCACAGAAGGCTTTACTAACCAGATGTTGTAATAAATTGGAACGCATTATACAAGAGAATGACGACGCTTCCAAAACGGAAAGTATTCTAATTTTTGACCCTAATACTTCCCAACGCCTGCGAGCTCTCGTTCTGCAATTACATTCGACTTCACGACTAGTCCAAGAAACCCTATGCACCTTCACAGCCTCAGTTGACTCATTGACTGAGTCACTGAATGACGAGCAAGAAGCACAGGCCCAAGAACATATTGAGAAGGCGCATAAGATATTGGAGCAAGCACAACTTGCTGCTATCGAAATAGAATCGAGGCGTTTGAGCGCTCGCGATCACGCACAACTACCTATGGCAACAGGTAGTTCAACTCAATACACTGCCAATCAGGTCACAGTGGCAAGACCACCAGTGCCAGCTATTTCCATCCCTCCATTCACTGGGAAAATTTGGGAGTTTGCGAATTTTTGGACTTTGTTCTGTGAAAACGTGCATAATCAACCATTAACTAACCTACAAAAGTTCAATTACCTCTTAATTGCACTGCAAGGCGAAGCAAGGGAAAGTATAAGGCGATACCCCGTCACGGAAGAAAACTATGAGCATGCCATAACCTTTCTGAAAACGAAATATGTAAATGAATCAAAAATTATAGCCAACCTCCAGTCCCGCCTAGAGCAGGCAAGAGCCGAAAATAATAGGATTTCGTCACAACGCCGACTTCTAGAATTCGTAATGCCAATAATAATCCAACTAGAAGAAAAAGGCGTAAACCTCAACGGTTCATATCTGTCACAAAAACTGATTTCCAAATTTTCACCAGAGCCACAGCGTCAAGTGCTAAAGCACCGTTTAAAGTCGGAAACTCAAGAATCCAATTGGACTACGCAGACCATTTTGGCCGATCTAGATGAGCTAATAGCCACCGAAGAAAGAATAGAAGAAGCCATGAAAGCACAGACCCACACCGGTACAGGCAGGATCGGAGGCGATCCTGGGAAACCTCGCATGGACAATAGGAAAAAAGGAAGTGAACATTGCATGTTCTGTGGAGGTGGCAACCACAGATCAAGCGAATGCAGGAAGTACGCTTCCATAGAAGAGAGGCGCGCAGTCTTCAGAGACAGTAGCAGATGCCTCAACTGTGCAGCCCCAGGACACTGGGCAAAAGATTGCACAAGGGATGGATGTAAAGGGTGCAAAGGGAAAAAGCACCACCATACCCTGTGTCCGATGCGAGAGCCTCGAACGGCTAACTCATACCCTCAGACGGCAGCTCGCACAAAGGAACACATTCCACCACTGGAGAAAACTCAAAAGGGAAATGGGCCACGAACAGACAAACAAAAGAAAGTAAAACAAGCTCAACATTCGGTCTTGCGTAACCAGAGATACGAGGTACGATACCTCAGCTGATGACCAGGAAGACATCTCAGGAACTATCGCTTTCAACACCCATGGTCACGTGAAGGACGACAAACATTTCCAGCGGTGGAATCCGGAAATATCTTATTGTTAACGGGAGTGGCACCCGTATACAATTACAGTCATGACCAGGGGAAGACGTGGAGATTCTTCTGGATACTGGAGCGAACGAGTCCTTCATAACGGACGATCTCGCGCAGCAACTTGGCTTGGAGTGCACAGCACAAGTTAATTTCGTGGTGTACACCTTCGGTGCGGAAAAACCAAGACGCGCGATGTCAGGAGTAACTTCGGTACAACTCATGGATCAGCACGGAGAGAAGCATGATCTACGTTTATATACCACTCCAGTACTCACCATGAAAGGAAAAAGTGCGCACCTGGAGATCTCTGATTGGGCCTTTATTGGGCAACGCAACATCCGCCTTTCCAGCGCGGAAACAGGAAAGAGAATTAAGCCTCAAATCCTGCTTGGATGCGATCAGCTATGGGATTTACTAGATGTCCCAAATCCGCGTTTCACCTTGCCGTCAGAATTACAATTGATCCCTTCCAAGATAGGATACTTGATCACAGGCAAACAAAAAGGCATAACGGAACAAAGCCACACCCACAGTCCAGAGGATTCGCCTACGGTGGGAACCATAAATACCTTGGTCAACTTCGAAGAAGATGGGATAAATATCGGACCATGGATAATGCAGAAATCTGCGAATCCACAGGAACAAAGAACGCAGAAAAAGAAGCCGTCAATCAAAAAGTTTCAAAATTCTTCGAAGACTCCATAGAAAAGCGAGAGGATGGATACTATATCCGGTTCCCCTATAAGGACAATTACACTGAACTTCCTTCGAACAAGGCCATTGCACTCAAACGCCTTCACTCAGTGATACAATCACTACGGAAGACGCCTAACCTACTGCACGAATACGACGAGACCTTCCAATCTCAGAGAGACAGCCGTATCATCGAGGAGGCCCCACAAGCTCTACCGGGAAAGGGTTCTCTGCTTCATTACATCCCACATCAGCCGGTACTAACCCCGCACAAAGAAACGACGAAATTGAGGATTGTGTTCGATGCATCAGCACACTTTAAGAATAATCCCTCATTGAACGACGTCTTGCATCAAGGACCACTCATACTACCAGAGTTATACGCCATGCTACTTCGTTTCCGTACTCCCAAGTTCGTGGCTATAGCGGATGTCGAAAAGGCATTCCTCCAGGTCCGACTACATGAAAAAGACCGAGACGCCACACGATTCCTGTGGGTAAGAAACATCAACCAGCCCATAAGTGAGGACAACATCATCACTTTCCGTTTTACTCGAGTAATCTTCGGATTAAACGTTTCCCCCTATTTACTGGGCGGAACAATCCATACCATTTACGCACAACGGTAGACGACACCACGCTAGCTGATGAAATTCGCAACAACTTATACGTGGACAACCTGATCCTCGCGGCATCTACTGAGGAGGAGTTGGTCCAAAAATCGCTAAGAACGCGTCAGATATTTCAAGATATGGGCATGAACTTGAGGGAATTTCTCTCCAACGAAGATGCTCTACGAGACAAACTTCCCAAGGAAGCACACGCCATGAAAACAACTCAAAAAGTACGAGGAATCACGTGGGATGCAAAGCGTGATTGCATCAATATCCGCTGCACTTTCGATTCTCTCAAGAACATCACAAAAAGGGTAATTGCAAGACAGATTGCTATGATATATGACCCATTCGGTTGGTTGGTACCACTGCTGACCCAAGCAAAGAAGTTTCAATAGGACTTATGGAAGGAGAAGTTTTCCTGGGATGAGAAACTTCCAACAAAACTGGCAGAGCAATGGAACCCACTAGTGTAAAACGTTAACAACTTCCAAATATCAATCCCACGACGACTTCGCTCCATATCGGACACGCCAAATCTAGCAATCTTTGCAGATGCTAGTGAAATCGCAATAGCGGCTAGTGCTTACATCTTTAATGAAAACTATTCAGAATTGGCAATGGCGAAGTGTAAACTTCCCTCCATCAAGACGAAAACAACGATGCCAAAGTTAGAAATGAATGCCCTCACTTTGGCAATGCGATTGGCCAATTCGATAACACAAGCACTAAAGGAACGCATCGCCGGCTATCCATGGACTATTCACGTATTCTCGGACTCCCAAATTGCGTTGAGCTGGTTGACATCCCCAACTACTGCTAGCCTCGGAATTTTGGTTACCAACAGGGTTCGAGAAGTTCGGAGAATCGTCACGCAATTGAACAATGATTCAATTACAATCATCTTCAGATATGTGAATACGTCACAAAACCCGGCGGATACAGGAACAAGAGGACTCTCAAGAGAACAAATGCACGATCGCTATTGGTGGGAAGGACCAGAGTTCCTGAAGAAACCAATGAAGGAATGGAAGCACTCAGTCTACCAGCTCTGGGAAGACGTAATCGGCGACGACTCCGGCGCTTTTACCAACGTCAACTTCACCTGCGGACAAGATGATACACCTAATGCGCTCATGGACCTCTGCCGCTACAGCTCGTTTTCGATGGCCAAACGAGTAACCACCTGGACTCTTCGGTTCATAAAGAAAACCATGCGAAGATTAAAAGAAGACACCAAGGATAGAATTGTAGCGCACATTCCAGAGATAAAGGATGTTTCGGACGTACCGTGCAACATCAATGGAAGCGAAGTACGGGCAGGAAGATATACACTGATCCGCAACCTCCAGCTGCTTTTCCTTACAAAGGAGTACCGGAAAATATGGAAAACTCCTTACGACCCTACCTAGACAAGTAGAATATTTGGCGCTCAAAAGGGAGAATGGGAAACTCCGCGCTCAACTCCGACACCAAAGATCCCATCCTTATCATGCCAAACACGGCTCTTGCACAGCTTATCATACAGGAAGCTCATGGACTCTACCATAAAGGCATTGAACATACGATAGCTACAGTAAGAGAACGCTACTGGATTTCAAAATTGAGACAACAAGTCCGCAAGCACGTCAGTCACTGCATCAAGTGTCGACGTTTCAACGCCAGACTCCACAGACTTACCGGAACGACGGGTGCTGAAAAGCAATCCCTTCCAACATACGGGTCTCGATTTTTTCGACCTACCACCGCGCGAGGAGAATGAAAGAAGGATAAAGTTATACGGCTGCATCTTCACTTGCACAGTTACCCGCCTCATACACCTTGAAATCGTCCGGAGTCTGGCAATTGAAGAATTCTTGAACGCGTTGCGACGCTTCATAGCACGTCGAGGCATACCGAAGACTATCACATGCGATAACGCGCCGACATTCCTGCTTGCCGCAAAGATCATAGAAGAGCAGAACAGTGGATTAACCGAACACGCCGCCCAAATCGTTTCAAACCAAGAAATAGAATGGAGTCATATAACACCCTATGCACCATGGCAAGGAGGATCTTACGAACGTCTGATCAAATCAGTAAAACAAGCAATTTACAAAGCCTTGTGGAACTCGGAAACGTATTCCTTCGACGATATTCACACATTTCTAATTGAAGTGGAAGCCTGTCTTAATTCCTGACCCCTCACGTATCAGAGCGCCGTACAAGAAGAATTTACGTCGCTGCGCCCGATCGATTTTCTTCAACGTGATCTGAACCTCAGCATCACATTAGGTAACACTGAATCGGAAACACAAGATCCGGACTATCTTCCTCCGGACAGTCTTCATGGGATCCAAACTCGACAACAAGCACTGGAAGCCCTGAATTCGTCACGCCGAAGGATCGAACGCTTTTGGACGATTTGGCAACAGCAATATTTGATATCTCTTCGAGAATCCCATAAGAAAAATCATAAATCAACGTCATGGCGGCTTCACGCCATCCCTAGGAGATGTAGTGTTAGTAAGCGACCCACTGCTTCCTAGAAATGATTGGAAAATGGCTCGTATCACAGGACTACGTCAGGGCACCGATGGAGCCATACGAGAAGTCGAATTAATAACCGCCACCAGGAGGAAAATCCGTCGTCCAGTCAACTTACTCATCCCACTGGAACTTCAAGATTCCGAACAGGAAGCGAGCATATCAAAACAAAAGGAAGCGCCACCAGAGCAACCTGCTCCACAACAGCCCCCTCGCACTCAAAACTACAATCTGAGGGAAAGAAAGGCAACACGCCACGTTCACAATGCAACCACCGCAATAAGCACAAGGACGACAAGAGGGGTATGGTTCCTGTTTTATATAATGATTCTGAACCTTCTGAACATTGCTCATGGCAACTCCACGAAAGGAATGCACGTCTCATGTGGCGACAAGGGAGTTATGGTTCATGCACAACAAGGACAGGCCTTCGAAATTTGCGCTGAACGTCTCTGCGAAGTCCGAAATATGGATACCGCTCCGCTACTTATCAAATTTCCATTGGATATCACCATAATAGACTACAGAGTTCTCGTCAAGTGGAACGTTGAAAACCACTTGGCGACAATGGAAACACGATGTAAAGGCTTGGATTTTTGCAGCAACATCGACTGCAACATCTGCTTGTCAATTCTGCTCAATCCGGAATGCTGGCCACTAGGCGCAATCCTGACATTCACATTATGCCTCTACGGCATCATAGCCCTCACCTACGCCTGTCTTTATGTTCCTGTAACAATTGGAAAACCCATACGTATCGCCGGCGGTATTATCCTAAAGCTAACTGTCATTCTGGCAAAGACGATATACTGCTGTATTCGAGTATTGCGACGGCGACGAACGAGTGGGAGGAATGGCACCCGCATGACTTCAGCCCTAGCTACAGCTCTCGCTCTCCTGTACCTGGTTCAGACCACCCGCAGTTGCCAACACGTGAACGTTCTCGAACAAAGTCTCACCACGTGCACACAAGAAAACGGCAAAGAGATATGCAAAACTTCATTGTTGGAAGTATTGAAAATCAACAGCTTTCGACAACAAGCATGTCTACGACTCGTGAGAAACTCGACACTGGTGCTCAATATAATAATACGCTGGAAAGGACTGTATCTCCGCTGTGACCAGGAGACACTATATTTCACACGCTCCATTCACTTGAACGTGACGGACAGTGAGCGATGCCCACGGATGGGCTCCTGTAAGGGAGAAAAGTGCGTAGGTAGCAACAGCTCCAGCACCATTGCAGAGCTGAAACGCGGAAACCACTTTCCAGGGCGAACTGGATGTTTTGAGTCCTGCGGTGGATTCGGCTGCGACTGTTTTTATCCCAGCTCCGGTTGTCTATTTTATAGGATTTTTGCCACTCCAACGGACAACAAAGTTTTCGAGATATTCCGATGTATGCGATGGCGCGAGAAGACCATGTTTGAAATCACCATAGAGGACATCAGCGCCAAATTCGGAAGAGAAAGCTACGTCGTGCAACTATTACCTAATATGCCAATCACCTTACCGTCCCTTCAAATAACAATGACCTCCTTATCGCTACCGCCAACACCAGCATTAAGCAGAACGTTCTTTACCGATGGGCAAGATACTGCAATATGGACATGTGCCTTTTCTCCAAATTTGCTCTGCAAATCACGAGAGAAAGCAGAACGAATGAAGTGCATTCTAGCCGATGACTGTAACTGCGCCCCGGCTGAATTCAAGATATCCTGTCAATGTACAACACCAGATATCACCAAAGAATTCGACCAACTCCAGCTCGAAATACCGAAAAAGACACCCTTTTGGGAGCTTCGATATCAACAGAATACGTCATTAGTTGCCAAAATACCCCACATGGTGTCATCAGAAATCATTGTTGAACTCCACCAAACATGGGACACAACAGTCATAGAACAAGGAGACGGCGATTGCTTGGTGGAAGATAGCTTACTTCAGGGATGCTACCACTGTGCAGGTGGAGCAACTTCAAAATTTCGATGCGTCTCATCAAAGGAACTCTTCGGCGAGGTGCTATGCGCCTCACACACATTCGTGATTCCCTGTGCTCCACACGGGCCAGAATCAGAATTACGACTTCACCTTGACTCAGCCCGACAACTCATACACTGCACAATTTCATGTGGCCAAACAAAGAATGAGTTTGCACTGAGGGGAACACTCAAATATATCAATACCTTCCATTACCCGGATCTGACATCATTGAAGTCGAACAGCACCATCTTCAACGAGTTCGAATGGCCGGATTTTGGCCATATAATGGACATCTTCTTGACCTGGTATAAAACCTTCATCATCGTGCTAATTGCATCTGCACTGGTTCTCGGATTGATCTATCTATATGGAAGTACTCTCGGGATAGGCGTCCTTAAAACAATCTTCCGGCTTCTGTGGATAATCACTTGTATTCCACCACGCGCAGTTTGAATGATGGTATGCGCCCTTATAAAACTGCAGGAGCAAGCAAACTAAATATAAGAAAAATACTTAGAACGGTCGACCCACCGTTTTAGAAAATTGTCACAAAAAAAATGTACATATGTATATACTCATGTGCCCATACTCCGAAAACTCTTGAATGTACAGGCCGACGGAAGAGACGCCCTATCAAAAACAAAAAAAGCAACCCATTAATTTCAGATAATGGAACAACTCCAGCAAGAACTCCAAGAAACCAAAGAACAGTTGCAGAGACTGCGCGACGCCATCCCGCTTCCACCACCGCACGAAGTGCATTCGAGCATCGTTAACGAATATTTGGAGGTCGACAGATGCTCCAGAACAGTCATCTCCATACTCAGACAAATCCAACTTATAAGCCGATCGCAAACGTCGCCGGATTGCAGAGCACATCGGGGTCCGGGAACTTCTCCCCTAACACGGCGTCGCACCCGTCGCATCCGCTGCCTATCGCAGGATTGCGATGGAGCGCGCAATTTGTGAGGTAGGGAGTCCTTTTAATTATTTGAATTGGCTGGTCGCTCTTTTCGATTCCAATGCGGTCCTGATCGTCGTTTATATAGGAGGAGTCATTTCAATTAAACAAGTCCAATAAATATGAAAACTAAAAACAAACAGAAGAAAAAACGATAAAATCCAATGAAAAAGCAAGCCATTCAAGGAAAAATATCGCGACCTATCGATTTTCGGGAGGCGGGGTGTGTACGGTAACTGCAGTGGCATTTGCCGCATGCCGCAAGGGAGAATGCCGCGATAGGGGAGAAGTTCCGTTACCCAGCACATCGCATTTCGATTATTTTACTAAAAATCGAAAACATACGCATACTCCTGACGACCTCCAAACTTCACTTGGTCACATTACTGACCTTACCTCCACTTTTTTTCGCCACTGGAGCGATCACAAAGGAGCTTTGGGACGAGTGGATGGCTCGACCATTTTTCAATGGGAAGGAACTCGTGTCAACCAACCCCGACAGGGTCAAAATGGTAATAGAACAGCTGATGACTACTCTCGAAAGCTACACCGCGAATTTATCAGATTTCCGCGAATCACTTCAGTTGGAAGAGTTAGAAAAGACCTCTTATTTCACGACGAAGTAAAAAACGCACTTACGAGAATACAAAGAATCGTTGAAAAGCTCGCAAGCCAGCCCGGGAGGAGCGCTTCCGCGCAACAACAACGACGCGAACAGGACCTGCCCGTGGAACATCGTGAAGAGGAGGACGAGGAACAAGAGCTCGAGAGTGAAAAATCAGACGAGGAAGACTCAGACGAAGATGACATGAGTGACGAAGAACCCCGCGCGTGGTTCAAATAAAAAATGAACCGGAAAAAGTTGGTCCAGAACAACGTCCAAGGCACGTCATAGAAACAGAGCTACGCGAGCAGCGTAGAGCGGCAAGGCTGCTAGCCAGCTTTATAGAGGGCATGAAGGGCCTTCCAACGTGCCCCCTGCGACGCCGTGGCGGCGGACTCCCAAGATCGGTAGCTCTGCGACACCCGCCGATCAAATGTGCCTTCTGCCAAGCAACAGGCTCTCATCAAGCGGACGCATGCACCCATGTGAGATCGGTTGAGGAAAGACGCACATTCGTACAACATCAGAAGAGATGCGGTTGCTGCCTGGGACAATGTCCTGGGAATTCCACGTGCCGCATGTTCCATGCCAAATGCTTTTACTGCAAAAGGGAAGGTCACAATTCCGCGCTCTGCGAATTGCCGGATCAGGCGTTGCAAACCCACGCCAAATTGGTAGAGGAGCAAAGGCAGGAGGAACATCACTCACACGCATTCAAGAACTATCTGACGGAACTTCGGCGCCAGTACTGATTCCCGGTCATCGGCGCCGCCGGGAATATCGCGGTAATACGCGATCTTCGATAATTTTCTCATTAATTCAATCAAACTTGAACATGACTCATAACGCATGAAAAGTGACTTGATTCCAGTTACCAGACCATACAGGGTGAGAATATGGCACAATGTCGTCTCGCAGCTGGCTGAGGACTATACAAGTGCAACTACGAGTCAAACAAAAGAGCTGCCATGGTCCAGTCAATTCGTCAGTCATCGGCCATGTCTCCCATGACCTTAGCTTCTTCAATGCTATTGTATCACGATTCCCATCACAACCCTGGCACATCGAGTCGACGCATTATAAACATTCTCTTATCTCAACTTTCACATCCTTTCATCCCAACTTTCTCATCTCGATCTAACCTTTCCCAAACTTCTCACAAAAGGCCACATTCCCAGTGTGCGGGACTCAATATAAACCTCGCCTATATAAGCTCGGCCGAACAAAGGCCGAGGCCAGTTGCCTCCGAGGTTTTGACGCTTCTCTTACGCCTTTTATTCTGCTTCCTAATTTGCTTCTTATATATCACGCTTAAGGAATGTTCATTTATATCACTACGCCTTCATTTAGCTTTATATTTGCATCTCGTATCAATCTCGCATGTATGAATCTCGTAAGCCATATTCTCAATAAGTTGTGCCTTTCGTATATATGATAACCCTTGCCTTTCGCATGTATCTTTCATGTGTTCATAGTTTAATTACCCAAGTTTGAGGTTTTCTCTCCTTGACGCAATAAAGCTCTGGTATTCGATCGCTGTATGGCAAATACTGTGACGAAGAACTTAAACGACTATACTAGATATAGCGGCTATAATATCGGTATAGTTTATATAAATATTTTGTTTGATCAGGTAAGATTCGTAGTAAATTCGTAGTAGATTCGTTGTGCTCACTAAAAGCAACTCTGTGCTGAGAAAAAAAAACAACGACTGTATAGTTCAATTCAATTTCTTTGGAGTGTTCCAGTAAGAGTGGGTGTGGCTAGTGGGACTTTCGTCTTTTTGGTTTTACACTGTTAGATCGACACGTCTGCTCAGTATCTGATGAGTGGGTATGAGCTTCTAACCATTAAGTTTACTTGGAAAACACAGCATAAGGAGTATGAATGAAGAAGAATGTGCTCTCCAACTCCCTAATATTTCTACGCGATTCGACAGCTGCCTAGCAGGATGAGGTTTAGTATTTCTAAAAAAAGCGGTCTCTCTTCACTCCATAAGGCACATGGTCATTCAATGCTTCTGTCCGGCTCAGCAAAAGGGCACGGATTCTTAAGGCATGTGGAGTTCTTGGAAAACCTGACTTCACTTCCCCAATTGGATCTTCATCATCGTTCTGAGAGTACTTCAGCGAAAAAAGATCAATAGAATCATTACAAAACTTGCATAGCGAGTCCTTAACTGTATCCGTTGATGTCGGGTGTAGGAAGACGAGCTAAAGCGACTGCCTAATCTGAAATCCGACGTTTAGGAATAATCTGGAGCAGGCAGGCATAAATTTAAAAAAAGGATCCCAAAAAGGATCCTAGGACATTCCTGAATGATGAGCCAGCTGAATTATATACCCTGGGACGCCACACAGCTTTCTAGTCGGGGACGGAAGGGGTTGGGCTGTAAACGTCAATGGACATACCTGATGACTTTGCTAACCTATAACCTTTCTACTGGGCCTCTTCTGTCGTGGAATCTCCACATAACTTCTTCTGATTGTAGGTCATTGAAAGGTGACCCACCAGTGGTTCAAGAATGGAAGGAACTGATTCTACTGCTACAGCTTGTTTCTAGAGACAACGAGATCCATCTATTTTTAACATTCCATACAATCGAATGTTCGACCAGTGAGTTACAAATCTAAGAAGTCGCCATTACTGCATCTTAACGAGTAGGAACGCTTATTTCCCTGCACCTCAATTAGAAGTTCGATTTGTGTGACTCCACCCCTTTGCTTTTATGTATACAGCCACCATCACAGATGCAGAACTGCTCGAAAGGGATCCTAGGACATTCCTCTACTGAATGAAATTACCCTAAAATCCCATAGATAAGAGCGGGTGAACCTACCGGTGAAAAATGAATTGGAAAAAATCGAAATTGAATGCAGTCACCCATCTAACTTGATGGATGGGTAAATTAAACCTCGAGGAAGAAGTTAAGAAGAAGCTCCGCCCTTCAACTATAAACCCCGCCCACTTAATAAACAATTCATATAGAAAAATAGCGATTTTTACGGATCGCCGTTTTTTTATATGAATTGTTTATTAAGTGGGCGGGGTTTAGAGTTGAAGGGCGGAGCTTCTTCTTAACTTCTTCCTCGAGGTTTAATTTACCCATCCATCAAGTTAGATGGGTGACTGCATTCAATTTCGATTTTTTCCAATTCATTTTTCACCGGTAGGTTCACCCGCTCTTATCTATGGGATTTTAGGGTATGTTCCAAACACACTGAACACCCTATGGCACTCACAGCCAGGATGTAGCCTCTGTTTGGTACCTGTATGTTCCTGCCGAATTCACCCGGGCCAATGTCAAGCCGAGTTATCGGAGGATGGCAAATAGGATCACAGCGTTGTCAATGTTAGGTGAACGACCCCTTCCTGCGCTCCGTAATTGCTATGGGTGGAATCGAGTTGTTGACCATATGGTAACTTCTATTTACGATAAATTTCAATTCTATGTCGCACAGAATCGATGAAAATTGCTCTAATGGCGGAGGAATCCTTCGACAAATCTCTCAAAAAGTTTTTTCCGGCAAAAAAAGGATTTCATTGCAAAAGCAGAAGCTTGTGCTCAGTAAAGAACTATTTTATAACAAAAAATTCTGGAAACGGTGTTAGCAGGAGCAATTACACACTTCACCAGCCTCTAGTTTGGCAAAGTTTTGCAACCGCTGTCTTGAAGAATGAGCTTAATATTCCACACGCCGGCCAGCTCTTTCCTAACCCCACTAACACTGTTTGAGTAAGTTGCGTGTACTATAGCTTAATGATCTTTGGATCGAAGCGTGGCTCAATACGCGCCTGTGTCGAGAAAGGCTTCTGTCCCTCCAGGGTCTGTTAGTTGTTACCAGACATAGGTCTGAGAGAATAAAGCTTCAACATGGGTATCAGCTGACCATCAAAGGTCATTGTATAGGCCATATGGCATTCAAAACGTCACTCTGAGGAACTAGTGGAGGTATAGGAGGCCTGGAAGACCTCAGCGTCAAAATTCCCTACTTAAGGGGTTGAGCATTTGACTGTTTGAGATGGTAGAGAGGGACTCGTTCTGCTGAATGGGTAAGCCATTGTTGACATACCAATGTTTTGAACATCGAGAGATCTACTTCTACTGCTGCAGTTTGAAGTTACAGTCAGCAGGAGCAGCACTTTTCTACCCTTCTAAACAATCAAACGTTTAATCAGTGATGGTCAGCTATCGAGAGTGTGTGGGAAAACCCTTTTTCCTCTTCCTTTTTTTCTCTCTACTCAGCTACGAGCCCCACAGTTTCTGCCCATTCCTTACTCCTTTGTATCATTTTCCACAGCTGACCACTAAAATGAATTCCCAAGGCATCCATCCCTATACATTAGGTAGGCATCTCTATACATTCCCTTCATGCGGAATTGTGTCCCAAACGCTAAAAGCACCCTTCGTCACCTCAAGTCCTGGAAGCAGGCAGATGTTTGACAAATGTTGTGTTCCCGCCAAGCTTACCCTAGTTTAATGGAACCGAGTCTTTGTTAGAACAGGAGGGACCCGTTTGGTCGGAAGTTGAGCGAACAACTGATTGCTGGGCCCGCATTCACTGCGGGTAGAAGACCATTGTTCACCATGCCATAACTACATGTAGGTATGTTCATCATTGCCATAACGAACATGTAGGTATCGCTAGTAGTTGTACGCAGTAAAAGTACGAGTTTGTGCTCAATGAAGACTTCGGGAACACTATTATTGATTGACACTGATTCAAGCACAAAGGAGCTGTTCCCGCTCTTACTGTTTATTACCAAAGTCAACAATACCGACGCCTTCCTACCATCCTGGGCACTTGAATTTTCTTCAGTGAGAAATCAAAGAAATTACCACCATTATTGCTGCATTTCCGACCCTTAATGTCTACGTTACGGAGTCATAGAACAATCCCATTGCGACCTCCCTTTCCTTGTTGTTTACTAAAGTTCGACACTGACGACGCAAAGCCTTTTGTTTCGTTTACTTTTGCCATTACAAGTTCAGAACTCCTCAAACACCCATCCTCCATTATTTTCATGGGGGATTGTGTTCGAAACGTTAACAGCGCCCTTCGGCCCTGTCCTATTCTGGCACCAGCCCTGGATGCCAGAATCCGCTTGGAAACTATGTTTCAATTCCAAAGTCACCCGAGTTGAAAGAAATCGGACCTGTCTTTGGAATTGGGGAACCGCACGAGTGCAATCATGTTCATGGGACGGATCATCCTCTAGGCCCGCATTTACTGCGGGTGTAATCCCAGTGTTTATCATGCAATATTTACCTTCATTATGAATTCCAGCTTTGAAGCTTTTTGCTAGCAACTTTCCAATTCTTCAAGAAATTCTTGTCGCAAATAAGTGTGGTTCGAACGAAAGTACGAGTTTTTGCACTAGAAGGGCTTCGGAACCATTATGAGTTGGTCTACAACTGAGTCAAGTATCGAAGGCATTGTTCCTACTGCTACAATCTGTTTTTAAACAACAACAAGACCAATCCATGTCAGACAATCGAAGTTTAGAAGGTTAGTGAAGTATAGAAGAAATACATTGCGTTCCCCTTTCCCTTGTTGTTTACTGAATGTTCGACAGTGATGACTCAAGACCTTTTGCTACTTACACTTTCGCCATTGCAGGTGCAGATCTCTCCAAACATGACCCTTCCACCCTTTACTTTCACGAGCAGTTGTGTCCCACACGCTACGAACACCCTTTGGCACCTTGGAATTGGCTGCTCCCAGACAACTACGGTCCTTCGTAGCGTACGGATTATCCCATGCCCCGCATTTACTGCGGGTGAAATATCAGTGTTCATCATGCACTAATTATCTTTACGATAGATTTCAGCCCTAGATCCTATTGATAGTTGGGGAATGCAAAATGCTTGAACAGAAAGAAAATGCCCAATAATTTTCTTTAAAAACTTTTTTTTACAGATAGGTGAGGTTCGTATCAAAAATACAAGTTCGTGCTCAATAAAAACCTCGTAAACATTGTAAATTTACCTACACTGACTGGAAGTATCGAGAGAATTGTTCCTACAGCTACAGCTTTTTATTACAGTAGAAAGACCAATATCTTTCTACCATCCTAGACTATCGAAATCTTGATCAGAGATTTACAAATCAAAGAAATTACTAAAACGGCCCTAGTCCCCCTCCCCTACCCTACACAACATGCTAAATTGTTGAATATAGTCAAAATTCTGCTTCTTCTTTCCTTAGCATTCAATTACGAATTCGATGACTATGACTCCAGCCCTTCCTTTTCTATACAAGTATTGAGATCACAAACACAAAACTTCTCAAACAGCAGACCTCCACCCACTAGTTTCATGAAGCATTGTCTCCCAAAACGTGACAGAGCACCCTTTGGCACTCTCAGTCCTGGATGCCTTAGCCGCGTTTGGAAACATTGTCTCAATTCCAAACTCGCCTGAAGTGATCAACCTCAGATTACTGTTGGAATTGGAGGCTGCCAGATAACTTTTGGTCTTCTTCAGTGCACAGATTATTCCCACGCTCCGCATTTACTGCGGGTGAAACATCAGTGTCCATCACGCACAAATTATCTCGACGATAGATTTCAGCCCTGGAATCTACTGATAGTAATTCTGGAGAACACGAATTGCTTACACAAAAGTAAAATGCATAATAATATAATTCAAATTTTTTTCTAGATAGGTGAGGTTTCTAGTAAAAGAACGATTTTGTGCTCAATAAAAACAGCCTTAGGCTGGGAAAAAGGAAACCAACGAAGGTGTAGAGCTCATTAGTTCAGTTCCTGCGGGAACGCCCTGTGCTGTTGTACACGTCTGCTTAGGATTTGATAAATGGATATAAATTTTCAAGTATCAAATGTAGAAAACAGCATAAGGAGTATGAACGAAAAACAATCTACTCAACAGAACTCTGTTATGGCTATGTGACCCAACATTTGCCTAGAGGGATGATTCTAATATTCCTAAAAGATGTATTACTTTTGGCGAGACTATTAGGTGTATTACTTTTGGCGAGACTATTCGAGACCAAGAAATTCGAAACTTCGGTGTGTCCTTTCCTTAGCAATCAGTAACTGATGGTGCGGTCAGTTGTGATATCTCAAGCTCTTAGTTTCTAATTCGAACCAAACGGAGAAGCTCCTATGTAATCATTCACGCTCCTTTCGTGTGCGATGGTGTCCCAAATGTCCCTTTGGGCACTCAAAGTCCTGAATGCCATGTACATCATTTGGAACTATCTGTTCCATCCGAATTCACCCGGATCGACAGCAATCCGCGCTATCGGTGGAGGAGGAGGCAGTGTGGGCAAGCTTATTGGGCCAACAACTAATTCCCGAGCGCCGTATTTAGTACGGGTAACATGTATATGTTCACCATGGTACGATAACTTTTTATTATCAGTTTCAGTTCTACGACTTACTAAATTGGAATAGATAATAACAAATTGCTACAATAACAAAAAATCTTCAATGAACCTCTTCAAAAAGCTCTTTTTACAAAAGGAGGGAAGGAATTTGCTGTGAAACGAGGAATTTGTGCATGATGAAGAACAACTTTATAACATGAAATCGTAAAAACGATGTGAGCAGAAGAAACGACGCTGCTCACCCAGGTCTCTTGTTTGGCTAAGCTTCTTAACAGATGCTTAGAAGGACGACTTTGGGTGGTCTTTCACAAGCCACAATCATTTTATGGAGGAAATAAGAGAAATAGTTCCTCTAGGAGAATGGAGTTCCTGAAATGCCTAATCGAATCGCTCTGATTGAACTGGTAAACTGTCTGCTCTGAGCTGTACATAATCTTTCGTATGCCATGAGCGCGAAACAGCCCTAGTAGGCGTCTATGTATATGGCTGTCGCTTCAAGGTACAGTTCACAATAATTTTGGGTAACCCAGATCATGACGAAAAATGGAAGATAAGATGGAAAATAGTGCGACGAAGGCGAAGGAGCTGCGTGCATCGGTGTTTCCAAAGTGAAAAAAGGCTTCAAAAAACCGTTAAAAAGGGGGCTGGGCGAGAATGTGACCAGAAAAATGAAGAAGAGTGGGGCGGTTAGACGAGCTACGCACAGAGCGTCGTTGCGAACATGTTGGTCCTGGTGCTAATAGCAGACTACGGTAAGAAAAAAATTCATTCACTTATGAGCATAAGTAAACAAAAAAACCCTAGTAACAGTAAATGTATGTAGCTCACCTTTTCCAGCCTTTTGAGGTTGGAAATTAAAAAAGGGATCGCGGCAGCAATAAAAGTAACAGAGGAAAAAAGAATGGGAAAAACATCGCCTCATCACTCGGCGATCACTGATTGTGTGTGGGACCAAGAACGAATAATAGTAATCAGTATTGCCTCGACACTCGTCTGACGTGACATCGATCGAGAGGCGGAAAAGCCACCCAAGCCATCTACAGGGCTTCCACTGTGCCCTGACCGTCGAGATTTTGGGAGCGAGAGGGTCCATTCTACTACCCAGGGGGGGCGCTGAGTATTCCTAAGGGATGAACTCAGTAACCATTTTTATCGTGAACCGTGTCTTTACACGCTTCTGTAGCAAAAACTTTACACATGCTTCACCGATCGGCTTTACTACTATGCAGATGAGCTTCCATACACATCCTACTTGCACTTGTACGGGTGTGTGTCGTTTGGCGTCCCATCGCGCCACCCATTCCATGCGGTTTGTGAGCTGGACAACTCGTCCAGGTGATTCAACCTCCTGACCATGCTAATCGATGCAAATAGACAGAATCAAGTAGATCCACAAATCGGTGTCTTATAGTAGTGGCGTCATCGATAAGTTGTATCAGTTAGAATAGCAATTGGTGGGCCGATTAGCATTGTCAAGAAGTGAATCGCCCGGACGAGTTGCTCAGCTCGAATTGACGGCGCGATGCGAGGGACCAATCGTTTCATGAACGATTGTGTCCCAAACGTACGGCAACATCTTTTGGCACAGGGGGACGGAACATTCGCCCAAAACTCGATGGACGCGGCAAATGGCGCGGCGAGATTCGTGGCGTTCAAAACGACTTCGGCACCTATCAATGGGGCGCAAACTTGAAGGGGAGTACATTAGTATGGTCAGATAATCGTACTAATTGGCTCTACTTCAAATTTGGACCCCAATAATGGCGCTGAAGCCATTTGAATCGCCACGAATTTCGCCGCGTGATTTGCCGCGTCCATTCAGTTCTGGGTCAATGTACCCATACCCTTTGGCACACTCAGTCCTGGATGCTACACACACATCGTTTGGAAATTTTGTGTCAGTTCCAAACTAATCCGAAATGGCTAATCCCGATTGTCGTTGGAATTGCGGACCGGCACACAATTTCAGTAATCTCCAGCGTAAAGACTATTCTCTAGCTCCGCATTGACTGCGGGTAAGATATCAGTGTTCATCACTAATTATCTTTATGATAGATTTCAACTCTAAAACGTATTGATAGTAAGTTTGGAGCATATGAATTGTTTTAAGACGAGAAAAGTACTTGATACCCATTCTTCGAATTATTTTTACCCTTTCTTCAACTTATTTCTAGTTACAAATAGGTAAGGTTCGTAGTAAAAATAAAGTTTGTGCTTAATAAAAACCACATTGAAACGGAACAAGGGAAACGGTGTAGAGCTCATCATTTCAGTTCCTTTCGGTTGCGCCACGCTGTCGTATCCTTGTAGGAGTGGTGTTGACGTGGGAACTGCTGTCCCTTTTGATTTTACGCAGTTGGATCGAACACGTCTGTTTAGGATTTGACAATTGAATGAGAATTCCTAAGTATTTAATGGAAAACGAGTAGAAATAAGAAAAATTCACTTCCCAGATCCCTGGTATGGCTAGTTGGCCCAATCGTTGCCCAGAAGAATGACGTTTGATAATACTGATTTTGTGCCGGCTCCCACTATTTCATAGGACACATTCAATGCTGTGTTCTAGCCATTCAATGCTGTTGACAAGAATCAGCAGAGTGCCACGAATTCTTCGGATTGGTGGTGTTCTGAAAATTCCGAACTGGAACTTCCCAACAAAATGCCATCATGGTTCCTTGAGAATTTCAGCGACTGACTCAACTGCATTCTGGTGTTTAGAAGCCGGTAGATACCGAATTTGGTATGTAGCTAGAGCAGACCAATCGTCTGCCCTGGGACGTTGTCTGTCCGCCATTCAATGACATGTTCGATTAAGAGGACTTTGCTCCCTACCTTTCACAATTGTAGAACTTCTCAAGTAGGAACTATCTGACGACCCCCTCACTATGCCCCAATCGTTTTGAACAGCCTTCGGCACTCCAGTCCTGAATGCACTACCTATCATTTGGAATTCTATCTATTCCTTCCAAATTCACTCGGTCTGATTGCAGTTTGAGGATTAGATGAGAAAACCGCTCTTTCGCGAATGATAGGCGAACGAATCAGTCTCGTGCACCATATTTTCTGCGGGTAGAATACGAATGTTCACCATGTGTTAATTTGCTTGCGATAAATTTAAGCTGTAGGACATATCTTGACGAAGATAAGTTATAAATCTGCTATAATAGCGAAAACAAGTATTCAGCACGTCTCTTTAAAAGCACAATTCACGATAATTTTGGGCTATTCAGATAATGACGAAAAATGAGAGAGAAGGTGTAGGATAGAGCGATGGAGGCGAAGAAAGCACACGAACCAGTGTTCCCAAAGTGATAAAAAGCTTCTAAAAAGACGTCAAAAAGGAGCTACACGAGAATAAGACCAGAAAAAAAAGTAGAGGGGGTACTTGGGCGGGTTACACGATGCGTGTCGTGTCGTACGTGTGGGTCCGGGTGAGAATAGCTGATTACAGTAAGCAAAAACGTCCTTTGAAATACACTAAATCATAATCATAAGTTAAAAATACTATTAACAGACAAACTAACCCATTTTCCATCCTCTTGAGATAGAAAACAAGATAAAGCAGCAGTGAGAATAGCGGAGAACGACAGAATACGAGTAACCACAACCCAGCGATTGGCTGTTTGCTTCATGAGCGTGTGAGTCGTGGTGCGAATAGCGCAGCCTGCATCGCCTCCAACTTGTCCGACATAACATCGTTCGGTGGGCGTGGCATCCGACCAATTCCGTAATGGGGTTCTCCTACTAGCCTAAGCTCTTGAGTTTTTGAGCCCGACAGCGTCTTTTCTGTTACCCTTGGGGCCACAGAGTAATCCTGAGTAGGAATTTAAGAAACCATTTTATCGTGAACCCTATTTTTCTTTTTTTTTTTTTTTATTATTTTTCAAGAGAAAGGGGTTCGCTTCAAAAGTGTCAGTTCGCGCTTAAAAATAACAAGTTCATAGCAAAAACGTTGTGAGAAGGAGGGATGACACTAGACCAGCCTCTTAGTTTGATCGAGCATTCCAACCGTTTTCTTGGAGAACGAGTTTAATAATTTCATCTCAGCCAGTCCCCCTCATTTAAAAGGGCACATAGTCATTCAATGTCTCTGACCAGGCTGTCAGCAAGAGGGGATGGATTATTTGGGTAGTGGACCTAATTCGCAAACGTAAACTAAGGAAAACAGTTTCACCCAGGCCCCTACTTTAGCTAGGCTTTCAAACAGTTATCTCTAAAGAGGATGTTTGATATTCCTATTTTCACCCAGCCCTCTTAGTTTGAAGGAGCATTACCATTCAGTAATTCTGACAAGGTTTAGAAGGCGTGGTTATTCGGGCATGTGGAGTTTATAAAATTTCTGACTGAGCCTTTCTAATTGGATCCTCATTGTTATTTTTTTCCAGCATTTCAGTGTTTCAGTTTTAGTTTTAATATTTCGTTTGGGAGCATTTATGTTTGAACAGACACGATGGCAGTATGTAGACGAATTATCCTCCCTGGGACGCCAAATAGCCTTCTATGTGGGGATGGAGGGGGCTCGAGAACCTCAGTGGATACGCCTGATGCCTAATAACCTTGTTACTATAGCGCTCTGTAGCAGGAACTCCACATATCCCTTTCTGACTGGTCGCAGGTCATTGTAAGCTCGAGATTTATTGAATTCAAGGGTTTGTTCCCACTGTTACAGCTTGTAGTTCCAGTCAACAAAACCAACGCCCTTCCACCAATCTTAAAACCCAAAGTTCGATTAGTGATTTACGTATCATAGAAATTACCATTACTGCTGCATTTGCGACCCTCTCGCATACAACTTGCCCATCTGTTAAGCATGGATAAAAGTTCGTCGGCCAATTTTTCACCGATCAGTGACTGATGGTGGAGTCGATAGTCTTCAGTCTACGAGATAGTAGAAACTCCCACGAAGGGATCTCGGACATTAATGTCGTGAGAGCTCGTGTCCCAAATGTCGACGGCACCCTCTGGCACTCTTAGTCCTGGATGCTGTATGCATCATTTGGAACCTATCTGTTCCTTCCACTTTTACCCGGACCGATAGCAATCCGAGTTATCGGTGGAGGAGGAAATCTGATCGTATCTCTACAACTCTTGGAGAAACGACTGCTTCCTGCGCCCCGCCCCGTATTTACTACGGGTGGAATAAAAATGTTTATCATATGATAACACCTTTTTACAAAAAATTTCAGCTCTAGGACATGCTGAACAGATAATAAATCATAAGAAACTGGTATAATAACAAAAAAGTCTTCGGTGAATCTCTTCAGAAGTTTCCTTTTCGTTGTGAAAGTAGGAGTCTGTGCTTGATAGATAACAATTTTATAGCAGTAAAAAAGTATGAAAACGGTGTATTCGGGAGGGAGTGTTGACGCAAATACTCAAGCCTCTAGTCTGCCTGAGCTTTCCAACCGCTGTCTTTGAGGATGACGGTCGATGTTCTCAAATTCAGCCAGTCTCAATTGATTCACAGAAGAATTGGTCATTCAGCAGCTCTGGCAAGACTCTGTAAGAGGGAATGTATCTTGGGGAATGTGAAGTATCTGAAATGTCTCACTAAGCCTCTCTGAATAAATTGGCAAATCACCTGCTCTGGGATGCCACATTTCCATCGGTGTGTCATGAACACGGAATAACATTAGAAGTCATCATTGAATATGGATGGCACCTAATACGCTCCACCCAAACACTTAATCTCTTCGGTAACGAAAACTGCACGGATCCTTGGCGCCTTCTTCATTACGAAGGTGATTTTCCTTACACACCTTACCTGTCGTGTTACATGCACTAACTCGTCCTATATGTCTCGTGCGGCTGGGAACCAGTGACCGCGCTAATAACTTCACCCACAAAGTTCCGCATTTACGGACATCAGCTGCGAACTTGTGCATTTACTTTGATTTCGGCTACGTTTCACATCCTATCACATTTAACTCCTTCCACAGATCGGCAATTACCTCCACTACTCACTTATAAAAGGGCGGTTACCGATTGAAGGCGGGCGAGAGCCATTCTCGCCCGCCTTCTTGTCTAGGTGCTGTAGTGCTCGGACAGATGCAACCTCTGAAAAGAAGCATTCAATGAGCCGTGGTGCTTACTACCTCGGTATTTATCGCTAAATATGCGAATGAGATGTGGTGACAAGTGGCGCAAATCACACGACGATCCCATGATCTAAGATGGTTTCGATACTCGCCCAAATTAATCAAGCCTACCAGCAAACATGATTGGTTAAAGGCAGTGTTTACAAAAAAGTTAGGGTACCCTTTTTTTGACGGGAATTGATAGGACTACTCTAGAATAAAGCGATAACAACGAAACAAGCGCAAAAAACGATGAACAAAATTAATTACAAAGGGTCAAAAAAAGAGCTGGAAAGGGGGGGTTGGACGAATTTCACATTGAAAAAACGACGGTTAGGGAGTGTTCGAGCGAGAATGCACGAACGCGACGCAATGTCCGCAATACAGACAACACATCGAAATTAACGGAGTTTCTGATAAAAAAAACATTTGCATGCAATAATCTACACAAAATATGTTAAAATCTTCACTAAACTTACGAGAATAGTTAAAGAATGCTACCGTAAAAAATTAATAACAAAAAAGAAAACAAACGATACGCGAATAATAGAAATAACATCCGAATACTAGCCCCTGTGCGAAGCGGTCGACCAGCTGATCATTCCTGGCAATTTGCCAACCTGCGTATCGATTTTTCGCCAACTTCGCTCCAGTGCGAATGTGGTGAAGGACAATTGGAACAAGTAGTCAACCTAGCGAGGGGCGGAGGCATCCCGTCCCCCAAAGTTCCTGCCCTTATCGTGCCCTATCCAGCCGTTTTCCGACCTAATTCCTGCGCAAATGGTATCAGAGGGGGCTTCGAATTAAAACCATGTGCAAAACTCTGAAACCATTTTTTCGTGAACAGTGCCTTTAATCGGAGCTAGCCTGGTTCGGAAAGATAGAAGCACACGTATCACCGCTATTGACAATCCACTCAAAACGCCTCAACTTTATTATTCATGGGTTCGGATGCTTATCTACAGAAATTTGGAGACGTATTGAAGGCATGCAGGATTACAGCTCGACCTGGAGAATTTCTCTTCGACTTGTCAAGTATGACTTCCTAGGATGCTTTGCTCACTGCGGTATTGAGAGAATGAGTTCTGGTGCTTCAGTTTGCATTCACAATCAGTAATAGCAATGACTTTCTACCATCATGGGCGATAGAATGCCGTGAAAATGTGAGGTAAAGCAGTGGTGATTCTTACATAAATCAAAAAAGTTATCATTACTGCTACACTTAAAGGCATAGTTCATGATAATTTCGAGGTGCCTTTTTTGGTCGAAAAGCGGAATTATTGGTTGGGAATAGTTCATCGATAGTGAAAAAGGTAAGTAAATTTGTCAATTTCGAGAAAAATAAGGCTCCCAAAAAGATGAAAATAGACTTGGACAAGATAACTATGACGGAACTAACATGGAAGAAGTATTCGGACGAGATTTCTGTTATTGCAATTGCGCAAAAAGCCGACAACATCAAGCCAGAACTGTTCAGAACTCTCTCCCCTGTCCCATGGCTCATGATAAGTTGTTTGAACTTCCTACATGGGCTCCCTCGTGACTGGTGCAGCTTCTACAGTGCCGGTGAAACTCGTCCGCGCACACACAGGACAATCTTTGAGCTTTCATAACGCCCTAACTAGACGGCCTTCCGACCTGCTTGTGCCGCATATGGTATATAAGATGGCCCAAATTGATTTATGGAGGAATATCAGAAATCATTTTTACCGTGAACTGTGCCTTCAGAGCTCTCTCATATTCAAGTTACCAAATAGTCAGGCACAGACAAAATTTCGTTTCTACTTTCATGACGATTCAACGACAAGCTTGATAGAAATGGCTCCAAAGCTTTTGATCTCTATTCCATGGCGAGCACAACTCAAACTTTCAAGTACACCACCGTAAATATTCTTATTAAAAAGAGTTTGGCTCCAATCATGGCAGAACACCCTTTGGCACTTCAGTCCTGGATGTGTCAGGAATGTTTGGATACTATGCATTCCTTCCGAACTCACTCGGACTGAGAGCAGCCCGAGTTATCGGTGGAGGAGACCATACCTACCAACTTCTTCTTGTTACCAATGACATATTCGTGCGTCCCTTATTCACGACGGGTTGGATATCAATGTTCACCATACAAAAACTCCTTTTAACAATTAATTTTAGATCTAGAGCATACTAAGCCGATAGGAATTCATAACAAAATGTTCGTAAAAGTCGTATTTACTATTATTATTATATTTATCTATTATCCTTATCTATTATATTTACTTTATTTATTTATTTATTTATTTTTCTTTCGGAGTTTCTTATTTACCTTTGATTTTGATGCTTCACATTGATTCACACCTCATCTCCTGAGAGTTTCGAGAGACGACGGCTCAATCGACAGGTACCAACAACAATCATTTTAAATGGGCAGTTGCCAGTTTGAAGGAACGAGTCAGCGTCGTAGGTAAAGCTATGTTTTTTGCTGTATCGGTTAAGAATATCATCCGAAAAAAATGTTCAATAAGTCCCCGTGTGCAATGTCCCTACAACTGTCTCAAAAGGAGGAGACTTCAATTAAGCAGGCACCCATGGTCGACACACGAACGTCCATGCGCTGTATAGAGTCCGTGGCAAACGGTGTTCACCGCTCCCGTTGTCGCCGCATATGAAGATTATGGATTCTATCAGGAAAATATCCCACTTCAAAGATACTGATAAGGTGCAATCATAGATATAAATACCCGTTGGGGTGGTCGCAGTCATTCGATGCAGCAACCGGGATGAGATGGCCGAAGATGGATCAAAGAAGAAGGCCCCGAAGCCTCCCAGGAATCGCAGAGATGTGAATCTTGAAATTCAAGCAAGGCTGTCCGGTATGAATAAAAATCTGCTCGCCGATGGCAAACCGAAGCCAAGAAAAATCAGTAGTGCATGTAAGTAATGTAATGGTTGAAATATGAAGTGACCAGAGTCGTTCGTAGGCTCTTTCATGATCCGTTTCAGCGAAAAGTGTAAAGCGTCCGACGTCGGGATCATTGGAAAGCACAAGCAAGGCGGTGGAAAGGAGACGCGCATCCACATCTGCTAAGAAGATGACACCTCCTAAGGGACAATTTTGTAAGATCGAAAGCCCTTGTACTTAAGTTAATTCAACACTTCACACCACCTCAGCAGAATGCATTTATACTTGGCGCACGCGCGACAACGCCGGACAGATCGCACGGCTGGGCCGCAAACTAGGTAACGTCGGCGATAAGAATTCAAAACGGGAAAAGGAGCCTTAACTTGGGCGCGGCTCTGTGACGGCAGTTGCGTAGAAAACTATGCTCTTCGCTAGTCGCTACATGTTCATCGCTGAGTATAAACGCACTTTTGTCGCATGAGTACCACGGTACATGTAGATTTTGCCCGCGTGCCATGGCTCATCACGAGCTTTCCGATGATGTGATGTGAAAAGCACGATGAGGTGATGTGAAAACCACCACAGTTTCCATGGCAAAGTAGCCGACTATTTATGATCTGGTTCAGCTGGAAGACTGGAGCCGACCCAAAGGAGTTCGATAATGAAAACACCTGAGCCGAAAGAACCAGGTAAAAGTTTACCAGAACAAAGCAAAGCAGCAACAGGTGGCGCGAAGATTGAAGATGACAAAACACAACTCGTGAATGGAGGCTCTGATGTAAGAATTAAACGTTAACACTATATCATGGCTTACATTTTCTAAACCGCTCTTGGAAGGTGAGGAGTGAGAAATGGGCTAGGACGGGTGTGGTGCAGTAAGTTTGATATTGTCGCGTCGCCGCGAGAGAGACGCCGCGCGCGAAGGAACGTAGTGGAATGCAGCAGCAAGTATGAAATATAGGAACAAAAGAATTAACAATGGAATAGGCCAAAAATAATAATCGTATATCGATTGAGCTGTTTAAAGAAACCGTAATAACGAGGCGAATGGTCCGCGACTGCCGCGCGCGGCACATCGATTACATAAAACCGATCCTACTGTCAGTCTCCCGGCTAAAACGCACCACAATGGTTGGGCTGTTCAAGTCAGCACACTTCAACTTTCACAATTCTATTCAGGGGCCAAAATAAATGGCCCTGATGCAGCTAATTGAGGCCTGAAGGCATACTGGGTATGGAAACACCATCCACCACCGCCACTACGTGACTTTTTGAATACTAAAAGCACACCTGGCCTTAATACGTAACAAAAAGGTGGCCCAGGCACTCAGATTGGTTTTTTTGACACTAAAATGATCGACCCATCTCTGTCGAATTGCTGACGGTTCGTCAGGGTCTGTCATAATGAATGCTCTGTCATCGATGCCCGATCAGGCCCTTCAATCAACCCTCTTTGTACAGCTCTGAGGGAAATAGCCCCATTAGCTTTCCAGAGGGCGATGTGTTTGAGCGATTGTCATTATGATACCGTAATCATTACATTCTACAGCTGTCGTCTACTTTATCGAATCGACAAACGGATGTACCAGATACAAAGGCTAAGAAAATGGAGCTGGCTACAAAGAAAGTCGAAAAGAAAGCTCGTACCCCCAAGCATTATACCGATAGACAACTTAAAATTAAGGTAGCCAAGTTGCACAAGTGAGTTACAAGATCCTTCTTTATCAGGTTTTCAAGAGAAACGAAATGAAAAAGGATGATCTAACATTATGTCGGTTGCCGAAGCGAACAACAGAAAAACTGGCAGGCTGGTTTTTGACGGCCCTGTCGCCGTAAGGGACCCTGAAGAGCCCAAAAGAACTACTTAGGGTGCAATAAGGGCTTAAAAACCGGTTTCGCCGATTTACTCACCAAAAGTTGATGAGTTTTAGCGGCATTGAAGAGGTTGCCTGATTCACAAGGGTCGCCCATGTTGGGAATGCGAACAGCTAGACGTGACCTATGGCGACAGTGGATGGCATTTGGGGCGAATTTGGCTCACTGGGGTAACGAGACTTCTCCCCTATCGCGGCATTCTCCCTTGCGGCATGCGGCAAACGTCACTGCAATTACCGTACTCCCGCCAATCGATAGGACGCGATATTTTTCCTTGACTGGCTTGCTTTTTCATTGGATTTTATCGGTTTTCCTTCTGTTTCTTTTTAGTTTTCATGTTTATTAGACTTGATTAATTAGAATGACTCCTCCTATACAAACGACGATCAAGACAGCATTGGAATTGAAAAGAGCGGCCAGCCAATTCAAATAATTAAAGGACTTCCTACCTCACAAATTGCGCGCTCCAATCTTTCATCGCAATCCTGCGATAGGCGGCGGGTGCGACGTGAGCGACGCCGTGTTAGGGGAGAAGTTCCCGGACCCGGCTCACTGTAGCCAGCTGTTTACTCAATCGCAACGACAGAAAGCTCGCCCGAATACCCCTCCCCTGCCATTCTGAGACGGTTATCCCGTGCAATCCTCTGTTTCTAGGAGTCGATAGGGAATATCCCTTATATAGTTTTTTCGTCCATCCGGACGGGTTTGGTAGTTATCTGACCAAGGAGCAATAAAGTGCTTGTTAGCGTAGGAGCGGAATCCCATTCAGGATTTGTTATTATTCGGGGCCCTATATACGAGCTTGCTTCATTTGGCATTACCCCAGCTCGGCCCTCTATAATGGTATCGTCAGCGATCTAAATGAAGAGTCAACCCCTTGAAAAACGTTCTCGCTTGCCAAGGTTAAAATTTACTTTTCCGGATTTTACGATGATTCCCAAAAAAAAGCTTCAGGAAGACTCAGATGTTGCGTGTAGAAGATCCAGCTGTTGACAAGCTTATCAATGAGGCAAAAGAATCTCTAGCTGCTATCGAGGTTAACTTAGAGCATTTTAACGAATTGGAGAAAAAGCTATTATGTGTATATGTGTAGTGTGTTATCACAAACCTATAGCCCGTGTGGTTGTGAAACTAGAGGGATCAAATTTGGAAGGGGCGCAAGTGACAAACGGGAAAGCTCAGAGTGAATTAGAATCTTACCAAGTTATAGGAACTGATAATGCTTGCTAAAAGGCTTTAAAAGGCGAAAGCAATCTAATTTGTTACTACTCCCCGTAAATGTGTTCATTTCAACAATTCCCCAGCATCCATAGGATATACCCGTAATGGGAGTCTGGAGTATGGGGAGCGGGACGGGAAAGGGGTGGGGGATTCGCCATGTATTTGGATTCCTAAAATCGACGTAGTGGTCGTTAAGGCATGTCTCAATGCATGTTTATCATGAAATTCTCCGAGCATTCTCTAGCAGGAGGGTAAACGGGCAGACTACATACGAATTCCTATACAGTATTCGTTTAAAAAAAACCTCGGAATAAGCCTGGAAAAGTGCATATCCTCAAAACAGGACCATATATCCCCAGTGATCTACCCGATCTTGTGGTTACTAGATTATCATAAAATTTCAAATGTATTGCTTGTGCCGTTATAGCTGTGGTTATACAAAGGTATTCTCCAGCTATTGAACAAGCACTATACGGAAGTACAGCAAGAATCAAAAACAAGGACGCAGCAGCTGTTGGATGATTTCGAGAAGTTGAAAACAAAACGAGCGCAGGTTAGATGAATTACTATTTGAGGGAAGGGTGGACGAGGTGACATGGTCACAGGTTTGATGCCGGATCGATATCCGCCCAGGCCAACCAAGCCTTCCATCCTTCTGGGGTCGGCTATGTGGTACCAGACTCGTCTGAAAACACTGAATTGCGTATCGGCTGTCTACCACATGTCATTGTATAGGTCCCACACACACACACAGTGCGTCATAACGATTCTGAATGGAAGTCGAATGCGTGGGCGCTTCCTCTGACGGGATTGTTTGAATTCCCCAAGACCTCACCCTTTTGTGCTGTATGAGTTGAGGACTTCTTTGGAGAACCTTGGAGGGATCTACTATTCCCAGTTGACATCATCACGTCCATGGCAGACGGAAAAGCCAATTAAGCTCATCTGAATACCTGAAGCCGACTAGCTCTAAACTTGGTTGGGTGATTTGTAGGTAGTTATACTTTGTTTTGACTGCCATCAGTTTAGTTCAGTTCTTTTAGCGTTCACGAGAATTGGATGCACGGATTGCACAGCAGGTTCGTGCTGAAATCGATATTCGAAGGGAGCTCGAGGAAATGCTAAAAGATTCAAATTTCAGAAGTTTGGTGGGTCTTTACTCACTATCAGCTTGATAGGATTCAAGCACTAATCCCGAAACCGAACCTATCGTCCCACTCAACTGTTGGGTAGAACTGTTGGATTTTCCCTGTACCACCTGTCACGGGTGAAGGAGTCTGTCCGGTCGTGGTGATGCTCGGATGGGTACTGTCTCTCGCGCTGGCAGAAAACCGTACCCGTCTAGGTGTTTGTTTGACGTCCGAAGGATCCAGTCAACAACTGTCCTGATCCATCGGTCATTACAATATTGCACAATGCGTCCTGTCAACCTGGTCTTCGATACTACTTGGTACTAACAAGAGCGTTCCCGAATTCCTTTGTTTTCGGTTTTGGGTTCCCCTTTTGCCCCAGCGTGCATCTGGGTACGGAAAATTCCGAGCATAGTCCTTCCCACAGCGTGTGGAATGACGCTGACTGCATAGGAAGCAGGGAGTTTCGACCACTTACAAGTGAAAAGTGTTACGATCTCTGGAGCTTTGCATTGCAGGCCTCTAACCATCTCGCGTCTATTGCCAAATATTCATTGATGACTGCTTTCTCTTTCAGCCTAAGGGTCATTCAAGTCGTCAACGCAGGAGAGAGCCTGATGAGCAGCAATCGTATTTTGGTTCGATATGGAGAAGCATATTCGGTTCCTAGACCCGAACCTCAGCTCGAATGTATTCCATAAGTAATTTTCCCGATGATATTACAGAAATTTCACTGAAGATATTACAGCTAATTGGTCATTGTTAAAGCATGATGTGATATAGTGTGTTGGGTAATAAAGGTAGATATAAGCACTTGAAGTAAAGTCTCAGCGTCAATCGGTCCCATTTTTGGAGTGCACCCACGCATTTAAACCTATTCAGAAACGTTATGGCGTTTTGAAAGCGTATGTGGCTTCCGATGGTTGGCCGGTGTACAAGTAAGTGATTTCATCCTCCCAGACGAGTCTGGTACCAGAAAATCTATCCCGGAGGAATGGAAGGCCTTGTTGGCTTAGGTGATGACCAATCTGGAACTCGAACCCGTGACCATGCGTGCGTGAAATACCATTTGCCCTTGCACCTAGTTTTTCAGTTGGACTACTGAGTAATTTTGAGGGGGTTCCGTTTAGATGTGATCGTCTTTTTTATAAGGCCAGAAGTCTGAATTGGGCAAGATCTTTAGGTGGTACTTTGTCTCATGACATACACGAGATCATCCTTACTGATGTCTACGGCACAATGAGGGTTTTGGCCGTGGGGGTGTGGTGCGTTAGGAACGAAATTGTCGCGTCGCGATGAGAGGGGTGTCGCGCGCGAAACAATGCAGCAGGATGCAGCAATAGGTAAGAAATACAAGAACGAAAGTATTAATAGTAGAATTATGCATAAAATAATGATCGCATATCGATTGAGCTGTATGAAGAACGCCAGAGCTGTAATAACGGCGAATGAGTGGTCCGCGACAGCCGCGCGCGGCGAATCGATTACCCAAAATCGTTTATACCGCCCGTCTCCCGGGCCGTGGGTTGCCACTTCAATTCGTTCTTGTTAGGACCCTACTGTGAAAACGATAACCTCCCAAGGTCGTTCGTTTCCAAACTTTTTATTTCTTCTTTTTGATAATTAGTTTTCATATTGGTAAGGGTAAACAGTGCTGAAAAAGTCAGTACCGGAAGGAATTTGCCCATTTATCATAAGGATCGGATATCCTTTCTATTCAATAAGCGAACGGTACTCTGAATCGGAACCCAATGATAAGCTACGAGTGTCTGCTGTGAAAACAGACTAAATAATTCGGCTGTAAATTTGCTAAAAAATGCCAAAGATTTATTATTACATCAAATATACGATTCAATCGGAAGAGGACCGTTCGCGCAGGTCACTGATGGACTACAGGCATCCGCCGATGACCTCATTACACTTTATAGGTGAGTTCGACAACCATCGAAGAACGACCCTTCTCCTCCTGCTGCTTATTATCATTATGATCATTATCGGTTTTGAGATGTTGTGGGATATCTCCAGTCATTTGATTCTCCTCCAATACGACTTCTTCTGTTACCCGTTGCAGTTCCTCTTTTCTTTTTTCATCTTCCTTTCTCTTCAGTCTTGACATGATTGCAGCAATCAAAGCTGCACCTTTACCACTGCCATCGTCGGTTTGTATCAGTTTGAACTGGAAAAAGCATCATCATTACAGATAACCTGCAAAAACCTTGGCAAAAATCTTGAGAGTCCTACGAATTCCCCTATGCAGTTGGTTTGACCCTAAAAGTCTCATAAAAACAGGGTTCACGAATAGGTGCAGCTACCAAACAGTCGGTCTATAGGTTGTCAGCAAAAAACAGCATTCAATGACAAGCCAGTCACAGCAGGAAAACATGGCAAAGAAAGTGTCTGGGCTGTCTGGATTTCCTGAATAAGGGTATCCTCTTGTGGAATGCTTTGCTCAAGGATTCTTCGAGGAAAAGCCAACGAAGCAAGGTACACAGGCTCCAAGTTCCTGAACTCTGAAATTCTGTCAACCTCTCTTTGAAGAATCTTCTTTGTGAGTTCACAACTGGATCCTTCACCTTGTAAGGTTCCACCTAGTGAGGTGACGGATACCAGATTGGACACGGAAGGGCTTGAAGCGAGAAGAACTAGTTACGCGTAGTCTCCGTAATCGGCTATAATGTGAAGCACAGTTTTTATTAATCCATTAGTCCCTTGCAATCTACCCATGCTCCATCCCTGGTATGAGCAAACCTGATTGGGGTGCCGACGAACTTGTACAATCTTCTTTGATACTTAATACTCAATCTGGAACTACACACGGGTCCCCCGAACTTCCTTTTAGCCTTTCATGTTCCGCGTGAAGAAAGAGCAAACGTGAACGGAACCTTCACTCCAGGGACAAGTAGTTCTTTCACTTTTTCGCTGATCCAGTGTTCGAAGAACGGATGACACTTGTAGGTACTGCCATCGATGGCTACAATCATCTTTGGTTGACCGATTCGATTCAGCACACAGGCAATAGCTGAAAAATGGAATATAGTCTGTTTTGAATGAGTGTCGCTGTTATTGTTGTCAATGCTGAGCAGCCATGCGCCATGTCCTCCTTTATTTATGAAATTAAGTAGTTGACCGATCAGATGCAACTAACCTGCTGCAATGAGATTGGCACTTCGTCGCGATACCACCAGACACACTTCACGGAAGAGCAAAATGTCTGAGAAGCTGTAGTCGTCGATGCCCAACTCGCCCATGATTTGCCTCGTATTCGAATACGTTCCCCAGTCGTCTCTTGGAATAAATTACCATCAAGGAACTGCCTACTGCGTCAGTGTGATTTCCATTTGTTTTCAAGGATCTTGTAGTTCATGTAATCAGAACATGTACGCCTGGATGTAAAGGAAAATTCGGACTGTTTAGAAAATGCCCCTATAAGCGATTGCAGTGTTTGAAAGTTCAAGACCTGTATCGAGGAGATTATACTCACGTGCGCGTCCCTACAGAAGTAAGCTAATTGTGGACATTGACTGAGTGCCAACTGTGCCTAAATCAGTATTCATAGTTAGCACAACAGCCCTCCCACAAACCTATATCCTAGCCTCGAGGGCGCGTCTGTGGAACGACCTTGCTTCAAACATTGCCATATTATCAACTTTTGGCACTTCACGTTTCCTAACAAAGCGAATCCAATCCAGCGAGTGAGGATAATTTTGGAGAGAGGGGGGGGGGGGGAAGGGGTTAGGGAGGAAAGGGTACTCTCTTTGACATTTAATGACCTTGTACCCATACCGGGCGGTAAATGGCCCACTATCACCCATGCACGGTCAGTGTTCGAATACATATATATTAATCCATGTGCGAGAACCAAGCTTCCCTTTTCAGTCTTTACCCTTGATACTTCAAATCTATATCTATCGCGCTTCTCTCCTACTGTGTCCAGACTTACAGTCAGAAGAGCAAATGAGAGCATGACGAATACTTGAGGTGCTTGAAGAACTCACCGGAGTATTTCAGAGATATATTTTGTAGGAAAAGAACCCGTCGTATACAGAAGTTTCGAGCCATCTCCGTTGAAGAGCACCTTAAATTGTAATAAAAATTCCTAGCAAAATGGTTGATAAGATCAAAGAACCTTTCGAATTCGTGTATAGATGGCTAACTTTGAGTGTGCAGAGTTTCTCGAGTACAAGACGTACAACTTCGCCCATACACTTACCAGCAACCAATTTATCGAAACTGGAATAGAAGTAGCTCTTCTTATTCACATGTGAACCAGCTGGAGCCTAACTCACCAATAACTACCAGGATGATCGGAACGTTCATCGACAATCCTATCGTATTGCGTTCTTATGTATTCGGCATCGCCTCGATCACCAAAACCTCCCCATTCGATGTCGATTATCATCTGAATAGCTGGATTTCCCTGAGACACGGGAGTTCGGGTAAAGGGTTGATAGTGCAGCAGCTTGAAGCCACGTGAGCACCGTGAAAGAGTCGAGTGTGGCATTTCGAGCACAAATTCGATCATCCTAGGTGCCATTGCCGTCTACACATCGAAACCAAAGTGGTTAACCTGTAGGAGCTTTTATCTCTTATACATTGAAGACAAAAGTTTCCGGCAGTATGAGTCGAAATAGTTTCATCGCTCTGAGGACAACGGCATGTATCAAGCTACATCCAATAAATTCGAAGAAAAAATCGAAATGAAGAATCAGAAACTGAACTTGGCTCAAAAAGGCTCTGCTCAAAATTTCGAAGCAATTATGTAAACTAATTAGTCCTCATTTAACCGCTTCAGTCCTAATTGGGAGTCTTTGCACTTTTTGGTACGGTAATTCGGGCCAAGAGCTGTGATTGTGAGTTGAATGTCCTCCTGTCCCACCCAAAATAACCTTTCCCCCATAAATAAGACGGGTCTTCATGATCGTCTAGTCGCTGTTTCATTTCACTACGTTCTGTTTCTCCAAAAATTTCTATGTTTTCTGGTCAATACCTGTTTATGATGGTACGGCTCGCTTGCATCGTGCAGACCCTTGACTATCGCATCTGTGTTTTCCATGTACGAAGCATTTGTTCCGGTTCCTGCGAGAAAGCATGAAATCGCTTGAAAAGTATTTTCTTAAAATACTTGACAGTAGAATAGCACATGCAGAGAGATACTGAAATATGTTTCCGCTGAAAGCAGGGGCCTCACAAGATTATTTCCCTTCAATGCCAATATCGCTCAAAAAGTATTTTCTCTACCGTTGCCGGTCCCAAGCCCGGATGAGAAAAGGGGAGGGTTGTGCGAAAGGCTAGCAACCCTTTCACTGTAAAAATTAAAAACGCTAAAGAAACAATGAATACATTTAAACCTGTTGCATTGAGGGAGCCCAACTCTAGCCTTGTGACGGAAAGTATTCTGATGCGGAGTTCGGTTTTCTCACACAAAAGCAAAACTTTCGTTGGAACATGGAATGTGCGCACACTGTATCGCCTGGGAACCGTGCGCAGCTACTTCGAGAGTTCGATAACTATCACATGGGCATTCTGGGGATCAGCGAAGTCCGATGGACTGGCCAAGGCTGTATGAAAAGCGATGAGAAGACGTTCTGTTCTCTGGGCCGGAGGAACGACACGAAAGAGGAGTGGGATTGTTTTGAGTAAGAGAGCGGCGGAAGCCCTTGTTGGATGGAGACCAGTGAATGAGAGGATAATCGTGGCGCGATTTGTGACAAGGCATACCCGCATCACAGTCGTTCAGATATATGCACCTACGGAGGACACGAGTGAGGAGTTGAAAGACAGCTTCTATGAGCAACTTCAGGACATTGTTGATGACACACCGAGACGAAATCTGAAACTTATCATTGGAGATTTCAATGCGAAACTGAGTCAAAACCGAACCGGATTCGAGCGAGGAATTGGGCCATTCGCTTCTTGTGAGCATCATAGCAACAATGGCGAATATCTAGCTTTGTTCTGCGAGCAGAATGCCCTGTGTGTTGGAAATACGTTCTTTCAGCACAAACGGATCCACAAGAAGACCTGGTGTTCGCCCGATGGGAAAAAAAGGAACGAGATTGACTACATTTGCATAAGCAAGAAGTGGAGAACGTCTCTTTGAGATGTTCGAGTATTCCGTGGTGCTGACGTGGGTTCAGATCATCACTTGTTGGGGGCGTCAATCAAACTCAAGCCGAAGATGCAGGAGAAAAAACTCCAAGTTACTAGACCCTTTGCAGTGGAGAAGCTGAAGGATCAGGCCACCACCGCATGCTTTTCTCTGGAGTTACGGAATCGATTTGCGGTTTTGGACGAGGCGGGTACTTTGGAGGAAGAGTGGACATCCGTCAAACGAGCCATCCAGGATTGTGCTCAGAATGTGGTCGGACGAAGACGCGGGAAACGAAAGGAGCAATGGATTAAGGGAAGCACCTGGGAGAAGATAGATGAAAGGAAATATTGGAAGCTTCGGAGAGAACAAGCGAAGAATGAAAACGAGCTCGAGGAAGCCACTAGTAGATACGCTGAACTGGATCGCATCGTGAAAAGGTCGTGTCGCCGGGACAAAAAAGCCTGGTTTTCGCAAAAAGGAGCAGTAGCCTAGCATACTGCTGAATGTGGTGACTCGAAAACCCTTTACCGCATCGTCAGTGAATTGATAGGAAGTTCGAAAAAGGTCAATTCGCCCATCAAGAACAATAACGGCAGACTCCTTTTAAACGCAGGTGAGCAGAAAGAAAGATGGCTCGAACACTCCCGAAACATCCTCAAATAGCCTAAACCACAGAAGACATACTGCTTCAAGGGGATGGAGCCATCAAATGAGCTCGAGGTCGATGTTGGCAGCATAACGCCAGAGGAGACAATCGAAGCAATTCGATGCCTTCGCAATGGGAGAGCCTCTGGCATAGATGAGATCCCGGCAGAATTGTTAAAGGCAGGTAGCAGCACGATGGTGAAGAAGCTCACGGAATTGTATAACCGTTGCTGGAACGGTGGAGGTCCCAGAGGACTAGAGGAAAAGAGTGATTGTGAAGCTACCTAAAAAAGGAAATTTGGCGGACTGTGAAAATTGGAGAGGTATCACACTTCTTTCGGTCCCTGGGAAAACATTTTGCGTTATACTTTTGCGACGAGTCCGTGATGCAATAGATAGCCAACTAAGAGAAGAGCAGGCTGGATTCAGAAAAGGAAGATCGTGTTGTGAGCAAATATTTACTCTTCGTAACATTGTCGAACAACGCATTGAGTTTAAGCATCCACTCTTCATCAATTTCGTGGACTTCAGAAAGGCATTCGATAGTGTACACCGCGAATCCTTATGGGAAATACTCAGAATGTACGGCATACCGAGGCCTTTTATTCGCTTGTTTGTGAATCTGTATCGCAACTCTTCATGTTGTGTGAAGACGGATACAGGTAACACCTCATTCTTCAGAATCGTTACGGGAGTACGGCAAGGGTGCATGCCTTCGACATTGCTGTTCAACGTCTGCCTAGCTTTTGTCATGAGGAAAACAACACAGCAAACAGCGGTAGGCGTACACTGGCTTAACGATGAAAGGCTCACTGATCTGGACTTTACGGATGACATCGCACTTATGGCTGAAGATAAAGACGGATTGCAAAAGGTCATCGATGCTCTCAATGAAGAAGCGAGCATGATTGGGTTGCGAATTAACGCCATTAAGTCGAAAGCCATGTCAATCGGCCAAGCTTGCCCGCAGGTGAATATCAATGTGGAGGACACAATGTTGGGAAATCACGACAAGTTTACTTATCTCGGGAGTACGATAACCCATGATGGCGATATCAAAACAGATGTTTGTAGCCGGATTGCAAAAGCTACAGATGTGTTCAGGAGATTCCAGCCAATATGGTCACTAGTCCATATCCCGAAACATCAAGATCCGCCTATATTCTTCCATTGTGATCCCTACCCAATTTATGCAAGCGAAACATGGAAATACATGGCGAATTTAACCAAAAAGATGGATGCTTTCCACCAGAGATGTCTGCGAAGGATCATGAAGATACGGTACACGGATCACGTCACGAATGAGGAAGTTCTACGTCGCTCTGGTATGAATAGCCTCCACGTGATTGCGGCACGGCGTATATTTCAATTGGCCGGTCACGTGTTGCGTATTTCGCAGCAACGTATCCCAAAAATGGCTATGTATTGGACACCTAAAGAAGCCAAGCGAGGGAGAGGCCGTCCCAGAAACACGTGGAGAAGAACATTTGACAACGACCTCAAAGTCATGAATGTTTCCAGGGACGAAGGAGAAGGCATTGCACAGGACCGGCAACAGTGGAAAGATTTCATCGCCCGATATGCTCAACGGCATGGGAGGAACTAAGTCTAAGTAAGTAATGCCAAGATGGCAAATGGAAATAAAGAGTAAAGGATAAAGCCTTCGGTGTTAATCAATACCGTTTCTGATATGCGCCACAAGTTCGAATTCCATTCACAATCGTTGTGTCGTAGATTTGTAAGTGTATGTGCCAATGTATCTATGTGGACTTTAGGATGCCAGCCGATGTTTAAGCCAGTGCTTTAATCTTTGGGTAGTGAGTGTTATGGGATGGGGAGGGCAGGTAGTTGTTGTTGAAGTGTGAAATGTTTATTTCTTCCGCTACACCCTTAATTAGACCTGCTCTTTCATTTATTTCGAGATAGTCACTGAACAGATAGATTTCGCGTATAGCTGTATCGCTTACCGATGATCACTCCCAGATCGCACTTTCCTTGCGTTTCATAGGCCCCTGCCACTATCGTTCCTACAGTATCATTAAGCACTGCCATCGCTTCGACTTTCACCCTCTGAAATGCAATACATATATCAAGTGAATCTTCAGTAACCTGAAAATTATTACTCAATATTAGTATTAAATACAAAAACAGTCAAGCAAAAAACTGTTGAGATGGAGAAAAATGAGCTCGCTTAGGAAGCTTAGCCTAAATCAGATGAAGAAATGCTATGAGACTTCCGGATCTGTTGTTCTGGACTGCACGAAATTGTTTAACGTGGAGTGAATGGCTGCTTTCATAGTCCGCAGGCAGGCGCGCAGGCAGTGCTAGGGGGGAGGAGGGAGGCAGACAGTGTAAGGCAAACAGTCCACGCCCCTTCGAGGGGTTGAAAACAAACAACCTTCGAAGGGGCGTGGACTGTTTGCCTTACACTGTCGATCCTCTAAATGACTCACCCCATCTCTTCTGATAGCGTCTTCCAGCAACTTTACCACATCTTCACCGATTACCCCCGTTGCCGTAAAGCTCTTGGTCCACCTTAAATCAGTTAATTGAGCGATTGAAGTTGCTTTTGCCTTTCATTGAAGACTCTTCACATAAATTAACTGACAGCTTTGACTTCCAGCGAGTTAATATAAGTACGACTGGCAGAGAAATATTGAGTAGGATTGGAAAGTTTCGAGACATAGTTCACGACAAAAATGCTTTCTAAGATTTTCCCTCGAATGAATCCGTAACCTCAGGGACGTTGTCGGTTTGTTTGAATGAGCTCGAGAGCTCCAAAACTGACTTAGCCCACCCATACACTCAAAGGTGAAGGAGCTCTCGCGAGGATGTTGCACCACTCACGCCGGAACGCTCACACTGCATGCAGACAGGTCACTGTAACCAGTCGCACGCAATGGCGCACAAACCTGGACAGCTCGTCAATATCCTTTCCATGCAGCGCTTGTCATCACACCTCTGTCCAACTCCTAATTCTATTAGGTGCGTGCATTAATTTCCGCCGTTTTTCGCGTGCAAAACCATACTTATTACAAAATTGAAACCAAATGTTAAGTAACCAATGTAGTGCCCATCGTTAGCTACAACCTTTTACAATCTTTCTGGTATCTTGTTGACTCCGCATCTGAAGAAGTCTTCATCTTTTGAAGCGAATCTGTTATCCACCCATTTTCGCACTTCTCCTGCATTCCGGAAGCGTGTAACTGCCAAACTGACTTGCCTGGACCGGGATAGGTGGTAATAAGAAAGAGCAAGATCTGGAGAGTATGCGGACTGAACAAGCTGATCCCGTCCAACAACTGCAATTTTTTTGAAGGACATTCTTCGCAACATGGGGTCTGGCATGTTCGTGGTGGAACAGCACCTCATGATATTTTCTTGCGAGTAACGGCCGCTTTTTTGCGAGAGCATCCTAGATGTTCGTAGCGGTCAGCAGTAACAGTTTCGTTCGGGCTCAGCAGCTCATAGTTCAAAACACCCTTTTGATCCCCCACCATATGCACACACAGCAGTACTTTTAAACAATGGACTTCCGCTTTCGTTGCAAACTCTCGAGTGAAGAGAAACCATCTCAGCAGGTTCGTTCAGATGAAGCTTGTCCTCAATAGAACCATCCGGTGGGCTTCAATGCCAGCTTTCTTGAAATCAGACAGCAGGGGAAGGGCCCCCCAAGAAAACGGTTCATCACGTTCCATGACCAATCAGCCTGAGAGCAACAGGATTTTGGGGAAAAACTGATCTGTCTTCCCTTAAGTAGGTAGCCATACCCTAACTTACAGAATATGACAGGTTTCACCGGTAAGCCTCTAACATGGTTCGCGCAACGGCCCTTGGAATTCGGTGGCGGAAATTAATGCACACACCTAATACTACCTTGAAGCCTTATATTCCTCTAAATACGCCGATTTTCTTCGCCACTTTTGCACTACTTTAGAATCAACTATCTGGAGGGGGATTCCCAGTTAAGTGTTCGCTCCGCATACTGAACTAAAATCGTGGCAATTTCATGCTGCTTTGTCTCCAGCGCTCCTTTTACCAGCAAAGCAATATTTTCAGGAACTTTTTTTTTGAAAAAGCCTCATTGTGCATTGCAGTAGCCTAATCCCATACTTAGCTAGAGCACCATGTCAAGCGAAAACTTATTGACGTTTGATGATGTTTGTGAAGATCTTCACTTACCGCAACAAGGTAGCAGCCCTTATACTCGTCTGATGACATGGATATGAGAAAGTGAAGCCAAGCGGCAGATTTTCTTCAGCCAGCCCTTTCTCTATCAAGAAATCTCCGAGCACTTTTGAGATGTAGTCGAACAACTGGAAGAGTAAATAGAATATTGTTTAGATTCGGCAATAGATGCTTGTAGGCTTCTTTATATTATCAATGTAGTTGCATGGTCCTACTTCCGTAAAAGTCGGGTGTGATGACACACGGGTGCTACCACATCGGCCCGTTCAGGGATCAAACAAAGTTCGAAACCCATCCTGGCCAGTCATCTACACTCTCATTCCGAGATCGAATGGTTTGGATAATTGACAGGAAGCTCATGTTAGAGGAGACTATTGCCAAGTTTTACATAGGCTGACCAAGGTGATTCATTGTACAGGCTATATTCGTTATTGCTATTCTGAATGAAACTGGAATATGACCCCGAATGGATCTGGAATGAACGGGTGCTACCCAGAATGGGAAGAACTCTAAATAAACGTTGAAACGTCAAGTACCTGCTCACTAGTGCCCTGCATGACCGCACTCGGTACGCTGGTGTTATACTGGTCCGTTCGCATCTGTTCTCCAGGTTCAATTTCCATTGTCATCACCCGCAAATTCGTACCGCCCAAGTCCAAAGCAACGAATTTCCCATGCTCTGAACACACTGACCAATAATCTCGGATAAGCTCTTATTAAAAGAAGTCGAAAAGCGAAACATAATCGTTACCACCCAATTACAGTAATGCTTCTCCACAGTCTTATCATAGAAATAGAGCAAAACCTACCAGTACCATCTGGTAATTCCGGTACAAAAGAAGGCAGCATTGCAAGAGTGGACATCTGAAAAGATATTCTCTTACTACATCATTTTCATTCGAAAACACTTTTATAGAAACACCTCGTGAAGACGCCTCATATAGGATAAACAGCGATAATCAGTGATAAATGGTGATAATCAACACTATAGGTGTTTTTCGCACACAAAAAAGATGAATAACCTCCAGTCCGCCTTTTAAGCCTTTGTCCATGTGGTTTTTTAGGTGGGACATCAATCGTCGCAGTGTTTCATTTGGCAATTGGAACTCGTCCATTATGGATTCAAGCTAAAATATGGGGAAGTTTTTGAGAGATTCCAGGGTTCGAGAAAAGGCACGACGTCGAAAAGAATCGCTGGACTGCTCATGCCGTAATCTACAATTCTCAAAGGTTTATTGGATTATTGGTAAAAATTGAGCTGAAATATTCGGACACCTACGGAAAAGTACTCCCTCGGACAGAGCCGTGCTTTGCCGGCAATTTTCTGGATATCCTCCTCTATACTGAAGTCAGTTTCGACTGATTTGTGGGCCCTTTCACGGTTCCATGACCTAAACTAATTGGATTTCTCTGTATTACTAGATGTTCTCACCCTATTGATAACTAGTACTCTTAAACCGTTGAAAGCACTCCGTTCGACGGAGGGCGAACTCGTGAAGCATCTTAGAAGCCACTCCAAGGCAACGTCGCAGACGAGAAAAAATGTCGAAGTTAAACAGTGAATGAAGGAAATCGTTTTCAGGGTCAATGCAAAATGCATGGAGAGTCAATCAGCTGATCTTATCGTGAGCTTCAAACCCGAACGACATAATGCCCGATGAGATAACTAAACAAGACAGACCTAATAATGGGAGAGCGCGCACTGAGACAACTAGCAAAGAATCGCCGCACGGAGGTGGCCCAGGAGAGCCACATACATTGGTGGGATCCGGCTGCGGTGAAAAACTTTGTCGAGGGAAGCTACAATTTGAAGATGACGTCATCGGAATCACGAGCTTTCTATTTTCCGTCAGGTCTGCCAGAAGAGAAAAAATTGCTAAAAGAGCCCCGAACTTGGGAAAATCACAAATTTGATGACGTCATATTCAACCTGAGTAACGTCATGACGTCAATACTTTCCAGATATCACGTTTCCATCACTTGTAATGAAGTTGTCACTTTACAGCTAATAGAATCGTTTGAAGAATCATAATAATCTTAATATAGGCGAAATACAGTGCTATCTACCCACCTGTATAAGCAAGCTAATTCCAGTACTCCTAGCATACTTGATCTTAGGGCTGCCTCACCCTGCAAATTGGAGCGATCACTTTGGTGGAACGAAACAATCTCGAAAATGACTAGCATATAAATTCAGACCATTCAATTCATGTCATCAAAAAACATGAGCGATTTTGCACGAAAATGTCATCATGAAATCGATAGCTGCAACTGACAAAAGCGAAAAATGAATCAGGCATCAGATGATAGTTGCAAAAAAGTGTTTACACGCTTCGAAAATCTCCTGAAAATTCAAAAAACTTCTGCATTTTCTCGTGAGTTAGCTGTGATAAGCTAAGGTTAGCTTCCAAACTACGGTTTTATCCCTAACGTATCTAACCCACCTGTTTCCCCATCATCATCACATTGAGTTCGGTGACTGTACTGTTAAATGGTACACAGTAAGCTATAGTTATGAAGAACTGCAAAGATTAAGTAGCTGAATCACCGACAGACGAGAACTTAGGTCGGTCAGGGTCAGCAACCATACCGCACGTGAGAAATTTCCGCTAGCCAACTACAGCTGTTTTTAGCCAAAATGATGAATATTTCAAAGACTATCGGTCAATACGTCATCCACGGAATTGTCGCCTTCAGATCATGGATGAGGAAAATTTCTCGGAGAATAATTTGAAGAAGTGGTTCCAATATGAGAGAAAAAATCGAGTAGGGGTTGGTGAATGAGAATAATTTGCATTAGAAGACAGACGGTGACTCTCAGTGGCATTTGCTACACGATAGCAATTAAAACGTTCTTAGCAATCAGTCACTCGAATATTTAATTAGTTTTCTCACCAAAGTCTTCCGGGGCCGATCAATTTCATGACATCCTTGAGCAGCGAAAGATACTTTGAGCCTGAGAAAGGTGCTTGGAATCGGCACTATTTCTCCTGGTTTATTCAAAATGAAACTTCAAAACCTCAATGTGTTTTCTGAGAATTACAATGAGATGCCCAAAACTGATCTAATAAAGAAACTAGCTGATTCCAGAGAAATGCGGAGGTTTTGTGGAATGCTGACAATTGGGAATTGGAAGCAGAATCGGGTTCTAGCACAGGATTCACGGAGAGTTCGGTCAGGCCTGTATTCCTTATTACCAACAACTTGAATTTCCTATTCAGGAAGCCATTTTGGAAAGAAAAGTGGCACAACTATAAGGGGGTTCAAATCACAGAGAAGGCCAAAATGATGAACTGGGAACTAGCTGTCATAACCAGGAAGGTTAGCGCAATCGCTGATTAATGGTTGACCTGAAAAGCAACCTTCGTTTAACGGGTGACCGTTGACCCAGTTTACCCATTCAGAACGCTGCTAATGAGTTGTTACTGGTTACCTAAGAAATAGAGGAATCGTAGGAATCGTGAATTAGAGAAAGCAAAAGGGGAGACAACTCCGGCGACTTTACTTTGATGTAAATCAATTTTGATAATGATCAATAGTGCCTGCAAAAACTCAGTCATACCAGTGATTTTAACACTATTGGAGAATTGACAAATGAATTTTGTTTTTGACACAAATGGCCATTAAAATGTGTTTTGAATGTTTCATACTGCTTTGTCGTACTGTCGTACAGGTTTGTTGTGATGGAACCGCTTTGTTAGATCGACGTCTCAAACAATTCGTCGTCTTCAAGGACCTAAAAGTTGTTCGAAGCTCCTGCTCTGTGGCTTATCCGTGGTCCAGGTTTCGAAGAGACTAAACTTGAAAATTACTAAAGGAGTTTTGAATGACAACCACATAGAATCATCAACATAAAGCTTCTAATAACTCGTATGGAGTCTAGTGCATAGGCCGAATGCCCACTTAGCCTTTACAATGACTTGCTGGAGTGCCCGAGGTAAAAGTAGGACTTCTAGCTTCTGAGACAGGTCTCGTACCTCGGGATGGACGAAAACCTTGGTCAGCTTACCAATTTGTTGATATGAAACTCAAAATTTGAATCTCGCCTACCGTGGGAGGTTACGAGGGGACTCTTTTGTGGTTATACTTACTCAGATTGTTTTGACATATGAGCGCTTCCTGTGTTGTTTACACTAACTTAAAAAATTCACTCGGGCCCTAGACGCCCCCGCACCCCACTTAGGCCAAACCTCCTTCCCCCTTAACCTCCCGCTCCCCCTTTGGCAATGAGGCTCCATCAAGGACCAGTGCTTATCAATAGTATGATGAAATTACCCGAGGTCGTAGTTCTCTCCAAGACGAATTCCATGGAGGTCTCCAAAATCAGTTGTTGTTTTCGATGCTAAGCGCAAACTAATATTGGGAGATTGGGACAACCTTAGGCATTAAAGGGATCAGCATATATTCAATATTGCATGAACATTTGACTGTAAAAAAATTTGTCTTTGAAAGATTGGTCAATCCCTCAAAAAAAAAGACTCGTGTCGTCTATGGCTGCTTTCATACTCCGCCTGCCGGCGTGCCGGCGGAGGCAGTGTTAGGAGGGAGGAGGGAGGCAGACAGATAGGCAAACAGTCCACGCCCCTTGGGTAACGGAACTTCTCCCCTATCGCGGCATTCTCCCTTGCGGCATGCGGCAAATGCCACTGCAGTTACCGTACTCACCCCGCCTCCCGCCAATCTATAGGGCGCGATATTTTTCCTTGACTGGCTTGCTTTTTCATTGGATTTGATCGTTTTTTTCTTCTGTTTCTTTTTAGTTTTCATGTTTATTAGACTTGATTAATTTAAATGACTCCTCCTATATAAAAGGCAATCAAGACCGCACTGGAATTGAAAAGAGCGGCCAGCCAATTCAAATAATTAAAGGACTCTCTACCTCACGAATTGCGCGCTCCAATCTTCCATCGCAATCCTGCGATAGGCGGCGGGTGCGACGTGTGCGACGCCGTGTTAGGGGAGAAGTTCCCGGACCCACGCCCCTTCGAGGGGCTGAAAACAACCTTCGAAGGGGCGTGGACTGTTTGCCTTACACTGTCTGCTTCCCTCCTCCCCCTAGCACTGCCTCCGCCGGCACGCCGGCCGGCCGGCCGGCGGACTATGGAGCAGCCTATGACATCGCGACAGGTGATGGATCATTGGTTTATGCCTATGAGCCAGAAAGTGAAGAGTAGAGCAGAGCAGTATGGGTTTTTTAAGATCAGCCAAATCCAACAAAATTTGTCCGTGTACGAAGCACATCCAAGCAAATAGTCGCTTGTCTTTTTGGAAAAACTGGGCATGTCGCAACCGTACTACTAGAACAAGCAGAACAGTGAATTCTGACTGGTATACAACCATTTGTTTGCCAGTTGTCTTCCGAGAAATCAGAAAAACCAACTGCTGAAGTCGGATCACTCTTCACCACGACATTGCGAGCTCCCACACTTCGGCTCAAACAACTGCATTTTTCACCATTCAAAACAACGATCTGATGAGCCATCAGCCATAAAGTCCCCGGGTGACTTCTTCTTATCCCGTACGTGAAAAATAAAATGAGAGGTCAACGTTTTTCGACACCTGAGGAAGCCGTTGATGCGTTCAGAATGCATGTTTTAGAGTTACCTCAATCAGAGTGGCAAAAGCGCTTCGAAAATCGGCTCGAGCGCATGCAAAAGTGTATAGATCTGATGAGGAGAATTTTTAAAGGCTACAAAGCAATTTTCAATGATTAACATTTACTTTTGTTTTCTAATTCCGAAATATAAGAGGCAACCTACGTATCTAAGCACGGTAGCTACACTCATTTCCTTCAAGTCAAGGCACTCACAAGAGCCCGTACATATTAGCCGTGCACCTGCTCTGCTTTGCTTACGGTAGCTTCCACTAACATCGGAATTTTTCGGAGCCATCAGCTTCCCTCAAACGATGGAAGCAATAACCATCAAAATGAGATTCCATTTTGTGGGACCATATCAGTGTACATGGTGAGGTAGTACGGTGAACAGCGCTTGTACTCACCGTACTACCGTCATCGTTTGGTAATAACCCGATGACACCCGAGTAATGGTAGCATTGTTGACAAGGACGGGACAGATGCCCTCTCAGGTGAAAAGCCTTCCATTTCCCCAGACGGACAACTGGTTCCATAGAAGTGTGGGAGGATAGAAGCACTACTACTAATTAGCACTGACTAGTAAAAATACCGTAGCAGTGCAACCAATTCCATAGGTCGTACAAGCATTCAAACGCTTCTACAACTTAGAATAGAAGTCGAATGCATGGGTCCATTCCAAAACAGGGTCGAACAATGCCAGATGCTTTACAATTTTAGCTTGACTTTTAGTAATGTCGTTCTCATCTATGCTTTTGAGGATACTCCGAAATTTATGTAAGAATTGAGTCATGGAAAGCACGATTTCTGACTGCCTTTGCATTTTTTGCTACTCCGGATAGTTCTGGCCACCAGAAGAAGATTTGGCAGGTGGTAGCAACTCAAAAGGATACCTCGGTGGAGCCGTGGTGGTTTTATTCCCGAAAACTACCATCAATTCACTGTTCCAGGCAGTAAGTTTGGTGTATTGGGAAGTAATTCGAAAGATGGTGACAGTAATGATGTCAAATTAAGTCATCTGACTAGACAGAAGAGCTGCTAACTTTTACAGGCAACAGATATGAATTCATGACGTGCAAAATATAAGCTGAAAAAGTCTGAGAGGGATCTGGGTTGAAAATATCGAAGAATATCAGAACGGACACTGAGAGGATGCTTCTGTGGCATCCTCGTCATGAATGAAGCGATCGATCGACATTGACGATTAATATCGTTGAGATGAGTCAGTTGTCTAGCTTACTAGCACGATACAGGAAACAAAAGAGTGAAATTCATCGAAAAATCGATTAAGGGAGAAATCTTCCAGTGAACTGTCATGAAATGGACGATGCATGCTCAATAGCTAGAGCTGAAGGATGTCCAGAGCATAAATCCAAGCCCACCCTAATTAAAACAGCCTAACCACCCAGACAGATGAGGAGTCAGAAATCTGACGGTCCCAGGCTTCTGACTCCTCATCTGCCTGAAAGAACACAAAGGAGGCGCAGTCTGGAGTTGCTACTGATGCGCAGTGTCTTTTAGCTAGTTGTCTCGGCGAGCATCTCATCCTGGTCAGTTGCTATAGTTAGTTGTCTCGCGACTTCCCTTTCGAGTCCAACGCCATCTGTGGGAGTGTCCCTATTAGCCGACCCGTCTGCATGACTGTCCAACTTCTATCAATGTGCCCACTGTACATAAACCTGTGGGTTCAGCTCAACTATTGACACAAAGCCTTGCATGATGAGCTGCTCGTTCAGGGATATCCCTGCACCAAAGGTTGCAAAAGGCTATAGCATGCTAGCTGCTGAGTAAATATGATGTATAGCTTAAAAAATGTAATAATGCGGCGTAGAGTCACGATATCGCAAGCGTTAAAGTCAAGCGCAGACATCTATGTATGTATGTTTAGCATCTGTATGAGTCAGAGATATCCTTCAAATGCTTGAAGATTGTCTTTCTGAAACACAGAAAACCCTCAACTCTGTTTTTTTTTCACTTAATTCGCTTCTGCATCCTAATACATATAGCGCTTTGCTTGATTTGGCGCGGAATGTTTGGACGGGAATTCATGACTCCGATTCCCGTGGACCTAGAGAGTTCAAATTTGCTAGCAGTACAGGAGGCAAGGAACGCTGATGGTAGAGTGACTAGAATCCACCCACAAGGGGCGTGGCGTAAACGAAAATATCCAATTCGGACCAGTTGAACATTCAATGGGTCATTAATTTCAATATAAACAGTTACAGATCGAGACTTCTGATCATACGCATAAGCATCGGCTTATTACAAATACCATTTGCGTACCGGAGAAGGTCCGTTGCGCGCGTCCTTTGAAGGTAAGTCGTCCCGCCCACTTCGCGCGTAGCGCACCCCAGTGAGGTCTTGAGATGACATTACAGTACCACCAAGTGTCAGTGAAGCGAACGATTTACATTTGTGCGTGTTATCTTCTTTCTGAGCTGACTGCCGTGGAGCAAGCGCAAATCATATTCCCCACAGACAACTGCGACATCCGTCAAGTATCGCGGGCTGACCTGCCGCATGCCACAGCTGCGGCGTGACCTAGTTTCGACGGACGCGCGAAACGAAGCGCACCCCTTGCATACCTTAGCAGTCCTCTGTCGAGTTTTCGTGTTCCGCATCTATCACGTATTCCAAGGAGAGGGCAAAGGGAAGCCCGGCGACCCGAATGGTTTAAAGGCACCGTTCGCGATGATTCAATGGGCGGGTGTGTCGATGACGTGCCCGCCTCTCATTCGACGCCACGTCTGACTGTCTGACGTGACATCGAATGAGAGGCGGACACGTCATCGACACACCCGCCCATTGAATCATCGCGAACGGTGCCTTTAATATAAAGTATCTATGTTGTCCAAGCTTTATTTGCTTGTTTATTTGGGAGGAAGACACTATCACACACACGGTCCGCAGTTATTTCGAGTCCCGGGTCAGCATCCTCTTCCATTGCCCCAGCCAAACCAAGTATTCATTCCTCCGGGTTTGATTAGTTGTTTCAGACCCATCTCAGAACATAGAAGCACTGAGTAGTACAGTGACTGCTTACCCCGAGGAAAAGGTAAGAGCTGAATACCCTGGAGGCAATTTCGGTATTAGCGCAGACCACTGCTGAGAATCTGACGATTAGTACTTCCTTCTTTATTTCCGTGAAAAACCTGACAAGCTCTCGTCCAATAATCCGTAAAATAGAATTTGACACACAAACATTATTACATTTTACATAACATAATTAACATACACAGCTTAATAACCTACGTAACTCTGAAAAGCGACACGTACCTAACACTGCTGCTAGGACATTAGGTCTTTGTAATAGTCACAATCACATAAATCTACAGTATCTAACTTCTTATTCTATTTCTTATTATTATGTAAATGAATTAAAATGCACGTAAAATCGAGAATCCCAAAATAGAACGCCCTGCAATCAATTAAGCTTCAAATACAGATGAACTGAGTACATGGTGGTAGTGAACGGACACGCTAAACGAGAAGTAGTGAAGTTGGGTGGGGCCGAAAGGTTCCCCAATGGGAAGGCCCTCTGTTCAAATGGGAACTATGTAAAGATGAAGGTGGTTCGCTTTGGAAAGCACTCTACAGGATGATTAGCATATGGTCAGAAAATTGGAGCGCACAGGGAAAATGAGTCATTCGGGGACAAATTCTTCCCTGGACAATTTTCCATCCCATCAGCCTTCCCCGATGTTGGAATTCCCACTAGGCAGACATTACTTGTGAGACAGTTATGGGTTTTCACCTCCATTCAGGATGATTTTATGAGTTCAGTACAGAGATTTAGATCATCCCCTTGTCCAAAACGAGCGGTCATACTCCCCGGACTTCGGCTGTGTGGGTTCAGGACTGATATTTTGTGACATGATTACTTCTTCTGACTTCTACCGAAGCCGTCCAGCAGGAAACTCGTCTGAACCACATCCTCCGACCCCTAGTTATTTCCCAATGTTCCACCCACTTCTGGGGCGCCCATGATCGGTTCTGATTCACGCAACCATCCTCTTTTCAGTAGTTCCCGAACTAGACTCTCAGTGATCCTACAAGTTCACCCACCGAATCCACTAGCCTCCTTATGGTTCCATCAATTAATTTACATCTGGGCATTCAGAAAGGGCAGTATAGACTAACAATTACTAATTTAGTACCGGCTTAAAATCTCAATCATTCATGACTGGACACATGAATATCTCTCTAAAAAAATCAAATATCGCTTTACAGATCAATTACTTAAGGTCATGTTGTAACGCTTAAAAAGCGGGCAGCTCAACAGCTGAACGACTACCTTCTAATTACCGATTCACGGTAGGCTACTCTATTTGATTAAAATTTTCTGAATAAATAATAAGATCAATCTTCCAATGTCACATAATTAGTTTGTTCCTCTTTGGCACGATCCGCACCGTAGGACATGAGCTCTTCAATCTTTCGCGCCCGGTCCTCTTCTGCTTCCTTCTCACGTTGACGCTCCTCAGCCTCAAGTCGAAGACGTTCCTCTTCGGCCTTACGCCTCCTCTCCGCTTCTTCCGCTTCACGTGCCAATCGTGCTGCTTCGTCCTTCTTTCGCTTCTCTTCGGCTCGTTTTACACGAGTCACAATGGCTGCGATCAACGCTGCTCCTTTACCGCTACCATCACCAGTTTGGACCACTCTGAACTGAAAAGGAGCAAATAAAAGTACAGCAGGGAAGTATGATAAGTTAGAAAGTTAGTAAGTTAGAAAAAAAGGGCAATACGAAGTTGTAAGGCGAGGCAGTTTCTTTAAATATCTTGAAAACTTTAGTATAGGAACAAGTAAACCAGGGATCGATAGTAGGAAGTGATAAGATCCGGTAAGAGCCGATAAGCAAGGTCAGGAACCAAGAGCCACTGAGCCTCTTACGCTTTTTGTATCAATATTGGATCCATGAAATCTCGCTATATTATGAGGGAGGGGAGGAGGGACGGGATTGTAAACAGCAGGAGTACATAAGTGATAACAATTGATACGGAGTGATAAGACGTCTCAAGAGGAGAGGGCGATTGGAGCTTTTACGCCCATCATGTCAACATGACTCAATCTCTGACGGGGAGCTAGATCATAGGAATCATAGGTACTTTGAGCTTTCATTTGATAAAAGTACGTCCCCACCAAAAAGGGTTAGTGGACGCAGGGATTTCGGTGATAAAAAGACAAATTTAGGTAATAAAAATAGGACTGCCCTAACATAGCCAGTTAATCTGACTTCTGCACAGAAGAAAGAAGCTCCATATGGGCAGGGCTCTATCGGTCAAATATATGCGGATAAAGTCTTTAGAATTCTTTAGAACTCTTACAACAATCACGACTTATTCGTATTTCTCAGTCAGAAGAGGCTGGTGCATAAAGGAAAGAAGTAGTAAAAAAAGGATACGATACCTCAAGTCCAGGATCGATGAGCTCCTTGATTTTGTCAACAACCCAATGGTCGAAAAATGGATGATATTTGTATGTGCTTCCATCAATTGCGACCGTCATCTTCGGCCGACGTACTCGATTTAATACGCAGGCAATTGCTGAATAAAATAATTTCTAGCGTACGAATCATTTGAAAGATTGATAGTATTTCACCTGCAGCACTGAGATTTGCACTTCTTCGTGATACCACCAGACAGACCTCACGGAACAGCAACATATCAGAGAATGTGTAATCGTCGATATTCAACTCGTCCATAATTTGCCTCGTATTCGAGTACGATCCACAGTCATCACTAGGAACAAATATTTCGAATGGAATTCTCACAGTACATCGCCTTTATGGGGGAACGCCCGTAGCGATCCAGCCGCCTCCCTGCCGGTATACCGTGTTAGAGCTCTCCCCCTATTCTTTCACCGTGTATATGGCTAAGGTCCTACGAAGAATAACCGTCCAGATCGAGGGCACATGCTAACTAGTAATCCCTTATGTACAAATCCTTTCTACGCTTCAGATGAACTGAATCGCTTAGTGAAGAGAGACCACAAATTCGCTTCAACGTCGGTCACTTTTGAGGGTTGGGTCAGCTTCAAGGGTATTCAGGTGTGTTGCTGTTCAGGATGGATTCCAGCGGGGTGCAACCTCGAAGTACCACCAATACCACAACCCATACTGATACTGCCAATGTGCCAGACGACATAAAAGCATGAATTTCGCATAGAGATAATTTTGGTAATCAACTGCGAAGGGACTTGAATGTCCTAATTAATAGGCAGACAAAAACCAGGTTTTGACGCCCCTCACAGCCAATTCACCTGCACCCGGAAAAAAGTTGAACGAATAAAAGACAACTATTGGTCAGAAAAAAACTCACTGTAAAATTTCAGAAATATACTTAGTTGGGAATGAGCCGATTGTGTACAGAATTTTTGAGCCATTTCCATTAAAGAGCACCTAAAAGTTGTAAAATTGATAAATAGGTAAAAATTAGATAATGAGTGCTGCTAACAAACTAGATGGATGCCTTGCAGTAAAAAACCTTAGGGGCTAGGATAAGACGAAAAAATAAGGATGCAGCGTAAACAGTGATACACGAAAATAAAAGCTTGGGTGCCATTCACCCATTTAATTCAGTATTCCCACGTTGTCGTGGGTTTACCGAGGGAATCATTGATGGGTAAATGTCAAGCCGCTCAAATGTAGGTACAACCTTTTTAGCGTAACATTCAAAAGCGTTTCAACTGGTTTTGCCTTAAAATAGGCCCTAACCTCAATACTGACATCAGTGGGTGAACGATAACGTACCTTATGAGTGCATAGTTTCTCAAGCACAAGGCGGACGACCTCACCCATACACATACCGGCAACCAACTTATCGAGCCTGAAATAAAAGTATTTATAGGTGAGCATTAATATGGGTACAAACGTACAAACGTAATGCAATCAAAAAAAAGCAGAAGTAAAGTCCATACGAACCAAAAAAATTTGCTGTCCCCAGACCCCGAGGTAGCCTTAATTATAACCTCGAACTCCCATGAGAGACTCGAATTCAACTCCTTCCCGAGTATTTCCGGATGTGAACCCATCCATACGGGTAAGAAGGATGGAACAAATAACTAACAAGAGTGGAAGACGATGAGTACTCAGATCCCACCACATTGCTGCCCACGCTAATCTACAGTTAGAGCTCTTACAGGACCTGGTGCTAACTCAATTCTTTCCTCTCAACATTATCTTCAGAAAAAATCCCTGTCATTTAAATCGACTTAGTATTCGCTTTGATTCCGACTTCTAATTAAAACAACACTCACGAGTTCACTCCAGGATGATCAGAACGTTCATCGACGATCTTATCGTACTGAGTGAAGATGTACTCGGCTTCTCCATTATCGCCAAAACCTCCCCATTCCGTGTCGATAATCATCTAAAGCAGCTCTCCATAAGAGGGTCATGACCAAAACCGGTGGCTATCTGCATAGGTAGATGAGAAGAAAATAAAAATAACTCACTAATAGAATACAAACTCTATATAGATGATAAATACTCATATTAAATACTTTACACTACATAGTCGAAGCTTGCTAAGAGAAAAGTCTTGAACAGAGTTGTAAAAGTATCGAGAATAGCAAAAAGTTTATTACATTACGAATTAAATTATTACAAACCCGTCTGATGGATGCACCCCGCATTCGACTTCCATTCGGAATCCTAGTGACTTATTGATGCGTATGTGGCCTATACAATGAATTGCGGTGGCTAGCCGATGTACAAGACAGTGCTTCTATCCTCCCAGACGAGTCTGGTACCGATTAGCCGACCCCGGAGGGATGGACGGCTCGGTTGGCCCACGCAGATTTCGATCCGGGATTCGATCCCGTGACTATACGCGGGTGATAATGTGCCACTTGCCACAACACCACCTCCTACTTCTATTCAAAGCAGTTTTTTCGATCCTAGAACGAAGTTGTTCTTCAGACTGCAGGTTAATGCCGCCGTCCAACGACTGTAGCTCGCAGCAAACATATAAACCCCCAAAATACTGCTCCCACACATTCCTTTCTACTGCTGCTTTTATTGAAATCGTTAAGCTGAATGTCTCCCATGTGTTACTTTACCAAAAAGATTTTAACTCAAGAACAAAGACAGATGGTCAGTGTTTTCCGGAATTCGAACCACAAATAATGACAATCTTAAATTTTCCCTGAACATTCAAAACAATTTTGCTATATGGTGTCTATCCTCCCCCTCCCCCTCTCCCTGTCCCTTCGCCAATAAATTCTTTGAATAGAAAGCATCGTAGCGAAACAAAATACATTTAGTCAAATTTAAATCACCTCATAAAAAGAGAATTGAAAATTTCATATATAAGATATGAAAACGGATCAAAATTTCCTAAGCACCTGCTTATGGTGATAAGGTTCGGATGCATTCTCCAATCCGTGAATAATTCGTTTCGAATCTTCCATATAGGAGGCATTGGTTCCGGTTCCTATAAAACATGAGTTCATTCATTATAAATTATTATTGACAATTATCACTATTAATCATGCAAAATTATCATTTGTTATCATTCCCTTTTAATTCTTTTGACTTTATTTTTATTAGACTCATTCATTCTTAACCAAGTGAGCTCATGTATATGAGCAGAATAAAAGTATAATTAGATGGAATAGGTTATAAATAAAAATAAAAATGAAAGAATAGAATAAATAAACAGAGATAAAAGTGAAATAAAACGGATAGTTATTCAAATTCAGTTGAACAGAAAGGGTGAAAAATAAAATATTTACAGCATAAATTCCTGCAAAAGTTTTAGGAAGCACTCTAGAAAACATTGGGTTGAAAATGGTAAAATAAGGCCCATAAACATTGAATAATGTAACAAAAATATTCAGAAATTTGCGTTTCAAAAGAGAGTTAAGAACATCAAGTGAGTAGCTTAGTTTTTACTTTTTAAATTGGACGAACGTGAAGTGTTCGTTGAACTCATATGCTTACCAATGATCACTCCAAGATCGCATTCGCCTTTGGCTTCATACGCAGCGGCAACCATCGTTCCCACTGTGTCGTTGATCAGCGCCACCACTTCGACCTTGATTCGCTGAAACAAAAAAAAAACTTTTGTTCACAGAGGTTTTGTGGGCATATGTAATCGTTCAGATAGATAATTGTCTTATAAAGTTCGAGAAAAAGGTGTGGGTCAGGATGTGCCATCATCGCCGCCTCGACGAAATGAGGTCGCCTAAGGCACAGCAGTCTTAGCCGGTGGTTCGAGAATCTGTCATCTAGATCAAGTTAGAAGGGTATAGGAAAATAAGGGATTGGGGGACAGATCCAGTCCAGGTAAGTGCGTGCCTAGCTTCGATCAACGACCTCGGTGGCGCATCCTTACCCATACCTATCCTTATTCAGCTACTTAAATCCTGCCCAAGCAAATGAACGTAACTCACCCCGTCTCTTGCGATTGCTTCTTCCAGTAGTTTCACCACGTCTTCTCCGACAACTCCTGTCGCAGTGACGCCTTTTGTCCACCTAAACACAGACATTTCTTCTTGTGCACACTTTTTATAGATGATTGATGGTCTCTTCGATTCAATTTCAATTGTCAGGAGTGCTCGAAACTACTTACCGTAACAAAGTGGCACTTCGTAGACCAGTCTGGTCACATGGATAGGAAAATGTGAAACCGACTGGCAGATTATCGTTGGCCATATCTTTTTCAATCAGGAAATCAGCCAATGCCTTGGCTATATAGTCGAATAACTGAAAATGAAAAAAGATTTTTAAAAACCGCGAATCTAAAGGATCCATGGTATCTTGGAACTAAAACATCTTCATAAATCAAAATATTTTCAGTTCATGGACTACACGAGCACTAATCGCGCTAGAAAACAAGTGTTGCATGATTAGATGAACAACTGCTCAAAGCAAACGCTTGTTTATCGCTAATTTTCGAAACAGCACGAATCCCGCCCATTATGTGGATCCCACCCACGAGATAAGAGACACCCAATAATAATAATAATAATAATAGAAATTGGTAATTAAGGTTGAAGTTACTGAATACTTATTTTTTTTTATATTGTTATTCGTAAATTATGACAGATTACAGAATATATGTAGTTAGCCCAGTTAGTAGTATATACATCACAGCTTTCACAATCAATATATCGCCGAGGATAAAATTTTTGGCCTTAGTCAATCCCGCTTATGGCATACGCCCCGCATGCGACTTTTATTTGGAATCGTTTGTGACGAATCGAGTGCGTTCGTGGCCCATACAATGACATGCGGTGACCAGCCAATGTGGAAGTCAGTGTTTTTATACTCCCAAACTAATGTGGTACTGATGAGCCGACCCCGGCGATGGGATGAAAGGTTGGATTGGAATGGGCAAGTATCATTTCGGGGATCCGGTCCCTGGACATTACATTCGTTGGTGCGCCACTTGCCAGCAATCTGCTACCGCCTATTTGTCTATTACAGATTATAAGCATAGTAGAAATTAGAGAATCAATAAAAATGCATAGGTATGATTTTAATTTACTTGGTTTGGATTTTATATTCGAAATATGATCAATTAAATACTTTGATTTTTATGTATTGATGAAAAAGGAAAATAGTAATGTTTACCTGTTTACCGGTACCGTGCATGGCTGCATTGGGCATACGTGTGTTGAACTGTTTCGTTCGCATTTTTTCACCAGGTTCAATTTCCATAATCATCACTCTTAAATTTGTGCCACCCAAATCCATAGCGACAAATCTTCCGCGTTCTGAATATGTCAACCGAGGTTATGGGCAATTTTTAGGGAAAAAATCCAAACTGGTATGTTCCCACGGAAAAGTGTTAAGATCCTAACCAAGAATTGGTAAAGAAAGGTGTTGGACTTACCGGTACCATCTGGTAACTCGGGAACGAACGAAGGCAACATGGCTATCGTTGATCTCTGAAACGAATATCATCATAAGGCATAGAGGTATCCTACCTGTCAATACTACCCCCGCCCGGTACCCTTACAACCTTTCCGCTTCCCTACAACCGACTTTTTCCAGCCTTCCTTCCCTGAAATTCGATACCCATCATATCACTTCCTACTCCTCACTCCGGCACAACGAAAACACCGTGAATTCCTCGGGAACTTTCACATTAACCTCGCCCCTACGATTAGTGGGAACAACCAATGAAAACAGTCGTTAGAAATCTCAGACATTTAGCAATAAGAGGAGCCTATACCTCTTATTTCTCCGAACTTCATCGGACTTTCCAGTACTACCACCTACTGGGTAGAAAAATCCGCCTTAAAAAGAATTAGATGGCTCCACTTCCCCATTTAGACTCAGCCGGGTTTCAATAGACATGACGGAATGGGAAATAGACAGATGAACATGCTCCTTTCGGTATGCGCCATGAACTCAACTGCGAAAATGTTACAGTAATCTCAGGGATGCCTTCAATATGCGGACCGGCGTTTCGACACCCTACGCGGAACATGGTCTTGAACTGGTTAGTTATTGTAGTGGATTCATTATGGAGAAGATAACGACCGGACCAGCTGGTTAGCACAGCCGGGATCCTCCCCGAAATGCACCTACTGCCTTTAATACTAGCGCTATTAATAAGCACATAACTTTGACTACGTCCATGCCTGGCGACATTCGTGTTCACTAGCTCAATAAGGACCCAATCTAAGGTAAAATATGCATCATAAAGCCCTTTGGTACTTTTTCTGGAAGGTTCTTTTGTAATGAAGTTTCTATCAAGACCGTGGTTTCGTTTACGAGGCCGTGCTTTTATCTACCCAAACGAGCCTCTTACCAGCAGACCGACACCGGAGGGATGGAAGCTTTGGTTGGCGCAGTCGGGTATTGATCCCGGATTCAATCCCAGGACCATGTGCCTGAGATGATAGGCCACTTGCCCCACCACTCCAGCTCCCAAATCACAGATACATCCACGATGATAGCTACAGGACCACTACCAACTACATCTAACCACAATCACAACAGCTATCTATTCTAATGAGCTTTCGTTCTAACTACGAATAAGTTTGAAAATTTCCACATCAGTTGTGAATGCAAGCCACTGACAGCTAGTCCGCCTTCGAGGCCTCGATCCATGTTGTCACTCATATGTGACATCATACGTCGAAGTGTGTTGTTCGAGAGTTTGAACTCGGCCATCACAGACTCCAACTGAAATTCCAGCTGATTCTAGAAAGTAATCGATAACGCCAACAATATATTTGATAATAATGATAATTTAATCACTGATAACGATGATAAAAATTATTATTATGGCAATGTAAAACTTCCACAGCCAAAATTAAAAAAAGATGGACGAGAGTGCAAACATACGGATATGAACTCATGTTCGCCAAGACGTGCTTTGCCTGCAACTTTTTTGATATCCTTCTTGATACTCTTCTTTTCTTTGTCCTCACGTTGATGACGTCTTTTATGATCCCACGCCCTGAATCGATTGATATTGATTTTCCATATTCACCTGCTTTAAGTATAAGAACGAGTAAGTAAGGTCTGGCTATCGGGCGATGACCCCGGGGCCATAAATTACCGCAGAATCAGGCCATAACCGCACCATAGCGCCAACTTTATGGGCTGCTTCAATGTGGTAGTTCGTTGTGCTACCTGACGAAGAACGAACTTCTGCTACAGTAGGGTAAAACTTGAGAAAGAAGTGGTTAAGCCTCCAATAAAACTAGTAGGGTGGTCGTTACTTTTAACTGAGGACGTGATTCTTAGAATATGGAACGAACATTCGGATTACAATGTGGACTGAATCGCTACAGCCCTCAAAAACATCCATATTTTTAAGTAAAAGAAGTGGAAATAAGCCTGTCAACATGTTCGTGAAGTCGAAAATAACCCGGACCCCCGAAAGAACCGAGTTCGAACTCCAAGTCATTCAAACTTTCCAGTGACATGTGAACTAAGCTTTAACTCTGATCAAAACTTCTACACTTCTACATACACCAAGAGAAAATGCACTGTGCACATGTACTTCTCCTGAATGCGCCACGTATCGGGATTCTAGCCAATATTGTATCAGCATTTGAAAGGTGTCTTGCTAAAGAAGTTGCCCAAAACTTGGCCAACGAAGCACCATTGCTTCTCCAATTGGACACTGAAGGGGAGAAAATGGACACCTGTGGTTAAGATCCATTAACCATATGCCTGCTTGATAGCCAGCCCCTACTGTATATCATTTACTTTTACGAAATTGATGAGTTGAAACCTCGGGAAAGCCTCAAGACATAGAATGCAATTGAACTGAAAAAAAATGGAATCCAATTCACCTGTACGAGCAGGCCAGCTCTAAGGCTCCAAGCATAACTGATGTATAGATTCAAAGCAACCTGAAATTCGGTTTCAATCAAAAAATTGAAGAAACTTAGTGCTTAGAAATTCGCTCGTAAGAAAGGAACAAAAGCGTCAAAGGCGAGGAAACTTCACGAAAGCCGTCAAAATTGCGGAATAAATGTCAAATTAGGGAAAAAAGGTAAATAAAAATGATAAGCTACGAAATTCAAGTCTAGGCGATGCGCAAACAAATCAATGGTATCGAGAAAAGTCATAGAAATTCATGAGAATGTTTGGATAATGATAGCTCGAAGTTGTTGATCAATTTGTTCCTGAAATACGCCACGCCCTTCGCTTACATTCAAGAACAAAGAAGCGATTGAATGCTCATACGGTTCTACAATAAATTGTAGGATTGTAAGAAGATTAGGAGGGAATAAACCCTCTCTGACAGCTCATTCTACTCTAATTCTACTGAAAGACTACCTAAGACCCTGAGACCCTGTCACTTTTACTTTTGAGGCCTAAAAATAACTCTTTACGTATTCATTTCTTTCATCGATCCCCTCATTCTTCAATTTTTTAAGCGACCATAATGCAGTCCAAAGTTCAGCTACTTAGCTGGTGTCCCTAGTGATGGCAGAAGAAAAATGTTTCTATAGCCTACATATTTCCAAAAACAGAATTGCTTTTGCAGGAGCTGTGTGTCATCTCTTCCTCGTGGTCCAATTAATTATCATCTGTTATGCATGAAAACAACGGAAGCAGAAAAATCGAGTCTTTTTACGAAAGTAAAAACCAAAAACCGAGAGCTTCACCCTTTGTGGGACTTCCGTGGCAAATTCCTAGAGACACTCGGACTGGAGCCGTACTGCAGGAGGAAGAGACTTACTGCCTGTCCGCTCAAACACGTTCCCTTCGACCTAAATTCAAGCCACGCCCCACCCCCTTACAATCAGTATTCTGGAGTCCGATTTTCTTAGTTGATGGCCATTAATCAAAGATGGTGTTGCACGGTCAAATGCCCCAATTAAATCTATTCTGAGCGAACTATTTTTAAACTGAGGACCATCGGGTTTAAGAGGATCCATAGAACAAGGACGAGATGCAGCGGTAAGTGATACGAGCACAAGCATGGCCCGGGAACGAACGTCTGATCGGTACCCTGTCCCTACCCCATATGAAAAAAAGTTCAATTAACCCCACAGCACATCCTTTTCAGTCCTAGCACTGACTCTTCCATTCTTCTATTGAAAACACACAGGAGCATATCAACTGATCTCCCGGGCCTTTTCTTGTGATTAGTTGCCCCACAAACTTTTAGCTGCCCCTCTACCAAAGAGAATTCATTGAGATTTCCCGATCATTCAGCGATTCGTAAAAGATTCATATGTGAATGACAGGTCGTCATTTCTCTGACGACAATTCAACCACGCGCGCTCTCGGTTTTTTAGCCGACGTCGTTGGCGGCGCCTAAAGTCGTCTGAAACCCAACGCCCACAGGCCGATGTAAACCTCGTGCAACTGACAGAATGACACTGCAACAGATCGATCGTTCCAATGTTCGCCTTCAAAATCTTCCCAAATAATCCCTGAATTTGATACTCCCAATAGGATTAGGATCTGGAAGTAGGAGATACAGAAGAATAATGCACGACGTTTACACCAAACTTAACCTCGAGGGACAGAACTTCAGTAGAAAGAAGCGGAATCCAAGAATGTAGAGAAATACGCCGATGATTTCAGATGGGAAATGTTTACCCTGGGTATGTATGAAGGGTACGGCCTGCTGGGACGGAATTCGATCAAAAAGTCATATTGCTCTGTGTTAACAATTTCTCCCCCACATCAATAAAACTGGTACCGAAATGATCAATGGCTCCCACATGTCTGAATTATATTCCTTCCGGTCTGGAAAAAGAATTTTCTAAAAAAAGAAGTGCAAATATGTGAAAATGGAATAAACATTTTGGAAATGATCATTGAGTGCTGACGTCATGATGTCTCATTTGGTCTTATCGAAAATTATGACATTTTTTGAAGGTGTAGACAGTAAACGTCAAATAAACGGACTTCGACCTTACTAAAAATGATTAATCAAAGTAGATTGTGACTTTAAACCTTCCCCAACTTCCCCACAAACATTTCTCCAGGGAACATATGAGGAATGGTGAGTTTAAATCACCAAAACGAAGTTGATTCGGGAACACGGGGTGTGGTGCGTTAGGAACGAAATGGTCGCGTCGCGGTGAGAGGGACGCCGCGCGCGAAGGAATGTAGCAGGATGCAGCAGTAGGTAAGAAATACAATAACAAAAGTACTAATAGTAGAATTATGCATAAATTAATGATCGCATATCGATTGAGCTGTATGAAGAACGCTAGAGCTGTAATAACGGCGAATGAGTGGTCCACGACAGCCGCGTGCGGCGAATCTATTACCCAAAATCGTTCCTAACGCCCGTCTCCCGGGAATACGAGGCTACAATTTCTGCGATTTTTCTAAAAAAAATAGAAAAAGGCTAAGTACCACGAGTTTCGAGCGGCAGGTGAAATACAAACATAGGAAATGTAATGAAGTTTCAAGAAGACCCGATAGAAATGTTTAACACAACACGAATTAAAAGAAACGGTGGTTGGAAACGTGTGAAGGTACAGTAGAGGACATCAGAGTAATTCAGTGGGAAGAGGGATTGGAGATAAACTCCTTTCGGTGCCAGGGTTTATTCACAGGCCCACCCTGTCGCTCATGGAAACATGGAAAAATGTCAGTAAAAGAAGGATTTAAGGCAAAAGACTAAGTCCTCAGCGTTAACCAACCCCGTTTTGGGGTGCACCCCGCATTCAACCTCCGTTCACGATCGTAGGGGCGCTTTGAATATGTATTTGGCCAATACAATGTATTACGCTGACCAGCCAACGAATGGCCAACAGACGTAGAATCCAGTGCTTTTGTACTCCCAAAGAAGTCCAAGTCGAGTAGCTGGGGAGAGTCTCGGTTGACTTGCCATCGAGTTGGGGTTCAATCCAGCCCACGCGTAAGGGATAGCGCGCCACTCGGGAAGAGGAGTAACATCGATAAAATGAATTAACATACACTACAAAAGGTTCATTGCTCTATATGGAGTTTCGCCACGCCTTCTTGCACTATCACTACAATCTCCTAATTAAACAGTGACAAACTCGAAAAAAAAAGCAAATGATATCATAATGAGAAGCACTACGATTCCTATTTCGCTTCACGATTATTCAAGACAAACAGGATTTTCGCTGAACATTCGGGGGAAAGAGAGGGGGAAAAGGATGTTATCAAAAGGTGTCAAGGAATCATACGCTGCTGCGATTAGTCGGCTGATGTCTCACCTTTGACGAAGTCTTATCAACAAACACTGACCAGAGACGAACAGCCCCCCGAGAGCAACAGCCATTCATCCAATTTTAAAAGTGATAACAAGTGCATCATTGATTTGGGATAGCCGAAAGGGTGATACGAACGGATTGAGACCAGCACAGAAGCAGCTACTTTATCTTTACGTTAGAAACAAAACAAATGGGCCATGGGATCCTAGACAGGGCTTCAAGAAATGAATGGATGGTGAAAAGAAGGCCGAAACCTTTTCACTTCAGCAGCATCAGATGAATTCAACGTGAAAACCTTCGGTGCAACAATAAAGTGTACCGATTTCTTCGTAAATACAATGAATTATCAGAAGAAAGAACCAAACAAAATACCATTATACATACAGGGATAAAAGCTAGATAATATGATGGAGTAAGCGGTTTTTGTAATATCGCTGCAGTGACAAAAATCAGTGTTTAGACTAAGTTCAGCGAGAACGAGACGTATTTATGTCTAAGTATGTAAGAAATAACCTCATAGGAATTTAGGAGACGAGATAATGAAGCGTTTGAATTCAATGGTAGTGTAAACACTAGGCCCTACAGGGAGACGGGCGTTAGGAACGATTTTGGGTAATCGATTCGCCGCACGCGGCTTTCGCGGGCCACTCATTCGCCGTTATTACAGCTCTAGCGTTCTTCAACAGTTCAATCGATATGCGATCATTATTTTATGCATATTCTACTATTAGTACTTTTGTTCTTGTATTCCTTACCTACTGCTGCATCCTGCTACATTCCTTCGCGCGCGACGCCCCTCTCACCGAAAGCTACGCAACGTATGGAAGACCCGCGTTGCGACCTTAAATGTTGGCACATTAACGGGACGCTTGTACGAGTTAGCAGAAGCTCTAAAGCGTCGACGAATTGATTTCTGTGCCGTGCAGGAAACGAGGTGGTCCTGCTGCAAGTCCAGGGACATTGGCCTCGGCTTCAAAGCCGTTCTTTGTGGTGGCCCAAAAACCACCAACGGCGTCGGGATAATAGTCTCTGAACGGTTCCGTGACTCGATAGTAAGCGTGGAACGCTTCGATGACCGCCTAATGAAGATCGTGGTAGTCATCGAACGCCAAAAATACCATCTCTTCTCAGCTTATGCTCCGCAGACTGGATGCTCCGAGCAGAGCAAGGACAAGTTCTGGAACCTGCTAGATGAGAAGACAGCTGAAGTACCGTTACAAGAAGCCATAGTTGTCGCAGGTGACCTCAACGGTCACGTGGGCGCTACGAAAGACGGTTATAGCTGCCATGGGGGTTTCGGATATGGGTCACGTAACACTGATGGCGAGCGAATTCTCGAGTATGCAGACTCGCATAATCTCGCCATTGTAAACACGAGATTTCGCAAACGTGACTCTCATCTCATCACCTTCTATAGCGGTGAGAACAGAACGCAAATTGATTTTGTCCTTGTCAGGCACCGCGATCAGGGGCTCGTAACAGACGCAAAGACAGTTCCCTATGAAACGGTCGCAACACAACACCGACCACTGATTTGTACGTTCAAGATCGCCCCGCCGAAACCGAAATTAGCAGAAAGGTGCGGGCCTGCGAGAATCAAGTGGTGGCGACTGAAGGAGAAAGAAGAGGCCGTCGTTTCCAGCATTCTGTTACCAGCGGTAACGACTGTCGACGAAACTTGGAAGGGAGCTGCGGAAGCGATAACCCGGGTCGCACGGTCGAAGCTCGGCGTGACCAAGCCTGGACGGCGGAAGCTCGATAAGCAAACATGGCTGTGGACGGACCATGTCAGGGATAAAGTCCGTGAGAAGAAAAAGCAGTACCACGCATTTCTTATTGAAAAGACGGCGGACAACTGGCAACGCTATCAGATAGCGAAGAGAGAGGCGAAGAAGGCCGTTGCTTCTCAGAAGGCAGCTCATTATGCCGATCTTAATAAGAAACTCGAGTCTCGGGATGGTGAGCGGTACGTTTACCGACTCGCAAAGACCCGCAACCGCCAGACCGAGGATATAGAAAAGTTCTTCGGCATAAATGACGAGAACGGTCGCCTCTTAACGGATCGCAGGCAAGTACTGAAACGATGGCGAGAGTACTTCGCAAACATCTCAACAGTCGAATTCGCTCATCCCGCCATCCCCTGCGCTCCGCCACTACACGGTCCCGTTCAGAGAATAACCGTGAATGAGACCATTACGGCTTTGAAGAAGATGAAGTCAGGCAAAGCAAGTGGTCCTGACGACGTAGCAGCGGACTTGTGGAAATCGAAAGGCTGGAATCCTGCAGGATGGTTGACGGAATTCTTCAACCAGGTCGTTGCAGAGAAGAAGGTGCCTGAGAGCTGGCAACAGAGCACGACGATCCCTATCTGGAAGAAAAAGGGCAGCCTTGGGGACTGCACGTGCTACCGTCCGATTCGCTTGCTCTCGCACAGCATGAAAATCTTTGAGCGGATTGTAGACAGTCGTATCCGGGATATCGTCGAGCTGACCACTAATCAGTGTGGTTTTGTAGCTACTTGTAGCACCATCGACGCCATACACGCCGCTCGCCTCCTTCTAGAAAAGCATCGCGAGAAACGTAGACCGGTACATCTTGCCTTTCTAGACTTAGAGAAGGCTTTCGACCGCGTTCCACGTGACGTTATTTGGTATGCCTTACGACAGCATGGCGTACCCGAAGAGCTCATTGAGTGGGTGCGCATCCTTTACACTAGCCCAAAGAGCCGAGTGCAAACGGCAGCGGGCACATCGGCGGAATTTCCCATTTCCGTCGGAGTACACCAAGGCTCTGCGTTATCCCCACTACTTTTTGTTGTCGTCATGGATACCATCACAAAAGACCTCCAGAAGCCGGCTCCGTGGACGCTTCTTTATGCCGATGATGTGATGCTCGCCAGCGAAGACAAAAGCGAGCTCGAGTCACAGGTGCAGACCTGGTCCGACCGTCTGGCTATGTTCGGGCTCAGGTTAAACGTCAAAAAGACTGAGTACTTGACCACTGATTCGAGCGAGCCAGGCTCTATCAAGATCAATGGCACTGAGCTCACACGGACAACAACCTTCAAGTACCTTGGATCGGCAATTGCGTCTGACGGCAGCCTGGGTTTTGAAACGAATTCTCGCGTGAATGCAGCGTGGTTGAAGTGGCGCTCAATGACTGGCGTACTCTGCGATAAGAACATCCCTGAGCGTCTTAAGTCCAAGATCTACAGAACCGTCATCCGGCCGGTCGCAATCTACGGCGCTGAATGCTGGCCTGCAACCAAAGAGGTTGAAGCCCGTCTCAGCGTGATGGAGACAAAAATGCTGCGCTGGACAGCCGGAGTAACACGCTTAGACCGTATAAGTAATGACGCCATCAGGGAGCGATTCGGTGTTGCGCCCATTGTCGATAAAATGCGCGAAGCTCGTCTACGATGGTATGGTCATACCCTTCGCGCAAAGAACGACAGTGTCCGTAAGATCAGTCTCAACCTTGATGTGCCCGGAAAGCGGCCTAGAGGACGTCCAAAGCAGCGGTGGCTCGATACGTTGCACGAAGATCTTAAAGCGGTCAACATCCACCCCGATCAAGCGTTCAATCGGGAGAAGTGGCGTCAACATATCAGAAAAGCGGACCCCGCTTACAAGCGGGACAAACGCTAAAGAATAAGATTCGCCGCACGCGGCTTTCGCGGGCCACTCATTCGCCGTTATTACAGCTCTAGCGTTCTTCAACAGTTCAATCGATATGCGATCATTATTTTATGCATATTCTACTATTAGTACTTTTGTTCTTGTATTTCTTACCTACTGCTGCATCCTGCTACATTCCTTCGAGCGCGACGCCCCTCTCACCGCGACGCGACCATTTCGTTCCTACTGCACAACACCCGGCCCTACATACTGGGAAGGTGTCCAAGGTGAAAAATAGAAGGCTTGGAAGCCCGAGAGCTGTTCAATACAGTTCAAAGTCAGGATTCTCTAAGACCGTTCCAGAATCACATCCCAAATTGAGGATTTCTTCGAAATGATAATCAAAAATGAAAGCTAGATTAAGGCGAGTAAATATCAAGTTCGGATTTCTACTGAAGCATGGAAAGGGGGCTCCAAGGAAGAAGTATGAGAATTAGAAAGAGAAGACACAGAGCAGAAGAAAGTGGGTCTTTCAGCAAAGCCCTAGTGTTTTACATTGATGTCCTGGACTGCCCCAAAACAACTGCTTCCCGAAAAACCAGCATCCAATCGTCTAGTCAGTGGCAGATAAAGAGCCAAGGTGTCACAAATATCACAGCAACCCACCAGAGTTTGAGTAATAAGATTTTTCTCGGAAGTTACTAGAAAAGAGAAAAGTTTTCGGAAAGCATTGTGGCAATTAAGACTTTTCAGTTTCGCTGAACATTAGCATTCGAAGCACTTACAAAAAAGTTGGTGACAAGTTCTCATTGACGCTTGGTCTCTCTTCCTCCTTCCCCGCCTTTCTTGCACTTAAAATTATTGGGTTGATGCATAATTAATGCGGATATTTTCGCGGTTTTTTTTTCTCATGATAGAATTCGAATATTTAGTTCGAGTTCTTTCTAGAAATGATCTACTTGATTTCCTCTACAAGAATATACTCAAAAAACCGACCACATATTCGTGGAATTAGGCCTAACCACTTCGAGAAAGATCGGAGGGTGGCACAGTCATTCCGCGATCTCAGTAACTTTTCGACGATCGAAAAATCAGCCAGAGCCAACCAAGAAATGGGATCTGCTCCTAAATCTGCCATATTCATCAGCAGAAAATTTTATGAATTATCTCGTCAATCGTTTATCGAAAAAATGGCTAGAGAATAGAAGTTACGTCGATTCGGATGACTTGATGGCCGATGTGAAGGCGTGGATCGCCCGTAAGGATCAAAACTTCTTCGCTTTTGGGATCCGACTAACTAATCAATGGGAAGCAGTGCTTGACTTAGATGGTGAACAAGTTCCGGAGTAATTGTTTGAATATGTCTTTGCTCAGTATTTCTATAGTTTCTTTAAGTAAAATTTGCTAGAAAAAATCCGCAATAATTATGCATAAACCTGATATATAGAGGCAGGTAAAATGCAGGGGAAATAGAAATTATCTGAATAATCGTGTTCTGACCACCAGGAAGCCATGTGTACTTTCACTAGATCACCTAATGAACGATCGCTGAAAAGTTACTGACATCGCGGATTGAGTGGGCCATCTTCCAATCCTTCTCGAAGTAGTGAAGCCTAATTTCGCGAATATACGGATGGTATTTCGATATATTCTTGTTGAGGAAATCAAGTAGATCATTTCTAGAAAAAGTCCAAACTCAATATTCGAATTCTATCATGAGAAAAAGAGCCGCGAAAAAATCCGCAATAATTATGCATCAACCTAATACTTGTTACAATTCAAGAGCATATAATCATTACACAACACATATGGTGAGTTTGCACACCACATCAGAAATAGTTTAATAGGTTTTTTAGCCTTCTGGAATCACTGTATAGTCAGCTATTTAAGGCTGTTTTGATTTTTGATTTTTTTTGCCAACTAATTTAATACGATGACAAGAACCTCAAAGCACAAGTACGAGTTTGAGTCACGCCTGAGGTTAGGCATGCCGCCCTGAATTCGGTATCCTTGCGAAGTTATTCATCTAATTGAAACTAACTTTCTTTTCAACTTTTCAAATGAATTTTTTGTTCAAATTTTGACTTTTCTTTTCCGTCATAACTTCATTTTTTTATAATCTTCATAACTAACGTCTTTGATATCCCTCAACTTATTGATAATGACATTCGATTCAACCATAAGGAGGAGGTTGAGGATGATACAAGTATGACGTGATGAAGCAACTTTCGCATTGACTGAAAACAGCAGAAGCTTCGGAATGAGTGAGGATGGAGGAAAAAGGATTAGGTTTCTGTTGTTGATCCTGTTCCTGGATGTGCCCCGGTACTTGACCTCTATTCAGAATGTTAGTGGCATTTGAGCACATATAAGGCCTATACAATGACCGGCGGTGGTAACCGTTGTACAAGCCAGTGTTTTTGCCTTCTTACAACTGGATGAAAATGGCTGCTTTTATGGTCCGCCGGCCGGCCGGCGTGCCGGCGTGCCGGCGTGCGTGCCGGCGGAGGCAGTGCTAGCGGGGAGGAGGGAGGCAGACAGATAGGCAAACAGTCCACGCCCCTTCGAGGGGTTGAAAACAAACAACCTTCAAAGGGGCGTGGACTGTTTGCCTTACACTGTCTGCCTCCCTCCTCCCCCCTAGCACTGCCTCCGCCGGCACGCACGCCGGCACGCCGGCACGCGCGCCGGCACGCCGGCGGACTATGAAAGCAGCCAATGGTATCGAATATCGACTGTGGACGGAAGGAAGGCGTGGATCTGGTCGAGAATCGATCCGGATTCGATTGCTGAACAACTTTCATGTAATGGTGTACCATTTGCCTTTACAGCACATCCACCCACGAATGTGAGAGAAGCCCTGGGAACGCTCCAGAAAAATTAGAAATGGACAATGTAGACGGTGGAGTTCCAGTAGCACGGAATCAAAGCAGAAAGGGTACCAGAGCTATTCACTGCTACATTCCCAAGACAATTCCATAGGAATGGCATAAGATGATGGTGGAGCATGACATTTCCAAGATGTAGGCGATTGTGAATTCGCAGGATTACGGAGTACCGCTCGCTAAAAAAGCGTCAGCACTCAGTAATCCCACTTCCTAGCGGATTCCATTCTTGAAAAAACTCAAGAGTACAGCAGATTTTTACAGTAGTACACAAATATACACTTGTGACGCCAAACGCTGTCGGAACCAAATAGTCCAAGAGGGCTTTGCGATCGTGAGCGCGCTGTACAAAACCGGTTCCGAGGTTGTTCTACTTGATAAGCAATCGGTGTACTAATGATAAAGAACGTTCTAGAAAAGCTTTTGCCGTCTCCAAAAATTTTTAGAATCCCATTTATCCCGTGTAGGAAATGTGTTCAGCCCTTTCTACCAGAAAAAACCGTTCCACCCACTGCCGTAATCGCGCTAATTCGATTACGCCCGCTCTCCTGTAAAAAGTTCGCTAGTAATTTTTCCTAAATTTGCTTCACTTCACCACAGACATGGCCACCTGCACCATTTTGGCGTCAATATTGCGTCTTAGCTCCAGAAACTAGCGTTATCAAGCGTCAACGTTCTCACTGTGTAGCGTTATACTTCATAAAACTGCTGAGGGAAGGACGCTGTCTAGGAACTTCCACTGGTAAGGACGAGGGGAACGAACTCCAAAGATCAATCAAACACTCAATCCGTGGGGCAGTCAGTTGGGAGCAGGTACACCCAAGCAAATGGGATTTTGGACGAACTTTGTCCTCACTAGTTAACTGAGCAATAAATGCATTGTTCTATATCCTCTACGATCCTAATAGAGAACAGTATATTCATGAATCATTCCAATAAAACTCATAATGCCGACTCTTTTATGGCCCTAATTGGACATCATCAAACATACTGTAAGTGTCCGCCCTGTCTAGACAGCACACAGTGACACAAGAGCTTCAAGGCCATCAGAAATCAGTTATCTGCCTTCCGAAAATTCGCGATATAAGTGTTCGTCATGAAGATAAGGCTCAGACTTATTTCTTAAAAGAGTGCAAAACCAATTATCGGACCATCAAAGACTTAGAATCTCGGCTTCCGACCGCCAGAATGAGATCCAACACAACAAAATCAAAGATCACAGAAGGTACTCGAAAGCTGTAGTCAATAAATACCGCTTAGGCACTAAAAAAAGTAGTAACTTTTATTACCCTGGCAGTACTTTGACGAAGAAACGAAAGCACTTGTGTAATAGATAAAAAGATTCTATCGTAATTACAACAAGTCATCAGGATGAACCCAGGTCCTTGCAGTAATCCCACATTGTACAAGTACTGGTCTAAACGAAGCTAGATGGACTTAGAACATGTATTGCAAATGTAAATTTTATGGTAAATTTGAAATTCTCGCAATTTTTCTTTGAAATACCGTTCCGTTGTCATTCTGATGGCCTCAGCAAGTTACATCCCTCGAATACTTACAAGTAAGTTCTTTGCTTGGTAGGTAGTTTCGCTCAGAGAATAGTAGACGATTCGAATATGGAATGCCTAGCAGGTGTGGCTACTACTATCAAAAAAGGACAAAAGGTAGGGCACTCCATTCAAAAATAGCTATTCAAATCACCATTATGATATCTATACGTAGAGGTACCTATTGTAGGTGTGACCGCAAAAAAAACGAAAAAAAAACCTGACTTAAAGACCAAAATCTCAACCCGAAGAGAGCAACTTCCCCTTAACTGAGCAGAATAAAAATCAAGAATCAAATCGATTGATCAATGATCGATCGACCGCTTAATTGAATGATTTCTGATCATTGATGACGTCGACACGGCAAGGAATAGTTATGTGGACGACAGACGGGTGGGCTTGGTGGTTGCCGAGTGACCCAATCGATTGGCTCTTACGGACCACCGATGTACTACTAGAGAATGAATGAAAGGGGGACAGGAAGGGGCTCTTCAGATTCTCTTGGAGGAAACATAAAATCCTGGGAATTCCGCTGGAAATCGGTTACTTCGTAAACAATACTAGTCAAAAATTAAAAAAGGAATCTTCAGACGAGACATAAGAGCTGTTGAAACTGCGATAAAGAGAGGTATTATCTTTTCGGAACACTTTTAGAAGGTAATTCGTAAAAAGGCGATCAATTTCATGAAAGGATTTTCTGGAAGGGTTTTGAGCATAGATGGGAGTTACAAAAAACTGGGAAATAAATTGTATGAAGAACTAATTTAGAGCGATGCTTTTGGATTACGCCATGGACTTGAGTAACAATTGAAATCGTTGAGACGTTTGAATGGGTAATGAATGGGTAATTACTCGTAGAGAAATACTTCTGCTCTTGTCAACTGTTTCAGCTCTACAGACAGGTCTGTCAATGCTAATCCTACCCAGGGAATCGAAGGCCCAGCCCAACTAAGCCGGATTCGTTCCCAGGGAAAGTGCTAAGCGGAAAACCACTACATCATCGCTGAACCGATTGAATACGACAACAGAAAACTCATTCAATACGCCTACTGAAAGTGAACTTTGTCCTCCAGCGGCAACCATGTGACAAGAGCGATTCGTTGTTATTTATTGATAATTTGAGCTCTAAAAATAGATCGAAAACTTCTGGGGGTGCTCCAGTAAGTTAAGATATGATTAATGGTTGGAAGGTGTTTCAAAATCATTAACAAAACAATAACATCAGAAAGGCTGGATGAAGAAAACATTCAGAAGAGTAGGGGCTTTGTAGAAGTTCCCAGATTCCAGCTATATAAATCAGAATAAAAGTATGTGAGCAATGCTTGGCGTACTTCCAACTCAAATTTTGCTGAAAGGTCAAAACAACCCAGCAAGAACAAAAAGGTACGAGTTTTTGCAACAATCAATATAACAGATCGATAATTCTGAGTAAAAATTTGCCACAACCGGAAGTAAGGTTGTACGGGAGCTCGGCCCCACCCAGGCAAAGCGATCTTCAAAGAATCGGCAACGGTCACGTGTAGGGTGGCGCTGGTCCATCGGGGAGACAACACAAACATGCTCGTGACTGTGGCCGGTGACGAATTGCTCTACACCACATGTAGGATCGGCATAGCAATCACAAATTAAGTAACTGGACTGGAACTGGACTCTCTGAAACGACTGTCGGACTCAAAAAAGGGGTGGAATCTTCCAAAACTCTCCCCATGTATCTCTCTCACAGTCCAAGTTACATAATTGTTACAGAACAAAGTACAAAGTTACAAATCAAATTAGTTGTAATTTATTCAAATCAAAGATGAGAGTTCAGTCATGGGTAACTTGCAGGTTTTACTATTCACATTACCTATGGCAAACCTTGTCCTAGTCAGTTAGTAGTCACTTAGAAATGAATAGGGTCGTATAAAGGGTATGAAGGGTAAAGGAAAGAAAAGTAATGAAAAACGTCATAACGTATTCTGAGTAGTTGAAGAATAAGCTGAGTTGTCAATAATGGGTGTGAGCAATAGGCGTAACCCGGTGGTCAAATCTCGGATTGATAAATGAACGGATCACTGAAGCCCTCCATCTCTGTGGGTTCGATTAATGTGTACTAGACCGTCTGGGAGGAGGAAATTGCTCATTTTTAAACAACCCTTCTCCTCTCCTTCCCTTGGCTCCTCCTTTTTGTCCCAAAGATAAAATCCCATTGTTTTTCTTAGTATTCTACACTGTCCGATCACCAAGAAGTCTTTATGAGTTTGAACGAAAGTCGACTGTGTGTATGTAGGTACACCAAAACGGCTTGGATCGCGGCTAAAATTCCATCCTTTACCCTCAACACGATGTTACAGTATCTAGAACAATTAAGAATTCAAAGTGTAAGCCAAAGTATGAAGAACTCAACGTCTTTCAGTAAAATGGATGATACAACACGTATTCTACACTCACTTGGAACCATGATAGCACTTCAGTCTGTTCGGCCTATCCTACAATCGACAAGAGCAAACAAATGATTTCCGAGCCCATTTCAACCGTTCATATGAAATACATGAAAGACTGAAAAGATAAAAGTTTGGGTGTTGATCAATCCTTTCTGAGGGATGCGCCCCGCATACGACTTCCATTCGCAACCGTAGGGGTGCATTGAATGCGTATGTGGCCTATACAATGACTTCGGATCTAGCCGATGTACAAGTCAGTGCTTCTATCCTCCCAGACGAGTATGGTATCATTTGACCGACGTGAAGAGTAGAATCCTTGGTTGGAACAGGCGGATATCGATCCAGAGTTCGATCCCCGAATCATGTAGTTAAGTGAAAGTGCACCATTCGCCACTTTACCACATTTGCCCATAATTTGCAATGAATTATAAAAAATTAGAGGTTTTCCCATTATTCCATCAAAACTATTTGAAAATACTAAAAAAGCGAGCCAAGAAAAATTCGTCTTTGTGTTGTGTATGGAAACCTAGTGCAATGTAGAAAGCAGGATGGAGCGGCAGGGCTTCCTAATCAAGCAGGAAGTTCAGGATTAACCCAGCAAAGTTGAGGTAGTATAGTATATTCTGGGTTGGTTGTGGCAGCATGGCAACAGAAAACTACTGATAAGGCTGGACGGCCAGAGATCGTATGTAACCCTCAAGTAGACTGTCCAAGGTAAAAGTCGAAGACGATTCGAAAAATAGTAAAAAAAAGCGTTAATCAGATGTAATCACATCAATAAATTGAGGAACAGCTCAGAAGTTAATAATAACAGGGCTGATGGTGGAACAGCCGCCGCCGCCGCCGCCCCAGCCGCAGCATCCGTTGAGACGTTGACGGCGACGACAAGGCTTGTGAGTGATGACGGGCCGGCCGACCGACGGGGGAGTCCGTCGCCCAACAATAACCGCACCGCGGGCTGAGTTACACTCTATCACTTATCGATACATATACACACATTAGACAGTCCGGGGTCACAACTGGGCCCCACCCGATTAAAGGTCAATGATGTCATGTGGGAGGCATAACCCGGCAGCGGTCTGAATGCACTCAGGTAGTCTCCAGTTCGTCGGATAAGTGATACGGGTGAAAAATATTATTTAAGTGGTTACCTTCAAAGAAAGTACCAAAATATCGGTATTTTCTTCGAAGGTGGTCACCTCAGTAATAGTTTATACCACTTGGTTATTTATCGATTCGGAATACCCTCTTCCGGATCAATAAGCAAACGGAAGAATTCGGGGAGCAAGCCGTGCAGTCACGCATCGAGAATTTTGAGAAAGCTTACTTCATGACATTAAGCAAAGTCATCTTGGAACTGTGAGTAATAGTATTAGCTGGGAACTGGTACCAAACTACTACCTAAACCCTTTGACCTCAGAAGTGGGTATAGTAAAACTACTCGAATTGTGAATTGGGACGGTTAAGGCTTGTAAAGAGATCCTGGTCGAGCTCGGTATGAGTTAATCCGTTCGAGATTGGCCACCATTCACCTCCAGTTAAAGAGAGTTCATTGTTATTTATTCGGCATATTATTAGGTAAACAGAAACAACATATGTTCAGTTCAGTCTTTCTTTTTGTCCTCCCTTCAGGCTAGAATTCACCTTCGCTTGGAGGGAGGTGAGGCTTGTTTGGGTGCAGTTATGCGTTCCTACGAATGTTACATATTTGAATGAAATAAGCTTTCTCACGTGATTAAATGATACGGTAAAGCGGATCAACAACAACAACAGGTTGTGATAGAACCGATTTGGGACTTTTCCAGGGGGCCCACGTCATTCCCCGTTGCAGCGGTCGGCCTCGTTATCAGTGACGTCTCGTTGACACAGACATCAGGCGCATACATCGCCGCTCTCGCACGTCAATGCGCAGATGAGTTCGCGGCGTAGAAAAAAACTGGTTCGTGGCGCCCTGTCTGAACAGCTGTTTCGTGTTTGTAATGATAACGGTGCTCTCAAGAATTGTGATTCAGAGTTGGTGATTTGAAGTATGGCATGAAAAGAACCTCTCCCCGAGTCCTTGGCTTTAACCAATCCTTTTAGGATCGCGCCCTGTATTCGACTCGCACTCAAAATCGTAAAAGCGTTTGTAGGCGTATGTGGCCTGCAGTGGCTAGACGATGTACAAGTCGGCGCTTTTATCGTCCCGGACGAGTCTGGTAGCCACTAACCGATCGCGGAAAGATGTCAGGCTCAGTTAGCCTGGGCGGAGATCGATCCGGAATTCGACTCCCGAACCATCGTGTTTGACAGTGCTCCCTATGCCACTACACCACTTCCGCCCTGTGAACACCAAATGGGTGCAGCTGTTTTGAACAAAACTGCGATATTTTCAGACTTTAACTTTTGCACTTTGAATTTCTAATGCATAGCTATCATAAAGTGATAACGTCATACCACGTGATGGTGGTGGTCGGGCTGCCATCACGTGGTGGGAGGAACATGATCCACGATCTGATCCTGGATCAAAACAGCCAAGACCAATCAGGCCTTCACTTCTTTCGGGGTCGATTTACCCACGTCAAGGTTCAAGACTCGCCTCTGGGAACAAACAGTCCTAGTAGGGATACATAAACAACAATTTGCAAATATTACTATCCAATTGCTGCCGGTTGTAGGTGAAGAAGTGGCGTACTCATACCACAAGCATGGTCCGTAGTTCGATTCCCGAGCCGATAATTCCTGAACCCAATCTAGCTTCATCCCTCCCCAGCCACTTGACTGGTACCAGGCTCGTATGGGAGGACAAAAGCACTGACTCGTACGTTGGCTGGCCATGGGATTTCGTGTAGAGACCATATACACAATTCAAGACATTACTACGATTCTAGATGAAAGCTGGATGTAAGGGGGCTTCCCAGAAAAGGGAGATTGACGTCAAAAGACTTTGCGGTAGCCGTAGAGTAAGTGCAGTAAGGGAACAATCCTGGCTTGTGCTGGATTAAGCCCTGAAAAACCTCGTAAAAGCAAAAAGCAAACTTAATTTCGCGACAAAACTCAATAGAGGTCGAGTGCATGGCTTATCTCGCGAGTTTTCAAGAATGTCGAGAAGTTACCATTACTGAACTTCTCAGGAAGACCCTACCCTATAGAAATAGGAGCCAAGCTCAGTCGTACAACTGCCATGATGCTTTACGATACATTGGAAAGAGAGAATGAACATAGTGCATTGGAAGGAGGCGCCACACAGCCGACTGTCTCGGACCGCCCTTTTCAACATCGAAAGTTCTTGCCACTGCCGTTATGCATCATCCCGACGAGCGTCATCAAAACCACGTGGAAAAGTTTTTTATGTTGGCTGAAGTACTTTATCGATTCTTTGAAATGCCAATTCGCCAAACCCCTGTTCACCACGTGATATTCTACATTTGTAAGTAACTAATTCCCCAGGTAATTTTAAAGTAAAGTTATGTTGCCATTTTTGGGGAAGACGACGACCTCGATGCCTCTTTTGGAAGCTGAAGGTTTCCTTTATGACATGTTAGGAGGATTCACACCTTCTGTTACAGGATAAATTACTTCGGAGCGAAAGGGAACATGCGGAACACTGAAATAATCCAGTGAGAAGCCGTTAACTATATGCTTTCAATAGAGTAGAAGCACGAGGCGCCGCTGCTCAGCCCATGATCAGTACGCAGAACGATTGTCAAATGAAACAAGGCTCAGTTCGACCGGGTTTTCCATCCCCTCAGCCTCCAGTGGATTGTTGTCGTGTCCATGGATTGTTTAGGGTACGAAGTTTTAGTCACAAATCTGTCCGCGATACCCTTAAATGCGGAATAATAGTAAACCAAGCATGGGGCGTGCCTCTAGAAAAGCCTCGGCTTTATACCTTCTACCCACCTCAACCCTTCCCTTGCACTTCTCGTTTGCCCAAGTTTGCTATGCCCAATGAGCTCATTCTATTAAATGGGGTCGTTCCGCTTCTCTGCCAGAGCCATCTGGATTTGAGCACAGTACAAATCGGGATCATCAAGTAGAAGTCGGGACGACAACTATGTCTATAGCCGGAAAAAAAACTTTCCAGGACAGCTGTTAATGAGATGATGGAAGAGGTGCTCCCCATGTGGAAAGAACCTTCATGTCATATAAACAAATGTCGGGAGCTAAAATAGACAAGTTGCAGTCCACTTCTCGAGTCACTAAGCAAGAGCAAGACAGGTGATGTATGGGGCTGTCATTTGGTGCTTGGAGGAATAACAGTCTGAAGAGTCACGTAGCACTTTCAAATTCCACAGAACCGATGCTTCACTTGGATCAGCAAAACCTTTCATTTCAGTGGTACGAGCTGGTACTGAATCTTCACTGAAGGATAGGTACATGAGGAGGAGGACTAGCTCAATTCTAGCCCTTGGCTGTTTTAGAGCTAGTATAACGGCGCCGACGCAACTTGTAGTAGGAAGTCGAATGCATGGCACATCCTAATATCACCAACCGTCAATGGGGTATTTCATCGGTAATACATCTTGGACAGAGCTTTTGCAAAGAACAGCAATCTTCAACTAATTCGCAGGCTTGTAAAACTTTTATACTACTGTCGGAACTTACTTTGGTAGGGATTCAAAAAATTCAGCTTTAACTACCATGAACCTATAATTTTGAGTTTACGCCCACGCTAAAGAACCTATCAGAAATGTAACTGAAAGTCCAGTTCGCGTCCACCCATTTTGGTAAAGCAATATCTACACACTCAAGTGCAAACCACGCCCACTCATATCGTATCCCGCCCACCTCCTCTGGAACAGTCCTAGTAGTGGAAAAAGTATTCAATTGCTTCTAGCAACTAGCAATTCATCGAACTAGTTTGGTTGAAAACTGCATTCCTACAGTCCACTTATTTTTTTGCTTTTTTATTTCTTTTTATTTTTATTTATTTATTTATTATTTCCATTTTTTAGATCTTACGATACATCGCTTCGCCCTGAGGAGCTTGTCAAAGTGCCTACAAACCCATTTGCGGAGCAAAACCACGGATGAACTTAAAAACTTCCAAATTTTACCTTCAACCCTCCTCAACTGTAAAAGCACGTTTATATTCCATTCCCTGGGCAACTGACATACAAAAAAAGGGCATGAATTCATTCACAAGCAGAAGGTCGACCTTGAATATCGTTCGTGAATCACTCCCCATGGCCATAAATCACCGTAGTCCCGAGAGAACTTCGAGGAAGAAACTTTTTTCAACTAAACCGTTCCGTTGACATAAATGTGAACGTATTCTCTACCATTTATAAGTTAATACAGACAGGTTGGGTAGGTAACAATCGAGATTACTGCATGAATTGTCGCCCACGACTGCAACATTTATCTATTACAGTGACTCACCTACTCATAGTTTTTTTTCAATCGATAACAGAAACAGAAAATAGAGGTAGTAATAGTTGGCAATATTTCTCTGCCGTTCAGGGTTTTCATTCGGAACTATTTATCAAATCAGCGCCCTGATGTTGCGACGCCATCGTCGGCTTCAGAGGCCAGAATTCATCTATTAAACCAGCTAATCAGTAATGATTGAAGCTTGGATGCGGAAAAATCAAAGGAATGGGAAAGATTCTAGGGAAGACGTACTGAAGCTTGAAATTTTACAGAATCTTCACTTCTTCTTTATGTCAATTCAAAAACAGAAAAATAGACATTAGGCCCTCCTGGGGTGTGGTGCAGTAGGAACGAAATTGTCGCGTTGCCGCGAGAGAGACGCCCCGCGCGAAGAAATGTAGCAGAGTGCAGCAGCAAGTAAAAAACTCAGGAACAAAAGAACTAACAATAGAATCATGCCATAAGTAATAATTCCATAGCGATTGAACTGTATGAAGAACGCTATGACTGTTATAACGAGGCAAATAGCCCGCGACAGCCGCGTGCGGCGGATCGATTACATAGGACCGTTCCTACTGCCAGTCTCGCGCCCTCCTGTATGAGTGGCAGTTCAGAGTTACGTACTGGTCAGCTTCCGCCAACAGCTGAAGAGAAGATCAAAGAGCTTTCTAGCTTTTTCCATAATGAAAAGTTGATTGCGAATTTTTACTCTCATCGAACTGTTTGGGGAGGGCAGAGGTAGAGTAGTGGTATGTGTCACACTATAACATGCATGGTCTAGGGACCAAATCTAGTATTGATAAGCTCACAGCACAGCGACGCCTTCCATTCTTCCCAAGTCTGCTTTTGGTGCCAAACTCGTCTGGAAAAAAAAGACCTACTTGCACGTCTACTTTCCACAGTAGATCATTCCATGAGACACATAAGCTTTCAAACTCACTACGATTCTGAGTCAAAATTGAACGCGTGGTGCATCCCGAAAACGATAATGATCAAATCGAAAGTTTCTGGTACTATCATACTCATTCACCTTTACATCTTACTATATGCTTCCATTACAGTCCAGGACAGTGCCAGTTACAAGGGTTAGAGTTGAAGAGAGAAGCAAACTAAGTCAGCAATTAGGAAGCAATGGCAGCTTGCTTCCCTTTGTGTGATGCAGGATTGTGAAGGAAATGGAGAGTCCAACTTGTGGGATTGTTTTCATTCATGTTAGAGAGAGGAGATATAAGGAATGTCACCGGCGGAAAAAAATGTCTGAGTCAATGTCTCAGCCTCTGGAACCTCTGGAAGACTTTGCCTGGCGGCCTGAGCTTCCATCCTTCAAAGCCATACTAATGGGGTTAGCTTTAAAGCAGTCTTTGAGGTAGATGGCGAGTGTTAGAATGGAATGACATGAAGCGCTCTGTGACAGCTAACCATGGCACGCAACGGGTCTGACATCTTCTCCCCGGGGAACGGAACTTACGTGCGTCCAAGGATGCGCGCGGCACATTGCGCGGCGAAGTGCGTGGTGATTTGGATGACCTTAGCGCCTATCATTGGGGCCCAAATTTGAAGTAGAATAGTTTGGTAGGATCGGCTAACCGCACTCAATTACTGTACTTCAAAATTGTGCCCCGATACTAGGCGCCAGAGTTGTTCGAATCGCCACGATCTTCGTCGCGCAATTTGCCGCGTGCATCCCCGGACGCGCGTATGTACCCATACCCCTTCTCCCCAAACAGCGTGTCGCGCTCGCAATCGCGCGCTATGGAGGGAATGATTTGGAATCGCAATGAAAGGATACGGAAACCTTTTCCACCGAGGAACCACCGGCTGAGGGAGGCTGAGGGAAATCGGGGATAAGTTTTGTTACCCGCACGCAACCAAGAAATGACATGCAGCGAGACAACTAGATAAGAATCGCCATGCGCCGGGTGAGAGTCCCTCGTGTTGCAGTGCTTTTGAAGGAGTCAAAACATCCTACTATATATAACGCGCTAAGTGTGTCTGTTGGTTTGTCTGTGTGTGTGTGTGTGTGTTTGACCGGAAATTCATAACTCCGGACCCCGTCGACCTAGAGAGTTCAAATTTCGTAGGTGTAAGGGGGGCAGGATGGGAACACTAATGGTGGGCGGCGGTGCCGGACTCCGCCCACAGGGGGCGGGGTTTGTGCGAAATAAACGTTTGAGCGCAAATTCATAACTCCGGTTCCCGTCGACCTAGAGAGTTCAAATTTGGTAGGTGTAAGGGGGGTAGGATGGGAACACTAATGGTGGGCGGTGGTGCCGGACTCCGCCCACAGGGGGCGGGGTTTGTGCGAAATAAACGTTTGAGCGTAACTTCATAACTCCGGTCCCCGTCGACCTAGAGAGTTCAAATTTTGTAGGTGTAAGGGGGCAGGATGGGAACACTAATGGTGGGCGGTGGTGCCGAACTCCGCCCACAGGGGGCGGGGTTTGTGCGAAAAATCGTAGCTGCAGTTCCCGTGGACCTAGAGCGTCCAACTTTGGTAAGATTACCCAAGATAGGATGGGCACGCTTATAATGGGTAGCAGGATTGAGCTCCGCCCACAATGGGCGGGGTTTGGGCAGAAATTCATAGCTCCTGTTCCTGTGAACCTTGGAAGTTCAAATTTGGCATGAGCACAGGAGACAGGATAAAAGCACTCATGGTTGGTAGCAGGACCGGACTCCGCCCACAAGGGGCGGGGTTTGCGTGAAAAACTTAAACTTGGACATATAGCGTTCAAATTTGGTAGGGGTACAGGCGGCAGGATGGGAACACTCATGGTTTGTGGCAGGACCGGACTCCGCCCACAAGGGGCGGGGTTTGTGCGGAAAATCGTAACTGCAGTTCCCGTGGACCTAGAGCGTCCAAATTTGGTAAGATTACCCAAGATAGGCTGGACACGCTTATAATGGGTAGCAGGATTGAGCTCCGCCCACAATGGGCGGGGTTCGGGCAGAAATTCATAGCTCCTGTTCCTGTGGACTTTCGAAGTTCAAATTTGGCATGAGCACAGGAGACAGGATAAGAGCACTCATGGTTGGTAGCAGGACCGGACTCCGCCCACAAGGGGCGGGGTTTGTGTGAAAAACCTAAACTTGGACATATAGCGTTCAAATTTGGTAGAGGTACAGGCGGCAGGATGGGAACACTCATGGTTGGTGGCAGGACCGGACTCCGCTCACAGGGGGCGGGGTTTGTGCGAAATAAATGTTTGAGCGTAAAGTTATAACCTCTGTCCCAGTGGACCTAAAGCGCTCAAACTTGGTAGGAGTACAGGCTGCAGCATGGGAACACTTATGTTGGGTGGCGGAGCCGGACTCCACGCACGGGGGGGCGGGGTTTGTGCGAAAAATCGTAGCTGCAGTTCCCGTGGACCTAGAGCGTCCAACTAAGATTACCCAAGATAGGATGGGCACGCTTATAATGGGTAGCAGAATTGAGCTCCGCCCACAATGGGCGGGGTTTGGGCAAAAATTCATAGCTCCTGTTCCTGTGGACCTTGGAAGTTCAAATTTGGCATGAGCACAGGAGGCAGGATAAGAGAACTCATGGTGGGTGGCAGGACCGGACTCCGCCCACAGTTTGGCTAGAAATTCATAACTCCTTCAGGGGCGGGGCTTGCAGAGAAATGTCAAAATGGACCTAGAGCGACCAAACTTGAAAGAATACAGGAGGCAGGATAGGAACATCGATGGAAGGTTGCAAGGCGAAACTCCGCCCTAAAAGGCTGGGCGTGAATAAATACTATTGATTCGGACCCAGACCGTTGAAACTCGAGGACGCAAGGAGTCGGCTGGGAACATTGATGGTAGCTAATATAGTAGACTCAGCCGCGATGAAGTATCTGAATACTTTTTTCTCTGAGTAATTGCATTTGTGATGTTATGCGATGTTCTATTTGGACTCAGCGAAGATGGCTTACAGAAAGAATCGCTCATGACTCGGAGCTAATACTGAGGGTGTAGAGCTTTCAAAGAAAAAGGAGAATCCGAAGTGTTATTTACGCATAGCAAATTTCTCACAGGAAGGAGGAACGCCCGGCGTAGCCGGGCGAACCCATAAGAAGGAGGGAAGCCCGGCGTTAGCCGGGCGGCCCGATTACAAAGAGACGAGACGACCCAGCTCAGTCATCTCTTTCTGCACGATAGAGAAAGAACCAAGCAATAGTCATTAGCATAAGCATTTTTGAGCCATGCATTCGACTTCTATTTACACAGTAACTCTAGCTGTAGCGCAGGCAGGCGGTGTGTGGAGATATGTGATCCAGGAAAGTAAGAGAGCCACTAAATCGTAGGAAGGAGGGAGGAGTAGTAGTTCAAATGTTTTTTTGACTCAATCCGTAAACGATACCATCTTCTGGGGCTATGAATTGACTTATAAATTGCTCAATTGAGACGAAGGGCTTGATGCCAAAAACTCGGGTGCGCTTCGTTGCGCGCGTCCGTCAAAACTAGGTCACGCCGCAGCCGTCGCATGCGACGAATTAGCCCGCGGTCTTCGACAAACATCGCAGTTGTCTCTGGGGCATACGATTTGCGCTTGGTCCACGGCAGTCAGCCAAAGCGAAGATAACACGGACAAACGCAAATCATTAGCTCCTCTGTCACTTGTTGGTACTGTAATGTCATGTCAAGACCTCAGTTGGGGAGCGCCGCGCGCGAAGTGGGCGGGGTGACCTACTTTCAACGGACGCGTGCAACGGACGTTCTCCCAAAAACTCAAATAGAATACGTGAATAGTGACGCAGAGAGAGTGCAAGTGATTAAGTTTCTTTGATAGAGCTCAAGCCACGACATTTTCCAAACCCAAAAATCGATATTCTCGATCGATTTCGATGGTATTCTATCAGATTCTCATCCGATAAACTTCGACTCATTGACCCCGGTACAGATCTTACCAAGATCTTACGTCTTACTATTTAAAATCAAAATCATTGCGATTACTTATACTCCTCCCTTTAGAAGTCAGCATGTTGGCTTTGTGTTGAAGAAATGCAATCACTTCTCCTTCAATCCGGCTTGGGCACATATTCTGATCCACTAAAATGACCAACGAAAAAAACAAGTAAATAGGTATATAAGCAAAAAATAAACAAACGAGGTCACAATGCAAGCCATTCTGCTCATCTCAGTCTAGCCCCGTTAGCTCGGTACAGGAGATAGGGCTGTTCCGGACATGTCCCCTCCACCCCTTCCAGCCCTCCCCCTAACGAACAAATGAACAAATACAACGATTTTTTTCGATTACACAAATAATGCAAAGAGCATTTTATAAGCAGAATGTACTTTCAAACAATTTAACAGAACTAAATAGTGTCAGCACGTGCCTCGAGAACGATTCAGCCGGCCCACGTGCTGTCACTGTGCCGATTCAGCCTTTTTTTTTCTTAGTTTTCGCAAACGAAACTGTTTAGTAACGACGCAAAAATTACCGAACCAGAACAATAATCAGCTAGAACTGTACAGAACTGCCTTTCACTGTCACTACGGGTCAAGACAAGTTGTTTGAGCCTCCTACATGGATTCCCTTGGGAGTGGTGCACCCTCTGCAATGCCGGTGAAACCGTTCCAAGATACACACGATACAATCTTAAAGCCTTCATAACGCCCTGACTAGGCCATTTTCCGACCTGATAGCGCCAGATTTGGTATAAGAGGGGGCCTCGAATTCATCCTATGAGGAAATCTCAGCAACCATTTTTATCGTGAACTGTGCTTTTAGTCACAGGATAATCAATCACGTTGAAGCCAGAGCGGTACAGTTTGCCGGTTTTTTTGCTGTCTCTAGGGCACATCTCGTCCTGCAACGAATTTTCCGTGCGTTCAGGATCATCATTACAGCCAGGCAACAGGTGATAATTTTGACGGCAGCAAGTCGCACTATTATAGTACTCCTGTTAGTCATTATATAGGAATGATAGAGTGTGGAATCATGTACCGAAACTGCATGCCGAGCTCACTTGAAGCTCCCACAGCATGTCGTAATGAGCAGTATAAGTGTAACACTCAAATTTTCATTGCATTATTACGGTAGCTGCTGCGAAACCGCTGCCGCGTGCACATCCACGACCGTGAGAATCCGGAGAGAAAGCCCGCCATTCGGCATGATACGATGTGGAATATCGTATCACCCATGTCAATCAGTTTTGATGGTCGGACCTTCTGAACTCGAATTTCTTGAATGGTAAGGAACTACACAAAGTATCCTATTTGGAACTGAAAGGCACAGTACACGATAATTTTGAGGCACCCTTTTGTGGTCCGGGAACTTCTCCCCTGACACGGCGTCGCACACGCCGCACCCGCCGCCTATCGCAGGATTGCGATGGAAGATTGGAGCGCGCAATTTGTGAGGTAGGGAGTCCTTTAATTATTTGAATTGACTGGCCGCTCTTCTCAATTCCAATGCGGTCTTGATCGTCGTTTATATAGGAGGAGTCATTTTAATTGATCAAGTCTAATAAACATAAAAACTAAAAAGAAACAGAAGAAAAACGATAAAATCCAATGAAAAAGCAAGCCAGTCGAGGAAAAATATCGCGTCCTATCGATTGGCGGGAGGCGGGGAGAGTACGGTAATTGCAGGGACATTTGCCGCATGCCGCAAGGGAGAATGCCACGATAGGGGAGAAGTTCCGTTACCCCCTTTTGTTTAACTCTTTACATGGAAGGGGTATCTGGGCGAGATTTTAGTTGTTGCAATTCCGCAAAGAGCAGACTATATCAAGGGAGAACTGTCCAGAACTGCCTTTTACTGACACTATAGGTCATGACAAGTTGCTTGAGTCTCCTACATGGGTTCCCTTGTGAATAGTGCAGCCTCTACAACAATGCCGTTGAAACTGGTCCGCGTATACATAGGGGACAATCTTTGATCTTTTATAACGCCCTGTGTAGGCGGTTTTCCGACCTGACAGCACAGATTTATTATAGCTGGATACCTCTTGAGCCATTTTTATAACTGTTCCCTTAACAACTATTTTAGCTATTCATTTACTATTCGCTACAACAGATATACTTCATCGTGGAATATCTATTTTTGGATATCGATTTCATAGGTTGTTAAGTAGAGGAATGTGCCGTGGAGTGTACTGAAAGTGTTCAATGCACGATGTGTTCTGACGATTTTCGCTTACCAATGAGCAAGCAAACATTTGCAAACACCACGTGACCGGTTCCCATTTGCAAACATCTGTTCGACCAAAAAAAAAAGGACAAAAAAACGTAAATGGCCTTCTTTGCAATTCCAATCTTGAAGAGCCCAAACATAATTTCCACTGAGCCTTACTCTTGACCTCCAGCCAGGACCTTGAACACTGGTAAGCGAGTATTTGGCATATATTGTATAACCACTATTGCAAATGATATCAGTGGTATGTGTCTTCATCTCCCACAAACACTTGGTCGTATTAATCTGACAGGAACGAAAGTTCAGAATGGAAATTCGGGTATTACAGTCACTGCGGTGTAGTGATATGCACGCAGAACTTTGAAAAGTCTACGGCATAACTACATTTGGATGCTCAGGTCTCAATTTCGGCCTGCTTACCATCCACTGAACTAAGGACCCTGGGCAAATCGACCAGCAAGAGGGTCGTAAGCCATTTGGATGCGTTGCATTACTACCACAAGGTTGATTTAGCAGCCATAGCCTGATTACGAATCTGGCCGGTGAATTTTTGTTTCCGTTTTAAGTCGTAACTAGATGAGATGAAATATTCGTATAAAGGCACAGTTCATGATAATCATGAGGTACCCTATTTAGATTGAAAAGCGGAAGTGTTGATGTAGAGGAGTACTTCGGTGACGAAGAAAGCGAGAAAATCCGTTTACTCCAAGGCTCTTCAAAAGTAATAGAAGTGGAGGTTGTACGAGATCACCGTTACGGTAATGGCATGTAAAAGGTGTTTGGACGAGATTTAACTTGCTCTTATTGCTCAAAGAGATGAGTAAATCAAACCGAAATCGTCCGGAACTGCTTTCCACTATCGCCATGGGTTATGACAAGCTGTTTGAACTTCCTTCATGGACTCTCTTGATATAGCCTCTACAAAGCCGTTGAAACTCGTCCGCGATGGGTGCGGCATTCACACGATACAATCTATGGCCCCTTATTGTGCCCTATCCGTGACGTTTTCCGACCTTATAACGGCAGGTATGGTATAAGGGGGAAGAGTCGAACTTATACCATAGGGGAATCTCAGAAACCATTTTTATCGTGAACGTGCCTTTAACCCCAGAACGACTAGATTCCGCTTGCCCAACTCAGCTAATCAGTTAGATGTCTTTTACCCCTTGCCGCATATTTTGTGAGTTGAAGGGTAATTGTGTGAGTAATCATGTGTATGCCTTCGATGTTACAGTTCGAAAAAAAGCGCCCTGGTAAAAGCCAATACAGCTGTTCACTCTCAATCTCGAAAACATTCAGGAACACAGAAGATGTCCTTCATCTCCCTCACCATTTCGGCTTGTACAGCTGGGACTGGTTGCTGTCATAGTCCCTTGTTTACAACTGAATCTTGATCGATACCGCCGGACGAGCTTGCGGACTATGAAAGTAGCCACTAAATGAAATGGGACCTCGCAGGTTGAGAGGTGATGGGGCCTGACACGATTACCCGAAGCGCACGATGGATTGGCTCTGAGATCGACGACCGATACAGCGCCACCTAGCCATAAACAGACGAAATTGACACCACTTTCGTGCATATCATTTGACGATTTGCTGACTACTCCGAATAACCCTCCCTCGTAAAAGATAAATAGTGTCGAAGGGCGACGACTACACTGTACCTTCGCCCGACTATTAACATTTTATTTGCTTTGTTGAAGTTCCTTTCGGGCGCCTCCATCGATGGTACTCAGAATCGGTGAAACTAGAAATCGCTCTATTGTTTTCAGAAATGACATATGGAATAGCGGTGAGGGAGAGGGTGGGTATAGAGGGAAAGGAAGGGGCTGGGAAGGAAAAGGGGGATGGGGAGGGGAGTGTTCTAATTGAACTAGTCTGGGAGGAAAAACTGGTAAACAGTGGGCTCGGGTTCGAGTAAACATTTTTGAAGCTTCGTGAAATATGTTTGTTTCAAGGATCGCCCACAACCCCGTTATCACATCACTGTGGTGCATGGGACTATCGAAACCATGCAGGAACACTTGAAGCATCAAAACAAACCTTGTTTACAACTTAAATAGATAAAAATTGAAAACACTGAAGGAATTCTGATAAAGACTGATAGTGGAGAGCGAGGGATTGTCTGGATTTTCCTCAGGAATCGATAAAGCTTGTTAGTGGGCGTGAAAAATAACCTCACGTGGGTGGTCGATGATGTCTGGGATGATGCAATTCCAGCGTGCGAAAGGGAAATAGAGCTTCAAATACAAATTTAGCATAATATTCGGAAAATGATTTGTTAGAGTGGATGTACAAACACCTAATCAAGCAGTTAGCGCCCTATTTTAGTTCTTTGTCAAGAAAAGCTTCCCAGACACCAAAACATACAATATCCCTTAAGGAGGCACCTCTCCCTTCTTAATCACAACTTTCTCAGGAGTCCACGAGTCAAATAGGAGAAAATAACGGGGAAAACAAAGAAAAACAACTTTTCAGAGCAATTTTTCTTAGTAGTTCAGTAATTCCGAGGTTTTTATGAGGGAGATTTCATGAGAAGGAACGAAAAGGAAGAACAGGCATGACCTTGAGGAAGTGACAACAGGATACAGAAGAGGGGATGCTTCGGAAAGCACACATGTGCCTCTGCACGGTGGGTGGAGCAATTCAGAGACAGCACGTGGCGGAATGGCCTGCAGCCGAGCGGGGTCGCCTCCAACGGCGCTCGCCGTCTGGCCGTCTCTCCGACGGCTTCCCTACTGACTCACTCTCGCTCTTTCGGAACACATCGATGGAAAAGCCTCAGCGCTGACTCGTCGCCTCGATTGAACAGCAATTCACTCTTCGCTCGATCCCGAAACTAAAGCACAGACTACATCAGACAACGAATTTTGGGGTTGCGCCATGCATCCGACATCGTCGTAGCTTGTGAATGATCATTTAGGTAGCTTAAGGTCATGGGATGATTAAGTAGCCGTTTCAATTCTAAAGCGTGCGCTTCGCTCGAAATTTTTTATTCAAAGAAATGAATGACTCAGCCTGGTTGAAATTAATTCACGGTCCAACCTAAGAAAGATAAGTTTTAGCAAAACTACCTGTTTTTATCCCACATAAGCGCTCGATGCCAAGCTTCCCTGAGCTGTTTGAACCCGAGGTCTTGAAGAAACGATATCGAATTGGTACTTTTGGAAGGCAATACCTGTCTACCTACTGCTGCTCTTGCTACATTCCTTCGCGCGCGACGCCGCTCTCACCGCGACGCGGCCATTTCGTTCCTAACGCACCACACCCGTTGGAGCGCATACTGGAAGCATATCATAAATGGTGAATATCGACCGGAGTTCATGCCAGAGACTCCATCCTCTAAGCTTCTGTGAATCATCTTCGGAAAAATGATGCTCTAGCTGATAAGCGTGGGATCTGAGCAACATTGAAGGTTATCAAGTCCTTCATATATGTGTGCCGACGATGCTCCTTATAAAATTGAAGAGGGATATATCCGTTAGGGATTTGAGCCCACACTTGAGCTCAAAACTACAGCTCCCGTACTCACTGCAAGGCTAACTGGTAACAAAAGCTGATTCGTCGGCTTTGATCGATTCAGAATTATACCATTCATCCTCATGGCCGTCGAAGAGGTGATTGAAATGTTTCCGTTTCAATAGGCCTGACGGAGTGATGAAAGCTCCAACCCTGAATATTTCGGTTCGGTCGTTTATTATGTGAACCATTTGTCATAATTGCCCTAACGTCCCTCTGAAGAGCGTTCCGTCGTATGCAAGTTCGTTCATAGCAGAAGAACAAGTACTTACCATAGAGAATATGAGCGCCATGAGAGCACAGGAAAACACGCCCACGCTACAGCAACGAAAAGGAGCCAGACAATCTGTGAGGAGGGCCAGAGCCAGCTGCCCCCTTGAAATTTGGTATTTATTAGAATCTTCTAAACCGAAACAACTGAGGGTTCAACGTCTTTGATTTTGTCGTTCATACCAGCTTTTGTGATCTTGGAAGCTCGATTTGTAATCAACGGCAGACCCATGCCTCTGGGACTTAATTTAGTAGTATCAACGGGTGAAGTGTGAAAGTTAAACTCTCAAAGCACCTTTCCCTATGCTTCACACCAAGGAAAAATGAAAAATCAAGGGTAGGTAATATTCCCAATTGTACAAGATTAGTAACGGGAAGAAGTATTGCGAGAAGCATTGGATGTGGGGTTTTGTAGCCAAACTGCCTACTTCGCACTCTCAATCGGATCGGAGGTCGGAGGTGTTAGGATAAGATTTGGGATTTATTTATGAAGAATATCAGATCGACAATGACCCAGTCTCCCATCCTCCGGGGTTGGTTAATTGGTACCAGACCCATCTGCGAGGATAGAAGCATTGATTTGTAAATCGCTTGGCCACCGTAGTGCACTGTGTCAACCACATATGCATTCAAAACGCCCCTACGATTATGATTGGAAATTGAATGCGAGGCACATCTCAACAATGGAATTGATCAACGCCAAAGTTGCCGTCCTTGCCCTTAACTCGGAATTTTCATGGAGGTAGAAAAGGCGTTCGTTAATGCACTATCGGTAATTCAGCTACTTCTTTTCACTGGCCGGTTCCGCATTCAGACCCATTACATCACTATTGTCGTGCCTTCCGTTCGACTTCACAGGATGCCGCTCACCTCGGTCCCACCGGGAAGGTACAGTACGGTGCAGAGGCCGAGAGAACGCCACGTGGTTTTGTTTGGAAACGGATTCTGGCCGCTTATGACATCACGACTGCATCATTCATTCTCGTCGCCGTCGAAGAAGCCTGGTCGTCTTCGTTTTCTCGTGTGCATTCAGTCAACACCGCCGATAACAGCCCCAGACGAATCCGGAATACCGTTCTACTGTCATCTATTGTTGGTGCAATTGCTGTCGTTGCAAGGAAGATCTGGGGAATTGGTTCGTAGCTGAGGATGGGCCTGGAAGCAGCAGTAGCGCAAGGAGATATGGAGGATTGAGTGGCCCGACTTAAGAGTGAACCAGTACCAGCTGTAGGTTCGGAGTAGTTTAATGTATGTATTTGTTTTTATATATTTTGATGGTATTCGTAGTAGTCGTGGGCAGCAGTATTTACTCGCATTCATCGTAACCATTTTTCCTTTTATTCGTATATTCGTATGTAATAATAAGTTCATCTATCCATGTGCGCTTAGAGTACGTGGAGTGTAAGAACACCTTGTGTTCATCGTGGGACGCTGGGATGACGACATCGCAGGCCCTTATGAGGATCTCACGTCTTTAAAGGCACAGTTCACGATAAAAATGGTTTCTAGGATTCCCCCATAGGATGAACTTGAGGCTCCGCGTATACCATGGCTGGCACTGTGTATCCTCGGACGAGTTTCACCGGCTTGTAGAGGCTGCACCGACACAAGGGACCCCAGTAGGAAATTCAAACTTTTCATGACTCATAGTGACAGTGAAAGACAGTTCTGTGCAGTCCTGGCTTGATGTAATCAGCTCTTTGTGCGACTGCAATAAATGAAATCTCGACCGAATACCCCTTCCATGTTATTTCCGTCATGACAATCTCGTCCAACCACTATTTTCCCTACTTAGCCATATTTTTCTCGGAATCGGCAAATTTTCCCGCTTCCTTCACTACCAACGAACTTCTCCCAATCTATACTTTCGGTTTTCGAATAAAAACGGTTACCTCAAAATTAACGCGAACTGTGCCTTCAAGGCAGCTCGGTGCTGGACGAACAACCCCAGCGCACTGCGAAGGACGGTAAGGGCACCAGGGCAGCCAAGACCTACCATGTCCGTGTGAGAGATGGTCCCAAGCATTAGCGAGTGGGCAGAAGACCTCGGCCAGTTTAATCACGCCGCCTCGGTCGCCCTACCGAGCAATCACTGATGCAGAAAGGCCTCGGCGGGACGGCCCCGACGGTACGACCACTTTTAACTGTTCAACTGAGTCATTCAACCGTTCAAGTGCGAGGTAGCTGTTGCCACGCCGATATTTGAATGTGATGCAAACAGGCAAACGATTCAGTTCTGGAGGTTGGTCATTCGAAGTCAGGAACACAGGCACGAAAATCCAGTCCGGCACTCGGCTCTTACAGTAATCCGGCACGTGTTAACACGTAAATTTTTACCCGTCACATATACGACGCGTCGAAAAGAGGCTTTGGGCAAGGACACGGGGGAGGGTGATGGGGTAAGCCAGGGGGTTACTGTAAGAGCCGAGCGCCGGACTGAGTTTTCGTTTTAGTATCAGGAACAGCGATGGTGGCGAAGTCCGTTCCTCCAAGGGGTGCCACTGGGAACTGCCCACCCTGTGGGCTCAGCTGACCACGGACATTCGAATGCAGGCGACAGGCCCCGTGACAGGCCGGCCTACGAACACCCCAGTCACATCAAAAATGTTAATGTCACTTAAAGAATCTCGATGTAATGCTACGGCGTCCGCGGGAGCCGACGCGCACTTGCTAGGCCCGGTGAGTGTGAAAAGTATGCGAGGGTCTCCGGTGCAAGGACGGCATCGGGGGGCAACTAGGCTAGTCCAAAAGTCGCGCAACGTATGGAAGACTCGCGTTGCGACGTTAAATGTTGGCACATTAACGGGACGCTCGTATGAGTTAGCAGAAGCACTAGAGCGTCGAAAAATTGATTTCTGTGCCGTGCAGGAAACGAGGTGGTCCTGCTGCAAGTCGAGGGACATTGGCCACGGCTTCAAAGCCGTTCTCTGTGGTGGACCCAAAACCACCAACGGAGTTGGCATAATTGTCTCTGAAAGGTTTCGTGATTCGATAGTGGGCGTGGAGCGCTTCGATGATCGCCTAATGAAGATCATTGTGGTCATCGAATGCCAAAAGTACCATTTCTTCTCAGCGTATGCTCCACAGGCTGGATGCTCCGAACAAACCAAGGACAAGTTCTGGAACCTGCTAGATGAAAAAACAGCTGAAGTACCGTTACAGGAAGCACTAATTGTCGCGGGTGATCTTAATGGTCATGTAGGAGCTACTAAAGACGGTTATAGCTGTCATGGTGGTTTTGGATATGGGTCACGTAATACTGATGGTGAGCGAATTCTTGAATATGCAGATTCGCATAATCTCGTCATTGTAAACACGAAATTCCGTAAGCGTGACTCTCATCTCATTACCTTCTATAGCGGTGAAAACAGAACACAAATCGATTTCGTCCTTGTCAGGCACCGCGATCAGGGACTCGTAACAGACGCGAAGACAGTACCTTATAAAACGGTCGCTACACAACATCGACCGCTGATTTGTACGCTAAAGATCGCCCCGCCGAAAACAAAATTCGCCGAAAGGTGTGGGCCAGCGAGAATCAAGTGGTGGCGACTAAAGGAAAAAGAAAAAGAATCGGCCGTCGTCTCCCGCATTCTATTACCGGCGGTAACGACTGTCGATGAAACTTGGAAGAGTGCTGTCGAAGCGATAACCCGGGTTGCACGGTCGGAGCTCGGCATGACCAAGCCTGGACGACGAAAGATTGACAAACAAACATGGCTGTGGACGGATCATGTCAGGGATAAAGTACGTGAGAAGAAAAAGCAATACCACGCATTCCTCTCGGAAAAGACAGCCGATAATTGGCGGCGCTATCAGATCGCGAAGAAAGAGGCGAAGAAGGTCGTTGCTTCTGTGAAGGCAGCTCATTTTGCCGAATTGAACGAGAAGCTCGAGTCTCGCGACGGTGAGCGGTATGTTTACCGACTCGCAAAGACCCGCCATCGCCAGACCGAGGATATAGAAAGGTTCTTCGGCATAAATGACGAGAATGGTCATCTCCTGACGGACCGCAAGCAAACACTGAAACGATGGCGAGAGTACTTCGAAAACATCTCGACAGTCGAATTTGCTCATCCCGCCATCCCTTGCGCTCCGCCAGTATACGGCCCTGTCCAGAAGATAACCGTGAGGGAGACAATTACGGCTATGAAGAGGATGAAATCAGGCAAAGCAACTGGTCCTGACGACTTAGCAGCGGACCTGTGGAAATCGAAATGCTGGAATCCTGCAGGGTGGTTGACGGACTTCTTCAACCAGGTCGTCGCAGAGAAGAAGGTGCCTAAGAGCTGGCAACAGAGCACGACGATCCCTATCTGGAAAAAGAAGGGCAGTCCCGGAGACTGCGCTTGCTATCGCCCAATTCGCCTGCTCTCGCACAGCATGAAAATCTTTGAGCGAATTGTGGACAGTCGTATCCGCGACATCGTCGAGCTGACCACCAATCAATGTGGTTTTGTGTCTGGTTGCAGCACCATTGATGTCATACACGCCACTCGCCTTCTACTAGAAAAGCATCGCGAAAAACGAAGACCGGTACATCTTGCCTTTCTAGACTTGGAAAAGGCTTTCGACCGCGTTCCGCGTGACGTTATATGGTATGCCTTACGACAGCATGGCGTTCCCGAAGAGCTTATTGAGTGGATGCGCATCCTTTACACTAGCCCAAAGAGCCGAGTGCAAACGGCAGCGGGCATATCGACGGATTTTTCCATCTCCGTCGGAGTACACCAGGGCTCTGCGTTATCCCCGCTACTTTTTGTTGTCGTCATGGATGCCATTACAAAAGACCTCCAGAAGCCGGCTCCATGGACGCTTCTTTATGTCGATGATGTGATGCTCGCCAGCGAAGACAAAAGCGAACTCGAGTCACAGGTGCAGACCTGGTCCGACCGTCTGGCTAGGTTCAGGCTCAGGTTAAACGTTAAAAAGACTGAGTACTTGACAACTGATTCGAGCGAGCCAGGCTCTATCAAGATCAATGGCACTGAGCTCACACGGACAACAACCTTCAAGTACCTTGGATCGGCAATTGCGTCTGACGGCAGCCTGGGTTTTGAAACGAATTCTCGCGTGAATGCAGCGTGGTTGAAGTGGCGCTCAATGACTGGCGTACTCTGCGATAAGAACATCCCTGAGCGTCGTAAATCAAAAATCTACAGAACCGTCATCCGGCCCGTCGCGATTTACGGCGCCGAGTGCTGGCCTACGACCAAAGAAGTAGAAGCTCGTCTCAGTGTGATGGAGACCAAGATGCTGCGTTGGACAGCCGGAGTAACACGACTAGACCGCATAAGTAATGACGCCATCAGGAAGCGATTCGGTGTAGCGCCCATTGTCGATAAAATGCGCGAAGCCCGACTCCGCTGGTATGGCCACGTTCTCCGCGCGGATGAAGGCAGTGTTCGTAAGATCGGTCTCAACCTAGATGTGTCCGGAAAGCGGCCTAGGGGGCGCCCAAAGCAGCGACGGCTCGATACGTTGCACGAAGACCTCAAAACGGTTAACATCCACCCCGATCAAGCGTTTAATCGGGAGAAGTGGCGTCAACATATCAGAAAAGCGGACCCCGCCTACATGCGGGACAGGCGCTAAAGAATAAGAAGAAGAAGTATCAGGAACAGCGATCTTTTGACAGTGTTCAGCCGAATTTTCGATCACTGAAGAGGCTTTGTGCATGATCTGACAACAGAAATCAGAAGCCTTCCCTCTTCCCAGCTCAATGGCTCGAGTACAGTATCCCATCTGAATTAGCACTTACAACAGTCTTGGGAATGTTCACAAACGTGGACATCCACAGCCTAGTAAAATAGTGACGGCGTCGATTAAAAAGCGCAAAGTGCAGCTACGTCCTTGCCTTCTACTCCTCGACTATTTTGAAAAACTGAACTCATTTCGACTCCTCTTTTTCGAAATAGTGTTTCTGTGAGTGGCACATTTCCGAGAAGAGGGTCTTCGTTAGCTGAAATTCTATTGCTCGAGTGGAACCTTTTCAGACACTGCGCCTTTGGTCTCCATTTCTTTTTCTCGTCGTTGATAATTCCAATAATGAGGACAACATCAAATCCTTTCAAAACTTTCAATTTGACGCTTTGGTTAGAATCGACCTCTTTTTTGAATGAATTTCAATAGTTTCTGAGGTTACCTATTTCTTTTATGCTTCAGGAGTTATAGAATGATGTCAGGTAGTGAGTATTTTGTAAAGATACTGTTGGCTTTTACCCGAGACCCCAGCACATTACTTTAACTTTTGTTTGAATTTAATATGCGTGGTTTGGAATGACAGTTGATATTACTTGTAGGTTTCTATAACCCATAAAAAGAAAGAAAACTTGCTTTGAATTTTTTTCGATTATGTTTCCACTGAAATGTAAGTAGTTTGTACCATAATATTCAGACCTGCGTTGGAAAACAGTGGCGATGTTTTTTTGGAACTAATGTATGTAACAGGAGTACTGGGAACTTTCTAACCTACTAGTTATGTGCTTCTCGCCCACGTGTTATATTTTAGCACCCTGATTTTCAAGTGCAAAAGCGACATTGTAATGTTCTATTAGGTTGAGTCATAAGTCCTCGGACAAATTGGCAATGATAATATTTATCTTACAATTTTTGAACGACAATAGCGAATCATTAGAAATGTGCCCTATTGGCATCGATGGTCTTCTGCCAATGCTTGGGCAGATCGTAGATGTCCTTGCTTTAGAACGCTGGGAGCTGGCCCTTGGAGAACTGCACCAGTGCCATTCTGATGTCGTTGCGGGTTTGGAAGTCCTGACCATCCAGATGACGTTGAAGATGGGGAAAAGGGTTGTAATCCGAGATATTCAAGTCAGAGGAACATGGTTGGTGTGGTAAACTTGTCCTGCCGAAATTCGTCAGCTCAGTTTTGGTCGTTCTTGCAATGTGAGGGCGAGCGTTGTCGTGCTGAAAGTACACTTTGTGCTGCTGTGGACGTGTAGCTTCGGGATTTGCCTTCAAATTCCTCAGTTGCGTAATGTAGACGTGTGCGGTCACTGTGTATCCTTCGTCTAGCAGCTCCCATTATTCGACACGGAGAGCGCTCCACCAGAATCAGAGCATAACCTCCTTGGCGTGCACGTTGGGTTTGGGGGAGTATTCTGCATGCGCATCTTTGACAATCCATTGGGCACGCCGGTGAACGTTAGACTAGAGGTTCGACTTCGCACCCCTGTACTCGAGCCACGTGTGGTGCCCTCGAGCGTGAGGAGAGGAAGCGCCTCTCCGGCGTGGCAGTCCATGTCATACTGCTTCAAAGCATGAGGCATCTATTTACCGAGTTTTCGCACGTTGTCGATTGACTTCAATTCACGAAGAACTGTGGACTGACTCCCCAAGGGTGACTGCCAGTTCACGAGTAGTTTGATACGGATCGGCTTCCACCTGGCTCCTCAGCACCTTCAAATCCAACTTCATTGAGCGTCTCGGACGGTCTTCACTTTCGACGGAATAGTCGCCCGGTGTGAACTTCTGATGCAACTTGTAAATTGTACACCTCCTGCTTGTGAACGCCCTTTATACCTCTATCGATTGCCGCGGGTTCATGGCCAGATAAAAAAATAAATATGATGGTGTTGCGGATGTGGAGTTGCGACGGCTTTAAATCATGAGGCATAGTTGCTGGAAAGAAAACAGTTAGGTGCCTTCTCTAAAATGCGTTCGGAAGAGCTTTCCATACTCTATCTAACAATGCCTCGCACGTTAGGTTGTCACTTCTTTCAAGAGTTATGATCGCTAGAAGTCATCACTACCATTTTGTCCGAGGACTTATGACTCAACCTAATATATTGAACACTTGAACATACTAACGTAGAACAGTGAAGACAGCTGCAAAGGTTTTTAAGTGGATGATGAAGATTTAATCAGATCTCATCGTTGTATATCCACGAGTGCTTATATGGACTTCTCCACTGTCAAGTGATGAACGATTATTTTATTGCTAATTGAAAATAGCCAAGTATCGATCGATCGCTATATTTAGACTCCGAAAATTTTCGGTCGAATAGTAAAGCTGAGTAGCGATATTGCTGTCAGAGCAGTTGTGCCTTTTTAAACAATAACTAATTGATTTTGCAGTTTGAGTGATGCACTCCAATGTTCCGTCTCATTCCCACTCGAACCCTCCACCACCGCATCATCATCATCACAGCAATAGACATGGACCGAAGTAAGACGATTTCGTTCCGATTCCTCTCATGTTTTTCACATTTGGACGTAAGATTTTATGGCTTTTTATGAGAAGGGTATATCTATAGGATAACATTCTTGTTCAATGGAATTGCTTGGAACATATGATTCGAGAAGTTAAACAATTCTCTCAGCAGTACACTCTTTTGTTTAGTGAAATCACTCGAAAGCTTTTATTGCAGTCCAAAGTTAGAAGAGTTTTTCCCGAAGCTTCTCTCCAAACCATTTCATGATTCCGCAAATCTCCGTTATCGAATGCTCGAAAAAAAAATTTTTGATCTTTTTTATTTCTTCGGCTTCATCGCCTAAGTTGACATTCCTTCAATGGCACAGATTACGAGAAATATGTGTGTGCACATCTAAGGTTTATTCATTATAAGATTGATAGCTAAGTACATGCCTTCACTGTAGGGAAACATTGATATTCTTTGTCAAAAAAAAAGAAAGATCTATTCATCTATATATTGACCAGAGATAACCCACATACCTGGTTACTTTGATGAACATGTAGTTATCTTTCAGGCTGAATATTCGGGTTACTTAGAAACGCAGATACTTAATCGTTATCTTGGTATATCTGAAAGTTGTACAAGCGACATTAAGTAAATAAAAATCAAAGGGGTGTTCGGGATGCATGGGAGAGTAAGTGGGCCTTGGAAGGTGGGGTAGCGTTCGGGCGTTGCCTCCTCTTTTAAATGAAACCTAAACAAGGGAGAGCAACGTCAAAACAAGTTCAAACGGGTAATATTGTTAAATATGATTCAGCAGGTTAGAACGTGTCTAGACCTGTCTGTCTTATTCATTGAATTTACATTCAATTTTGAACCCATTTATCGGATAATCATGGACGACTTCTTTTTGGATCCAATCTTTGAGTTAGTTTATTTTCCTTTTCCCCTTATAGAAATATCACTGATTTACCCCAAATTTTCCATTTCTTACCCATCAATTTGTGTACAATTTGCCTTCGCAACTGCTTAGTTTCATGTTTTTTTTTTTCTGAGAGTCCAGAAAATGACTATTCGAGAATTGGAAAAGATTTTGTTTTTTATGCTGATTCTCCATTTTTCTTGCTAGATTTTTTTCAGTTCTCACGGGTTATCTTCATTTCCAATGTAGTAGGGCTGATTTTTGTTCTCTTCAAAATGAACTTATACGGTCACATATAATTTAAAAAGTTTGCCAGTGTTCTTCCAAACATATTGCATAGTTCTGATGAAAAAAAAAATCCCTAAAATATCAGGTATTATTTACTCAACTTTGTTATCTGCGTCTGAAATTCGCTGCTGTAGCTCGTCATCGGCAGCTCAAATGAATGGTCAAGTACAACCGCCACATCCTCCTCCTCAAATCACCCCAGAGGAAATGGCTGAAATGGATCGACAAAAAGTAAGCTCTTTTCTCTTCTCAAGTTACTCTACACTTAATCAAAATCGAATTTTTCAGGTGACACCTGCGTTGATAAAGTATGTCGAGGATTTCAGATTTCCCTATATAAGCGATGTCAGTAATTATGAGAAGCTTTTGAAAATAGGACAAGGAACTTTTGGGTAAGTTAGGGCAGTTTTATACTCTACGGCTCTTACATGCCAATCATTTCAGAGAAGTCTTCAAAGCTCGGTGTAAGAAAACCGGTAAAATGGTGGCTCTTAAGAAGATTCTAATGGAAAACGAAAAAGAGGGTGTGAGTTACTATCTAACATTGAGAATTTTTTTGCGATACTTCAGGCTTTTATCAAAGCTTTTTAGTTTCCTATCACAGCTTTGCGAGAAGTGAAAATGCTTCAACAACTCAAACATGAGAATATTACTGATCTTATCGAAGTGTGCAGCAGTAAAGGTTAGTTCTACTTTTTTCCGAACTTGCTTTATTTGGAAGTTAAATCAAACTGTTCTTGAGTTATGCCAGCATCTTGCAGCTTCTGCACATAACCGTGACCGCTCAACATTCTATTTGGTGTTTGCATTTTGTGAGCATGACCTTGCTGGCTTATTAAGTAATCACAAAATCAAAATATCGTTGGTCCACATCAAGACAATGATGAAGGTATGTTCGGTGAATCTAGTTCCACTCTGTGGTTTCAATTAATTCAATCGTTCAGTATGAGCTGACTTACCTTATTTAACAACGTTTTTGTGCTGAAATAATGTCTTTCAGCACCTTTTCAATGGTTTATGGAAGATTCACCGGTCTAAGATTTTGCATCGAGACATGAAAGCTGCTAATGTTTTGCTTTCACGTGACGGAATTTTGAAGCTAGCCGACTTCGGACTTGCTAGACCGTTTTACATGGGTATGTTGCTTTAAACAATATCCGATTTTCATTTACATCATAAGTAAGTCCTTCGTATCGGAAGTGTCCAATAGTCGGCTCTTAGAGGTTAACAATGTGCTTGTAACGGTTCCTTAAATCGAGCAGTTGAAGAGTAGAGTAATTCACTATGTTAATTCTCTTAATGGCCGTGCAAGCACATTGCAGTATTTCTGAATGTATATTTTTAGGTCACCCTCGTCAACTCTACACAAATCGTGTCGTTACACTATGGTATCGGCCTCCAGAGTTATTGTTAGGTTTGTTTACAAACACGTTCTGAAACTACAAATAATTTTGGGACAACTCTCAATGTATTAGGTTGTCGGAAAAGTATTTGCGCATTTTGGTTCCCATGTTGTGTAATCTTTGGGGATTGCTCTAGAGCCTTCACTGCTGAATATGCGTAAGTGCACGTCAATGCGCTCTCCACACCATATCTGCCGTAGCATTTCTCAACGGTTACGGCTGCAAGAAGCGCTCTCGACTCAAAGCTAGTCAGACTATCTTTTCTTCATAAGTTCAGAAAAAACGTTAATCCAAATTGAGCGACAGGGGGAATATGTGATGCGATAGGACCATTCATCGTCTCTAATAGCACGTCAAGTAGTTGGTACAAAAAGTTCAAAAATGGCCACTTTGACTGGACCGAAGAACCACGATTTAGGAGACTAGCTGAGCTCAATGATGACTATCTCCTGAAGCTGGTTGAAGAGGATTCCAGGTTTAGTACCGGTCAGCTGAAACAGGAGCTCATAGCCATCACGACACAGCAGCTGTCCATTTGCATCGCCTCGGAAAGACGTGGAGATTCGGAGATATGGATAAGTTGTGGTCTGGGTGGCCAACACCTCCGAATGAAGAGGGATTCATGCCTGAACTCGATGACTTTCCGACGCACCTTTGCATGGCTGGAAGACTTAATCACTGGCGACGAGAAGTGTGTTCCCTACTTAAACCACACGAGGAAGCGCCAGTGGCTTAGATGCGTAGAGCATGGAATCCCGACCTCCAATCCCGAATTCCTACCTCAGAAGGCAATGCCAAGCGTTTGTAGCCATTCAACAGGATCGTTCACTGGGACTTTCTACCACCAAACTCCGCTGTCAGCACTGAAGCCCAGTGTGCTCTGGGGACCGGATTGGTGCAGCTCTAAGAGAGAAACTCGGGAAAGTCTATTTTCTCCACGACAGTGCTCGCCCACACTTTTCGAAGGAGACCCAGAAGAAGCTTCAAAGCCCGAGATGGCATGTTATGGCCCACCCACCGTATTCACCAGACCTAACTCCAACGGATTATCATCTGCTCCTGTCGCTGTCGGACCATCCGAAAAATAAGAAGTTCAATTATGTGAATCAACTCGAAACGTACGTTGACGAGTTTTCCTCCTCGAAACCTCAAGAATTCTACGCAAGCAGGAACCACAAGTTGCCTGGTGAATGGCAATACCCTGCCGATAATGATGGTGCATATATTTGTTAATTGTTAGTTATTGTGAAGGAAAAAAAATAAATTCAAAAAAAAAATGCAAAATGCGCAAATACTTTTCCGACAACCTAATAGTTTTCCCTTTCAATTTCATACTTTCTGTTTAAAGTTCACTTATTACAAGAAAAGTAAGGCATCCACCCATCACAGAGAAGCATCGTAGAACTTAACGGAAACAGTCGGTTACTCCGGAAACTACGCCTCCTACATTTCATATAGTTGTTTCTATGAGGCTTTTTATACAGTTTTCGACAAACTAAATATTTGATTTTGATATAACAGTATCCCAAATTTTTGTTTGCTGATTTCACGTTTTAGGAGGGAAGAGGAGTACATTTCCCTCTACCTATCCCGTTTTTTTTTTCAGGAGATAGACAGTACACGACGTCAATAGACATGTGGGGAGCCGGATGCATCATGGCTGAATTATGGACCCGTTCACCGATTATGCAAGGCGATACCGAACAGAAACAACTCACCATGATTTGTAATTTGTGTGGATCAATCGACAAAGATTCTTGGGACAAGGTTTGTGTATTCTAAAATCTTTGATATCTCGTCTGAAATATATCTCATAAGAGCAGTTGCTCAGCGTTCAGATGTTAACGGTACGTTTGTCCCCTCTTGTGTGCCGTAAATGAGTTAAAACAGATTTTATATTTGAAAAGCGCAGTATTTTTTTTTTCAGAGTTTTTAATAGTCTATAGTGTCGGATTTGGAGACTGTTCAAGCTCATGTTATTTTTATCGCATCTTAGACTTGAGTGTACCGTACAGAGCGCGAATATAATGAACGGTAATTGTTAAAATGTATCTTTTACGAAAATCCCTCGTTCTTATCCGATGTAAGTAAAAAACCAAACTTATGCTGTTTCGTGTTTCCGTCATGCCAAGAACCCATGGGAAATAATTCTTTCTTTACACTAGTCGTGGGTTTATGGCTCTAAGTTATTCAAAATTCAACAAGGGAGCTAGGTTAGTACAGCGAAGATCTATTTCGTGCTTCTTTTTTGCTTTTTCGGTGACTCCCGTATTTTTCGCAAAATTGTCTTTACATCTGCAAATTAAGTAGCGCTGAAGATGGGACACGGACATTCTACTCACAAATTTCCCCGAAGGCGTGATTTTCTTCTGTATTTACCTTTTTCTTGGTAATTCACTCCAGAAACTAACTGTTTCTTAGAAGTGCAGGGTGTAAGGAGCGGCTAGCATAAATGAATTGGATGAAAGCAAATACGGAGAAATTCTCCGACCTAAAAGAACTATTCTCGAATCTCAGGGCTATGTTTCGTGGTGGATTTTTTTCCTCGCTGTGATAGGTACGTAGAGGGGTCTAAATTTAATTTAACTAGCGTGATCAGAAAATTGATCATATTCGGAGTATTTCACGAAACGAAAATAGCTTAGGCGTGTTATCAAGAACCTGATCTGATCTATCAGGTCTGAGAAACTTGTTGATAAGTTCATTTTTTAGGTGAGTGAACTGCCGTTGTTCGATCGAATGGAACTTCCTGCTGGTTTGCCACGAATACTTTCCCAGCGTATGAAAGTGTATATCAAGGTATATTTAGCACTTGCTTCATCGCTTTCCGATCCCTCTTCGTTCTCTTCTTCATACGTTCTTAGTGGTTGGGGCGTATTTTACCTATTTGATTACATTTATTCAGTGTTTCTGCTGTTATTAGTGGACTGTACGGATATAGGCGCTTGTGGTTAAGCGGCTTTACTTACCGAAAAAAACTCATTCGTGTCTAGGAAGGGATGGATCAGGACACTGTTCTTATCTATCGCATGGTATTTTGTTTGCTGATGCACTTTGCAGTCGGTCTGTGCGTCGCCCAAACTCCTCCTCTTTTAGCTCTAATTACAGTTTTTGAGCCCTATTCTTGTCAAGCTAATTGCTCACTTTTTTTGCATTTGATGTTGGCATTTTTTGAGTGTTCCTTATCTTCACGAGGGATTGCATGGGAAGGTAGAATTATGCTCATGAGTGGAAAGAGCTGAAATATCGGGAAGATGTTTTCAAAGACGTGTAATGGCATACATATCAATAGACTCAAAGAGTTGATCGATATATCAAATCTAGAAAATTTCGTCAGTCCGGTCAGTGCTGATGTATAAATGGAATTATTTAGGATGAGCTCGCCGTATGTCTGATCGACGAGTTGCTAACACTGGATCCCAGCAAGAGATTGGAGGCTGAGAAGGCTTTGGATCACATGTTCTTCTACACGGCGCCTTATTCTAAAGATGATTTCAAGGATCTAATGGATACCGTGAAGGTGGGTTTATCGGATTTTTTCGAAAAAACAATTTTTAATAAGTACCACTTTTAATCTTTGTGATCTATTTCAGACCTCTCAGTTCGAGTATACAGCTGGAGGTGGAGCGCACGCTAATAGGGGTAGAGCAGTTGGTGCAGGACAACGTATGCCGCATCGACCACAAGTTACTCAAACGGGTCAATTCCACGACATGATTTTTTAAGTTTGTGAAATATCGGAGGGAAATGAATTGATAGGATTTGATTACGCGCTGCGTCATGCAAGAGCGCTTGAAGTTTCCACAAATGTTTAGATGTCAGATCATTTTGTTTGGGGTCATATGTTTGTTTTATTTTTTGAACTTGATCCAAGTCGGGTGTACATTTGTATATTGTTATATCTCGCGTAGGCACCTTTGTTCCAAAAACAATTTTAGAGTTATTGAGCAAAAGTTATCCTTTTTGTATATAATGCAGTTTCCTGTTATTGTGATTTGTTCACTTCTTTCTAATGAAATCGTTTGGCAGCCCTGGCAGAGACCTGAATGAATTTCGGCTGCCTGTCCTTTGATTTGCTGTATCGCGATCAATTGTGTTCCCATTCTTTTTACTACTTTGCAATGCCTTTCTTTCTTAAACCATGGCGTCTCCCAGAATATAACAAGAATGTATTCATTTCATTCTGAAGTGTGCTCTAAGGATAATTCTTTGATTCGTTTGGGCAAGATCCTACACGCAAATAGTTCGGGGCTCCATGTGTATTGGAACAGTCCTTATATCGTATGTGTACGGCTGCCGCGGCCATTTGGTAATTAGCACTTGGTATTTTCTGTTCTGTAGCAGAAGGGCAGATAGGTGTGACATCTGGTGGCGCATCATCACATGTGCATAGTTTAGAGAACGAATTCTGGATCGATACTCGCCCTGATACGGCGAGCCTTCCACCCACTCTGTGTGATTAGCTGGTTACACTAAACTCGTATGAGAACATAAAAACACTGTTCTGCATATCGGCTAATCACCGCAAGCCATTGTATAAGCCGCCAGAGCTTTTCTGAATGAAGGTCGGATGCGGGACGTGTTCCAGGATAGGGATGGATTAAAGCAAAAGATCTCATCCATCATTCTTCATCATGCTTAATGTGATGTATGCTCTGAAAAAAGCTGGATTTTACGAGTTTGAGCTTTAGAGCTGAAACGTTCAAAACCTCCAATCCTCCGGAATTGGCATTCAGCTCTTGCCTCCTAATTCTCGACTAGATTCATTTCAAGGGCAATAAAAATTTGGGACAGGCTAAGTAATAAGTACAAAAGTAACAGTAATCATTCGCATCGCTTATCTTGAATCAGCATTCAAAATAGTTCTCTAGAAAAAGAATTGATTGAGGAGATTGGGAAAGTAATGGGAGTGAATTTGCGCTGTTTCACTCTGTTTGAACAAAATTAAACGACGTGAAATGGTTTTGTCTCGATAATCTCCAGCGCAGCCACTCGGCCGGCAAGGAAGTCGATATGCGGCGCTGTTATATCGAGTAGCCTTGCAAACGAAGTAGTAAAAACTGAAACGTCTGAAGTATCGAATGTCCTTCTGGACTGCCTCCTCCCGCTCTCTCTGAAGCGACCTAGTCTACGCCTGTGTAAGAGGGAGCAGAAAACAGCAAAGTGCCTAGTCATTCGACCTTTCGCAAGCTAACTGGTGGTGAGTTTTTTGGGTAAGCTCTTTATAATCAATCAATTCGGGAATCAACAATCAACAAGACAGGCACTACTTCGGGTATTGCTATGACAGGTCCGAACTCGGTTCCCGTTCTTTAGTAGCACCTTGGAGCGGTTGACGACAAAGCCAATGCACGCCAAATTGCTCCTTGTTTTCTCAATTACTCAACATCCGATAAAAACCAGTTAGTTTCGACTGAAATTTAATCTTCATTGTGAAACTTTTATATCAACAAGAATTGAACACGAGGCAGAATTAGCTGGGAAAATATAAAAATTGACAGAAAATCAGATTAGAACCTCCTTTTTACCTAGATGTATCACGGGGGCAGCAATGCATAGATCGGAGATTGAAGTACACTTGGAAACTAGCAGTAACACAGGCGCATTAGATTCGAGGGTTATACTCTCAGTAAAAGGGATTCATAACCTGCCATCCAGTACAGAAAAACAAAAAGTAATCCAAAAAAAGATGCAACTGAATTCAGTTGAAAACAAAATATACAAAACAGCATGACAAGGATACAACATGAAATTTGGATAACTTCGAGAGAGTAAAGGAGGAGATACGGCATTCCCGTTCAACTGATACAAAGAAAAAATTAGTCATCAATACTAAAAGGAGCTTACTACTTCTTGCTGCTGAACAGTAGCCCACTAGAATTGTTTGTAATGGTTGAACCAAAACTAAGGGTTGGCTTCGGTGCTGTACTTGAAGTCGAAGTCAGCGACGAAAATAGAGGTCCAGCAGTTGATGTAGTTAACGAGGGGAACAGCGATGTGCCTCCTGTAGAAGTGCTTGCAAAGGAGAATGGTTTTGCAGCCGTTGTGCTAGATCCGAACAGAGATCCTCCGGTTGTCGATCCAAACAGACCTGAAGGATCATAATTTACATTCAGACTATTCATACTACCAGCAAAAAGAAACATCGCTCCACTTGCTCCTAGCATGATAAAAACCGAACGAACCAGTTCCCGTCGCAGCTGGAGCGGCGCCTGCTGCCGCTGGTTTCAACTGCTTTCCTAGTTCAGCTATTGATGACTGGGATGGAACGAAATCGTTTCCACGAAGTTTATTGAAGGACAGTGAAGCATCAGCTTTTCGACCAACTGTGTCACGTGGTATATACAGAGATCCATCCGCAGTCAGGATTGATTTGGCATCCTAAAAATTGTTCTTCAATAACCAAAAGGATTCAGGTAAGGGAGGTGTATGGAGGCAATCCTCAAAACAAAAAAAAAACGGATCAAGACGATGAATTTGAACATGAGGGCCGACTGAGTAAAACAATCACCTGTACTCTTCGTGATGCTTCGAACAGTCTGGTGGCTACGCGTGTAAATGCAATGTCGAAACGAGTCAAAAGTTCCTTCAAATCCGCAACCGTCATAGATGGCTAAAGAGTTCAGTATCTACCTTCTCCAAGATCCTCTTTCACGCTAATTTCACTCAGAATGGTAACTGCACAGATCTCCTCAAAGACTTACTCAATGTTTTAGGTAATTGAGCGAGTGGAAGTCGGTGGTTTCACCTTTTCGAACAAATTAAGCTTGAAAGTAGTAAGAATGGAAGAGTGAGCAAAGCGATCACGGAAAGGCAGTGTGTAAAGGTGTGTTCCACTTAGCTCTCCAGTTACTGGTTATTTCAATCACGTGCGCGAGCCTTCGTAAACATGCAGGTGAGGTTTTACAGAAAGAAAATTTATCTCCCCTTCAAGGCGTCTTTCTTAGGAGTATTGCAGCAATCCATGAGTAGAGAGAATTTGACGATAAATGTAAACAATTTGCCAATAATTATAATTCGCAAACCAACCTTTCCATTCAGAACGTCACTCAATTTAGCACTGATATCCGTAACAGCATCCTGATAGCAATTGACCGCTTCGTCATACTCTCGAATGATATCGACCATGTACCTGAAATGAGAAGACAATTATATGTACAATCCGTTCAGTCCCTTTTCCCGAAATGGATCACAGTTGAGATCAGTAACAAAAAACATACTCGATGATTTGTGTATGAGAGCTGATGTGTACACTTTTGTTGACAGATTCTTGTACACGCTGAGCAATGTCACCCAAGTGCAAATCCTTTGTAATGCGCCTACTAAGTTGTGCACATTTCATATCGCATTCAGCTGTCTTACTGTACACCTCGCACAGCTTGTGCTCGACCTACAATTAATCAACAATTAGATCGAGGCTAACCTGAAATTTCGGGCAAAAAAGGTAAACGAAATGATAAAAATGGAGAAGGAAAAAATAAATGAAATAGAATAGAGCTACGAGAAATACGTAGGAAAAAAGAACAAAAAAAATAGAATCAATTACCTCTTTGATATGATCTTTCACTTTAATCGTCGTGTCACTGGAATTTGCCGTGAACTCTTCTGCCAATTTTCTATTCTCCTTCAGTTTTTCTCTGAAATGGGATCGATCATTAGAAGTAGAAAAAGATCACTGAACTGAAGCCCACAGAAAAGAACGCATTTGATACAACAAAAGACGAACCTCAACTGTATGGCGACTTCACGAATAGGCTTTGGCACGATCCCATCACGTAAGTTTTTCCTTCTCTGTTGTAGTGCCAGAAGTAGTAGCACCAATACCAGGAGTTCCACCAAAACCTAACAAGAGGTAAAAGAATAAATTTTGAATCTAATAATCATCTAATGAGATAATTTAGCGAAATTAATAAATGTAATTATTTACCAGATGCTTGTGTTGTTCCTCCAAGACCGAGTGAAGGTGTGGTTGTTGTTGGGGCGGTACCTGAACAACTAATTGTCATCAATAACCATTGAAGGGTACTTTTTTGCAACTCTCACCTCCCAAAGACGTTGCTCCAAATAATGACGGTGTCGTGGTCGTTTTAGCGCCAAACAATGGGGTTGAAGTTGTGGTGGTAGGCTTCGCACCGAACAACAGTCCCCCAGCAGTAGTGGAGGCAGTGGTGGTGCTAGCTGCTGCACCGAAAAGACCCCCAGAGGTAGTTGTAGATGGAGCTAACGAACCTAATAGGCCAGTTGATGAGGTAGTTGTTGCTGTCCCGAAGAGGCTCGGAGCAGTTGACGACGATGTAGGAGCTGTTCCAAACAAGGGCGCAGAGGAAGTCGCGGCTGCAGTGGGTGTTGCTGTAGAGGTTGTAGCGGCAGAAGTACCAAAAAGGGGTGTTGCTTGGGTAGTGCCGGTTGTTGACGTCGCGGTACCGAATAATGAAGGTGCAGATGTAGTTGTTGCGCCAAGAAGGGATGTGGAAGCGGTTGTCGCTGCAGTTGAGCCAAAAAGTGAAGGTGTAGCTGTAGTAGCACCTGCACCGAAAAGCGAAGGTGCAGCAGCGCCTGTAGTAGACGGTGTAGCGCCAAAGAGCGATGGCGTAGCAGACGTTGTCGCCGTAGTCGAGGCTCCAAAAAGAGGTGTTGGTTGAGTAGCTGTAGTCGTCGCAGCCGATGAACCAAAAGTAAGTGGAGCAGCAGCAGTTGTTGCTGATGTGGTGGCACCAAAAAGTGATGGGGCACTAGATGTCGTTGTTGGTAAGCCAAACGACGGAGTGGCACTAGTCGTTGTTGCAGAGCCAAACAGAGATGGAGCTGCAGCTGCTGTTGTTGAACTTCCAAAAAGCGATGGAGCAGCTGATGCGGTCGTGGTTGTCGCACCAAACAATGACGGCGCTGATGTGGCAGTTGACTGCTGCGAACCAAAAAGCGATGTTCCCGAAGTTGTCGTTGCAGCTGCACCGAATAGAGACTGAGCAGGAGCAGCTCCAAACAGAGATCCGGTTGTAGATGTCTTCGTAGTCGTAGACGTTCCGAACATGAGCGTCGACGTGGTACTCGTCGGAGCACCAAAGAGGGAAGCTGTAGTTGTTGCTGCAGGGGCTGCCCCAAACAGGCCTGTTGAGGATGTAGTTGCTGCTCCTCCCAGAAGTGAAGCCGTAGTGGTCGAAGGGGCACCAAATAAGCCTGTTGATGGTACAGCATTGCTGGCCGATCCGAATAATGACGTGCCAGTGGTTGTAGCAGCACCAAATGTCGGCTTTGATGAACCAAAAAGTCCTGTCGACGTGGTAGTCGTTGTTGGGGCACCAAAAAGACCTGTAGAAGGAGTAGTCGTTGAACCGAACAAGGACGATCCAGCCGTGGTGGCATTAGTAGATGTTCCAAAAAGACTGCCAGTTCCTGTTGGTGCACTTGTTGTGGCATTGAATATAGATGCATTAGTTGTTGGACCATTCGAAGTGCTGCCAAAGAGACTAGAACTTGAAGTTGTGGTGGCGGCTGAGCCAAACACTAATGAGCCTGCAGGTTTTGCTCCAAACAATGATGAACCGGCTGCAGACGTTGTAGTTGAAGAACCGAAAAGTGACGGAGCAGCAGAGGTATTGCTTGTGGACGAGCCAAAGAGAGAGCCACCAGATGTTGTACCGCCGCCTCCGAACAACGACGTTCCCGTGGTGGCTGAACCTCCAAAAATAGATGACGCTGTGGTCGCGGCCGTGCCTGTGGTAGATGATCCAAAAAGTGATGATGAGGTTGTAGAAGCTAAAAAGAACATCAGTATGATGGTGAAAGAAAAAGGGACATTTACGAATTCATCTCACTAAAGTTTTTACATCAGTGATCATCAAAACAACATGGATCTCGCACGGACCTACTGATTGTAAGCCATCTAACCCTTCGGGCTTAAATGGATATACCGTGCTCATGTGCTAGGACAGAAACGTGCTTTGAACTATGGCTCCCACCTAGTTATTGTTTCAGCTAAACTCCCTGTATGCAAATGCGACTTTGGTATCTAATGGAAGTCGAAAGTACAGGCCACCACTGATGATGTGGTTACCGGCCCAGCATCAACCCCCGAATTCCCATAAACTCCCCGATTAAACCTCCAAGACACCTAATTGTGATCCAAATTAATCATCTAGATTTTATAAGAGCCTCAAATATAATGCCTCGAATAAATGGCAAAATCCTTGACCCTTAACAAACTAACAGCCTTGTCAACCAAATAAACCCCTCTTAAGTACTACTCTGAACAACGTTTACGGTCAAACAACATGGTCAGCTAAACAAGAATCTAACAAACTCACGTGCACCGAAAAGGGACGAGGACCCAGTGGTAGTTTTAGCACCAAATGAAAAACTCATCTGAAATCCTCTTCTTGCATTATGTTCAGATGATTTTAAAAGATATAAAAAAGAAAACCAAGTGAAATTACAGTATAGCAGATTACTGAAAAGTAGATTGGGAATGCCACCAAAATCAACAAATAATCTTCACTTCAAATTTCTTTTATTCAATTGATAGTACGTGTTCTAGAAAACCGGGAAATTTAGCAAAAAAGCAACAATGAAGAAATAACAATGATCACAATTGAGATAATAACAACGAGTATACAAAGGAACAGATAGGAAAAACTTAAGCAACCTGAGCGCTACAATAAAAAAATGGCTATAGAAATAGATAGCATCAAATACGATAAGAGCTTAGCATTGGCTATAACTGAGCACCATTCTTCCTATGATCTTCAGAATACTCCGCTTTCAATTTTTCATTTATTCCTTCCACGTTTCGCGCGATCTCAATTGCCAAGTAGATAATCTGGAAACGATAAGGGATTACATATTGCAATTGAAAAAATTTAAAAATGGTTAATTGCTGTTTTTGATAAAGGATACGACTTTGAGACTTCGAAAAACAGAAACGCAAACAAATAAGCAGAACATAGACCGAAAGAATCGCAGCCAGAGAAAGGAGTCCGGTAATCACAGAGAAGTATGAATAGTAGATAGCTGAGTAAAAAAACGCTTCAAAAAACAATATACTAGAGAAAAAGCGAACGTTAATGCGCATTTGATTGCTTGTACGAATAGAAACTGTAAAACGAAAAGAAGCGTAAAATGAGAGTGAAAACAAGTTACCTTTGGAACAACTACAGTGTTTTCCTCACTATAACCTTTACAAGCCTCTATCCTCATGAGTGTTCCCAGTGAGTAATCTTCTACGACCTGGAAGTATACGATATAATGAGAATACTGTACATTGTTTTCATCTTTTAGTTTTTTTTTACTTTTATGTACCCCTTTATCGAACATATTCACTGCTCTAGAAGGCTCTGAACTTATTCTATGATTTTGACTACTCCTAAAACTCCTATGCTCATCAGGAAACTAAAATCAGAGTGTAGCCGAAACTCTGTATAGAACGTTTTGTGGATAAACACAAATATCCACTGTTATTCATTTGAAATATCTACACAAAACATTTCTACGCCGCCACAAGCCAGCCTGTATTGCCCACCTCTTTAAAACTTTCACAGAAATCGTGCCACTTCTCTTTCATTCCACCATGCTTCAGCTCTACTTCTGTGACCTGCAATCAACTCCCTAGACGGATTAAGCCGAGCGAAAAAACCAGTAAAGCCCAAGAAAATAGAAAATCAGGGACCTTGTGTACATCAAGATCAGGAAAGGTATTTCGAAATGATGTATGAATAACATCCTGAAGTTTGTTGAGCCTCAATACTCGTGTGTCGCAACACATTATAAGATTCATATGCACATTTGCTCTTTCAGCAGCCTGGAAATATTCTTTACACCTTGAATTCTAGATGAAGTACACTAACACATCAAAATGGCAGGGAAAATATTTTTCATACTATTCTGAATCAGTCACAACAATTCTCTGGAGCCGGTAATTGCCTCAGGCATCAAGTCATGTGAGAGGACTGTGAGTAGGCTAAACAGAAGCAAGAAGTGTGAGAAGCCGACATTCATCTTGGTGAGCTTTATGGGTATTGGTATGGAAATTGGAATTTACATCTCCTTCTTCTCTTGTAGCTACCTACTTTCGACAGATCATCGCACATGTTCCAGCCCACATCCTTAGAGGGTCTCTGTTTGTCCATGAAAATCATGGTTATCCGGATAGGCCATTGAGAAGTCCAGCCCCTTTCAATGATTAGCCGATACTTCAGCTTTAGTTGAAGGGACAGGATAAACGCGACAGTTCTCACCACATGGTGTCTTGATCGATATCACGGAAATGTGGCGTCATGACACGGATTACCCACTTTTGCCCCCTCTCACTTGTATTTCCGCTACTTCCATCCCCAGCCGCTACAAGGCTGAATGGTTGGAGCGTGACAGTACACAGTTCTCTTTTCTATAGAATTTCTCAAAAAATCCCATAGGATGAATCCTGATGGGAAGTAATCACTTCAAACTCCATAGAGAACGAAAAAAAGTTGAATTTAATCACAAATGCAGCAATCCCGAAACTTGCAACTGGTAGCGAAAGAGAAAGTCGAACAGGCAGGTTGAAGATTTTGAATTTCATCAACCTCAACATGATGTTGCGACCTCGCTATTTGATGAAGAGGCGAGTAAAGCGGTAAGTCGGATTGCTCACACGTTCTACGCCTGCCCAAACTAAGCCAGAATGTATGCAGCGACCCTATGACGGCACGTCATGACCCATACCCAAGTTCAGGGAGGGAGACGTTGAGCAACTATTGAGGCGTAAAACCACCGATCGTTGTTGCCAACACCGGACACCTATTAATTGATCCAGTTTCTTCACGACTTCGCATTACTACTCAACGATTTCCTAAAGAATTAGTTTTGCTATTGGTAGGATATCCGTTATTCAGCGGTGCTGTTCCACCACGCTAGACTGCGCCCAAATTCAAGACCTGATAGGAAGATCATGGCCTTGTAAGGGACAAAACTGTGCGTGCAATCGCCACATATAAACAGAGAAATATACGAAATTCAGCTAGTACTTCTAGAACGAGTTCTTTGGCTGTGAGGACAGTCGCCGGCATGGCACACATGAAAACGTCATACTTTTTTGCCGTGACTTGAGTGAAAAAGACCAGTTAAGGACCCGGTGACGCCAGGTTCCAACTACAACCCCAAACTGATTCACTTCCATAAAAATAACTATGATTATAGCCGTTCAAAAGTGAAAAATCTTGGAACTCTTCTGGATATGTAGATATCAAGCTTACCTTCATTGCCCAAGCCATCTCTATAGAGGCGTCGTTGACATATCTACTTGCATCTCCATAGTCGATGTCATCCATTATTTCTGAAAACTACTCAGTTGATTTTGACAACGCAATCCTCCTCAAAACAAGTGAATCACCAAAACAAGAATCAAAAAAGATTGCCTACGAAATCTTGAACAAGACTTTTATGGAAGGGAAACCGTGAATATAATTATATTAACGTATTGTAAAGAAGTAATCATGTGGGACTATAGACTATGACTACAACTATACTGACTAAATAATTATAACTGAACTAATTTACAAAGTTATAAGCTTCTATACAGTATGCCAAGTATGGACTTTTGCAAGTATTTCAAGTGGAAATGCAATTAATAAAAAAAATTAATAACCCGCCTAGGAAATTCGCACAAATACATTCAGCATCAAACAAATGAACAATTTATTTAGTTATTTATTTATTGGGCTATTGTTGAAGTGACATACAACGGTAAGGTTCGGATTAGCGTCAGAGTTACAATAGAATAGAATGATGTATCATATCCTATTATTATCAACAATAGATAGTTAAAATCATAAAAATGAACGAAGACTGAAACGATGGCAAGCAAAAGGCGAAAAAAAAATAGTGAAACCGATTCCCCAGAAATGTACTAGATTTTTAAGATAGAACAGACAGGCTACTTGGAAAGAGACTATCGAAAAACTCAAGGACACCTCAATGATTGAGGAATAGAAGCAAAACATTAGAAATCCTAGCTATTAAATCTTAAACCTCTGCGGTCAGATTTTGAAAATGCAAAATAAACTTGCTTTTACTTTTGATGCGTCACGGCTACGGCACGGTCTCCACATTGGAGCACATCGTCTTCAACCATAGTCCTTACGTCCGTTGGGCGGCATCAATATTACCGAGGGCTCATTAGTCTAGTACTTGACCACCTTGGTGCTTTGTGTCCCTGAGAATGCATTCAATCACGAAGTGTATTTTGACAGCACGACGAGTCTAGTCCATTCGGTCTTCCATGTTTCAACGAAAGTGGCTGAACTCCTGATTTCCGAACCTCACTAGTAGTTACATGCAGGTTTGGGAATTGAAACCTCTTTACTCGAATACATGAAGCGGAATCGGCTGAGGTGGTGTAGTGGCAAGTAGCTCACTTTACACGCATGGTCACGGGTTCGAATCCCGGATCGGTTTCCGCCTGGGCCAACCAAGCCTTCCATCCCTCCAGGTTCGGTGAATTGGTATCAGATCCACTGGGAGGATAAAGCACTGACCTGTACATCGACTGGCCACTACAATTCTCTGTATAAGCCACATACGCATTCAGTATGCTTCTACGACTCTAAATGGAAGTAGAAAGCGTGAGCGCATCCCTCTGACCGATTGATCAAGGTCCCGAGATTTGGCCCTTGACCCTTTCACATCGAGAAGAAGCTTCAAACAACGCTCTACCCGGGAGTTATCAATGACCGACTCGTAGTCGCAAATATGTTTGCGTTACCTTTCCACAAATTTTGCTCCGGTTCAATGTTATGAGCACAACTTCATCACTGATATGTCATCTACCGAAGCTCATCCCCAGTAAAGTACAGATATGTTGAGGTTAGCTATGAGCAACAACGGGTCGTCGGTACGACTTCTCTGCCACTGTAGGCTTCTAGCGGATATTTCACAGCTCTTCCTTTATTGAGGTTGAGGTTGCGAAGTTCGAGTGCATCCTTCGCTCATGAATAAACCGAATACCGAGGATGTAGTCACTCTTCGTTCCTTCCATCTTCCATTGGTGCTAATTTGATCTGTAGGAAATTCTCGAAATAGTTGTTTGCTAATTGAACGTCGGTTATGGAAAGTTTCAGCCGGGTTTCCTCTCCAAAAGAGTGTCGTGTAAAAATTGGTCACCATACTACTTTTTAGAAATGATGTCATTTGATTTGCCGATCAAAATCAGATGCTTTTTTCCCTTTCTTTCTGACTACTCTTATGACGGTCGGTCATCATTTCTCGTGTAATGCATTCATACAGATCAGTATACAAGCTTCAAAAACTTTGAAATTTGGGCTTTGAAAGAATTCACATTTCTATTGGGCCCTATCCTGTACCTATCTACATCTCCTAGTAGGGTACTACGGGTTGAAAAATATCTATGTTGCAGGAGAACTGCAAAAAAATTCATCTTTCGCAAAATGTCGACTCGTTCATGCAATTTCAATGAAGCCCATTTATTACCCGTGGTATAGCTCTAGAAGGTATATTTTTAGAACATAAGGATAAAAAAAGTGGTCTGCTCCGATCAAACCCATTTCAGGGTCCGCCATGCACTTGGCTTCGTTTTGAAATTTAAGTATTCAGTCGATAATCGTATTGTCGAAATTATCTGTTGTGCTCAAAGAAACATTAACTCGAAAGGAAAGCCTTGAGCATCATGATCTGTTCACTCTATATTGCCTAGGTAGTTTACGTTGCCCACCTTGCGATTAGACTCCAGGATGATCATAACAGCGCCTAGCTTTGAAGGGTACCGGCGTTGATCAATTCCATATTGAAATGGCGTTGACTTCCAATCAAAATCGAAGAGAGGTCCTGAATGCGTATATGGTCTACACAATGACTCCACAATTCGAGTAGAAGTCAGTGCTTCTGTCTACCCAGACGACCACATGGGAGGCCGTTGGGAATAGGAGACCTGGTTGCTCTACGTATTCGTCGTTCCGGAGTTCGATCCCTGAACCTTGATAGTGCGACACTTGCTATAACTTCCACTACATCTAACCATATTCCCTCAAATGGCGATAATAATGCAGAAATGGCATTTCTATCGCTCATAGGTGAGCTCGGTACAGCTCATTCCTGGGAAAATGCTTCGATAGATGAAGCAATTTATCTGCGTTTCAGTCACTCTGGGCTCAATTTGTAGAACTCCCTGCACATGGGATCAAATAGATCCCTCTGCTGAGAATAGCACACTTGATGATGCATTGTTATTCTGAATACCCTGAAAAGAGGCTGTAAATGTCAGGTGGGGTAATTTAACAGTGTGTCGAACTGTTCTCAATGACGTCCTCTTGTGCGAAAAAGTACCTCAGTAGTCAAGGTACTGAAATGTTGGAAAGTTCCCTCATCAAACTGATCAGGAACCTCATGAATTTGACTGCAATCGTGACAGGTTTTCCTCTTTCTTGTGTGTTTCCAAAAATGTTAACGGTCTTCGTAGTCGTAGGAAAAACTGATCAAAGAGGATACACAGTATGTTGTAGTAATGTAGTAGTAGGTATCAAGTTGTAGCGTTACCCCTGATCCCTGATGCTCAAACAAAGTACCGTAGAGCAGATTTGTCAGACCATCAAGGAAATCACGCCAGTAAGATTCAAGGAAGCTGATTTCGGAAATGGCCCACAGGCAGTTCATTTCCACTTACTTTTCAGGATCGCTGCCAAAGATATAGGTTGCTTCTAGGCGAGGGCAGGAGCTAGGGATTGCGTTGTCCCCGTCTTTTCCTTCGAGTTTTCTTCAAATTTTCAAGCCTGGTCTTAACTTTGATCGACTGTATGTGAATATAATGATAATTAGATAAAAAAAACCTCGCTGGCGATAGTTGCTACTAGGTGTGGTGAATCTGGCTCAGAAGATCCTAATTTCAAAAGGAGACATAAATTCGATATGCAGACTAGCCCTATCACTCTCCCCTTCCTAGGGAGATGAGGGTGGTTTCGTCAAATATGTAGCCCGTAATCAAGCCGACTGGTCTCTACTTGTCCTCGGAGGAAAGTATGTCCAGAGGTAGTTAGTTCACGTGCTCTGATGTTCCGGTTGGACGAAGCAGGCGACGAGCTGCGTCCATACTGCGCTACACTCAGATAACGACGGTTCCGGCCCCGTGTATTAATAAGTTATTGAATTTGTGCGGCCTAGTACCTCCGAAGCTGTCGATGCCTTTTGCTGAGCCACTGTCATCGGACGACGTAAAGCTGTTGTTCAGAGGTCCTTCACACCTTGTTCCTGATGGTTCCATGACATCTTGAGAATTAGGTGGTGAGAAGGAGTCTGAGTTGACACCATGAAAGTATGAACTGGACTCATTTTTGAAATTTCCTACGTAAATTTCACTCTGTGATCCCATGACGTACTGTGAAGCCTGTGAAAGGAGCGTTTTTGTTTTTCTTGAGGGACTCTCATTCACAATGAATTTTTTGAGGTCTCTTTTAAGGTTTTTTTTAGCACCCTCTCAGAGAACAGCTGACGAAAGAACAACAATTTTTGCACTTGCAACATTCCACTACATTCTCCGAACAGCTAAACACACGTAAAGGTCAATCTGTGAGCTAAAAATAACAGCAGCTCCGCTATGCAGAGCCGACTGTTCTCCTCTCGAGCACAAAAAAGTCATTCCCGGAATAAGGAAATGCAGAAAATAATTCGTTCCAACTAATTCCGAGTTCTGGTTTTTTGCCAGAAAAGGGAATAACGTGACGCAGCGGTGACTCATTGGAAATAAGGTAGATAGGGAAGTTCGAGAGAATATGGTAAAAAGATTGATATTGATCTGGGGAAGATGTGGGAGCAAGCACGGTATATCAACAGGTTACAAGGAGTCGCTCATGAAAAGGATCTAAGTGTTCGAGGAAGATGGCGATTGCAGCCCCACGCATCTCACCTCTCTTCCTAGCACTCTACCCATTCTTCATTAGCCCATTCGCCCATTTGCCCTCCACTGGGGGTGTATGGTTTGATAAATAGTAGGTCATAAAGCTTAAAATCCACAAAGCCTTGAGGCGTTAATCAATCCCTTCAGAGGGATGCGCCCACGCATTTGCTTCCATTCAGAATCGTTGTGGCGTATTTAGTGCGCATGTGACCAAGACAATGACTTGCTTAGCCCAGCCGGTGTTCAAGTCGTGCTTTTCATCCTCCCAGACGAGTCTGGTACCGATGAACTGACTCAGTAGGGAGGGCAGGCTTAGATAGCCTAAGCGGATATCAAGCCATGATTCAATCCTGTGACCATGCGTGTGTAAAGTGCGCCACACCTCCTTCACCCCAGGTAATAGTTTATACAACATAAAAATTCCAAATTTATCAATTCTCAGTGCTTGCAATCCCTTTACCCCGTTTGCCCTCTCCGATGCTCTCCCCTCTGCCCTCTCCCCCACCCCCTCCCTTGGACAAATCATCTGCTGTAGATTCCACGGCGAAAACTTGATTCCGCCTGGGATTTCTCGCTAGTAAAATTCTCAAACGAGCTGCATCCCGAGATCAGCTGCTGTAACGTTTCAGTGGAATGGCATTTTTCTCTTTCACTGAGCGCAAAAGGTCGTGTAATAAAAGCTGATTGTTCGCTGCACCCATTACATTCTCCCAAAGCAATTTTGAAATGTCACTCTCATGCTAAAAAAGTAAATCTCTTCGCTAAATATAGAAGTTATTATTACCTTATGAAGCCAATTTTTTCCTGTTGATTGCAGGATAAATGCGTTCCTCTGTCAAGTGCACTCTGGAAATAGTTCTTCTCGAAAAAAAAGTTTTTTATCTTACCTTATTTCCATGATAGAATGGCTGTGCGATGAAAATAGACAAGTTCAGTACGGTCCAACGCCAAGGTCTGGGCCTTACTGAACCCACCCACTCACCACCTAGCGGACGATGTTTTATGTTGACAATTACTTTGTGAACGATTGGCCACCATTCAGAGGCTGGCCCAATTTTCCTTGCCCGTCATTCAAGTTTAGCCTCTGAACCATGATTTCTAGCACTTACCTGCCTACATCTTTCGGAAAGCTAGCAGCTAAGCTCTATGCGGGGGAGGGGGAGGGCAAATTGCGCGGCGAATCAATACTACATTAGACGCGACAACTCAATCGATTTTGTGTAATCGATCCGCCGCACGCGGCAGTCGCGGACTAGTTGCCTTATTGTTGCAGTTCTTCAGACAGCTCGGTCATTATCATTTTTGGCATGGTTCTGCTGTTACTTTTTGTTCACTGTATTCCTTCCTCACCGCGATGCTCCTGCTTCACTCTGCTGCATTCTTTCGTGCGCGACGTCGCTCTCGCCGCGAAGCGATCATTTTGATCTAACTGCACTACCATCTGGTTATGAACTAATCACTTGGCATCTCCGTGATTACTATGGGCTCTGAATGTCTTCCTCAAAAGAAATAGACACTGACTTCCTTCCATTTTGACGTAAGACCCACTTATTGCCTACCTAATTCTGCATAGAAGCTGAGCGTGCGGCATATTCGAATAATCAGAATGAATACCATTTCAGCATCAGTTCCCGGTCCACCCATTTTCAGCCCATGGGTGAATTCCAACGAACCCTTCGTTTCGTTTGGACCTTTGACTTGAGTGAGCAACAAGCGCCACAACTTGCTTTTACAATTTAGGAATCCCGAGTACTTATCACTGCTTATCACTGATAATCAATACTTGGTTCTCATTTGACACATTGAATTAACTGAAGTAAGTGAAAAGCAGATGACCTGCAATCGGCATTAATGGCATGAAATTGATTTTTCGCTAGTGAACACGCCAACGTGATTTCTTGTAATCAGCATCCTTCAGCATTATCAGATTAGAACGGCTCTGAGGCAATGGTAGTGGTGTTCATCATTCAGAGATCTTCAAGCTATAAAGGCACAGCTGCTCTCAGAAAGATTTATAGTCGGCAGACTAAATATATCTCAAAACTATGCGGTGAATCTGCTGACAATCCTCCCCCAATCTAAATTAAGGCTCATAAACCAGTATCAGGTCATTTGTGTCTGGCTTGCTAGTCGGCGAACTCGATGATCTTTTCAAATCCTGGGTTCATTAGTTGTCTCATGTAGAGAACTGATTTCCCACAACGGATTTGATCTGGGCATTGAACGAGTAACAGTGTCACTGCATACCACTGCTCCATTGCCCATATGGACCTATTGACAAGAAAATAACCTCGACCTCTGAGGAAAACCACCTCTACAACGTACCCCAAACTCTTTCGCGGAATAAACATTATCTCTCGGATCTCTCGGCAGAATTTCCATCTAAAAGATGTGTTGGTCGTAAAACTTACAATCAGGCAGAAATATTGGGTAAGCTTTTGTCTTGCAATATTGACTTCTTCAAGCCATTGCATCGAATATTTCCGAAGACCTGAGAAATTTTTGGACAAATCTTCCGATTCCGATTAACATAACAAAAGCGTACGAGACTGTGATGTGATGCCCGGGCAACTGGCTTTCTTGCGAAATTCATAAGGAATTTAGTCAGCACCTGACTTATGAGGTGAACAGTCAGAAATTTTTAAGCCATGCCGTCATAAAACAATAACTTACATGAGCAAAGCAGCTTTGTTCACCATACATTTTGTTCAATCTTATAATATGTCGATTCACTTGAAACTCATCCAGACATCCTTGAAATGTAACGACTTATGATGAGACCCAACTCGATCATTGATTCATCACTCAGAACCTTTTAGCGGCGAGTGGATTCAAACGGTCAACCTTGCATCAAAGTGCACACAAGAACAATGAATATTGACTTTATTCGGAGAATTTTTACACGTTGCAGTGACAATTGTGAGTACACAGTGCCTATGGTGCGACACCGGAGGCCTAATTATAAAAAAATATAAAACTATAACAATCTGCGAATAAAAAACGTACACCTGATGTCCCCTCATGATTATTCGTGCTGCAAAGATCATGAAAGTAGTTCAGGGTTTGCGGGGTAGCTAGACTTAGAAGAATCTGAATTTCGAGATGTGATATCTATATTTTCAAAAAAAAATTAAAGAAGTTATGACTTAGATGGTATCGCTTTTTAAAACAATAAATAATAAAGCAATTACTGACTTGACATTGATGTACATATTAAAGCATGTGTTATGAGAGCAGCTAAAGCAAGAAACGGGGAAAACTGTTGCACAGAGTGTATTGTTACACATACAAAACAAAAAAATGAAAAATAGGCAAGTTAATAACATAACATCCCGCTAGTATCAAATATAAGAACGAAGAAATAAAACACAAAAAACGGGGCGTAATTGGCGCTAGCGACCTGTTTCCTTTGCTCTAGGAAATCATACAAATTTAAACAAAATACGTACCGCCATACTTCTCTCCTACAGCCTAGAGGCACGTGTATTGATTTGATGGTAAAATGACGGCCAATCCTTCACATACGCATCAACTCAGGCAGCTGAAAGCCCCACAATGTCTCTACACATGTAATGATATTAATTTGTTAGCAGTGCTACACCGCCGGATTAGTAGTATGACACTATTAGCGATCCCTTAGGGCAAAGGGCAGGTGTACAGAAAAAAAGAACGAAAACTCGTCCAATATTAAATCAATGCGCGAGATGTAGAATCCGTTAGAGACTGACGTCAATTCGATTGAAGCTGTATGGATGACATTTGACAAAAAACGGTGTAGCAATCTGACTGGCGGATGGGATGTGCGGGAAGAAGGGGGAGCAGCGAGATGCAAGAGTGTGTGATAGTAGTAGGGAAGGATTGGAAGGTAGGGAAGAAGAGGGTGGATGATGCAATAAAATGGGATGATGGGACCAGTGTAGGAGGGGATACGACAACGACGATAAAAAAATGCTGAATGCGCACATCACATCTAGCTTGAGCTGTGCTCTTTTTCTGCGACACACACACGCACTTACACACATCACATTGGTGACGGGTAATACCACAGCACTATGACTATCAGCGACAATAAAAGCGCCAGCCGTATATACAGCCCTTACCACCACAACAGTGACTCGAAATACTTTCTAGAAAACATTCACTCTCCTCTCATATGAAAAAGGACGGCAAATCAACTGCCAAAAACAGTCAGTCAGTTCACAGAAAACGAGTCAGTGCTGCACGATGTGATAAATGACTACAATTATGAGATGGCGTCTTAAAAATGCATCAAGGCATGTGATCGTCGTGAAATTCCGCACTACTATTAAAGCGCTCTTAAGCCATCTATGAGACTTATTCCATATTCTAGAATAAAAAAAATGCAACGATATAAATGTAGAACGACTAGAGTCCAACGACATAACATCATCGTTGGCGATGGCTAGAATGCACGAGCAGAAACACTGAAGCAGGCGGAGGAGATAAGACGAGAATAGTATGTGATGTGGGGGAGAAACGGAGAGAATATGGAGGCTTTGGCAGTTTGCCAAGCGGCTCGCGCCAACGGCAAGAAAGTAATAGGTGAGCAATAGCGGTAAGGGATAACTCAGCACATAACACATACAGATTGCGTGAGGGACGGTGGCGTCGAGACAACGGCGGCGGCAGCACAAATTGCATACCGCACCACCGGGCAGCTACAAAAGCTCGTATTGCCGAAGATGAATGCGCTGAATGATATCGCGACAGTCGTTGAACACCCGCCGAATATTCTCCGTGTCAACAGCACACGTAAAGTGTGGATAGCAGTGATGTCGACCGTCGCCAGCAGCCGTTGAGATTCGCTGAAACGGTACTACAGTAATGCAAGGAAAGTCAGAATGGAAACATTCAAAAAGATATACTTTTACTCTAAAATTTCGACCCAGGAGAATGAATGGAAGAGATTAATTATGTGCATATTACAAAACACTGAAAGAATTTTCGTACTCCGCGCAAACAGTGCTTAACGGCGCGGTAAAAGACTTCAGCTATGAGATGGGGCTTCTAAAACAGTGGACACTGATGCCGAATGTGAACCCACTCCACAGATAAGGAAGTCTTGGGGTGTTGATCAATCCCGTCAGAGGGATGCCCTCACTCATGAGACCTCCGATCATATCGTAGTGGCGTACTGAATGCGTATGTGACCTATACAATAACTTGGGGTGACCGTCTGATGTACAAGTCAGCGCTTTTATTCTTCCAGACGCGTCTGGTAGCAATTAACCGACCCGGAGGGAAGGAAGGCTTGATTGGCTTAGGCAGATATCGTTCCGGGAGTCGAACCCGTGACAATGCTAGTAAGTGTGCCACTTGTTACTACACCACTCGGGCATCAACCCACTATAGATCCATGGTAACGTAGCATATTACACAAACAGTTCAACAGGATCAGAGTTAATTACCAAATTAACTTGAATTGCATCACTTGACCTACAGGATTTACAGACACGAAAGCACCGTTCAACAAAGCATTTTCTCTTTTGTTGACTGAGGGAGCACGTCACGCGACTTATATTTTTAGAAACACTGCGGCGAACAGTAAATACTAAAAGCTTCTTTTGATGACTCAGATGAGATTGCTAACAATTGAGACACTTGAAGTGCAGAAAGATATCATTTGTAAAGAAAAACGCAGCTAACAAAATCGTTATTACAACAACCGCTAGCGATCATTTCATTCTACACCTTAGTCGGAAGCCCATCCTTAGTCAATGAAGATTAGGAGGAGTTTTCGAATTTAAAGAACTTTTAATTAACCATGAACATACCCCATCTCCCTCTCCCAAGCATTGGGCTCTCAGCTCTGTGGAAATGCAAAAAAAATGGCCAGAGAACGACCATATGCAGCGATCATGGTGAATTTCAGAAGCGAACCACAAACAAAAATCGGACTATTCACAATCCCCTACTACTGTGTAAGTTGTTCCACAGAAGTCACAGAATATTACCAAGTTTTGGTAAACACAGCTGTTGAAATACACAGCTGAACAATGCAGCTGAAAATAAGCCAACCCCATATATGGAAAGGAAAGTTTCCTACGCGTGCCACATTGCTACGAGGGCAAAATAAATAAGACAGAAGAACATAAACAGTAGGAGTTACTACAAAGTAAAAACAACTCACCAAAAACTCTCCCCGGATGAAGTACTTCGCTCGTACTACGTCTTTATCATCTGCTGCATCAAATACAGCATCGGATGGTAACTGGTAGTTAGCAAACTCGGGAAAGTATGACTCAAGTAGGTACCGCTTCGCCTTGATCTTTTCTGATAACAAATCCTGGAAAAAGAAGGTTATCTTCGTCAAAGAGTAATCCTGTAACCATTTTGAATGAGAGACTAACCTGCTTATTCAAGAACAGAATGACTGAAATTGTTTTCAACCAGCGATTATTCCAAATATTTTTAAACAGAGACAGCGATTCTCGCAATCTGAAACATCCTTCTCAAATGTTACTACAACTCAAGCGTTACTACTCGCTCTACATTAGTGAAAAATAGCAATCTTATAATCAGAAATTGAAGGGTCCGTTCAGACGGGAATCTTACCGATTTTGTGTGCTATCTTCCCAAAGAACAAGATTATACGATGATGATGCGCAAACAAAGATGATAGCCGTAACATCATTGAAGCATTGAATCCATTTTCGTCTTTCGTCACGCTGACCACCGACATCAAACATGCTGAAATCATCATTATGCACCGTATTCCATATTATCCATATTGAATGACAAAAATAGAAACTTTCAGATTGAATACTCACTGGAAACGAACTTTATCCACTTCAAACTTAGTTTCGAAAATACCTGTCGTCATAACACGGCAACGAAGGATGTCCTGAAGAAAATTCTATTAGCTGAACAGCGTTTTTTGCAGATACCGTGCATATAAACATAAGAGTCAAGATTACAGGTAATAGATCATTAGCAGTAATGGTAAAATTAGATGACAGTTGTTGCTCACTAACTACAACATATTCCGAAACTTGTGACAAGTTCCAGTCACACGGCGTATAATTACAAATAAAAAGAATAATCAAACATAGGAAAACCCGCACGCATTTTATAATATTTACCTGCTCTGATGGATCGTAGTTTGGTTGACGAACAACATCAATCTTATCCAAGAAGCTGAAATAAGTACTTCTAAGTGAGGAATAACATCATAGTATCATAGCAAACATCAAATACAAACACAGCAAAGGCTGTACACATGAGAGTGACTAGCTTTACAAAAAGTATAAATTAAAGAACCATTTGGAAAAAATGAACTCTCATCAAATCTTAACTTTCCCAAGTCTCAAGAAAAAAAAGCTACTCAGTTACACAGGTGTTTGGAAGTAGTTGTTATTCCTCCCAGTATTTAATCCTCATCTACTATTTTCCCACACCAACTTCGAACCATTTCGACTAAATACAGGCGCAGTGCTTCTATTGGGGCTTCAGAAGGATAAAGTGACAAGCATTTTGCCCTACCATCCGAAAATGTCCTTCACATGGCGCCGACCAGTAATTCTAGACTCGTTCGTTCATGAAACGGAGAACCCCTTAGCAATGGCTACAAAAAGTCATCTTGTGATTCGCCATTATTGGACATTCCAAAAATTGCTTCATCCGACGGTTTCCATTCTTCTCAAGACTGTGGCTCTCCTACGACACATGTCATCGATGCAAAACCTCAGGTGAATATCCAAATTAATCAAATACACTGTGAATGTAAACTCATGAAGCAGCACAGCACTTGGTGTTAACAAATGTCGTTCTGGGAGAGGTCTCTGCGTACGACACATTTTTGATGGCATAATAATTTTTGAATGTGTACTGCAAGAACTAAGCAGTGCCCCTGGCTTAAAGATTGTTCCTGTCATATATTAATTGGAAAACAGGTCCCCCTAACAATAATACGATGTTCAACAAATGGGAGTGATCAAAACTATCCAACAACCCTAATCAAGGTATGCACCATCATCGTCACCACAATTGTGCTACTTCTACACATGAAAGTGTCACGTTCCAAGAGCTCGTCACCTTAGATTAGAACGAATGAGATGCAATGAATCCACAAAGCAAATGGTTTATGTCACGAAGCATTTCAGCGACAGGTCACGTATGTACCTTTGCTGATTGAGCAGCACTAGTTTATACCGCTAGACTTGACCCAAACCTAACGCGCTTTATGAAGCTTCTGTTCGTATTCATTAGAATTTTGCATATCTCATGCAAAAAAAAAAACAAACAAGAAATTCGCTTCACTAAGGGAAAAAGGTTTTTCCGTCATGAACAAACTTTGATTATTCACCCTCTAACTACAAAAATACATATATAACTTCATTCAAAGTAAGAGAAGAGACTAGGAGGAGAATATGGGCCTACCGTACCCGCGACTATTATACTAACTCGTGGAAATATTTCTACACACTGGTTATCTATTTACTCTAAACGTCGGCTTTGAATCAGGGACAAGGGTAAAGTATGCGTAAGGACTAGTATGCTGGTGAATAGTGCGTTAATAGCAGTTAAGGTTAATAGGTAACCATATGAAGTGAGCCCAGTATAAGATTAGTAGCGGCGAGGGAGATTTTCGCGAAAACTACTCGAATGATTAAGACTCCTTGGCCTTGAGAAAACTGCAAGAATCCACTAAAAAAATACTAGAGAAACTGAGAAAGAAGGTCGAAATTGGTGTTACCTACAGTTATCGCAGTAAATTACAACGCAAAAGCTTTCAGTAGTTAAAAGGTAGTAAAAATGAATTAAAGAATGTTCTAAAAGTTTCGCAAATTTTGTTAGTAATTGAAAAGGTTCACTGGCTGACTAAGCGATTGTAGAAACAGAGCGAAACAAAAAGAACGAATCTTCACTCCGTTAAGAATACAAACATATGTTGGGGCTTTTCAGTGTTCACTGGGAGCATTTACAACAACTCGACAACACTTTACTCAACAAATTACCGGCCCAGATGACTACTGAACGGATACATACTAGACATAAGGTCCAATAAAAATGACAGTGTTTGCTTACGAAGCTTTTTCTTCATGGGATGTTCACTGGCTGGCGACAGCTTGATGGTCACAGAAAAAACAGATGAACAACGATTTGCATCGAGATATACGCGCGTGGGATACTTCGCAATTCTCCATGCTTCTGGGGCGTTAACCATAGGCTGACAGAAAATACCAGCCATCTATTGTAAAGCATTTTTCACGCATAAAGACTTTCACGGCAGAAAACTAACTGTTCGATCCTCGCACGTGGTAGCTATCAAAAGAAAATCGGGGGAAGGCACAGAATACAAGGTGCCTGATCATGTAAAAACTAAGATCGCAAGCCTGAGAACAGAACAAAACACTACCACTTCAAGGCAACAGAGTATACCTATACTTTTCTACATTAATCGTTTGAAAAAAGTTGTTTGAATGCGTGAGAACATGAAGCTGGTGCAAGATGTAACTGGAAAGAAAAACTTACTATTTTGCACAGTCAATTAGTTGGTATTCGCTGCTTCGTTCGTAACACGCCTGCACACCCTTGTCAGCCCAACACTTCGCGACATGGTCATAGAATTCCTGTAACCAACACACCCATTACTTCACTCGGTTCATGAGTTACTTTTTTTGTATTTGAAAAAAAAGACAGCATTGTGAGACGTGATATCAGGAAAAGCTGTCACAGAAACATGAGGAAATAAAGCAAATGATCAACAAGAAGTGGAACGTTCGAAGGTTGAAAACAAAGCACAAAAAACAGATAACTTGTCGCGAAGATCAACCAAAAAACAATCATAATCAAACTATGTAAGCGGTATTAAGAAGAAAGTTGAAAAGTAAGCACTCATATATGCAACAAATATATTCAAAAGGTGCAGCTCTACCTGTGAAAACTCCCCATCCACTTCGTTTACACAGTTCAACACATAGTCCATGCTCGCCTGAGTGCTTGGATCGTCCAGGAACACTCGCGGATCGATCGTGCCCATCGCGCGCAGAATTACCTTCAATCAAACAACATGTCGCGCTCGAATCTTACAGTCTCAACAACACTTATCGACTATCGTCTCTTTAAGCGTCTTGAAGAATAAAACCAGTTGTCAGGATTTCAAAGAAGATGTTTTTAATACATAAACGTTCCCATGGAACAACAATTATGCTGAGTCATGCTAGAAACACGTCTTTGCCGTCTAAATATAGAACAGGACGCCAATAGTCAGCAAAATCGTTGATTGAAAGCGCATAGCGTTTCGTTCTCCAATAAGAAGTTGGTGCTAAAAATAGCACACGAGAGCGCGCCGACTACGAAGATAAGGATTAGCGTCATTTACAACGTGCTGTTTGAAGTTACATGGTTGAAGATGCTAAGATGCTGTAGAAAGAGGTTTCCAATGGTGATAAGGGACATACAAACCTGCATGGAATCACGTATATTTCTTCGGATATCCTTGATTTTCTCCATTTTTTCAGCCTCGCTGAAGCCGTTGATGTGCAATATTCGCATCTGTTTCACAATTGTGCTTTTACCACTCTCACCAGCACCAAGTAAGAGAAGTCGATGCGTGGCGCGCATGACCTACAACACACAACACCCCAAAATACACTGCACATCTATTTTTAGCACACACCAGATCAATAACTAATAAACATTGACTGGACGGAATTTCACCGGGAATTTTCGTAATCAGGGCTCACCTGCTTGTCCTTGGCGAGCTGCTCCTCGATCTGCTTGTTGACTTTCCGCGCTTCGCGGCCTTCCGCGTCCGCGCCAGCGCCAGAAACGCAGCCCATCAGCCGCATCCTACCAGGCCAGAGAGACTGCGCGCACGCCGGCGCGGCCGCTATGGCCGGACGCTACGCAACCGCAGCGCCTTGGCTGCCCTCCATTCGAGACCGCCTGATTGAAACAGCTCGCTGTCCTTTGATAAGGATAAATCCGTGTAATCAACATGCTGATATTTGGGTTCTGAAAGTTATGAGGCTCATAACAACTACCGGTTAACCTCTAGAGTAGTACCCGTTAGTCTGATTACGAATAGCTTGTTCGCTAAGGCTAATCTCTCAACAAAAACCTTGTTGTAATGAGTCATATTCAGTGTGACTCACCATGTCTTTGATGTCTTCCTCGTAATTTCATTCATTACCTAAGTTTGCTCGTTGTTGTGTGGTCATCCATCTTTTGTACCTCATATGGGAAGTATTTCAGGTGAAAACCGCCAAAGTCCCGGAACGCTTACTTTGAAGTCGTTTCCGTATCACAAACTATGGCAACGACCTCTTTACAGGTGAGTGGCTTTTGGTTTTCTAACTTGCATCATTATATTTCCATCATTATATGTCCAAGTATGGGATAGAGAAGAGAATCACTCGAAAAAGGTCCTCAGTAAAGCGCAATCGTGCGCTCTTTATTTTCGAAGTAGCCACTCATCACCATATGCCAGCATGACGGGTTGGTTACACCAGCTTAAGCTAAACTAAATCATCATAAGATTGTTACTATGAAAATGCTAGTTGATATAGTTGCACCTTGTCCTTCTGTATTTTTACCATTCCACTTCGAGTAATTTTTAAAAGTTATCAAGGTTTGTGTGAAGAAACTTGTAGTTGAGTACTGATAAACTAATTAATGCAGGTTAGCATTGGGCGATTCCAGTTTAGTTTCGTCAAAATCTCACTACCCTCCCAAGGTCTTAACTATTGTGTTAGAACTGGTAATGTCATAGCAATAATTTTAGTTCTGTACAGTAGACATACCGTTACTTTTAGACGAATAGATGCATCGGGTAAACAGCTCATTCACACAGTTTTGAAGTCTTTATCAATTTCAAATTTATCTGCATTAGTCGATGGTCGAGTCCAATGTTTTTTCTATCAACAAGTGCTTTAAGAAAGCGATTGAATTGGTAACAACTGCTACTGAAGAGGATAAAGCTGGCAAATATGAAACGGCAATGACCTACTACGATCAAGCAATATCATACTTCATTCACGCCATAAAATGTAGGTTATTCTTTTGAATTTGGCTCTCATTACTTACTCAGCCGTGATGAAATGTCCATCTGTGTGTCAAGCATACTCCGTTTCGCAATAGCGCTTAAGTGACACAGATCAAGACAGCTTGGTCATGCTCTTTATTCGTGCTAGCTGTTAACAATTAAAATCGCCATTGAGCAGCTGTTTCCTCAAATTTTTTTGTGGACTTATCTTACATGGTTAGATCTGTTCGGCAGTCGAATTGAGGATTGTTGTGCGAGGAAATGTATAAAGCCACTAATCTCACTGGGCGAAACTCATGAAATTAGCTGGTTATGACTAAAAGTTATGCGAAACTTTTCAAATAAATATTCCAGATACGTACATTTTCCTGACGGTTTGGCTAATGTTAATATTTTTTTCTGAAGATCGCAAGCTGCTACAAAAATCATTAGAATCGAAGCTAGGAATTCTTCATTCCCACATGCATGCATCGCTACTGTAAGACGCATCGTTTTGTTGTTTTTTTTTTAAACTGCGTACTTCGAGTAAATGGATTTTAGCCAGTATTAGTGTCCAAAGCACTTCAATTTCAATTACCGTTATAGTCCAAATTCAGCTATTACGTTGTCATTGTTTAGATCGAATGCTATGAAATGTGTGCAGTGATTCACCTGTCGTGAGAGTTATGTTGAAACTGTAGAGCGCATGTTCTGTTTGTTCACCTTTCACCTGTTTGGATTTTCCTATCCCATTCTTTGGTACTTCTTGTCATCTACCAAAATGTTAGGCCAAGTTCGAACTCTAGATCGTGCTTCTCTTACTGAAGTAGTTTTGATTAATGTTAAACCGCTGGAACAAAAAACAGAAATGCCACTAAAATCGAGGTGAACAACAGCGCAATCCGCAACATCCGAAAACAAAACGTTTAGTCGTGGATGGCAGGCGAGTTGAGGCTGTAATAGTAAAATGCTTCTGCATGTGAAATGTTCTAGTAAAGGAAAACGGTACTGTCCATCAGCTGAATTGACGTTGTTTTCCCTCAGTCTTCTTTTTTATAAGAATAAAACAAGCACAGTCACTTTTTGAAGAGTTTCTACTGAACTGCAGCGCTATTTTTCTTAGTATCAACTATTTTTGGACTAAGGCATCGCACGCGAAAGGCGTCTTGAAGTCTCTGAGAACTCCTCATTTGATGAAGGAAAATGAAGCACTTTGCAGATGAGGCTCAAGGTGACAAGCAGAAGGAGACGATCAGATCAAAGTGTACAACATATTTGAATCGATACGAACAGATTAAAAAGTTTCTCAAGGAGGGCAAAGACAAAAAGCCTGTAAAGGTTAGTTTCCATTCACTATAATCATAAAGTTTTTTTGGCTTCCGTTTTGAGTCCTTTTGCGTCCATCGTAAAGTTGGTATTTAAAAACATAGGCTCCTTTTAGCGTCAGTGAAATTCTTAGAACATTGGCAGTATTCCCATGTAAATCTATGTTTCACCGCTCACACAGCTAGTCAGTTGATAGGTATTGTTCGACAAGGAGCTCAATTACGTCACACCAATAGTAAAGAAAATGGTCGTGTGTAGTTCCAGTTTTCATTTTTATTCTTTCATATTTCACAAGACACGCAAAAGGGATCCTGCTTACACCCACCTGTTTCTATGCGCGCGATTAGCCGTTAAATTTCTTGTCCAGAGAAGCGATCAGTTCCATTTGCTTATTCAGAAATGTGGTGAAATACACGAGAAAATTCCTCTAGGATTGGTGAAGGTATATGTTGGGTCTAATCTCAACGTAAGTACTTTGCTACTGCTTCCTAAGTGAGACCATAATGGCGAATAGGGTTGGCTTTACAATAATTTTAGGAACTGTTGTTAATCTGACTTAATCCTGAAACTTTTCTTTGAAACATCAGTTTTTAACGATGCCATTTTTCAGGAAGGGAAAGATTCGAAGGATAGTGATTCTGACGAGGATGCCGATAAGAAGAAGTTGCAGGTAATATCGAAATTTCTTCTTTCCCAGGCTTCCCTCACGACCTTTATCTCTCTATAATAAGGCTGCCTCAATCTAAACCGGTCTGCCTTCTGAACTGCATTTTCTTTGGCTGAATAGGAGAAGTGGTGTGCGCAACATGTTTTGTGAACTACTTCGAAAAGTGTAGCAGAGGCGATTTCCCTGTGGCTCACTGTTTCAAAGTTACTGCGTGTATTCAGGACAACCCCACTGGTTTTCATTCATTCTACTACTCTATATAGAGATAACAGTGGAAGCGCAAGGACTGGTCTATATTTACCGGTCTATTTCCTTTTCTCTTGTCACCTTGTCGTATTCTGAAGGGTAATGAGTGGATTTGGAATACTGCGGGATACTGCGGGATAATTTTGTAGTAAAATTTGGGTCATAGTGCTACATTGGCATGGTAAATGCATACCTTTTCATTTTTTGCTATTAACTGTAAGCAGTGTAAGAAAAATCTCATGTGATTTGTTGTTCCTGTTCATTTTGGCCCAAGCAACCTTTCACACTTCGAGCTAAAAAAGAAAATGAAGCACATTTATCACATTAGCAAGGAAAAGCGGTTGATAAACGTATCCTATAGGTCTCATCCTTTGATTATTGAACTTTGGTTCACCTCGAAGGCAGTGTAAATTTTACACATGCTCGTCATGCAGGGAGCGTTCACTTCTTTTATGGATTTCGCGGAACCTTGAAGTAAAGACACAATTCGTATTGTTCAACGCGATGAACATCGCGTACTTCCGCTGATAAAATCGTATATGTGGAGGTGCTCCTAGCACATGTGAAACCCTTTCGAATTGATCAGTCCTGAACATGGACCACGGTTTTACAAGATCAGAGGCTCCGATATGAATACAGGCTTCTTTGAGTAGTGATCAAGCACGCACCCAGAAGTCTTCAATTTTTAAAATACAGGGAATTACATTGACTTTTCTTAATAGACTCATCTGCTACATTGTCTATAGTTGTCGTATCGTAGCCTTTTTTCAATTGTTCGGCATTAAGGACAAGCTGTCGGGGGCGATCGTGATGGAAAAACCGAATGTAAAATGGAGCGATATCGCTGGACTGGAAACAGCAAAAGAGGCGCTCAAGGAAGCAGTCATCTTGCCGATCAAATTTCCTCAGCTTTTTACTGGTAGGCGCTTGAATGTTCGACAATGCCTTTTTTTCTACTTTGCTATTCTATTACCAATCGTTGCCTTTATAATTACTTTGATGAAAATACCTAATAATGATATTCCCTGCTCCCTGCTATGAGTATTGGGTTCCTCTATATCTGATATGATTGAGCCACATTTCTAAGAACAATGGTTGTGTATGTGGGTACTGGTTCTTTGCAGTCTAATTACGAGCTTGCTTTCAACTTGTAGAAAATGTCTTCATAAATTATTTTAGACATAATATTTGAAATTATTTGAGACGTAATATTCGGAAATAGTACAACTGAAATGCCGCATGTATGGCTTCACTTCCACTTGACCCCGTAGACATCGGTAACAAAAACTACGAAATCAATGGGAACTCAGAAAGTTACGAGCTGGGTAATTCCGATTCCCAGTGGATGTTCGACATGGTCGAAATGTTATAGGGTCGTTCCTTCTGAGAGGATATTAGAGGTCTCCTCCATGAACACTGCTTTCTACTATTAGCTTAAACATGCAGCTGTCGTCGCCTCATTACAGGGGAACAATTCACCTTAGACTTTAAAGTTGAGCTATGCACTCATTTGCTACTTACAATTAGGCGAACCGTGTGGGAATTTGACATAATCGAAGGTTCTATCCACTAGATTTTTTCCTTATTTTTTTTGAGAAATGAATACTTCTCAAAAAAAGTGTAAAGTTTTCAAGTCAAACGGTGGTTTCCCTCAGTTAGGTTCATCTAGTTTCTAACCTGTTAGGTAATCGTTTTTTACTTTGTTCTCCATCCAGGCGAAGACAACCGTAGTTGGGAGTAGACATGTAGATACTTATACTTTTCTGTGCTCTTCGGCGGTAAAGGTATTTTAACCCATTCCATACGCGTGCTGCACATGGTGCAGCACGCCCCTTCGCCTCTGCGTGTACGCGTTTCGGTCAGAATCAGCTAGAGTTTGAATAAAGTTCGAGCAACACATACTTTGCGATTCCCTCAGAAAACCGCTCTGTGAGGCTGGGTGCTGTACGCCGCGAGTCAAATCGGTGCGTCGATTCTGAAGGAAACGTCGGGCACATGCGGCTAGCGCAAGAGCTTTGCGGTACGCAGTGGGTTAAATGATGCAAGTGTTGCAACTTCCTTACCTCAGATGGGCAGTTCCGCTGTCCCTATGTGCGTGGTGCAAAGATTATTGACTGGTGTTACAAATAGAATTTTCATTCGGTCGCAGCAGCACCAAAGATATGTTTCTCATGTAATGTGGAACAGCTTTGCATTTTTTCGTTCGTTGATTCATTTTTGACTAAGGGAATTTCTTCATTCCTCACATTCCCTTGGCCTTATAATGGAGGTCTTTCAAATGACAGAAAGGCCTTTTGAAATAATCACTGGCTCGTCGTAGGGGTGCACAAGACCACCAGAACTATACAGCATGATTGGGAGTGGACTCATGTCTCTGAGCTCCCCGAAAACTCCAGATATAAAGTTGTTGGTTGAAATGTACCTTCAGCTTTTCTATCCTTTTGCTACTATCCATTTGTAGAGAACCTGTATTGTGGGGAACCATCGTTGAGCAGAGACAATTTATACGTATCTACGAATTAAAAGCCCTGATAAGGTGCAATATGTTTTCCGATAAGCACTACTGCTAAAAATCACTTTTCTACGAGAACATTCTTTTTTTTGGTATTTTCTGGCAACTCTGAAAGCAAAGTTTGACCTTGAATCTTCTCTATCTATACCTAAAACTTCCGAAGATGTTCTATGTGGACGGGAAATCCCCCTCATGGATGATTTCTGTCTCGGCCGTAGCCAAGGGCACGGGATCTATAATTCATTCAGTGACGTCAATTTTCTCATCTGTGGAGCTCGGTGCTTAAGCACTGTTTTGCTTTGCGATTTCATTGGAAACAATTGCGACAGAATTATTTATTTTACTCAAAAACTACAGCACTCTGTAAAATGAACATGGAAATAGGAGCAATATGGCACAGTAATAGTACTAGATGATAAAGCATGAATACAGTGCACCTAATGTAACACCCCGTAAATAGAATGGCTCTATAGGTTGAAGAGCGATATGACCTAAAAAGTGTGGTACTCATTTTTCTTGAGGAAAATCCGTTTTCCTTAGCGACGGATTAGTTTTCCAAATAGGTTGTAGAGATATCGGAGTGGGCGAAGTTAAGATAGTTACATAAATCCAAGTCGTCAGATTTAAAAACGAAAACGGAACATAACATAATTAGCTTTGGGCATGAAGATTCGATCGATCATGAAGGAGAACCATTATATTTGAGTCGAAGTCGTTTTTGTCTATGAAAGTCTCATCTATTTCTACTTTTTTCGAATTTCTTTTCTAGCTCTATCACCTTTTTTTGTATGAACGGACTCTTAATTGACTATCCAGGTCAGTGTTTCTGGAGCAGTTCACTTTAGAGCTGTTCTGTGGTAATTACCAATTATAATATTTTCGACGAGCTACCTTGGATGTAAGGAATGATAGAAGCACGGAAGTTCAAGTTTTTGATGATACCTCATGGGTAATGTGCGATAGGTGAATGTTAAATGCTTAACGGCGGTAGTACGTTTTCCTTACCCTTAGTAAAGAAGTTGAAGCAGTTTAAGAGCAACAGAAAGGTTGAGGAAAGAGAGTATGGTAGGAATACATAGTGAATGAAGATGACTATGAGACTAATTAAGCTCAGATAAGTTGAGCTTGCATATTGTGTGACTGCACGTGTTGATATCCGGTAGCACCTTTGTGTGTTCGTGCCGTCAAGGCCATATCTTCTTCCTTCATCATGAACAAGCTGGCACCATAGAGTGCCGGTGAGACGAGACATTGAGTGAAAGCGAGAAACATGCAAATCGCTGGCCAAAACGCTTCTGTTTGAAAACGCCATGAGTGCTTGGCATGCATCATGGTGACTGCATAGAATGGCACTTGATACATTGGACTGAAAATAATTTCCTTAAAAGCTGCCGAAAGAGAGATCTAGGCATTTTACGTTAATTGCATTATCGTAGCGCTTTATTTTTTTGGAGAGAAATGATTCAAGAAAATAATTCCAGTAGTGGTGTATTAAGAATTGTGCGAAGAGAAAGTTATTTCAAGAAAAAGTCCTATCAACCTGACCTAACTCCCTTACTTATCGCAATTTTTCTAAAATTCGTTTTTTCCTAACAATGTCGCTATGTTGATCCTCGTCAACGGTCTATTTTAAACTTTTTTCTCTATTCAGTGACTTTGGTCCGTTTTCTCTTCTTTTCTACCTCTTCCTAGCTTGCCTATTCACTACAACTTCCCCTTTAAATAGATCAAATTTTACTTTTTAAGTTGATCTGGTCTGGGTGATGGCAAGGGTGACGGCAATGTTAAGGACTGATGAGGTCAGAGTTTAACCGGCTGGGGACATGATTGATATGCTCCCTCTAACCCTCCTGTTGAACCCTAATTGATTCCCTGGGTCAAGCAACCAATGGACGTTTATGGTTATTTTGTGTTCAGTGTAAGATTACGATGTGGAGTTATCGGTGCCAGTAGGCGTGTTTTACCGTTTCCCTTGAAATCTGAGAATTTTATTTTTTAAGTATGTGGTGCATTATTTTACTTTGCTGACGCAAATCTTTCGCGTACCCATGGTGGATGCGTGATTCGAGATATTTTTAGCACTAGTTGCATATTTAATGTAGGGTTCAATTGAACAACCAAGAGGGGGGGGGGAGGGGGGGGGGGGCAGAAAATTCGACGAAATCGAAGCAGTCAGTTGGGTGACTAGAAAGGTTGGGCATTTTATTGTCAAGGGTCAAGATGGGTTTTTTAGTGCAATACGGAATCTCGATGCGAGATCAAAAACAAAGGTGTTTATTCGTATTATTAGTTTTATTCATACACCACTGGGAAAACCAGGTAATTGTCCACATTTCTTGAGAGGACAATAATTCAAACAAAAGTTTCACTGCTTCATCTCTCTACATTTCTTCTTGTTGTATTTATCTTAGAGACTAACCAATTCTCAATTTCTCTGACTTTGCTATTTTTGCATACTATTTCAATTTCAATTGAAACTACATCCGAAAGAAAGCGCCCCTAGTAGCCAAGGAAAACCTCTTCTACTGTAACACTAAATGAGACTATTTCCGTTCCTCAACTCAAGAATGTACTTTACAATGAGTATTGATTTTTCTTGCACACTTTTGATATCAGCTTCTTATACACATTGGATGAGAAGTCTGCTCAGAATGTGAAAGCTGCCCATCAGTTGGTACCGTAGGAATAATGACTAGCAAGAAAATGACTTTCTTTTTCATTGTTATTGGGAAGCAGTGATCTGGATTAACTCATTCTTGCTTTAGTTGTACCGCTTCTTTTTATAATACCAAACTTGCTGTGAATAGAGGGTTCTAGGAGCGTTCCCATGAAGTTCTCCCCTATCCATGTTGTTATTCATATTTTACGATCAATTTCCGAAACGAAAACTGAAGTATAATTGGACTTGGGCTATAAATATATGTTGTGGTCGATCCACTATCGTTTTTCTAAGTCTCTAATCCCTCTCCCTCTTTTTGTATTCACCTGAATAGAAATGCGTAGACGAGAAATCGGCTTTTGTAGAGTCCGAGTGACTGAAATACAATAGGGCTGTGATAGAGTATTCCAAGAACGCGTATGTAGGCGTAGGAAGAGAATGCTGCCGGAATTAGTACACCGAGTATGAGGAGATAGGTAAGGAATTTGAGGCCGGAATCAGAATGGCCCCAGACACAGTGTCGTAGTGAGGCGTCATAAATGACAATATGTCCGTTGGTGACAGATGGTAGCGCCAGAACCAACGAAATCACCCAGGACAGCATACAGAGAATTCCAGGACGTAGACCAAATAATTGGTCGTAGTGAATTCTGGCGAAAGTGAGTAGATGCACACCGGCAATACACAGAGCCATCAAAGCCATTACCGTCCATACTGTGCAGGTGAGTAGGGCCTGAAATGATAGAGGGTTTTATCGTAAGCATTTAAGAGAACATGGCATAGCTTTTAGCTATTTATAGACGTGCGTGGCGCATATTTAACGAGGGTATTTATTCATGGACCAACGATTGCTGGCCAGGTATGTGATCCCCCCTCTCGTTTGGCAGTCTTAGGGAGGGCGCTATTTTTCCTGAGAATCTCAGGATGGTCCACATAAGGGACCATTTTAATAACCATTTTTTTTGCCCCGAAAGATCTGTTGCAAAGCGCTGAGGGTCTTGCAAGGATATATTTGTGGGAAATGCCTCGAGATTTCGCTGAAGGTTTTTCTAATAGAAAGCGGAAGAGGATAATCTTTCGTGAAGATTCAAGCGAACCAAGCTTCTGCTTACCGAGTGACGAAAGACAAGGGGGCTATCAATTCCTCCCGAATGATTTTTACCCACGACCATCTTTTTCGGGAAATTCGCCCAAAACACTCAAGTTATCGGATGGTGTGCGAGTCGTAAGCGTTTTGTGTTGTAGAAAAAACAAGTTTGAAATAAACAGCGTCAAATTTTCTCATGCGTCAGGGTGAGAAATAAGCGATGTGTTGGGGCGTAGGCTTATGCATGAAGAAGCATTACGGCCTGAGAAATAGCCCCATAATAGCGTGAGATAAGTTGAAGGTGTCCCTATGCCGTGGTTATAGGGATAATTGTCTCTCGCGGAAACGCGTACGTCAGCCACCCAGGTAATTATTCTTCAAGTTATCGAAAAAAGCGAGAGCAGGATAGCTGCCGAGCTTTTAAAGAGGCTTTCAAGAGCGATGCTGTGAATGAAAATCGCCGCCTAGATAGGAAATATGCGAAAAAACGAATCCATAAAAAGAATTCTCACTTGTAATCGGCACATGAAGTTGCTCTCTTGGAATACATTAACTCCAGTCCATAATGTATAAAGAAATATGGGTATCAGAATCATTAAAGCTACAAGATTTGTAATACATAAATGGGCAATGAAATGCGATGAAATAAAATTTTGATAGAGTTTATGAATAAGAATATAGAGGAATAATGCCAAATTGCCGACAATACCAATAAGTGTAAAACAACCGAATATAATAGCTAGCGGTGGTGACGGTGCAGAAACATGCGTCATATTCGCATAGGCTTCATCAATTTCGGACGAGTTCCACATTTTTACCAACTATAGTCGTGTGTCACCGGAGTGGACTTGGCAGTGGGGATTCTGGCTGTTATTCAGCGTGGTGACGAAACTGCTGCTTCGACGTTAACGCGATTCGTGACTGCGTCCGTCGTCTGTCGCCTTATGTCTGGCGCGTCTCGTCGTCGACCTGAGCCCTCGTCGAGACAGACGTCGGCTCCGCCTTGTTCGCGGCGCGCGCCGACAACGAAAGGGCTACGTCAGGCAGGGCAAGCCTCCCGGCTGCAAGCCAATCGATTCACTGCTGCTCTCCAGTAGCAGCTGTGCCCTCCACTTTCCGGGTCCGCACTTCAAATTTCGATTCAGCCATGATGGTTGTGGACAAGCCTGAACTATCCGAGAAGTGGGCAGCTGGCAGCTTGGTTCTACGCGATGGCGTGAAATGCCTGTCAAAGCGCTGTTGGCACAAAGAAAAACAGCTCATGCTAGATAATATGTGTTCCGACGTTTGTTGGGCATTGTGAAATAACGACCAGTTGGCCGATTGACATGAGCTTGCATTTCAATCGGGGGGGGGGGGGGGAGATTGAGAAATTTCATGAGTTTGCGGTCCCGGGAAGCAGGTCTGTCATTTGTCAGTCACACGTCCGTCGTTGTGCTGTCCGTCGAAGGTCGTTCTGTGGAATGAATAGTTTTTCTTAACCCCTAAAGCTTTTCCAGAAATCATTTTCTAAATGGACTTTGCAATAAACCGCGAAATGTTCCCGAGTAGGGGTTTTTCCTCCAACAGATCGAAGATGAAGTCCGCTAGCAGGTGAGCTGGGAACTTGCAAAGGGATAGGGAACAAATCAATCAGTTCCTGGCTTCGTGATCTTGCTAGTTCACAGAGCCAGAAACTGATTCTCTGAACGAGTCACATGGCTTCTGAGTCATGTTGTGATCAGTGGTAAAGCGCGATGATGGATGTTCAGGATGTTCGCGCTGGGAATAGCCGATAGTAGTGCTTGCATTCATGTGCCCAGTGTAGTGAAAAACGAGTAAATTAATTAAAGATGGAGCGCTATAATAATATGCGTTGATCGATTCACCAAGGTGAAGTTGCGGGTGTAGGCGACCTTCCCAAGCAGTTATCCCTGCGGTGCTATCTAAGGTCTAACCGAAAGGAAGTGCTCACTTTCAATTATGGGTCTTATGAACATCAAATGTGTGAGCCCAAAGTGAAGCATGGTTATACTTAAAACAGGGGTCTCTTGGTGATTAAAGGCTACAGTGGTGTAAGGCCGCGTTCATACTTTATACTACATAGTGTGTAGTACGCTGAATACTGGTCGGCGCTATCAGCGATAAGTATGCCGCTTCTTTCGAACGAGTAGTTTTCCCTTTCGTAGTCACTTGGTGGATGCAATCTTTCTCAGTAAGCACCAATGATTCTTCGGCTTTAGCTACTTGTCCTGTCAATCCTGCGACGTGGTACGATTAAATAGTCCACGCTATGTCCGTGATTATACAAATAAGGGAGGAACTTTTGCACCTTTTTTGTAATTTTAGTCATTTTCAAGAACTTGCAAACTTTACAAGGCCTCCTCGGTTGTTGATTTTAAGCTTTGCAATTCGACTTTCGCTTCATAGCATGCCCAAATTCTATAATTCTTCTGTTCTCTGAGGAGGACTAGACATTCTCCAATGAACATCTTCATTTTATGACACTTCACGGCCTGAAGAAAGGGACAGTAGGATTCTTGGCTGACGTCTTGTGGGCTCTGCTACCCCAATGCTCAATGAAACTGTGAAGTAGAGAACTAACCGCAATTTCGGTAAAAGCACCACGGGAAGGATGACTGGAGAGATGACTCTTACTAGCACAACTTTTGTGTAGTGGCCAGGCAACAATTAAACGTGCTACCTTCTAGGTGTAGAATAGGCATGGCGAATAGAAGACCAAAGATCAGCAGGTTTACTCATTTATACGCCCATCTTCTGTCATGTGAAGACTTTTTAAAGTTCCATTCGCTATTAGAGAAGCATTAGTTTATGACAGGATTTGAGCAGCCTATGCAGTAATCCATTTGGTGTATTTCACGAACAAAGTTCTTCGGTGTTCATGAATTATCCTGAACGAAATTCTTGGCAAGCTCATATCCTTTCGCGAAGCCGGCACGTGCACATGACAGCGTAATGCTGCTAAACGGCCATTGAAGTTATCGTTATCCGGTGAGGAATAGCATCATTTAGTCCATTGGTCTGGTGAAAAACTTTAGTTTTGAGTTTTAATGGGAGAGGCACGTGTAATCTTTGAGAGGTAACTGCCGTGAGCCCTGGGAGCTTCTACGGTTGTAGTAGTTTCCTAATTATTACAAATACAATATGTAGTAGCAGGGTAACACATGGTACTTGGGATGTTCGAGGGGAGATAACTGTAAAAGAATGTGCAGGTGTGATTTGTGTCCTTCATATCACCAGCTTGTGGGGTTTGACCTTTGAAACCGTCCGTAGCTGATAGATTTCTGTACCGAGAAAGATGAAGGAACGGTTAGTGGACCTTCAGACAACCAATTTTATTTGGCTCCTTGTAATGTTGTCAGTGTAAAAATGAAAAAAGTAAAATGCAGCCTTTTCTGAGCGTATATTTTGGGAAGGAATTGCTCATTTGCACATGGCTGTTCTTTTCGTTCACGGAACGTACTAGAGCTTATGTTTTCGTCCTTTCCTGGAAAATTTGGGAGCTAATTGTTTTGAGACTTGGACACAATTAAGCTGGGGCAGTGAATTGGTTCCAAGAATTACTAATTGCAAGGACATTCACCGTTCAATTGAAAACTCGTAACGAATCCATGGCTGATGAAGCTTTCAAATGTCGCGAGCTAAAATGAGATTCTTCAAAAAGTTTGTTTAAAAGGATAAATCCAGAATCCATTACGAGAAATGCTTTTGTCGTATACATTCAGGATTCGGAAAAAGGTCTGTGTAGCACTAAATGTTTGCAAAGGCGAATGAGTCAGGGAAGAAGCGGTGGAAACCAAATGCTACCAATCTGGCATATATAGGGTAGTTAGTATAAGCTCAAGTCAAGAAACGGGCGGCATAACTAGCCAATTTTGATTGGTTACTTGATTGCCAGGAAAGGCGGTAATAGCGACTCCACCGATGCTGTTTCCCATTTCCCCAGGGTCCATTGACTTGTCTCAATGTGGCTTTAGAGGCAGTACTTTACCCCCTAATAATAATGACTGTAAGTCGCTACCCTTACTGTACATAATTCTACAGATTAGGTCAGATTACTTTCAGTCGGACTCATAGTTGAGCGGGGAATTATGAATATGGCTTACTCCAGGCGAGGCATTCGATATTTTCCATGTTTTGAACCGATAGAGCGAAACAGGTTCGCAATCCATGACATATATCCAGGATCGTTTTAATCGAAGCCAAATTGATTGTAGACCTTTAAAGTCTTTGATATGAGATGCTTTTGCTGAATATTTAACGAAAATCTTGAAAAATCAACAAAAAGCTAATGGTATCGATTTGAGGAGTTTTCTTTCGTTTTTTTTTTGTTTCTCACTTTTCATACCCATTTTAGGTAATCGGAAGCCATGGCGAGGAATACTGTTGTTTGGTCCACCAGGTACGGGTAAATCGTATATCGCAAAAGCAGTAGCTACAGAAGCAGATAATTCGACGTTCTTCTCTGTATCGTCATCAGATCTCATGTCAAAATGGCTTGGTGAATCGGAAAAGTGAGTGGAATTGTCGTCACATATGTTTTCAATGATAGTTTTGAGGACCAAAGCCGTAGGAAACACTTGTTTCTCATAGATCTCATCCCTTCTAGATTCTAGTCCCCCAGAGGGGCTTTCAGAAATGATTTGTGAGGGAGATTCTAATTTTCACTTTTCAATCCCTTTTTCTAGGACAATCGGTGCAGTACGATGCAAAGGCTTGTCTGATCTCCTGAATTCACATTTGATCATATAGTTTTTTTGGGGTCCCCTCCGAAATTTTTAGGTCCAGTGTAGGTATTGAGCCAAGGTTTTTGTGGTGTCTATGCATTAGAGAGTTGTTTGCATTCCTTGTCAGGGGCAAAAGGGTCGCTACGAATCTTCATTGATACTTCGTCGTTATTGCCATGTTTTCAAGTGAGGGGACCCAAATTGCTGAAACTCCCACTTAACGTTATCCTCTTTTCGTCCTTTTTTTTTTCCGAATAGGAGACAGAGAGTCTCAATAGGAGACAAGGGCAGAAACGCATAGTCCCTCCTTTTATTGTATTTCCTAAATGATTCTATGGGTGGGATGGGTAGAGGGTGAAAAGGGGAAGGAAAGATGGAGAAGAAGGAATCGCTGCGTGAGGAAGTCGAAGGGGAGTAATTCATGAAGTCCCGCGAGACACATAAACGCTTGAGCATGCATCTGAATTTCAGAAAAATTTCGGGTATGAGCGAAAGGTGCTGTGGGAATTGGTCGACCAACTGGTCAATTTTCATTTGTAGGTGAGAAGGATCAGCAGGACCAGTAGCAGTTGCTTTGAACTGAGCTCTGCATTGCTCGCTTGTTTGTTTACATGAGGCTGCGTCCTTTTTTCGAAGTCGGCTCCAGCTAAAAGGTCGTGGCACACCAAAAATGAATTCGTGTGCTCCGCAATCTCGAACAGAAGTTGTGGGCATGGCGTATTGCGGAGGATTCCCTCAAGTAAGGGACTTGTTCCTTTCATGCCCATTGATTGAGTGAGATACTAACAATACAGGGATGGGTTGAGGTCTGCCTTTCAGCCAGTTCCACCTGGACACTAAGGTTTTAACGGTGGGTTAGGGATCTGATATCCATTGGGTCTGAGCTGTAGACATTCCCTCGGAGCTTCTGACGGACGTGCAGGAGTTGTAGCTTCGGATGACTCATGTGATATAAATCTCCCAAATACATCGCAAGAACGATACCTTACGCTAAAATCTCAATACTGGTCCATGTTGCTATTACAGTCCTTCAGTCTTTCATTAATCCTGGGATTAAGGGGGCAATTTGTACCTGCAAGTGGTCATGTTTGTTATCAATTTGTTTTTTTTTAGGTTGGTGAAGAATCTGTTCGCTCTTGCTCGGGAACACAAACCATCCATCATTTTCATCGACGAGGTTCATCATTAATCTTATTTTTTTCTGTTCAATGAGCTTTTATCGAGAGATTAGCGAGGGTGCCTGTGTTTTGCACGGCACGGGTTCTTTCCATCGCTCATGTATGGTGAGCTACTGAGCGCAATTTTGTATGGTTATAATCATATAATTGCACATTGATGGAATATTTCCTTTCATTTCACCCAAGGTCATCTAAAAACAGTCGGGTGCAATCATCATCAGGAGGATTGTATTCCAATTTCCTTTTATTTGGACAATGAGGGTGGGAAAAATGGCTAGCTGTGTACAATTCCCATGATCGGGAACTTTCGCTGCAGCTTAAGTGACTAACTTATCCATGCAAAAGGAGTTTTTGGGAAGCATGGCGCAATCTCTTGGAACTGCTCAACGCTCGGCGTGTCGTCATTGATTCTTCTTTACCTACCTTTACGTGGCATTTGTCAAGAACTTTCGATGGGCTCGCCTCTGGCTGTACACCTGGTGAAGGTTGATCACCTTGAGTATGCGGTTATGACAGTGAGATATCAGAAAAACTGCAGTGTTAAACGGCTCAATAAGCAGCCTCCTTCTGGTCGAGAAAGTTGTTTATATTAGTGTCGGCTAGGCAAAAGCAAAGAAGTCTCCTTATTGTCAACAGAAAATTAGTTCCCCACGGGCTCCTTCAGCAATTTTCTGGCGAGCAGTGTTCTACTGATGGTTTAGTTTGATGATCAACTCGTGACGATATTGCAAGCATGTCAGTGGTAAGGTGTTGAGGAGTGCGGGTGGTTGATAAGTGGCGTAGTCGCAGTAAAAAATCCTTGTATTCGTCGTAGTAAGCCCCAAGGGTCCGGGAACTTCTCCCCTAACACGGCGTCGCACATACCGCACCCGCCGCCTATCGCAGGATTGCGATGGAAGATTGGAGCGCGCAATTTGTGAGGTGGGGAGTCCTTTAAACATTTGAATTGCCCGGCCGCTCTCTTCAGTTCCAATGCGATTCTTATCGTCGTTTATATAGGAGGAGTTATTTTAATTAATCAAGTCTAATAAACATGAAAACTAAAAAGAAACAGAAGAAAAAAACGATAAAATCCAATGAAAAAGCAAGCCAGTCAAGGAAAAAATATCGCGTCCTATCGATTGGCGGGAGGCGGGGTGAGTACGGTAATTGCAGTGACATTTGCCGCATGCCGCAAGGGAGAATGCCGCGATAGGGGAGAAGTTCCGTTACCCAAGCCCCAACAGCATGTTGGAAGATCCGTCCTTGCTGGGAACGTCCGCCCCTGTACGGTTAGCTGTATCGCATGTACAACAGAAGGCAGCAACGAGTACCACTGCAAAATGTGCATTTAGAACAACTTCCATTTCTCAATATACAGTTCCACCTAATTATTGCCCTAGATACAATCTTCTAAAGTAAGTAATAGGTTTGCTTTAAACTTATTACCTACTCTGGAGAAAAATCCAATTCTGTAATAAGCCAATAATAACGGCTTAATAACCTTTGTTATTTGAATTATAGAGCCATTACCTCACTTCGATCTCACTTCATTTTTGGTCTTTCGGGTTCTTCTAGTGTTTCCTAGGAGTTGGCTCCTCTCGTTTCCCATGAAGCTAATTTAGAATTTATAACTACCACATGTTGTCTTTTTTTCATGCATTTTTCTGTATTGTTATGTAAATGCTTTAGATTGACTCATTGTGCGCTTCACGATCGGACACCGAAAGCGAGAGCGCACGTCGTGTTAAAACGGAATTTATGGTGCAAATGCAAGGTGTTGGCCTCAATAACGATGGCATTTTGGTACTTGGGGCCACGAATATCCCATGGATTTTGGACGCTGCTATAAGAAGGTTCATTTCATTCGATAGTTTTGAAAGGAAAGGAGTGTTAGGTGTAGTAAAAGAAGTTTACTTTGTTTGAGCAGGCACTCAGGGATACACTGCATGAATGATAGCTATCGTAATTTCAGTCTTCATCCTTTCTTTTTTATTTAAACAACCTTGGCTTCTTTGGAAGGCGCCTTAATAATTGGCTTAATAATTACACCGATGTTTGTGACAGAGGACAACTAACGAAATCTCCAGTAGCAGGCGTGATTATGGGTTCATCAACGGCCGCTACCTTTTGCTATAGTTACTCATCTTTGAGTAGTTAGTTGCTATGGCTTATTCAATTAGTTGTACACCTATGCTTTATGAAGTAATTCGATCGGAATCGAAGGTAATTAATGCTATGTTGTCGCGAAGTTCTCTGACCCAAATCCATTCCTCCTTATCATGGGATGCGGCTCATGATGGATCACGCGGCTTTTTACGTAGTGGTTATCAAAAGTAACCCTTTTTGGCGTGGTTCGCAGGCCCTTGCTTCTAAGTCCCATTGAAACCAATTATTTTGTGGCCGTAGCTGTGGTTGGTGAATGATATGTGTTTCCTTCAGAGAGTTGTAGGTATGTTGAAAAAGTTTTGTCTTCCAGGCGTTTCGAGAAAAGGATCTACATTCCTCTGCCAGAGATGAATGCACGCAAGGATATGTTCCGTTTGGATGTTGGTCGTAATAACAACAATCTCACGGATAATGATTATAAGGTATACAGTTTGAGAATCAGATGTCAGTGGTATTAGCTTAAAGGCACCGTTTACGATAAATTTAGGGTACCCTTTTTTGACGGGAATTGATAGAACTACTCTAGAATAAAGCGATAACAACGAAAAAAGCGCAAAAAACGATGAACAAAAAGAAATAGAAAGGGTCAAAAAAGAGCTGGAAAGGGGGGTTGGACGAGTTTCACATTGGAAGAACGGCGGTTAAGGGAGTGTTCGGGCGAGTGCACGAAGGCGACGCAATGTCTGCAATAGCAGACAACACACCCAATTTGCCTGACAATCTGACTGGCAGACTGGCAATTTGCCAACCAGCTTATCGATTTTCACCAACTTCGCTCCAAGGCGAAAGTGGTGAGCGGCAATTGGATTTCGTAGTCAGCCTAGCGAGGGGCGGAGGGCGACCGTGGCTCACTCTCCGGCCCCTTATTGTGCCCTATCCAGACCGTTTTCCGACCTCATTCCTGCACAAATGGTATCAGAGGGGGCGTCGAATTCAAACCATGTGCAAATCTCCGAAACCATTTTTTCGTGAACAGTGCCTTTAAATGAAGGCATTTCTACTAGCAGCAATATTCCATTAGAAGCTATTATTCCTCATTTCTATCGCCTCATAGTACTGAAGATTTATAGCCGTTCATAATGTAGGCCACCAGAATCGGCGGAAAGTCTTCGTGTTCCCTTTCCTTCCCTCCTCTCCCCCACATGAGAAATCAAAAAAGGACCACTTGAGTATACATACATATCCAAGGGTCATGCCTCATGAGGATTAAACACTGCGCGGGGATGAGCGCTAGGTGAAGGGCTGACTATCGTGTAATCGTGTTTACCCAAATTGCTCGAACTTATTTCCCCTCTGAGTGTTTTTAGCCACGTCTTTTTATCCGGGAGCCCTCATTGCTAACATCAGCTCTCGTCTTGCTGAAAAAGGTAGTTCTAGCATTAGAAGGTCCCCACTTGTTCTGTGTTGTAATCTAAAACAACGAATCCTGGCAGTAGCCGGAAAAGTCGGACGGTTTCAAGTTTTCCTTGAACTATGTTGTTACGGATTCACATTAGCTTTTTGAGATCACTTATCGTTGTTGTATGTTGTAGGCGCGTGTTTGGAAGAATCAGAATAGTTCCAAATGTAGTATTGAATATGCCCTTTACCTATAAAGCAATCAAGAATTTTTGTTTCCTATGCTCTGAAGGTCTTAAATTTCAGCTGTTAGCTGAACGTACAGAAGGCTATTCCGGTTACGATATTAACATTCTTGTCAAAGATGCGTTAATGCAACCGATTCGACGTGTGCAGTCAGCTACCCACTTCAAGTATGTATTTTCTCGGAATTTCACCACACTTCCAGAGCTCAGTAGAAAGTCTTTTCAGATATGTGAGTGGACCGTCGCCATCGGATCCGAAGGTGATAGTGCACGACCTGCTTGCCCCATGCAGCCCAGGCGACCGTGGAGCGATGCCAATGAGCTGGTTGGATGTACCCGGTGATAAGCTAGCTGAACCGATACTTACGATGGTAAGTGTAATTGTATGAGCGGAGTTATGGATTAATTGAAGTGCAGTAGTTAGTGAGAGTTCAGTTCATTTCATAAATTCTTCCATAATAAGTGAAATGTCTACTTCACGCCACGGTTAGCAGAATAGAGTGAAAAGGCGACCTACAACGGGGGGAAATATGTGCTTCTTGTATGCTTAGTGACGATGTAGGTAATGGCTAGAGCTCAGGATGATCCTAGTATTGATGTGTTAGTAAGTATACGATCGAAGATGATCGTCGTTCAACTGTGCGCCTTTGCCCTCTGTGATTTTATGTGTTGGTTGCTTACTTCACGTAGACTTGTCTACGCTCTCAATAAATAAATAAATAAAATAAATCAGTCGGTCCTAGTGATAAGCCCTTTTCGTCTGATTTCTATTTGAGACAAGTGTACTCGTAATTCATTCTAACTCAAACCATGTTTTCGTTTCATTTTGAGAGCCTGGTACATGTTGTAGAGTCGATACGGCTCTGGAACGTAGAAACATAGATATCATGAGCTTTGATTCGCCCAAGCTCGAAGAGTGTCAGTGCGTCCCATTGCATTATCTTGTTCACTGTCATGGCTCTTCTTTACACTCTTCTGAAAGCGGTACCACCAAACTTTCCCTTGAAGTGTGAAAATTCTCTTACAGTCACGATGTGTTGCCGTGAACCGGATCCCAGTAATTCAAAATTTTATTTTTTATCTTAAGCCTCGAACGATTGTTAATCGACCTTCCCATTTTTCACTTTCGAATTTGAATTTACTCCGACTTATTGGAGCGTTAATCAATCCCTTCTGAGGGACTTCCATTCGAAATCGCAGTGGTGTATTGAATGCGTTTTGGCCTATACAATGACTTGCGGTGGCCAGTCGATTCACAAGTCAGTGCTTTCACCCTCCCAGACGAGTCTGGTACCAATATTGGTCTAGGTGGGTATCAATCCGGGATTCGAACCCGTGACTGTGCGTGTGGGGTAGTGCGCCACTTGCCACTACACCATCTCCGCCGTGCATAAATTCACATGTAATTTAAATCTTTGTCGTTCATACATTAATTCGATGTTTCTTTGTATTTCCAAAAATTTTGTACCAATTGCTTACTGCTTGTTTCAGCATGACATGATGAGGTCTTTGGCGACAGTGAAGCCGACGGTAAACGCTGCTGATCTGACAAAATTGGAGCAGTTCAAGAATGATTTCGGTCAAGAAGGCTAAGAAGAGTATATTGGAGCAATGGTGAAATGCGGTGTATTTCACGCGGTTCGACGCCTTGTTGTGTATATTTCATAAATTCATTCGTGCTCTCTTTGCTCCTTTATACCATGCACCGGTGTGCCCCGCTTATTCCAGAATGTCTACTTTTGATAGAAAGAAAAATCATAAATTCATTTGTAAATAATGGGGCCAATAGAGTATCAAGGTAGAAGAGGCGTTAGCTGAGGTTGCTTCCATGCTTTGGGATGGGTATTGATTTTGCGCGCATATAATCAATATCCATGCTCCATTCATATGCCTGAGGTCCAGTACGAAGTGTGGAAGTGACCTAACGATTTGCTTTTCTTTTTGTTTTTTTTCACGTTGCGTGCGTCTTCCCGATAGATTTCCATTTTCCCTCTAGAGTACTTGACGTGATCGTTTCGTGGTGCTCGAGAGCGAGTTTTGAAAATCCCAGAAGGGTTTTGTTTTTTATTCAAAAGCTTACATAAAATTCTGATCAAATGCTAGTGAAGCGGCATTTGGATGTGCTTGAATTCAATAAGTTGCTGCTTCGAGTCCTACAACAAATTACCGTATTCCCGTCTAGGTATTTATTTATGTTCTCTGTTTTCTCAATTTTTTTTGCCGTAGTAATTTTTCTTGAAAAGAGATGTGTTTTCATGATGGTTTTCTCCTTTTAATTTGTTTCTCGTCCCTAAGATTACCGTATAATTGAAAAATTTCACATTTGTACCAGTAGAAAACATGTTTTCATAGTTTCTTGTATAATTTTCTGATCGTTGTCAAATAAGACCTGTTTGGGGGAATGTGATATTCTCGCCGAATAAAAGTACAGTCTTCAGAAATTAATGTGTAAGAGACAAGGAAATGTTAAAAATTTTCGAGAAAACTGTGCATGATATACGGGCGTTACACTCCTCCTTGACAAGCAACTGCATATACTTGATGTACAAGTTCTAGAACTTCCACCTGCACTTGCTAATAATCAAAGTAGGGTGAGGTCTTTCGGCGTTGATGAGAGCCGGTTTAGAATGCACTCAGGCGCTCTTGTCCCGTTTAAAGTATTAGTATCGTTGGAAAGGTCTAAGGGGCCTATAAAATGAATTGCGATAGCCAGCATATGTTCAAGTCAGTTCTGCTGCACTGCCAAAGGGTCTGGTACCATTTAGGACATTTTGGGGTGGTTCAACGTTTGATTTGCATAGGTGGTATCAGTTAGGGAACGAATCATGGAAATGCGGGATTGGGATCTCGAGTTGATACCCGATCAGGTCAGACAACCTTCTATCCTTCCGAGATGTGCTAATTGAAACCAGTCTGCACTAGGAGGAGAAAGGTTCTGTCCTGGTTACACCGGCTGGTTCCCACAAGTTATTGTGTAGACCACATGTACTCGAACGTCATTTCTAGGTAAATCGAATGCGTTGGCGCATACAGAAAGGGATTGATCAGAACAAAAAATCTTCTGATTTTTAGACTCTATGGTTGGACTGAACGACTTAATTTTTCATTTCAAGGAGAAGTGATTCGATAGGTCCACGAGAAACCATTACAGTCAGAACACCATGAAGCTTAAGCGTTACAGGAATGCCGAGTTATCAGAAAAACTTCCGCATTAGACGGGATCCAAACTTGTATCTGTGCTTTGAGGAGGGCACGTTTTTTTATTCCGTCCGATGTAACATTGAGTATATCACATAGGTTGGACCAATGACTAATATTTTCACTATATAGGTTGTAGTAGTAGTAACAGCACAGTCTTCAACCAAACTAAACTTCTACCGCTTCAAGAACCCAAGGCTACAGTTGCCTTAAATCTGCTACTTCCCCTTTTTTGGCTTCAAGTGAAATCGCTTCTTTTTTTCATGCTTGAAGTGCACTATGCGGCAAAGTGAACATCGTGTCGATGGGATGAAATTGTTTTCCCCCAAGACCATTCATTTTCTTGAACACCATCTAACGTAAGGTACTTTACACAGAGCATGGCGTGTAACAGTATAAAAACGATGTGCTTCTCCAAAATGTGTTCTACACAAAAGCCACTTATCCTGTGCGGAACTCGAGCTGGCATCAGTTGTAAAGGTATCGCGCTCGGTAAACTGAATATGCCTCAAGCAGAGCTCACACCAATGTAAAAGTCGCGTATCTGTCAGTGGAGAAAAGGAGGGACAGCATGAAAAAACTGAGCCATGACGGGCGTAGAAACAGGCCATTGTAGGCGGAAATGGCGAAAACTCCACCTCCTGGGTAAACTCCGCCTCGCAGCGAACAAGTAACAAAAGACACAAAACACAATATGTCATGACATGTTATATCTCAAACTGCAGTAATGTGGGCATCGTTATGTAGGTTTAAACAGGTTATGTTACGAATGTAATGACATACAAACAAGTATGAACATGTTTGGACGGTCAGTTTCACTTCTCTACTCGTACACTTCCTTGAATCATAAAAATTGAGAACCTTATTTGTATGTCATTACAGCCGGATTTTCGATCAATGATTATTTTTCATTGGTTGATCAAAAATTCAAATCGATCTTCGATTCGATCAATGATTATTTTTCATTGGTTGATCAAAAATTCAATTTTTCTTGATCAATCAATTTTTGGTTAATATCCAAGCTTTTGATGGGTTTTTCTTCACCTGCTGATCAGCAGTCTTACTGTCCGTTTATCGTTATCTTTGCTGAATTACCGTTTCACCGCTTTCAAACGAGCCTCCCTGAAATCACTTTGAGGTTGAGACTGATTGATTTTTCAGAGATACGTCACGTACTCATATTTCATCCAGTATAGTTAAGGTAGCTGGTAGGGACGGATATCCCTGCAATGACTTAGAGGTTCTAGCTGTTACTCATGCATTACCAAATGAGACGAAGTGGTACCCATTCAGTATTACCTGATTCCAAAGGGAACTAAAATCGACACATGAAATCAAATTGTCGGCCTATAGAACAGAGGGGGACCCTCTCGCTATAGCTTCATCCTCTATTCCCGTGGATAATATTGTTGGGTCTCGAAAATATGCCCGAATATGCATAGCTATCGAGGTGGGCAGTATTTCATCAACCGAAGGAAGACGTCTGGTGGTTGGTTAGCCAACGGCTGTTGGGCCCCTCGCTGAGCCTCAGGCAGGACACGTATCGATCGCCGCCCTCCTAGATAGGCGACTTCAGAGCGCTCTTCAGTTGGATGACCTTATGGAAACGCAAATGGTGGCCGTTATATGGAGCATTCTTTTCTATTTAATTGAACAACTTACTGCACAGGTCGGTTCCATTGATTGCTATGTCTTTCCATTACTATTTACAGCCAATTACTTCTCACCATCAGAGGAAATTTTTTTTTCCGTTTTTTTTGGTAGGATACCAATCAATTTCCTTGCAAAAAAATATTTGTATTGAAGTCCCATTTACAAGTACACATAGAAGTGGTTTTCTTTGTTTTCAAAATGGTGGGTATTGCAAGCCATTCAATGCCACCCGCGATGCAATCAGCTGATTTCTCGAGGCGTCTCTGCCTCGAAGGGCAGATGAACAAAGCAGTCAAAATCCCATCTCCCAACTGCCAGTGGAAGCTAAAAAAGCAATTGGATGGATTTTCCATTCATGGGCCACGCATCAGAGTTTCTTCGAAATCTTTGAGGCATTTGAATGGCTATATCGCCTTTACCTTGAGGTGGTCCAACCACTCTAGACCCCTGTTTTTGTTGCTTCTTGAACGAATTGTTTTCCTTTTGGCCACCCCTGGGAAACAAGGGGCTCGTGTGGATGTGAAAAACATATCTACATCTATAAGACACATGCGATAAATTAATTTTTTGAAAAGGCTTCGGCTCGGTGAGTAGAAGATTTCTTGGCAAATGGTACCTAACGTAGTTCTAATTTGGATCCAAAAAAAGCAGAATATCTATTATATTTTTTGACACTTCCTGACCATGTAACGAGGGACGTTCCCTCGACCACTTTCCCTGGTTTCCCTAGTGAGCTATTCGGATCTCTTCGTAACAACAAACGTGATTCAATCAGCCGTCAATCTATTTGTATTTCTAAAATATTAATAGAAGTCGAATAGTATGGATCCTGCATGGACCGTATTTTTTTAATCGAATCATTCAAATCGGGCTGCTCCAAAGAGAAAAACATATAACTGCCAAATTCACTTCGTTTTGCAAACCTTGCAAAGGCGAGGGCAAGCGGGGTCTCGGTAGTGTAAGGGATAAGAGCGCGGTCCCCGGAAAGGACAAGTACGGATTCGAGTCCCGTCCGAGACTGAAGTTTTGTCCATAAATCGCCAACCTTGTGTGACTTTCGCTTCGCGTACTGCGGCGTTAAACCAGCAGTTAACAAAACATCAAGTCAAAAACAAGTGCTCTTGTAGTGTTTCTCAAATTTGTTTGGAACAAAAAAGTAAGGAACGTATAATACGCCGTCATCCGACAAACAAAAGAATCGGGGGACGGAGTAGAAAATCCATATAAATTAGATCCCCACTCTTTAGTATAAAATTTAATGAATTTTACAAATTTCACCTGCTGTGATCTCTCTATCCTTTTCGTACGTACGATATGAGTTTAGATGACATCTTTTGGATGAAGGCTCCATTCTCATGGCTTTCTGGAGTTTTTTTTTCAGATACGTGAGGGTCCTGTTCCTCCTATTTGTCCAAAAAAGCTTCGAAAGCAGTGGTGAAGAAAGAGAGTTTCTGGGTGCTAAAGTGCAAGAGATCCCTCAACATTCATCAAATATTTATTCATTGCAACGCTTTTTGCCCTTTTAACAGCCCACTCGTAACCTGAGGAAGAAGAACGAGCTGTCTCTTACAGATAACTCAATGCATGCTAAACCCGTTGTATGATACATCTCCTTTGCTCAAATGAGTACGACCTTCACGTCTCCTGTTGCGGTCCAACGTTGTACTCATGAGTGTCCCAAGGCGGTGAAACGCGGGAAAAAATTCATTGTTGCGATTCGATCAATACCGCATCTTTGAAAACTGCTATCGCGATCGGTAGCAGGAGTATAAATGCTCGTTTTTGAGTTTTGCCTCCTAACAGAAAATGCATTCTTTGCCGTTACCGTAGCTGTATTTGTTGCAGTGGAATTTAAAATTTGAGTGGTCTCGATGGTAGTTTGAGTGGTCTGTGGGGTCAACCAGATCAGATGAGATTTTTTATTATAGTATCCGTAGTATTATAGAAAAATGGAACAGCCCCATTAAAAGTAATGGCATGGATTATGGGAGTAACGTGTAATGTAGCACCCATGTAATTTAATCCAAAATAAGCCGAGGGTGCGTCACATATTTGGGCCATTACCATAATCATAGCATTTCAAGCCTTTTACACTGAACCTCTGGGCTCTCTGAGTAGTTGAGCTATGCTTACATCGTGGATTCAACTTCGATAGTCGATGGATTCATCATGTGAAGAGCTGGAACAATGAGAAAATTTTCCGAGTGGGGGTTACGGTGTCGTGGAAGTCCAAATAGGGGTTTGTCTGCAGTCTGAGATCGTGATTTTGCCAATCACTCAACTATGTTGGGACAACATTCGGGCGAAAAACATCATGTAAACAAAAATGCCTGGTCATTTCGAGTAATGTTCAACTCTACTTTTCCTGATGCCACAGACATGATAAATAGAAAATCGAGGGCAGGCGCCTATTAATATGAGGGTAGTATTTACTGATTACAATTAGACAGTACTAGCTGTTAAGTGGTTAGTGATAAAAAAAAGTAAAGAAACAGACCCGAATCTGCCAAAAAGACAGGCTTTCCTAGCTGTGGTTAGGCTCAGGGAGATGACGTTTTCCTTGAAACATAGGTGGAACTTGGTTTCCAGCTCTATTCTTTGAAGTCTGAAAGAGCCGAAAACTGTTTTTCTTTAGGCACTCTTACCTCTTCACCATATGTAAATTATAGCCCCTTGGTACCCGTTCGATTTGGTGCAAAATGTGGCGTGCACTACTTGGTGGGCTTTGATGAATTGGCCTAGCCGTGGAACATCACATTCCACTGCTAGCACTGACATCTTTGCTGCCTTCTCCCATTGTTTATTCCATATTCCGGTCAACATCTGGGGTAGTATGTATTTCCACAGCTGGCCAAGCACATGACAACACGACCGAATTCCTTAATCCTTTCAATGAAAATAAAGAACATTACTGACTAATTAATTTCTTAGCGAACGGTCGACATAGGGCTATACTCGCCGTAGGATAGTAATTTCCTTTTTGCCTCAACGGGACTAAATCAGGCTTTTCTTACTGCTAGTTGCTAAATGTTGATGTTGCCGTCAAATAGAAACTGTTGATTGATATCGAGAAAGACGTTTCATCAACTTACTTCCTCACCGATAGGGTTCATTCCGCAGAGTTCATATCTGGAATAAAAGTTGTGAAATGGATTTTGTCATACTCCCTCTCATCATTCCTTGTCACTTGGTATCACTTCCTACCATATATATGTACGTGATACTTGGTCATATGTAGTGATCGCTCATTCCATCTTTTTATCAGTCGTTATCAGTCGTTATCATTGTTTTTCATTTGTTATCATCTGTGCAATTAATCTAGTGAGTTCCTCTTTGTTGTGCAGGTCTCTGTATCAGTATTTATTGGTTGTCATCAATTTCTACCATCCACTTACTAATTTAACGTCTTTCATTACCGAAAATGAGGCTGTTTCGAGGACAACTAGTTGCTGCAGTCCCTAAAGAGTGCTTATTATCGCTAGATATCAAAATCTGTCCAGCCTGCTTTCTCGTCAAGCAACTGCATTCGACAAAGCCTATTCGCTTATCCGAACCGCCTGGTGGGCAATTTCTCCTCGGCATATTTGAGAAGGCTTTTTATAGTAATCACAATTTCACGCTTAATTGAAAGTGGAGGTTCTGGGTAGGGAGGAAACCGAAGCGAATGAGGTTGTTCAAAAAAAGTAGAGTTGGGCCAATTTGCGATTAGGCTTTGATTTCTGGAAGAAGGCGGCTTAGAAATGAGCTTTGTCTGGACACAATAGGTCATCAATGTCAACTATTCCTAGCACGATTTGCTCCTTACAATTGGCCTTGGTGATTCAAGCCTTCAAATTCGTCTCCGTGCTCATGAATAATATTTTTAGAGCTATACCAATTGCTAGTTCATTTTGTAAAGATGTATATTGCAGTATGGGGGCAGCGTTGAAGTTATAGGAAGTGAGCGCTAGCCCATACTCATGATCATGCTTCAAATCCAGGAGCGATACTAGCCCATGCCAACCAACCATCCAAACCCCGAGATCTATTACCACATTTATTGGTACCATACTCGTCTGAGTTGATTAGTGGCCACTACCTTGTACATCGGCTGGCCAACGCAAGACAATGTATAGGCTAAATTCACGGGTGTGGTGCAGTAGGAACGAAATTGTCGCGTCGCGGTGAGAGGGGCGTCGCGCGCGAAGGAATGTAGCAGGATGCAGCAGTAGGTAAGAAATACAAGAACAAATGTACTAATAGTAGAATTATGCATAAAATAATGATCGCATATCGATTGAGCTGTATGAAGAACACGAGAGCTGTAATAACAGCGAATGAGTGGTCCGTGACAGCCGCGTGCGGCGAATCGACGACCCAAAATCGTTCCTAATGCCCGTCTCCCCAAATTCACATTCCAACACGCTCACTACGGATTGGAATGGAAGTTGAGCCTGGGGCGCACCCTAAAAACGCAGAATTGATTTATGGCAAAGAGTTCATCTTTCTAAGCGCATACACCTTCTACCAGCCCTGATATTTACATGCTTAGGCTATGTACCTTGTTGTTTACCTTCGAATTCCTCATCGTTCTCACTGAAGAATTTCAATTGCTACGCTACAATGAGATAGAGCGTGCCATTCTTATTCAGGAGAAATCCCCTGAATGAGATTCGGCAGTGATGAATCGACGACAGTTCTAATTTTCATGCTAAATGGGAACCTTTCTTTCCATTTAGAGTAAATGGCTTCAGACAGCCTTTCATCGGTTTTTATGTCCGAACCCCCGTTAGAAACCGTATGCAACTCAGCAAAAAGGTAGCTGTGGGGGTCGAGCACCTTCAGATTCAGATCGCCCTTGCTTCTGGGAACTTTCGTAGTTTCACCAAAATCGTAGGCTCTGTCTGCATACTTTTAGAAATCTACATATTTATGCAAGAAGAACCCCCAGAATGATTCATGGAAGTCGCTGATGATGTCATATTTTGTGGGGTAGCAGAATCAGTGACGCTTTTCGGCTCAATATTCAACCAAGCGATAAAGGAGCTGCCTTAATGAGTAGACTCAACTCCCATGCAAAAGTCGCCACAGAAGGTGTAGTGTAGGATTGGGACACTTTGTAGTATCTCATCAGCTCTGGATAGCTCGTGTGTGGTGCATTAAGAACGAAATGGTCGCGTCGCGGTGAGGGGGCATCGCGCGCGAAGGAATGTAGCAAGATGCAGCAGTAGGTAAGAAATACAAGTACAAAAGAACTAATAGTAGAATTATGCATAAAATAATGATCGCATATCGACTGAGCTGTATGAAGAACGCTAGAGCTGTAATAACGGCGAATGAGTGGTTCGCGACAGCCGCGTGCGGCAAATCGATTACTCAAAATCGCTCCTAACGCCCGTCTCCCGGATAGCTCTTCAGTTACTGTATCTCCGGTTGATCGTAAATAATCGACCGCCTCCCTTCCCAACGAAAAGTGAGTAATGTTAGAGCAGTTATTGGACTCATCGGTAAGAGTCGCTACCGCCATTGAAAGCAATCCCTTTTCGGAGAAAATTCCTTATGAATCTATCCGAGGGGATTCGGGCGCGTGTTTTTGTTATACGTCACTATGCTAAAGATATTTTATAGATTTTCGTGAACTATTCTACACTTTCACAATAGTATCCACATCTTGTAAAAGGCAATGCCTGGGGACAGTGTACAGGAATGAGGCCTCTCACTTTTCATTCCTCTCTCCCTTGTGCTTTCTCGTTCTATTTTTGAAAAGTAATTTCTCATCGTTTTTTTTCATTCAGCTCGAAAGCTCCATGGGCATGCGGTCAAACCTTGACGATGCTCGGCGAAAAGATCTTGTAAATCAATGTCCAGGTAAGCAATTCGCCATTTTTTTTTTGAAATGAAAGTTCTTTTCGATGTTTTACTTTCAAACGGTTTGTTTTCTTCCCAAGCCTATAGTAGGTGAAAAGGTTGGTGTGAGATCCAAGGCCGAGCTTTATAATCAATGAAGGGGGGAATGTATTGACTATAGCCCAGTTCTCCTCTTTTGAGGGGAGAAGAGTAAGCCGGGTTTGTGAATGGGATTATTCGAGTCCAGCAACATTATCTAAGGTCTATCAAGTAATCGTAATATTGTTTTTCAAGGTGAATGGCAATTTCCGTGTCGTAATGGGGAGTGTATAGCACGATACGACGCCTGTGACGGTATAGCACAATGCTCGGATGGATCAGATGAGTGGAACTGCGATCAGTGGAGGTATTGCCGCAAAGTTTTCTTTAGTCTAGATCGGATTTTCCATTACATTTTACGAGCGCCTCTAATGGATAGGCTCTTCGGATTTCTCTGATAGTCATGAAAAAGCATCATTAATTGCAGTCACGGCCTGGACAGAAAGAACTGAAGTAATCTCCCAAGAAAGCCCAGAAGAAATTGAAGCGAAGTGCATGAAATTGAAAAGACCAACTGTCGTGTAGATTCCACTAAAGAGCACCTTATGCTCGATGTCGGTTTACCTAATGCACGGAAATGTGTGTGGTCCTCTACAATTCAATCAACTGAGTAGGGAAAGCTATTACTGTGTTCCTGATTTCGAGAGGAAATCCTAGAAAGAACCCTATACATATGTATGAAACTCTTCAGGGTTCTCTCCACATAATTGGATCGGACAGAATCCCTCTATCCTCTTCTATTCACCACTACACTACCTAGCTTTACCTGCTCTCCTTTTCCCACCCTTCCCTGAGCCGGTTACTTTTCTTCTGTAAAAGAGCGAAATGATCCCAAAATGTAGTATGGCGAGTTTTATCGATGTGAAAAGCGGCAAGTTATCAAGTAGAGTCTTTCTAAATTGTACATATCGAATACCAGACCGTAATAGGTCATTGCTGGGAGGCGCTCCCTATTCAGTCATGATCGGGATCCCGTCTAAACGCCCTCCCTTCTGCTGATCGGGATCCCGTCTAAACGCCCTTTCTTCTGCCTAACTAACTGGTAAAGTCATTCGGTAAAATCAATTAATTTGAACGATGGGTTGCGTCGTTAAGCTCTTCAACGCTGGAAAAAAAGTTGACAGCTTTAAAAGTGTACTGACCAACGTCAGGGGTTCCTTCTCATGCACAGAATTGAGCGAATACCTGATCACTTCAAATTTTCACCGTCAAAAATGTTTACCCTCTATTAGTACTTATAAGCCGACTTCATGGGAAAGAGCCTGATCGTTTAAGTGATACTTAATCTTATGAACTGAAGAAGTGCACTGCGCCCTCTTCCTGCCAATGCCATACCCTTATCTGGAAATAGCATGGAATGATATTTCCAGTATCATTGAGTTTTTTTCTGATATTCATTCCAATGAAAAAAGCCTAGTTCAGCCAAAACTTCCAATTTTCTAACACCAGTTGTGAGTATACGTGAGGGATTGCTCTGAAAAGTGTTCCAACATAAGAATTTAATGGCTGATGGCTTATCAGTTCATCACACCTTCACCAGCTCTGTTCGTGTTTGCTCCAGTGACTTTCTATCGATTTCTTCTCATATGTCCCACGAAGAAAACTACGATTATGAGGAGCTTTCAAAGGTCCTCGACGCTCTCGAATCAAGGTACGGTAGAAACCCTCAACTCGATGCCTTCGTTGATTTTGGGGCAGATTTTCCGTTGGAATAACTGATCAGGTTCCTTTTTTGGCTCAAAAAACATCCAATCACTAGTTGATTTTCTTTATGATCATTAAGACATCTTAAATACCTTGTCATCTGATTATTTTGAAATGCTTTTGGCTCTTCAGTGTGTCGAATTGGTGATAATACTGATTCCATATCTATGATGGTGGTAGTGTCAGCGCAGCAAAAATGCAGTTTCACCTGGAAGTCGTTTCTGAGTAATCGACATGGGAGATATCTGTGATATCTTTGCTTTTTTTCGAGGGGAAGGAAATCTCAAGCACGACCAAGCAGATGATATAGCCGTTCCTGTCCCCGGACGGTTATAAATGACTCGCCCAAAGGATGGGCATGGATCAGAGGGTGGTCTATCTACATAACTTCAAGTAGTTTCTTATTCAGCATATGTCACTGTATTACTGTAGTACTTATTTGGGGCGGAGGTAGTGTAGTGGCAAATGGCGCACTTCAGCCACGCATGGTCACGGGTCGAATCCCGGAATGATATCCGCTCAGACCAACCAAGCCCTCCATCCCTCCGGGGTCGGTTAATTGGTACCAGACTCGTCTGGGAGGATAGAAGTATTGACTTGTACATCTGCAGGCCATTGTATAGGCCACACTCGCCTTCAAGCCACCACTACGATTCTGAATAGAAGTCGAATGCAGTGGCGCATCCCTCAGGCGCGACTGATCAACGCCAAACGATTTTATCCTTTATTTCTCCTTTATTACTCATTTGAAGCTTTTTTGAATTTAGGATAAGTATAAGAGGCATAAGGGGTCATAATTTGTGAATGTGTGATCAAGTATAGGGATTGTCCGACTAGACTAAAATCTGTCACTCATTGTCTGCCCCTGGATTCGAATTTTCCAGTCTTTCGTATGCTGCTAGTCTGCTATTGATAAGAAAATCGTATCAAAAACCGACATAAACTCGAAATTGAAATCACTCTGCACTCGTTTGCTGCCCTCAGGGATTAGGAAAAACGGAAAAGGCAAACTAGACGCTCCAGCGAAAGAACTCTCCGAGAATTGCCATCCAGTGAAGGAGTGCAGAGCAAGAGTTCTTGTTTAATCTAAACGAAAAATATGATGTGGCATGAATGCCATGGACTCCTTCTATTAAACCCTTCCACTAAGGGTTTTTTCACAAGATTTTCCTGATTCTAACGATTCTGAGAAGGTTTTGTAGGCAGAACAATGGCGGATTCAATAAACACGTTGGAGGAGGTGACACGCAGACATCTACCACGACCACGACTACCACGACGGCTATGGCTGTCGAAAGTAAGTTTCTTGCTCAGATTTCTCCAATGAACCAGCTATGATATCCTACCGTACTCTAGCATCACAGAGCTTTATCAAACCTAGGTGGACTGAAATAGACCTGAATAAGAAAACAATAACGGCAATCTGCTCGCACCTCTAGGCAGTGCGCCATCTTTATTCTTTATTCATACTCTTTACTTAGAGTGCAGAATCCTCAACATAATCTCACCTTCTAAGCTAGCACTTCTCTCAGTTCTCGCGAACGCGCGTCATCCGAGACGCCAGCACACTTGTCTTTCAAATGCACCTTTTTGTGGCAGGGGAAAGTCCATGATGAGAAGCTACATCAATTTCATCGATAACAGGGGGCTAGAAATGTTACGGGGAGAAATCACGCGATCCTCAACACCGGAACAGGAAGGCGCCGGTCAAGTTTAGCTGTTATCCGCTTTCATTGCTATGGGTTTAACTTGGCTTCGATTTTTTAATAAATATCCTCTTGAGCAATTTTCTAGCTTCGGCTTGAAAAAGTCGTATCAATTTGGAAAAATTTGTATTCCGGATGTGGAAAATGCAGAGTTACTTGTTTATTTGTTTGTTTGTTCGAAAAGTAGTATCAGACTTATGGAACCATATTATTTTGGAAAGTACTACTACGAGCTACTGACTTCAGGTCATGTTTTACTTCTTCGCTGTAATTACTTTTTAAAACTAATGCTTTCCTCTTTTCAAAACCCAAATCTTCTGAATATCCCTTTTGGGTGTTGTACTATAAACTACAATGTAAATATGATCTGTTCGCAAGTAGACGTACAGTACTTTACTTGATACGGCATTCACAAAAAGTACACAGCATGGAGGTTGTTACAGGCGGATTTATCGTGTTGTCTACGCGAGAAGTGCTGATCACTTTTGCCATATTTGCCATCCTAGCGGTTGCGGTCGTAATGGTCGTACGACGGAGAGCTCGGATGAAGGTGCTTGCACGTAATCGCCGAGGAAATCTGTTACAGGTACAGATACTATTTTTAGATAGATGGTATTGGAAAAGATTTCTGTAGGAACCCATGGGGTTTGGATCAGTAACACCTGGCTGTTAAGTTAGGGGATCAAAGCGGTGGTTTAAGGCCTTCTAACATAAGATATGCTGGGGTCCAGTGTTTCCAGCGTCTAGTAGAATACTTTCTTTCTCCCTTGAATGTATCATTCCAGTAAGCTCTCTACCGGATGAACTGCTGTCTGGAAATGGTTTCCCATTGGTTAGGGCTCATAAATCATAATATTCTGGAAATTCGTCAGGGAATGATAGAAAAGGCCTCGCTGCGTGGCAGCAGAAAGTCTATAAAAATCGAAGAAATGACGTGATTGCTGTCATAAATCTTCCTAATGAGGTTGCTCATTAGGTATTCATTCAGTGGTTTATAGATTGGCATACGACGCCTGATTGCTGTCCACGTTTACCTTTACCTAATAGATTGGATGACTTTGAACTAATAAGTTGGCTTGAGTGGAACGCACTAATTCGTTAACATGAGAGAAAATAGCCGTTATGTTCAGAATCAGAACAGCTATTCCGTTCCCAAAGACCATTGAAACTTTTGGGTTGACCATAGACTCTTCTTTCCAGTTATTTAGTTTGAGGTCAAATCAGATAATAAATAAGTTGTCTTTGGTTTAGGTTAGATCTTGGACCTATTGCGCCATCCTATTTCCCTACAAAAGTATCCGGTCGTTAGCAGCCGTGTGCGCTTCTGATTCTGTATAAAATTGACCAGGCGCGATGCAAAAACTCTTTCATTCGAGCAGTTGTTGTTTCCGAATCCGAGCCAAACATCAAGTATTACGAATAGTCATTGACACTGGAATAAGAGATGTTTTCTAAAATTTTTACTCAGGGTTTGGTTTGGTTTTAGAAATTTCAGGGTGACTCCGATGAAGACGATATACTGATCAGCTCGATGTACTCCTAGAGCACCGGTGCTGGTCAAGGACACCTGAGAATCTGCTAGATCCGGTGCATTGCACTTTACACGTCAGCTCTATCCGTGCCCATTCCCTTTTCTTTCTTTTATTCAAAGCAACCGGGCTTCTCTTCTTCAATCGCTTGGAATTCTGAATTTCTCTGACCCTTTGTCAACACCACATTTGGTGATAGTACAGTAATCACTATGGTTATAGACGTCATATCAGTTTCGTACACCGATTTCTACTTGAAAATAGCTTTTGCCTATTCATTTGTCTTACAAACTTAGGAAATCAATAGTATTTACTTATTATTCACCTGATTGTTGTGTTTGTTGTTTATTACTGGTTAGCGTTGCTGAAAAATTCCTGCTTTGTAGCCATTGTATGTGATACCTCAATAGGATTACTAGATCAAGGGGCTGACAACTTATTGGCGTATATCCAAAACGGATGGAGGCAGCTTTTACTGGCAATATAGCTGGACATCTGGACATTACATAACTTTTTATACACATTGGATTGTTCTACCTATACGGGCTTTTCTATAGATCTTTTTTTTGCCATGATGTATTATTTCTTATTGAAGATTTATACAAATATTTTATATGAATAAAATCACCATTAACACATGATCGTACAAAATATCTAATGGTTTTATTGAATTTATATTGATGACAATAAGTTATTGGCATAGAAAAAAAGGGATGGCGGTACTTCTCCCCGAGTTCCCGCGGCAAACAAAGCGGTTCCGGGGCGACTGCCGCATCCTTCCATTGGACACTCAAAGTACCTTCCATGGTGGGTGATCGAATGCGGCGAGCGCGTCGCGATTTTCGGGAAGAAGTCACCACACCAAGAGTAAAATGGCAAAGCAGTCTCACAATAGTGAAATCAAAGTACATGAAATTTCGGATAAGGTAAGGCAAACAATGGTAGGGACACATGAGTGAAATGAAGAAAATACACAGGATGAATTATTAGGGAATGGTGAAATGATACAGGAAGGTTATTCTTCAAATCGTTAGTTTTTACTTCTGCCTGAAGTAAATACTAACGATTGGAAGAACAACAGACATGCCGAGGTTCAAAGATGAGAGGATGGAATTTGATACAGGAAGGGTCTCTTCTCAGTGAAGGCAGTTTCCGCGATCAGTTTGGCATAAGCTTAGACCTGGACTTTTGCAGATTATGTACTGAAAAGGAAGGCTAGTTGATCCCTGAGAAGTAGATGAAGAGCTCTTGTCCTTCATCCCCAAAAAGGTCTAAGAATAGTGTATTGAAAGCTCAAAACTCGCCTCGTCGCCATGAAGGGTGGGCTCAACGAACCTTAGGCCCTTACTGTGCAAAATCCGCTAACAAACAATTTACGACCACTACACTCTAAAAAGCTGAAACTAAGCAACTCAAATGGATCCTACAAGGCCATGTGCCTCTCTGGGGGCAGCGCACCCTCCCACACTCCCATCTCTCAGCCAGTACCACCCCACCCATAGAAGGCCGTCTGTGTAATGTCTCAGTGCGATTATTTGGGTTCTTGTAGGTGCTTCATTGTAGGTGCTTCAAAATAACCCTTGGAAAGTGTTAGGCGTAGAGCTAAGAGCTTCCAACGCTACTTGTTTCCTACATCTTTATTCATATCGTGAAAGGTAAATCTATTTTAGTAATTCACGTAACGCTCAAAACAAATGGGCGCTGAGCTCCATTTTGAGGGCTTTTAGGAAGGTTTCTTCGGGTTCCCTACTTATTTGTGATACAACTTGCATTTTTTTTGTCTTTTTCAGTTTTCTTTTCATTCCTTGCCCCTCTTCCTTTCCCGGCCTGTTTTTCGGTAATTATATACGCCCATGTTTTGGGCTGGCATGTCGTTTTGACGTACGGAAATAAATAAATAAATAAATAAATAAATTTGCAACTTTCAAACAAGTCATTTCAAAGGCGAATCTTCCTGTTAATTGGTCCCAGGCTGGTAGGTTGGTGTAGGTGCTTCGACGTAAGCCTTTATTTAGTACATTTACAATATTTACACATCTATCAATCTACACACAATGATAGGAAGTATAAAACAAAAGAATAGCAAAAAATAAGTATTTACAATACTGACAATACAAGGTGGCCAGTTTCTCCACCATTCATTTTTCCTTTCAGTTCAAATTGCACCAGCTTCCCTTAGACGTGCAGCCAGTTTTCCGTCTTTTGCACTATCCACTGTGTCATCGCCTCCACCATAGAACTTCTGCCCGATGAACACACGCGGAGTCGAGCCTGCACCAGTCAGGGACTAAAACAAAAACATAAACATAGCGACTGTTTGGAACAGGCCTCAGATCTGACTCAGAATAGCACAGCATATTCTCTGCAATACAAAAGTCTCGATGAATATGAATCTGACTTCGAGGGGGCTGGGGATAGTCAATAGGCTAAAATATCTGGCAACCATGGTTTGACTGGAACACAGTTCGTGCTTTTGTCACCTCCATCATCACAGAGTAAAGGGTTCTAGTAGGTTTACCGTGATGGTACTATTAGGCTCATTAGGTCACCTAGACTCCCAATCAACTAACTTGAGCCCATCCCCACCATTTATCCCTTGAGCAACTGCCTGGAAACAAACGGTTCTTGGAATAGCCTAAGCATAACCACTGGGCACTGAAGACATAGTAGTCCACATATGCACCCGGAAAGGTAGGTAGGACCCTCGGCTCTGTGAAATACTAATGTTCATTTCATCCATTTGTTTCAATCCTCGTCTCTTTTTCGAAATTGGATTTATTTCGAAAGTAGTGGTGTCAAGATTTCTATGCTAATGTTGGAGACGCTGAACTACTTCCAACAACTGGTTAGCTAGTAATCAAGAAATCTCAGAGTGGCATAGATTGGAAGGAGTCTCAACCAGGATCGTACAGCTGTCAGAAGCGAACTGGTTTCAATTTCAAAAAAAATGTTGTTTAAACTGCTTTTTCACTTTTCAAGAATATGCTGCACCGACTCCTCTGCCTCAAAATTTAGGAATAGAAATCAAAGGTTCATATTGAACGAAGAAATCCACGAGAACCACATCCTTCTTGTCATGCCCTTTATTTTTGTTGCCCTTTCAAGCTGCCAAGGTGGTTACGGAAAGGATACATAAAGTCTTGGTGATAAATGAAAATATTTCTACATACCTTGAGATATTCCTTTATTTCGTTGAAATCAGGCCGCTCATCGATGTTTATGTAATCCATCACTCCTGATTTGAGGTTTTGGGCTTCCAGAGTGGCTTTTGCCTGAAATACACAGGGTGAGGTGTGTAGGTTAGGCGCATGGGACATGCTTCACTGATGATCAATGCCCTAAGGACTTGCCTCTGCATTTCTTTGTTTTCCTGTTTCAATGCGTCTTTTTGTCTTTCTGTATTACTGCTATTTCGTTTCCCTTTGTCCTCCGAGTATTGGCCCATTTTTAAACTAATCTCAGCCTCTTGAGCCATCTCTTTTCCCATGGTCAACCCCTTTTGTTTCCCTTGGGAAGCTAACTATTTCCCTTCTCATTGAGTCCCTACAGTTCCTTGTAGTTTACCGCCCCTAGGGACCTGCAGTGCTTCGGGTTCTTTCTGCTCATCGTTCACTTTCAAATAACTCTTCCCTTTACGACCACGACTTCTCTTTTCCCATTGTCAACCCCTTTTCCTTCACACCATCCACTTCACTCCTCAATTACTTCATCCTTAGGAAGCTTACCTTGTCCCTTCTCATTGAGTTTCTCCAGTTCCTTGTGAAATACCGAACGTTTTTCGTTCTCTTTGTTCACTACTTCCCTATTATACTTCACTCCAACAAAGAGCTTCTGTCTTCCTTCTTCTCCGATAACAAATCAGTTTTGAAATGAACACCATAAGCCCCATACTAGTGCTTACAGATTAATTAGGTTACTCTCCACGACTGGTCGACGGATCATCTATGAACTGTAGAAGGAGCGACGCTTTAATAAGGTGCCGCTATCGGAAGCAAACTTATTATACTACAAACATGAACGAGATCACAGCTGTGTAATTATGTACTATAAATAGGGTAAATTACGTCAATAAACAAACAATAAACATTAGCTATGATTTTGGACTTACGAAGGCCTAATGTTTGAAGTGGTGAGGATCAAAAGACTTCGAAAGATTCTTATGTTTTTTCCGTACTTCGAAGAAGACAATAACGTGAAAACTCCAGCCGAAAACGGTAATTAAAAGTAACGATCACAGCTGAGCAAGTGCTATTCGGAAAAGAAACACGAGATTTGTAAAGTTGGGTCTGGACCCCGAAGTACCTTGGCTGAATTGTCATGGAAATACAAATGCATGGCGTATACAAACGGTAATATGGAGCACTGTCCCCCTCAACTTCTCAAGCCAATACCCCGTGAAGGTAGTCCAACGAAAACTGCCTCTCTAGAAACTTTAGAATATGTTGTTTACTCCATCTCTCGTTCTCGGCCTCAAAACAAAACTGCTACCCGATCGATTTGGAGCCCATATTAAGAGGATTCTTAGCGATTTCGATGTTGAAGACTTCCAAGTAAATAGATTTCGCCAAAGTAAGAGTAATAGTGTAAATAAAGAAAAAATGATCTCACAAGGGGCATCATCAATTTTATGCAGCAAAAAAATTTCAAAGAAAAAAAAAGACACAAATTACCTTCTTGGAAAACGGGCAGTCAGATTTGGCGAATACGACGACTTTGTGATTTTTAATATGTTCATCGACAAAATCCTTGGTAATCATGGTCGTCGACGAAGAACTGAAGAGACTAGGTTATTATATACGATTACCGTTAATCTATGAATACTCATCAAGTAGGATAGAAGTACTCAAGAAGTTAAACAGAGACTTTTCAGAAAGGGATGTTGCGGTCAAAAGGGAATATTCTGGAGAACCAATGCATAAGCAGCATAAGCAAAAAGCCAAAAACATCCGGGCATACATAATAAGGAAGAGAAGAAGAATGGGACCTTCTAAAACGGATAGAGTAGTCAGAGTAAGTCATCAGCGAAAGAACTTACAGATTCCTGCACTGCGTGGTAGTTATTGCACACAATGGTCTTCTAAAAGAGAGGCGCAACATAGCAACGAAATCGGCAGGGTTGTTGACAATTTGCTCACCCTGCAGCGATGGCAAAAACATCAACAACGTCCCGTGCGCCGAAAATATCAACGATCACCAAGATTTTTGAACAACAACAATGATCGCCTTCCCGACTACCACGCTCTAGGACCCTGACTTCCCTGGGCATCCGAACTTTTTTAGTAGTACAGTAATTGAATGATAAGTTCGTCAGGCAGATCATCAAGAAAACGTATTTCACTAAGTTCACTTAAGCACCGGGCCTTTTTGTGGTCATCTTTGAAGTGGCTCTTTGGAGTTACGCCATGCAGCCGTCCTCTATTCAAATTCTGCTTACTTGAATTTATTCATTGCTCTCTCATTTCTTAGCTAAGGTGTTACGCGTTTAAGAAAAGCGAGACCATTAGACCGGTTATTTCCACCATCTTCGAGGCATCATCTTTCGTACTCATTGCCGTACCACTTACAACTAATTTATTTTGGTCCCTGCTTAGGTCCAGAGACTAGCTACCTTTTGGTTTTGCTACTTATTTGATACGAGTACCTCTGCTGATACCGAAAAGACGTTCGGACATCAACTGTTGTATCTTTAAGCCTAATGTGGGTAAATAACATCTACCACGTATTTTTCGTCCATAAAAATTTTTCAAATCCTGACACCGTCCTGGCCACTTAATTTTGGACATCCCCAAAACCCCTCCGATTGCTCTTCAAAAAAATTACACAATTCAATCTTTCGTGGCATGAAACTTTTGTTTTTTTTTCTTGTCGGCCAACGAGCGATGAATGCTTGCGACCTTGGGTAGGTTATATGTGCTAAACACCTTGTAAATACCTTGTTCTGTTTTCTTGTATTTGCACAACCTAACAAATAAACCTATGTTTATTAGCTTAATATTGAGATGGACAGTAATATTAATGGAGTTAACACACTTGGGCAAATCACAGAAACAACGAAAGCTTCACAATCGCTAATTCGATGAGATCCTTCACAGTTCAGATTGCTTGGGCATCCTTGAGGACTTGTGCTAGTTTTCCGTTTTTCGCTGCAGCTGCCGTATCATCACCACCGCCAAAGAACTTCTGGTTGATGAACACACGAGGCACCGAACGAGCTCCAGTCAATGACTGAAAGTGGTACAAGAATGATGAAAGAACACAGAAACGGTAATGTGGCGGAATTCACCACGCTCTTGGCTTTCATGCAGAAGACGTAAAAGTAGGTATAAGATCAATTAATCCAAAAACAAGTCGGTATATCAGCCTTTCTTCTGCTCGTCAAACGAATTTACGAGTAAACGATTCACATCACGAGTATGAAGAGCCTTTACAGCAAAACGAAGAGAAATGGAAAGTAACTGCGTAATCTCCATCAAACCATGCATATATAGAAGGGAACTTCCAAGAAAATGGTTTGGGAGACGGTGCTTTATTCCAGTTATAATAGAACCTATTCATCTACCTTCAGAAACTTCTGCCAGAAACCTTCATTACATAAACATAACTCCTACTTTACTGTACCGGTTAAACTAACAGCCTGAACACCTGATCTCCGCAAAAAGGCCAATAAACTTCTAGCACTATGAAAGATCTCAAAAACAATTTCATGATCGCTGCTAAGTTGCAATAAATTTCACAGCTCATGTCAGTGGATGTACAGGAATAGATCGCGAAAAACTGTGCTTTCCAATTTAATCACACGAACTAAAATAGAAGCGGAACTTTTATTGTGAGCGCTGCTAACGAGTTTTGAATCTAACAAACCCTATTCTGACCTGGGCCGCTTCCAGGGAAGTCATTACGGCCAGAGAACCATTCTTCCATACGTTGACTGGCGAGTTTTTCTTTAATAGCTTTTCCTTAAATTTCGCTGGCTGCTTTCAGAGTCCGTGTGCGAGCGCTCGTGCCGCTAGTCACTTGATGACAACACTGTCACGTGATTCAGCGTACGGTAATGTCAGCAAAGGTCCGCTCGGAATGCATACCAGCGGACTCTGAGAGCAGCCACTGAACGAGCCTTTATACTGCTTCACAAGGCTAGGTTTTTCTATACCAACAAAATTGCATGTGATCCTACTAAGCTGTTCCTGAGGGTTCTACTTGAGCATTATTCTATTGTAGCTTTGTGGGAAAAAAGCCTTCGATACACACAATTTCTAAAACTAGTTTTCCAAAATTTTTGAAAACACGCCTAAAATTATCGTTTTTTACAAGGGATATTCATATAAGTTTATACGTTTATTTGGGTACTTATCCAAGTGAGGGAAGGAAAATAATTATGCGTAGACGTGCTACCCATAAGAAAAGTATAGCAAGTCCATATAGCCATCCGAAATAAGGTATTTACCACCAAATATGCCTTAAGGCACCGACGTCCTCTCAACGCCCCCTCTAGACCAATAACTGGTAAATAAGGAATATGGATTCGCTATGCGCATTCAAAAACGCTTCAGATGACACATAGCCAATTGCGAAAGCTAATTTGACAAGCCATTCTTTTCTTGTGAATAGCTGACTGAGAATTGCCAATGAACATCTTGTCAGCTAGCTGATTCCTACTCGCCCCGTAAACAATCATATTCTCAGCGCTTTTGAAAAAGCTGGATCATTTGCTAGACCACCTGCTGTGGTGTTTCACAAATTATCGTGCTCAGGAAGTAAACAAATGATGCCAGAAATAACACAAACCTGGAGATAATCTTGAATTTCACCACAGTCAGGTCGCCCATCAATTTCTACCCATTCTAGAGCTCCTGGCTTTAAATGTTGCGACTCCAGTGCAGCTCTCGCCTAAAAAAGGAACATGCTAACAACACTGAAAATAATGGAAACACTTTGGAAAGTATGGTATGATTCTTCTGGAAAGAATCATAAACAGTAGGAATGAGGTACTTCGGAAAAACATCTTTCCCCTTGCAGGCATCATTAATTAAATTTGTTATGAGGACTGCCCGTCCCCAGAAAGAGAGACATTTTATTTTTCAATCGATATGATGATGAATAACAATAGGAAAGACAAATAAATGAAATTAAAAAGGAAAAAAGAAAATGAAATAAGTAACTCTCGACCGATTACTAACTAATAAATTCGCCTCGCCGTGAAGAATAGTTTGTTTACATTCTTATATTCCATTTCTAAAAAGGTCTCAATTTCTGTGCCAGTGTTCTTGAATGGAGTGAAGGTGTGTACAGTGCACCCCACTTCTACAGGAGCGCAGAAAAACTTCAGGAAGTAGAGGGTTTTTAGAAAAGAAAGGAACGAGACAGTATTATCTCGCAGTCCCGAAGCCTTTTTGTCCGATCCAACCTTCAAAGTCATAAGAAACTGCCGCCAAAACCTGCACCCCTAAAGTTTGACAGAAGGGCACAAATCTTGGTTCCCCTTCAGTACGACCTTATTTAAAAGCTTCCCTTTTCAAAATAACTGATCAGGGTAGGCTATTTTTACTTGTCCAATCAAATAGACCACGCATCCATACATTACTAGTGCATATTAACAAAATAAGCTGATGTTGAAGTTTCTGCTTGTTGGTGCAATTAAAGAAGAACGAAAGATAATGCCCAGTATGCATGGAATTGATTGGATATCGGCCAAAAACACCTGCTCAGAGTATCATTACACATTCTCAATGAATTATAAAAGGTCTATAAAGAAAAAAGAATATTATTGAGTGAAAACACTAATAAAGCATTCAATTTGGAATGTTTAACGTGAAATAGAGTGCAATCGTGCCACCACACAAACAGTACATATTAATTGACGGCACGAAATATGTCAATAGTTATGATCGCGTTTATGAATCATAAAGAAACTACGTAGGAAACAAAGTCAATGAAAGCGAAACGAAAAAAAGTTACCTTGTGACAATAGGGACAATAGGATTTGCTGAATACAACGACTTTATGAGACCGGAGGAGTCCGTCTACGTAGTCCTTCACGGCCATGCTCGGTAAAGATCTGTAAAAATTCTTAAATGACCGCCGATAGAGGGAGGATAAGATTTTACAGAGAAAATATTCAATTGATATTGCGATTTTAATATATCAGAGTTTTACTACAATCAAATGTGAAGCTATTTGTTCGTGGTTCCAAGAAAAAGGATGATACACTGGAACTCGGAAAATTGGAGGCAAAAAACTTTGGATCAAATTTAACGATGCTTATAACTTGAATATTATCCCCAAAGGTTTCGTTAAAAGGACCTCTGCAAAATACGTTTTTCACTAACGGAATAACTTGGTTTTATGGGAATAAAAACCGGCATTTGGCGTGAAAAACTGGCGAAAACGGCCAAAAAGAACGCTGTAATCTAATCGAAAAGAGCAGAGATCACTGAAGGAATGATAGGAATGACGTACGAGCATTGAATTATCTTATCACAAACTTTAGGGCACGTATCTTTCAATTGAATTTAAAACTTTTCAACATGGAATTAGAGAGTATTTCGATCAGATTCTAATCAATTTGTAATCCTAGATAGTATAGGAAAGAAGAAATAAAACAAACTTCGAGGCTCCCATGAACTGAAAACTTCCGACGATGACGGGATCACAAGTTGTTCGTTCGGGATGTATGTATGAAGCTGCCAGTGTGTGGTCACTTCAGGGGGCGTGGCCTGTCACCCAACGGACGCCGCAGTGGCCGCCCACACAGGGCAGGTGGCCAAGTTCTAGGAACATAATAAAGGGATAGAATTTTTGAATGATCCCTGACTTTCATCAAGGACCGTAAGAAGTTCTGAATGGCTCATCCAATGACTTCCGAGACTCAGCGAAATATTAGGTTGATGCATAATTATTGCTGATTTTTTTTTCAGCAAATTTTACTGAAAGAAACTATAGAAATACTAAGCAAAGACATGTTCAAATAATTATTCCGGAACTTATTCACCATCTATGTCAAGCACTGCTTCCCATTGATTAGTTAGTCGGATCCTAAAAGCGAAGAAGTTTCGATCCTTACAGGCGATCCACGCCTTGACATCGGCCATCAAGTCATCCAAATCGACGTAACTTCTATTCTCTAGTCATTTTTCCGATGAACGGTTGACGAGATAAGCCATAAAAGTTTCTGCTGGTGAATATGGCAGATTAAGGGGCAGGTCCCATTTCTTGGTTGGCTCTGACTGATTGTTCGATCGCCGAAAAGTTACTGAGATCGCGGAATGACTGTGCCACCTTCCGATCTTTCTCGAAGTAGTTAAACCTAATTTCGCGAATATGCTGATGGTTTCTTGAGTATATTCTTGTAGAGGGAATCAAGTAGATCATTTCTAGAAGAAAACCCGAGCTCAATATTCAAATTCTATCGAGAGGAAAAAAGCCGCGATCAAATCCGCAATAATTATGCATCAACCTGATAGAAGATTCAGTGCTTTCGGACCCTAGACGAGTCTCCTTTTAATCAACAGAGTGGTCTGAAAAGCCAAAATTCACGCTACCTTCTCAGGTGCTTATTTAAGTATTATCGAATTTAGACTTGATGTTTTGTTAACTGCTGTTATATCGCCGCAGTACGCGATGCGAAAGTCTCACAAGGATGGCGATTTGTGGACAAAACTTCAGTCTCGGACGGGACTCGAACCCGCACTTGTCCTTACCGGGGACCGTGCTCTTATCCCTTACACTACCGAGACCTCGCTTGCACTCGCCTTCTTAATGGCTTAATGGTTCTGTGCTGATATTGGCCGACCGGCTCAACACGTTGTACGTGTGAGTGCTGATAAGCTATGGCATATAAGCCATTAAGAAGGCGAGGGCAAGTGAGGTCTCGGTAGTGTAAGGGATAAGAGCACGGTCCCCGGAAAGGACAAGTGCGGGTTCGAGTCCCGTCCGGGACTGAAGTTTTGTCCACAAATCGCCATCCTTGTGAGATCGAATTTAGAATTATCCTGGAAAAGCATCTGGAGAGGTCGGCTCAAGCGGGTGTGGTGCAGTAAGAACGAAATTGCCGCGTCGCAGCGAGAGGGGCGCAGGGACGCGCGAAGGAATGCAGCAGAATGCGGCGGCAGGGAAGAAATACAGGAACAACAGAACTATCAGTAGAACCATGCCTAAAATAATGATTGCATGTCGATTAAGCTGTATGAAGAACGCTAGAACTGTAATAGCGGCAAAGCGATTGGCCGCGACAGCCGCGTGCGGCGAATCGATTACACAAAACCGCTCCTATTGCCCGTCTCCCGGGTCAAGCTTGACATGTGTTGAGAATAGAATAAGACCAACAGAGTATGAAGAACGCTAAAACTGTGACATCTGAGGCAGCGGAGCTCCGCCTACGGTAGGCGGGACATGCATGGAATGGACGAGGCCATGGGGAAGCTTACTAATTTGGTTCCATAAGAGCCAAGGGTGAAAATGTAGTTGGGGGGGGGGCACCCATTCAAGGGCTTCAAGCAGTATATCAAGAAATGAACTCAATGAAACGCGTTATGCCGTTTTATATCACGGATATGCCAGTTTATAAAAGGGCTTTCGTAGGGAAGGTTTTCTTTCTCTTTTTTCTTTTTTTTTTGCAGGAGGTAATCATCCCAGCCACCCAGGTGCTCCTACCCTACTTAGGCTTATTCGGGAAACTAAAGTTGCTCAGCTGAAACCGCGTAAAAGAGCTAAGGTGGTCGGTTCCCATCATCTTCTACGCATCCGATACAGTGCTAATATAACAAGGTCTAACACGTTAGACTTAGTTCATTCCTTGATATACTACCCTTCGGATTGGTGCCCTCCCCCCCCCCCCCCTCCCCATTTTCCCCCTCCCCCGCAACTACATCTTCACCGAGCCCAGACACCAAGAAAAAACTGAACAAAAGTGAGGAATGGTACAACGCACAGAGGGGACTCAGTCGCTGTGGGCGGGGCATCACCAAAGGGGCGGTACTTTCTGCATAAATCCATGATTCGATTCAGCGAAAGCCTGGGTGTCAGAAAAAATAGCGAGAATGAGCAAGGACTAATACGTGCTGGGCATGCGAAAACTTAGCGAAGCTTCACTATGGATGGGAGGTGCTTGTGAAGTAAATATATATTTCTGCTCGCAAACGTTCCAAAATCTAGATCGAAGTGACCGGAGCCTGAGGAGTACGTCAACTCTTCAAATTGTGCAGGGTGAGCACGGAGGTGCGCACAGCTAAGAATAAAAACCCAAAACGACCAGAACTTCGACTCACGTAACCCCTAATTCAAAAAAAAACACACACACACAAATCACGGAAAAAGCGGATAAAGGCTATCGGTGGAATGTGGTCGAATGAGCTCAGACATCAGGAATTATTAGCATAGGTGAGGAATGGGTCACAGAAGAGAAACGGAGTCTCAGCACATGCCCTCATTAACGGCATTACTTTCCACATAAATTCACAAGTCCATTCCATCAAAGTCTATAGGACAGATCCTCGAGGGGTTGAACTCAAACCAAAACGATCACAACTCTGGTCGATGCGACCTTCGTTGTGATGCACGCGTCAATGTGCGTAACCAAGGTTATCGTGACGAAACATCATTAGTCGCCACCTCCCGCTCTACCACTTGTTTGTTTGCCCCCTGCTTACAGCTGTTGAGAGTCACACTATTTTGGCCATGGCAAATGGAAACAAGGTCGATACACAAGGCATCATGTCAAAATAAGTCGACAGCCGTCGAGAAATTTCAACCGCTGCGCCGAACTTCGGAATTCTAACCCAACCTCCGAGTCACCGTAAGCTGAACCGCTTACTTCCCTCACAAACTCCGCCTACTTCGTAGAAATAGACGCTCGTGTTTTTTTATTACACTTTTGAATTATTCCAGCCTTCGAATTATAGTAAAAAACGAGCATAAGCTTCTTGACCAACTCCCTCAGTATTACTTGAATAGACCGAGCCAATACTGCTATACACAATCGGCCCACCGCTAACCCTTTCACGAGGATGCTCCTTTCGAAACAAGCCAGACCGTTTATTTATCCATCCATCAAGTTAGAGGGGTGACTGCATTCAATTTCAATTTCATTCCAACTCATTTTTCACCGGTAAATTAAACCGCTCTTATCTATGGAATTTTAGGGTAATTTTAGCAACATCTCTCGTATAGTGGAAATATCAATATTTTATTGCATATAATTAAGGATTGAAATGGGAGTGTGGGTTTGGGAGCAATTTAGGATAAAATTTTGGAAATAATGTACACAGGAGGAAATCGCATGGTCTTTGAGGCGTGCTTTGCGACTGCCATGCTGACAATGAGACGGACCGGGCGGTAACATGATCAAAGATCGGGGCTTCTACTGTTTGCAAAGCTTTTAGAACGTACCCAATTCTTGCGACAACACCCAAAATTGTTCAGTAGTATCCCACTACCACAATAAATAAGCTTTTATAAAACCGTCATAGAAAGTGGTAGTGGCAGGTGGTGAAGTGGCAAGTGGCGCACTGTCTCACACGCACGGTCAGGGGTTCGAATCCCGGATTCGGCATGAATCGCTTTAATAGTGAAAGCGTAATGCGAACATATTGTTTCTCTGGAGCAAAAAAAAGATGAACGGCATTCGTTTATCGAGAATTACCAATTCTGGACTAAACATCGCGATCATGCAATCAAAAATAGCACAGAATACATCCTATATTAGCGCAAGGTTCAAATGAAATACACTCCCTCGAACTTGTAATCACCTTCCAGTTCAGTATCTTTGAGAATGACCTCACCATTGATAGTGAATACGGTGATAAATGTGGCCGTAGAATCACCAACTTCCTTCGTCTTCAAGGCGACAATAAGCTCGTCATTGGTGCCCGGAAGAAAAGTGAATGCAGAGTACCCTCTCTCAGGATTTCGTTCTCCAACCGTTTTGAATTCGAAATGATTAAGATCCGGCGAACTTATAAGAAGATTCGTACCTCTGAAAACGATGTCTAAAACTTGCTACTTATCTGGCTTCGGGATTTCCACACACTTCATGTCATCCTCCGCTCTATTATAGGATGTGTTCGCCGCTTTTCTGGGTAGGAAGAACCAACGTCTTTGTTTTGCCGACCACTGCACAGCTTCATGTTTTAAGTATCCTACTTCAGAAATACCGACCGAAGCCTTTATTTTATTGTAGATATCGGTCCAGTTTCGGTGGGTAACCTTAACAGATATTATGATATGATACTCCATTCTCCTAAATCAGTGACTAGAGCTGTATTTCTGCCGTCTCAAGTGCATTTTGCTGCTCATAGAGGAGAGGGGAGTAATCGGTCTTGAAAAAGAGGTAGCTGCTCATTATCCTCTGCAGATACTAATACCGAGTGCCATGCTTAAGCTAAAGACGTGTTATGCCAGAAAGGTAAGAGCACCGCCATAAAGTGAAGGCATTGCCGCTCTCAAAGTGACGTTGCAATGTAAGAGTTTTGGATATGTAAGCATTGCCGTAGCACTGTGAAAAGCAGTGAGTTTCCAGAGGAAGTAAGTGATATGCGCTGTAAATCCTACTTAATCTGGTATGAGTACAGGTGGCAGGATAGGAACACCTGCGGTTTGGTGCAGGACCGATCTCTTCCACAGAGGGCGGGGTTTGTGCAAAAAAAAATGCTGAGCAGAAAATCATAACTCCTCTCCGCGAGGACCTGATGAGTTTAAACTACGCAGGAACACAGGAGGCAGGATGGGAACAGTGATGACAGATGGCAGGACTAGATTCCGGTGAGGTTTGCGCGGAAACAGTCGCTTTGAACCTTTTAAATTTAGAGGGGATACAGGCGGCAAGAAGGAAACACTGATGGTAAGTGATAGAATGTAATGGATTGCCTAGAATGAAAAAGCAAGCAAGAGCGGCAGGTTCTTTCATCTCCTTCGCATTAAAAAAGGAGGTCTGGCACTTTGATCTCAAGATGAACGGCAACAGATAGAGACCTCTAATTAAAGCATAAGCATAGGCTTGCATAGGCTCATTTTGAATACTTCTTGCAAGCTCTATTAATCCTCTGTCGAATGTCGTATTCCGTTAAGTATTATTTGTTCCGAATAAGGAGTCGATTTGCCCATTATGTCTCTTATTTCATTTCTTCACTTAAGAGGGGGGGGGCATTTCTAACTGATTAATAAATGTAAGGAATGAGGGCCCGGCGTAAACCGGGCGGCCCTGCTGGTATAGCTTCAGACCGGATTCTCAACTTTTCGTCAACTTTAAACTGGCTGATTTACTTAACAAATGCAGTCCAAAAAGGATGCCCACTCACTGCTCAGAAATGAAGCAGCGAATGAGCAATGCGATTTTGATGCCTGTACGGGAAGACAGCAAAGTTCTCACAGAAAATCTTTCATAACTTTTGATTTCTACTCAAAACATCAATACTAGCTTACAAATTCGTGCGAGAGCAAGCACTGCTATACTGCTTACCTCTCCCTTTGGAGTAACCGTTTTGACCCACATGTTGTTTCGGTCTAAACCATGTTTAGTCGCCTAAAAATATTAGGTCTCAAAATTAAACGGAAGTGAATAGATAGAAGCTCTGTAAAATCTCGATTTGTTTCAGAAAATCTGTAAAAGAACTCAAAACGAACGAATCGCACAGCTCTGAAGCACCCTAGTATTGAGCAGTAAAATAAAGGCATATTACATGTATTGTTCGCACTCACAATACCGTTGCTTCCCACGTAAAGCAAATCATCCTTGATAGTCATCCATTCGCATTTGAAGCCTTCAGTTGTGTTTCCGGGACCGGAATTGAGGAATACCCACGGAATAATCTAAAATGACCTCATCATCGGATGACCAATATTCTAACAAAGATTTGACCGCCTTCATTACTTGATCGCCTCTGATTTCACTGATCATTCCGGTTTTGTCGTCAGGAGTGAGTATTCTATTGTGGAAGACCGTCAAGTCGGATAATTCCATAGCACGTCCTTTTATATTCAGTGACCTAGAGCGGCTGTGTTTTTCGGGACTGTCAATCTGATTCAAACACTGTGAGAATGTAACGAAAGTAATTCTAAATCTGAGATGATTGGTCGGTCGAGAGTGTAAGATGTAAAGTTAATGCCTGACTTTCAAGCAAATGAAACCGCAAAAGAATCACTACGCTAGCAGGTCCCATAAAAGGAGCTTTTCTAGGTCCCGGAGCACTATGCTAAACCTTTAGACTAAAATAGAATCTTTCGAATCCTTGTTGTTTTTCACGAATATGACAGAAGATGAAAAGAAATACGGCCATACATTCTTCCCACAAATTCCGAAACCACAACACGCATAGAAAGGTTTGGCTGTCAGAGTTGCTTTACTTGTTACCATCATACTCCATATAGCTCTTCATTTTTTTCTTCCGATGAAACTAAGGGAAATGCTTATTAATGAACTCACGACGTCAGGTTTTTATCTTCACTCCACGATAAGTTCACTTGCATGTTGTGACGATTCAACCACAAGCGACCTTTTCGGATGACTGCTCTCCATACGAAGTCACCAACTTGTGAATCTCTATCAAGATCGGTGACGATAAGTAATTCATATTCAGTGGATCCATTATTGTAGTTGCGAATGGTTGGTCGATACTACACAAATTAAAAAAGGATTCCGTCGTTACCTCGTAGATAAATGGGAACAAAGGTGAGAAGAGAGAACACAACTGAGCACAATAATTTAGGGGATTGATAAATGGCAATATGACAGTATTGCATTATTTGGCGAGAGCATACCTTGACAAACACCTTTGCACACCTATGTTTGTAACACCCCGGACTGCACTGTGCCCTTTCCATCGAAGGGTGACTGCATGGAAGTCGAGGTCACATACCGAATTCGATGCCCGGTCTGCGATGTTGAGTACATAGGTAAAACAGTGTGTCCCCTTCGTACGCAAAACAGGGTACCTTCGGAGAGGCTAAGAGAATCTCGGGTACAATCAATCACCTTCAGGAATGCATGGAATTGAATGTCGTGATGGTAACCCAAAATAATAATAGAAACGAACACCACTGTGCTAAAGACAATCGAGGTGTTCTGAACTGCCGCTAGAGATCCACAAATTAACAAAAGGAAGAGTGTGGCCATGACCCGGGACCTCGCGCCCTTCTACGACTTATGCAATTTTTGAATTGCGGTGAGTTAAGGAAGGAAACGAGTTGGTTACTGTGCGCAAAAATTTCGTTCTCGAGTGATCGTCCTAGTGGTTGGCTTTAAAGATCAAGAGAGCCGTGTAGCACCTTTGTATTGATCGAGTCCAGTGGGTCTATTAGTTTGGAGGGCTGTTTTCAGTGCAATCTGGACTTACGTAAGGATCGATCTTGGTTCGTTCTCCGACCTTCAATCTGTGAGCAGGGCGAAGAGGCCAAAACGTAAGCTGGATAAATTTGTGAAATCTCGGAAAGGCCTAAATCAGCACAAAAACAAGTCTAGCTATGCCGAGATTGAGAGAAAGTCGATCATGGCCCATACCTTGACATTGCCTTCTTTCGCTATAAGAGCGCTGTCTGAAATGAATGTCTACGCCTGTTTACCTTGGAATAAAAAAGTATCTAAAACAACCTTCATATCTCAGAGGAAGAGCATCTATCAGCAGAACCTACAAATACAATGATCGGACAGGCTTACTGAGATATACTCAAATGAATTGTGGAAGCAAAGCATACCATCGAAAAGAAATACATATACATCCTCGTAAGTATAGTAGATGGCCCGGTATTCAGCTGATCACTGACTTTGGTGCTCAACCTGCTGAAAAGTGCTTTTATAGGAGACATCGCCATAAGGGTGTGAATTGCAGAAATAAGAAATTAAAAAAGTTTTATGGTAATCGAACAGGTTTGCCATTGGACGTTCTCTGACTCGTCAATTGTTTTATGGGTTACGTTTTGTATGGTTATGATTCGTCCCAAAAATGTGAATAGGTGCAGCAAATGAGATGCATAACAATCGTGCAATCACCAACGTGCATGATTTCGTCCTTTCTCCTTCGATCGCTTCCTTTCTGCATCTTTTTTTGGCTGCTATTTCCAATTCATTACTTTGTGGCGAAACTTTCTGTGAAAGGTGTCCCACTGGTAATGCAACGAAATCCATCAGCTTCAATTCGTATTTTCATTTGTTTGATATCTGTATGTGTTAACTTTTTATTGTAGGTTTTGCTTCCACTATTCATTCGAATAGATCTCACATCAGTAAGCATGATCCTCAGTGCAATTCCAGGTTCTGCTGATTCCAACCTTCAATATGTGTAGAGCTCATTTTTGATACGGTTTCCTCTTGGGATCGTTATGCAATGGATATCTATTCTGAAGAGTGCTTCTCTAGCAAAAGGCGGGGGAATTTGGATTCTTTTTTGAAAATTCAGGCTAGCTTTTGATCTTTCTCCTTTCTACTTGGGGATATAGTGCTGGATGTTCCGAATATAAATTGTTTATCGGCATTGATCTAGATAAGGTTTTAAAACACGACGAGGTTTCTTGATTTCAAGTACCAGAAATCCGAAAGCGAAGCTGGGCTATACAGTTATATTAATCATCCAAGGTAGAAATCCGCTTTGTAGAAGTGAACACCAGCACATTCCATCATACTCTGGTAGATCATCTTCCTCTGCGATCTCATTCAAATCCTTCGGATTTAAAAGTGGTCATATCTATAATAGAAACACGTAAGGAATTGTTGGTGAAGTATGCTGTCATTGCTCTGACGAAGAGCATGTTTCCTATTTCTCGACTTTGCACTTGGTTGAAGACGACGCTTGGTCATACTGGGGTACTACCAGAGTGAAACTACCGGTTTTGAGAAACATAGTCGCTCCAGAACAATGAATGCAAAAAGAAATGCTATGGAACTGCCCACAATGACGGTGTTTCGCAACAGAAGACTATCCTCTGGCGAAAGGACCGGATCGAGCACTGAAAACAGAGGCAGTCAAGTAACGAAGACCGTCAGGCCTCTGTTTTAACCCGTTCTCAACAATAATGAAGTTAGTTCAGATCTTGCTTGGATATTCCTTACTGGTATTGTAGTCGATATAGAATACAACTTGGATATTCCATAACTCTGGTCTTAGAAGCACGACGCACGCTTTCAGGTGTGATTCGATGAGTACTGTGCCAGAATCGAGCACCACCTTTGATTTATGATCTACAGTCGACCGCACCCTTCGCAGCTCTGTCCACTGAATATCCAATCTCAAGGCCCAAAAACAGTTCAGAAGCCAGCGCTCCTCTCGGCGCGCCCACGTCATCGATATCGGTCATGTCATATAATGTCATTTGTCATGTAACGCACAATGTCCAAATGTTTGATGATTTCAGTACTCCAACCTGTTAGGGCTTAAGATCTTATGCTCATCGATCGCGACGCCTTTATGGCCGACATACTGCTGCCCGTTCAACTCACTCCTTCCGGAATTCATTTCAACAATGAACTCACGCTCAACAATGACCTCACGCATTCAATTAAATGAGGAAAACTACTTGAGTTAATCCACATTTATCCCGAATAAGCTTTAGCAGATTTCATATCATCAGATTCCATTTCCTTTTGCTCACGTTGTTCTATATCAGGTATACTGTAATGTGAGACCTCTCAGACCTGTTTGAGGAGAACTATTTGAGATTGAAGATTCTCATCCTGACGCCTTATCTACTGACGATGTTCTCCTTTTCACTTCTTGTTATGCATTCACGTTGTTTTTCGCTTCGTGCAATGTATTCACGTTGTTTCGAATGTTATGATAAAGTTTAATTACCCAAGTTTCAGGTCTCCTCTGTGTTGAGATCAACCCGTGTAGCTACTGTTCGTTTCGTGCTCAGTTTGTGGATCGCTAATTCAAGTCCCGCTTGGCCAAACCTTACAAACCAGCACAAGTACCCACTAGGGAAGTGCTTTACTTTGGAAGCCTCGGTGAGTGGGACCTGTACACGTGAAGTTGTATGCTTCCCAATAGATGGGTGATTCAGTATTTATGTAGAGCTTGTTTACAGAAGTTTTACAAAATTGAATTACAAATTTTGCAATGCAGATGTGGAGCTGTACTCGTCATATAGGAACTTCGCTTCGTGGCTGCTCACTTTCAATCATTCTTTCAACTTCAGGTTTCCCACGCTTTTGTTCTGACGAGTCTCACGAGTTGATATGAGAATAGTGAAGGTAAACCCATGCATATCCCTGGAACCAATCACTCTTTATCATTGCATCGGTTAGGAACCCTTTCCCAGTTCCATCTCTCCCCTTTTTCTTGCACAAGTAACAAAATATAGCAAAGATGTTGGAGGGGAAGCTAGCTCCAGTCACTGATTGAAGAGAGTCCAATTAGGTGATCTTGGACCTATCATAGTTACCAGCGAAAAATTGGGTCAGTATCTACTGTAAAATTAAGAATTCTGCCGGTACTCCCCTGAATTAGGATACTGACTTCATGAACAATAATTAAACAGAGAATGAAAAGAAGTAGGTGGGACTTTTCAGATCACAATTAGTTACACTAGATAACTAAGTAGCGATTTTGAAGAATAACTTTCCAGGGGTCACAACACTTCGGACAAGTAGTAACATCTTCAGCATTTCGAACTCAACTTGCTCGGAAAACCTTACCCCGAGAGAGTTTATTCGGTTCTCACCTTTATTCTTTATTCCAACGATGAGCTTACTGTCGTCTTGAAGTCCGGAGAGAAGGACCGTTCTAATTACTGACACATTTATCACGGTATTCAGTATTAGCCTGCTGTTAATCTTAAAGATATGTACTTTAATGGTGATTACGAGTTCGAAAGCTATACTTCATTTGAGCATCCCATTACTGCAGCATATTTCTTATGCTGTCCTCTATTGCATGCTCTCATTATTTCAGTTCAGAGACTTACTCCGAGAAAGCAGATTATTACATGATGGTCTACAGGTACATAGCTTAGCAATGAGATTTCAATCAAAATGGATAAAAATGAATATGAAAAAGAATATGTACAAACAGGACTGTATCTCAATCCAACTTCCAACTAGTATCTTAATATTAACTGCCCCTACGTCACACTATACTTCACGGATGGGGTACTGTCAGCAGTATGCATGTCAGATGCCCCTGGCTAGCGGTTCCAGCCCTTGTTGAACCTGCGCGTTGCATGTGTCAGCCGGCCATCGAAGCAGAGGCGCACGCGATCGTATGTGTATGCGATGACTATATGGGCACCCCCGCCTGTCTACTATGACCATGCCGTCAGCTCGTATATGCGTGATGTGAAGACTTGTCTATCTTCATATTCATTTAGATTTGTCTTGACGTACACAAAAAAACCTATGAGCAGGCTTCTGTTTTAATGGAGCCTCGACATTCTCGACATTTCCCGCTCTTGGAGCTTCAACACAGCAGAGCATCCAAGGACCTGTGTTGCAACCAGACCCGCGACCATCATTGTTCCTACAATATCACATGGTCCAAGACATCGTGGCTGTGGAATCAAGGGGTCATTCGGAAGCTGGCTTCGCTCGGCGGACCATAACCAGCGATCATAGAGGCAAGACGCTTGTTCGGGTGAGGTTAGGCCGAAGATTTGAAAGAAGGGACGGAGTACAGTTAGACGCTACGGATGCTACACCAACTTTGTAAAGAATAAGTACAGAATAGACGAACAGTGAGCAGTAGACGAATGAGCCGACCGAAGAACGAAGAGAGTAGGAATTACAATGCGAATACACTACGCGTCACGTGGCTGTTGCGAGAGTGGGCGGCGCGCGAATACGATAGTCCGCGTGCAATACTGTGTCGGCAAACGATGACGATTCTAGCGCTGTTAAAGATAGTGGCGTAACGACAGTTGTTGAAAAATAGTCCATACCGAAAATTCCCTGTTCGAAGAATTATATAACCGCATAAGAAATTCTGATGACTAGTGCGAAAATGATGTGAAGAATTGTCCGTTCGAGTTCCCTGAATACGATGATTTCTCAGAATAAGACTGCACTGTCAAAGTGTAATGTGACAGAGAAAATTCGATTTTCTCAGATTTCATTTCGATTTACTGGATGATTAAAGTTGTTCACAATTGCAGGCAATCAGTTGGCAGTGCAAATTCGAAGACTAGCTGTCCTGTGCGTCACACTATGCATCATGTTTTACTGCTGTTTTTTTTAATTTCATCCATGGAATTTTTTGCCTGTCATATTGAATCAAACGATGCTTCATTCTTTTGATGACGGGAGCCTGATCTTTCTATGTTCACCAAAGAAGTACACATGTGAAGAGTTCTCTATCTTTTTCACTATTCTGGCGCTTCGTATTCAATGGATGATACAGTTTGGCTTATGACGCTTTTTAGAGTTCCGGTGAAATGTCAATGGAGCTTTTGAAACTCATCTTTCTGACTTCAATTGGTGCAGTTTCCGTTTCAGACTGTGTGCAGGACAAACATATGTGATAACCGGAAACGAACAGATTCATCGAGTTGACTTACGCTGAATAATAGAAAAAAGAGCCACACTTGGCATTTAGTGCACTTTTTGTATAGAGACGCTCCTGCGATCTTTAATACAGCAGGTTAAACGTCTTTTGGCTCATGAACTTCTTTTTACTCTTATTGTACAAAGTAGCTCGAAGAATACCTCTCGTTATCTTTTGCCACTTTTCTGCTAAAATAAGCGATAGAGCGTGCAAAATTCTTCCCAAGGTACTGAGAGCTCCAAGAATAACCTACTAACCTATAGATTACTAAAAGGGGATGGGATGGTTGACGGTAATCAGGCCTTACAAGATACAACACTCACTATGTCTTCTCTAAGAAATTGTGTTAACAAGAGCTCGCACCCACGTGAGTTTTTTTACAAAATAAATACTCTTGTTGCGAAATTTGTAGGACAACACCGTACAGCCTTAGTATCTACCTAGATCCCCATCAGCGTTTGTACCCATATCTATCTCTTATTTTTAAGCTGAACCGCCCAAATTCTGATATGTCAAGAATACTATAATCGAATCGGACACCGTCAACAGTTTCTGCTCAGATGAGGGCAGTGCCATTCATGAAAGACAATTCTTCGTAGTTGATCTCTCGAAGATCGTGACATTGCTCACAAGTAAATTGCTCAAGGACCCTTCGGAATAATTGCGGTCACTCTGGGAAGGTTTCAAAATATGGTGATAGTCTGAGATAATGAAACGACAATACAAGAAAATATGTGGATTAAGGCTGTCGCATCAACTCGATAGATGTATATGCGTGTATTCGAGTTCGAATTTACAAGATAGAAAATTTTGATGAGGGAGCACTTCTTTTAAAATACACGCAACACTCAACACTACAATCTCTGTAATGATCACATGCTATTACAGTAGCGGCCAAAAGTCTTCGGTGAAACGCTCTTCCAATCGTAACTTTCTTCTAGTAAAGGAATTCAATAAAAGTTTTGGAATGTCAAACCTCACCTTGAACCAAACAGTTTGCACTTCTGGGCTTCAGAACGGGGATATCAGATGAATACGCGCAGAGGTTCTACTACAGTGGCGATTTTTTCTGATTGCGAGATTAGCGATAATTGCATTTTCTGTATCGCTTTTGTGCTCGATGTTAGTATTTGTATACTCAAGGCATGCATAGAATGCAGTAGTCACTCGGAGAATTCGGCTGGCAGCAGCAGAAGTGAGGAGTCGGGTATGAATGTCACGGTCACTTCAAGAATTTCGAAAGACCCACAGCGGACGATTTCGATTATCCCATGCTAGCAGGTCAAAAACTCTGTTTGCAGTGTTCAGAGAACGGGAAGACTCCGATGTGCTTTAACAGCAAAGGACAGACGGATCACACTTCGGTCGAAGGCTGACTCTCCAATCACTGCGGATGACATTGGCGCCGAGTTCAGCGTTATCGGTAGCACCATTGCTTGCCGAAAGACTGTAGGAAGGTCCCCAAGCAGTGCTGGTATTTATGGGAGTCGTCCGACGAAAAAGCGGTTCATCACACCAAAAAGTAAGAGAGCTAGAGTGGTGCTTGCGCCCTGTCACTTCAACTGGACGTCGAATAATTGCACTACAGTTCCTTCTACAGGTCGGCGCAAGTTCAATTAGATAGGAAGCGATGGTATACGCTGCGAACGACGTCCAACTGAGGAAAGGCTTAATGCAAATAACCCTACCCACAACTAGGCATGGTGAAAGATGTGTGATGGTATACGGTGCCTTCTCCTCAAAGGGGATGGGCCTGCATTTTGAAAATTGACGGCCCGATGACAGGGGAGTAGTACAAGCACATGACGGTCGACGTCGTCAGCATCACATGCCAGCAGGATAAATCCTGGATTAGGGTAATGATCCGAAACACTTCTCAATAGTTGTGAAGGAGGCCTTCAGCGATCAGCGAACCATCTTTCTGGAGAGGTCTGGTCAGTGGTCGGAATCTGAAACCAATAGAGCACATATGGGGAGAGCTCAAAAGGCGTTTTTCGAGCAATCTTTATGAAATAGCGAGGAAAAAGCCGCTTAATAAGCATAGAAGGGAACCCCATCCCAGTGCCTACCATTCAAAAACTAATCGACTCGATGTCTTCTCATTGCGATGCTATCATCAAAAGTCGAGGCCCGAGTATGAGATACTAGATCTCACTCACGTAACATGAACAATAGCAAATTGCAGTTTGGTGGCCTTTGATATTTGGGATATGCCTTTGATTAACATACTTAATTTTTATATAATTTCATGAAGTAGGAAAAAAGTTACAGTTGAAAAAGCGTTTCACCGAAGACCTTTGGCCGCTACTGTATATCCAGGATCATTTCATACCGAATCTCATTTGAATAACAGCCTCATTCCAACAATTTATTGACTGAGATGATTGTAGCTCGACTGATAACTTTCTCATTTCCTCCTTCTCCTGATGACTAAACTCTAGAAAAAGTCTCGAGATTGAACAACCAAAGCCACGATGACAAGTGCCTAATTGAGCGGCTTTTTGCTCCCTTGCGTTTCAAGGCATCAACTTTAAGTAGCCCATCCACGTAAATGGTTTCTATGGTAGGCACATGAATATTGTCGAGGTCGAGAGACAGGGCAGGGAAGGGAGGGGGGATGGGGAGTGGTGGGTAGATTAGCCGAGTTGGCGTCGTCACACCCGTTCTCTGGGTATGGAATTCTGTGCCGGTACTCATATGGACAAACTTTTCGCCCTCGACATCGATTGAATGGTATTAGACTCGTTTGAAAGAACGAAAACACTGACTTCTCCTTTTGCTGGCCATTAAGGTTTGAATAGGCCACATGCGCAGCCAAACAGTCACTACGGATCTAATGGTAAGCACGCGAACGCGGATGCCTCCAAAAATGGTATCTCTTGAAGCCGAAGATACTCAACTGTTTTGTTGAGGTAGGTGGCAATAGGCAGTGATTATTCAGAATAACCATCATTGTATATTTGTGTAGAGGTAGATGGAAACAGATAATATGTTTCAGAAGTATAAATGTGATAGAGCAGAACGAATCCATTTCAGCACAAAGAAGTGAGGGTGTTTTTGTAGCAACTAAGACTCGTCATAGGATAAGTAATCTGCTCCGCTGTTGGTTCCTTGAATTGAAAGAAAGCCTTGTCACCTTCATCCTCTGATAGAAGAGTGCAGTCGATTGAAGGAATATGGGTTCACCATGATTCATTTGGAATTCAGTTTGTGCAGGACCTTGTGATTGACCCGGTTAAAGGCTGCTTCCACAATGGCCATAAAGAAATAAATCGTGGGATCAAGCAACTGAGAAGAATTTGATGGAAGGTAGAAATTAGACAGATAATGCTCGTAGAATCCCTATGGCGACGTACATGCTGATTCGTTGCACATTCTTTACGAGCGTTTTGAAAGAAAGGAATGTTGTGCTTCGTGTCGCTCGAGCAAGCATACCCTACTAGACCACTCTAATCGCGACAAGGACGAATGAAGACAACACCGAAGCTTTTCAAGTAAATCGATAACCAGCAAGGCTACAGATGATACTGTGTTTTATTATGTGTTCAAGATTCTATCTCCAGAGATGTAAATAGTTATGTAACAGACAAACCACGCACTGACATCCGTGTATAGATTCCGTATTAATTTTTATCTGATCGTTATCCACCGGCAATTTTTTCTCTGTTGCTTGTTTCTACAATTCATTACATCATAGCACATACAATCCTCTATAAAAGCAATTCTCAGCACAAGGAAGCACTGAAATTAGCTGTCAGCTGGACTTCATAGGACCTACCCTAAGACATGTTTCTGTATTTCCTTTCAATCGTACGTTCTGATTTCACAATTTATTCAAATGTTCCTTTTGAGCAAGACAACTCAGCAGATTTTCAGGTCCTGCTAACGGATGCCCTCCCTCCAGGATATATAGGTTGCTTTGAAGCCCATTTTGCCTTAAAACCATTAGGCATTAAACATTCATTTCAGGGAACACTCTTCTAGTACGGCAGCCGGAGGTCCGCTCAGTGGTTTCATATTGTCTAGTGCCAGAAATGTTTTGCTTTACGATAATCATTATTCCAAATATCTTGAAGCTACTTTTGCAATACAGTTTTTTGCAGTCTCGACCGTTCATTCGCAACTGCGGCAATGGATGTACTGAATACAAGTTGCTCATCGTCACCGATCTTGATAGGGCTTCAAAAGCTGGTAATTGGACATGGAGAGCTGTTACCCGACAAGGTCTTCTGAAGTTGGATATTCATCATAAGCCTCACGTGAGCATAAAGTGGGACTCAGACAGAAACTTGACGTCGTAAGTATATTATTGAATATTGATTTTTTGTCATGAGAAGGAAGCTACAGGATTGTATGGAGCATTAGGCGAAGTAGACCGCTGCCTGCAGCCCGAGAAACGTAAGCGATATGCGAGTAGCTTTGGCTCACAAAGCTGCATTAGCTCAGAATAGAAGCGAGAGGTGGTACGCAGTTGCACGCAGAACATAATAGGCATGTGTGCCAGTCAAATTTCCATTGCAAAATTTCAGCGATGCAGTATTTCACCGCAATTTGATAAAAAAAACTTTCGACATTCCAATTCAACACTGCATGGAAAGCGACGCGAGAATGAGAGATTCACCGTAGTGTTCGGTGCCATAAAAGGGACTTGTTACGCAAGAAACTGCTGAGCTAATAATGTGTTTTGAATATGAAACAAAGAGAAACATTCTCCAGCTTCACTATTTGGCCTGTTATATTTGGTTGATGATAACGTTCATGATATTAGGTAGTATAGGAGTCACACTAACTATTTTGAAAAACACCACGAATTCAGGGCAATGAACGTCAAAGGCCGTGCTATGGAGTTGTCCGATTTGACGGTATTTCACAATAGAGTACTCACTCCTGACGATAGGACCGGACTGATAAGCGAAATCAGAGGCAATGAAGTAATGGAGGACATTAAGCCTACAATCAAACCATTGTTATTCGGAACATGAATTCGATTCAGATTATCCCTAGGGTGTTCCTTAATTCTGGCCCTGGAAACACAACTGATGCTTTCAAATGCGAATGGATGACCATCAAGGATGGTTTGCTCTACGTTGGAAGCCATGGCGTTGTGAGTGAGATTCGTTAATGTGAAGGTGCACTCATTTTGCTCAATACTTGAGTGCTTCGAAATCATTTAGTCCATACTTGAAGACCTTTTACAAAATACTGGAAAGGAGACAGTACACGCATTAGTTTCAGCTCGATTCTGTTACTGGTACCGTTTTCAGGAGTACAAAACTAAGCACGGTTCACACCGAAACAACATGTGGGTCAAAACTGTTACTTCAAAAGGAGAGGTAAGGTTGAATAAATCAAGTGAAGTTCAGTATTGCGCAGAAAGCATAACTGACGCGACGTTCTGTAGCATACCTCGTTAAAAGAAAACCCGAGAATTTGGTGAAACCGCTCATCCTTTCCAAAACAGTCTTATCACCCATTCTGTTGCGAGCTTCTTGATTGCTTCATCGGTGAATGCTAACGCTTTATCACACTTATAAGTTCACTGATTCGGAGAGCTTGAAGTCAATGCTATAACAAAGAATCGTCCCGCTGCCCTACAAAGCACCTGAGTTCATTGCTGTTTATTTTGATTACTTTCTATTTTGGACTCTCCACGTCTGTGGCGGATGCATGAATCTTTCAAGAAAAATCACGACCTCCTCTTACGCCAGATGATACCCTCTGCGCCCCCATCAACTTCCTCCTTTTAGTAGCAAAATATGCATTACAGTATCTAAGTTAAAGCTAGCTCTGGTTTTCTTTCGAAGTGACTAAGAGTTATTTGAACTTCTACCATTGTATCTATCAAGGTTACCAACAAGAACTGGATCGGTATCTACAACAAAATGAAAGCTTCTGTCGGTATTCCTGAAGAAGGATACCTGACCCATGAAGCCGTTCAGTGGTCTGCGAGACGAGGACGTTGGTTCTTCTTACCCAGGAAAGCGTCGAACACTCCCTATAATGAAACAGTAGATGAAAAGAGGTACTTGGACTTACATCTCATAGTAATTAGCAAACGTTGGACAAAACTATTCCAGGGGAACCAATCTTTTGATAAGTTCTACAAATCTCGACCAGTTCGAGTTCAAAACGGTTGGTAAAGTTGTTCCTGAACGCGGATACTCGGCTTTCGCCTTCATTCCTGACACGAATGATGATCTTATTGTCGCCTTGAAGTCGAAGGAAGTGGGCGATTCCACAGCCACATATATCACCGTATTCAATATCGAGGGTCAGGTTATTCTTGAAGATGAGGAACTCAGTGGTGATTTCAAGTTTGAAGGCTTGTACTTCCTTTAAACATTTCATTGTAATAAAGCATTCACCATGCTGTTCTCCATCAAATGGATCTACCATTCAAGCTCATAAAAGCTTAGTCTGGCCAAATAATTCATTACCTTTGATTGTGCTTGCATGAAACTATTATTATTACCATTCAGATCTGCACCAAGCTTCCCCACTTTCTGTTTGGATTTGGAATGCCTTACTCGAATCTCACATTTCCTTTCTTTTTTCGGCAGAGAGGGCTTAAAAGCTAGGGGCCCCATAATGCGTGTTATATTCAAGACGAGAACAGTCGCACGAGATACCATTTCTTTGGAGTTTCAACACAATACGTCTAGAGGTAGCGAAGCTGTAAAAACGATCTTTTTAGACTTGAGCTCCACATGCTTCCATGTGCTCCCCGCCTGCGAAGTCTGCTCCACCTATGCTAGATTCTGTTCGCTTGATGTCCCTAGAAAGTTTATGGAGAGAAGATTTTTGCTCTTGGCTCCGCTTACTTTGGTATCCGACCAACCCATCATAGATGACCGGGCTGTCAATCCTTGCTTATTCTGAAAGGTGTTTCCGTTTGGCTCGTCATTGCGTATTTACTCTTCAAACTCAAATGCTCATGTTGAGGTGATCCTGCTCATTCCGTACTCAGCCTCCGTGCGTGTTGAGTCATGTGTGTTTGAGTAACAAAACTTATTCTTTGTTTATTCTTACTTGGAAGCTCATTCTTACTGGGTGGGGACATTTTTCCGCGTAATCCCATGGCAAGCGGCGGAAGGTCTTCGGCCGCCACCGTATCCTTACACTGGAAATCGTGGATGGCACGCAATAACCCTACGTTCTGTGATCGCCCAAATCGATTTATTTGTTCACAATAAAGGATAAAGGATAAAGTTTTTGGCGTTAATCAATCCCGTCTGAGGGATGCGCCCCCGCACTCGACTTCCATTCACAATCGCAGTGGCGTAATAATTGCGTGTGTGGCCCATACAATGACTTGCGATGGCCAGCCGATGTGCAAGTCAGTGCTTTTATCCTCCCAGACGAGTCTGGTACCAATTCATCGACCCCGGAGGGATGGAAGGCTTGGTTGGCCTGGGCGGGCATCGATCCGGAATTGGAACCCCTGACCGTGCGTGTGATATAGTGCGCCACTTGCCACTACACCACCTCCGCCCTTTGTTCACAATACCAAGAGAATATCATGCTCAGATACTATTTACTTCAGAATGAATATACCAACTCCAAAATATAACTCTCCGGTCAGCTCGCTACGTTTAGGTAAATAAAGGCAGAGGAATGTGTGCGGCTGCATTGGAATTGGCTTGTGGCGCAACAGCACTCCTCCTTCAGGGAGGAGGGCGAAGGACGGGGAGGAGATGAGGTGCGAAATGAGTGCTAACCAGAGTAGAAGTGGGTAGAGAAATCTCACCTCGCAAATCGCGCCGCGCTCGCCGTATCAGATCGCGCACATTCGCGCACAGAAACATGGAAGCTATGGTTTCGCGACTTCTTAATACCAGGGCTGTCACTACACCGCGCACGCATTGATCGACAACAACAACAGTACAACTTCCATCAATCACGCTGCGCACATTCGGATCGATTGCCGCTTGGAATTGGGCGCCGCACGGAGTGTGAACATATACTCGGCCCCTTCATCGAGTCAAAATATCGCTCGGTCGGCTCTTCTCTTCGCGCATAGACATCGTTGCAGTCGTCGTCATCTACCGGCCTCGTCAACAGAAGGGCCAATGTATAGCAAGTACCAGGATCACGGATACGGCGAGCGCGGCGCCATTTGCGAGGAAAGATTTCTCATACCCACTTCTACTTTGGTAAGCACTCATTCCACACCACATCTAATCGTCGTCCCTTCCTTCCCCCTGGAGTGGAAGTCCAGTTCCACCACGAGCCAGTTCCCATACTGCCGCCTATGCTCCTCTGCCTTTATACACATAAACGTAACGCGCTCACTGGACAGTTATATTCTGAAGTTGGTGTATTCATTCTGAAGTAAACCGTATTTGTTCTCTTAGTATTTTGAACAAATAAGTAGATTTCAGAGAACGTAGGGTTATTGCGTGCCATGCGCGATTTCCAGTAGGAGGATACGGTAGCCGCCGAGGAACCTCTGCCGCTTGCCATGGGATTACGCAGAGAAATGCCTCCACCCGGTAAGAATGAGCAGCCAAGAAAAAATAAACAGAGAATAAGTTTTGTTACTCAAACAAACATGACTCAACACGCACGGAGGCTGAGTACGGTATGAGCAGGATCACCTCAACATGAGCATTTGAGTTTGAAGAGACGCTGCTTGAGTAAATACGCAATGACGAGTCAAACGGAAACAACTTTCAGAATAAGCAAGGATTGACAGCCCGGTCATCTATGATGGGTTGGTCGGATACCAAAGTAAGCGGAGTTAAGAGCAAAAATCTCCTCTCCATAAACTTTCTAGGGACATCAAGCGAACAGAATCTAGCATAGGTGGAGCAGACTTCGCAGGCGGGGAGCACATGGAAGCATGTGGACCTCAAGTCTAAAAAGAAGATCGTTTTTACAGCTTCGCTACCTCTAGACGTATTGTGTTGAAACTCCAAAGAAATGGTATCTCGTGCAACTGTAGCTGTAGAGGTAGAGATCGATATCAACTCTCGTCTTGAATATAACACGCATTATAGGGCAACTAGCTTTTAAGCCCTCTCTGCCGAAAAAAGAAAGGAAATGCGAGATTCGAGTAAGGCATTCCAAATCCAAACAGAAAGTGGGGAAGCTTGGTGCAGATCTGAATGGTAATAATAATAGTTTCATGCAAGCACAATCAAAGGTAATGAATTATTTGGCCAGACTAAGCTTTTATGAGCTTGAATGGTAGATCCATTTGATGGAGAACAGCATGGTGAATGCTTTATTACAATGAAATGTTTAAAGGAAGTACAAGCCTTCAAACTTGAAATCACCACTGAGTTCCTCATCTTCAAGAATAACCTGACCCTCGATATTGAATACGGTGATATATGTGGCTGTGGAATCGCCCACTTCCTTCGACTTCAAGGCGACAATAAGATCATCATTCGTGTCAGGAATGAAGGCGAAAGCCGAGTATCCGCGTTCAGGAACAACTTTACCAACCGTTTTGAACTCGAACTGGTCGAGATTTGTAGAACTTATCAAAAGATTGGTTCCCCTGGAATAGTTTTGTCCAACGTTTGCTAATTACTATGAGATGTAAGTCCACGTACCTCTTTTCATCTACTGTTTCATTATAGGGAGTGTTCGACGCTTTCCTGGGTAAGAAGAACCAACGTCCTCGTCTCGCAGACCACTGAACGGCTTCATGGGTCAGGTATCCTTCTTCAGGAATACCGACAGAAGCTTTCATTTTGTTGTAGATACCGATCCAGTTCTTGTTGGTAACCTTGATAGATACAATGGTAGAAGTTCAAATAACTCTTAGTCACTTCGAAAGAAAACCAGAGCTAGCTTTAACTTAGATACTGTAATGCATATTTTGCTACTAAAAGGAGGAAGTTGATGGGGGCGCAGAGGGTATCATCTGGCGTAAGAGGAGGTCGTGATTTTTCTTGAAAGATTCATGCATCCGCCACAGACGTGGAGAGTCCAAAATAGAAAGTAATCAAAATAAACAGCAATGAACTCAGGTGCTTTGTAGGGCAGCGGGACGATTCTTTGTTATAGCATTGACTTCAAGCTCTCCGAATCAGTGAACTTATAAGTGTGATAAAGCGTTAGCATTCACCGATGAAGCAATCAAGAAGCTCGCAACAGAATGGGTGATACGACTGTTTTGAGAAGAATGAGCGGTTTCACCAAATTCTCGGGTTTTCTTTTAACGAGGTATGCTACAGAACGTCGCGTCAGTTATGCTTTCTGCGCAATACTGAACTTCACTTGATTTATTCAACCTTACCTCTCCTTTTGAAGTAACAGTTTTGACCCACATGTTGTTTCGGTGTGAACCGTGCTTAGTTTTGTACTCCTGAAAACGGTACCAGTAACAGAATCGAGCTGAAACTAATGCGTGTACTGTCTCCTTTCCAGTATTTTGTAAAAGGTCTTCAAGTATGGACTAAATGATTTCGAAGCACTCAAGTATTGAGCAAAATGAGTGCACCTTCACATTAACGAATCTCACTCACAACGCCATGGCTTCCAACGTAGAGCAAACCATCCTTGATGGTCATCCATTCGCATTTGAAAGCATCAGTTGTGTTTCCAGGGCCAGAATTAAGGAACACCCAGGGGATAATCTGAATCGAATTCGTGTTCCGAATAACAATGGTTTGATTGTAGGCTTAATGTCCTCCATTACTTCATTGCCTCTGATTTCGCTTATCAGTCCGGTCCTATCGTCAGGAGTGAGTACTCTATTGTGAAATACCGTCAAATCGGACAACTCCATAGCACGGCCTTTGACGTTCATTGCCCTGAATTCGTGGTGTTTTTCAAAATAGTTAGTGTGACTCCTATACTACCTAATATCATGAACGTTATCATCAACCAAATATAACAGGCCAAATAGTGAAGCTGGAGAATGTTTCTCTTTGTTTCATATTCAAAACACATTATTAGCTCAGCAGTTTCTTGCGTAACAAGTCCCTTTTATGGCACCGAACACTACGGTGAATCTCTCATTCTCGCGTCGCTTTCCATGCAGTGTTGAATTGGAATGTCGAAAGTTTTTTTTATCAAATTGCGGTGAAATACTGCATCGCTGAAATTTTGCAATGGAAATTTGACTGGCACACATGCCTATTATGTTCTGCGTGCAACTGCGTACCACCTCTCGCTTCTATTCTGAGCTAATGCAGCTTTGTGAGCCAAAGCTACTCGCATATCGCTTACGTTTCTCGGGCTGCAGGCAGCGGTCTACTTCGCCTAATGCTCCATACAATCCTGTAGCTTCCTTCTCATGACAAAATATCAATATTCAATAATATACTTACGACGTCAAGTTTCTGTCTGAGTCCCACTTTATGCTCACGTGAGGCTTATGATGAATATCCAACTTCAGAAGACCTTGTCGGGTAACAGCTCTCCATGTCCAATTACCAGCTTTTGAAGCCCTATCAAGATCGGTGACGATGAGCAACTTGTATTCAGTACATCCATTGCCGCAGTTGCGAATGAACGGTCGAGACTGCAAAAAACTGTATTGCAAAAGTAGCTTCAAGATATTTGGAATAATGATTATCGTAAAGCAAAACATTTCTGGCACTAGACAATATGAAACCACTGAGCGGACCTCCGGCTGCCGTACTAGAAGAGTGTTCCCTGAAATGAATGTTTAATGCCTAATGGTTTTAAGGCAAAATGGGCTTCAAAGCAACCTATATATCCTGGAGGGAGGGCATCCGTTAGCAGGACCTGAAAATCTGCTGAGTTGTCTTGCTCAAAAGGAACATTTGAATAAATTGTGAACTCAGAACGTACGATTGAAAGGAAATACAGAAACATGTCTTAGGGTAGGTCCTATGAAGTCCAGCTGACAGCTAATTTCAGTGCTTCCTTGTGCTGAGAATTGCTTTTATAGAGGATTGTATGTGCTATGATGTAATGAATTGTAGAAACAAGCAACAGAGAAAAAATTGCCGGTGGATAACGATCAGATAAAAATTAATACGGAATCTATACACGGATGTCAGTGCGTGGTTTGTCTGTTACATAACTATTTACATCTCTGGAGATAGAATCTTGAACACATAATAAAACACAGTATCATCTGTAGCCTTGCTGGTTATCGATTTACTTGAAAAGCTTCGGTGTTGTCTTCATTCGTCCTTGTCGCGATTAGAGTGGTCTAGTAGGGTATGCTTGCTCGAGCGACACGAAGCACAACATTCCTTTCTTTCAAAACGCTCGTAAAGAATGTGCAACGAATCAGCATGTACGTCGCCATAGGGATTCTACGAGCATTATCTGTCTAATTTCTACCTTCCATCAAATTCTTCTCAGTTGCTTGATCCCACGATTTATTTCTTTATGGCCATTGTGGAAGCAGCCTTTAACCGGGTCAATCACAAGGTCCTGCACAAACTGAATTCCAAATGAATCATGGTGAACCCATATTCCTTCAATCGACTGCACTCTTCTATCAGAGGATGAAGGTGACAAGGCTTTCTTTCAATTCAAGGAACCAACAGCGGAGCAAACTACTTTTCCGCTGCTCGAAACTCAAATGCTCCGAATTTGTTTAGAAGCGAATTTCTTTAAGGACGTATCAGATAGTTTTTTGAGATTCAAGGAAGCTCACCATATCTGTTTGTTTTGGTTGGATTCCAGGCTGTTAATATTTTCAACAGTACAAAACTAGACATGGTTTTCACCGAAACAACATGTGGGTCAAAACTGCTACATACCTCAGAGGGAGAGGTAAGTATGAATGAAGTATGAAATGGGTGAAAAGGTTTCCAGGGAAAGCTGCTTCTCTATATGTCGAATGTGGATTTGAAGCTTTATTCTGAGACCGGCATCCAGAATGCTTGCAATCTTTTTGCTAACTGAACCCTATTTTTTTAAGCGACGCAGCCATCAAGGCAACTAGTATCACTGATAATGTGTTTAATTGGTCGCAAAAAGCATAATTGATGCGACATTTCGCAGTATCGTCCCACACCCCCATCCCTACTCCTTTATAGTAGCAGAATAGTCTTTTAAGCGTCGGAAATACACTAGCTCTAGTTGCTGATTCCAGAGAAATCAGGAAAGGGTTTGAGCTGATTGTACATCTACCATCGTATTATACTTATTAAGGTTACCAACGAAACTTGGATTCGTATCTACAACAAGATGAAGGCTTCCGTCGGTAGCCCTGAAGCAGGATGCTTGACTCATGAAGCCGTTCAGTGGTCACTGAGACGAGGGCGTTGGTTCTTCTTACCAGGAAAAGCATCGAATACTCCCTATAATGAAACAGTGGATGGAAAGAGGTACGTGAGACCTCCTTCACATAGTTATGCTCGACAGTTATAGCAATTGTTGAACAAAGTTTCCACAGAGGTACGAATCTTTTCATAAGTTCTACCAATCTTGGGGTCCGGGAACATCTACCCGAAGACGGCGTCGCGCACGTCGCACCCGCCGCGTATCGCAGGATTGCGATGGAAGATTGGAGCGCGCAATTTGTGAGGTAGGGAATCCTTTAATTATTTGAATTGGCTGGCCGCTGCCTTCAATTCCAATGCGGTATTGATCGTCGCTAATATAGGAGGAGTCATTCTAACTATACAAGTCTAATTTACCTAAAAACAAGAAAACGAAAGATAAAAAACGATCAAAACCAATAAAAAAGAAAGGCAACCAACGAATAGTATTGCGTCATATCGATTGGCGGGGGGCGGGGTGAGTACGGTACTTGCAGTGACATTTGCCGCATGTCGCAAGGGAGAATGCCGCAATCGGGGAGAAGTTCCGTTACCCACCTATCTTGAACAATTCGAATACAAAACGATTGGGAAACTTATTCCTGACACGGATACTCGGCTTTCGCCTTCATTCCTGACACTAACGATGATCTTGTTGTCGCCTTGAAGTCGGAGGGGCGATTCCACGGCCACATTAATCACCGTATTCAATATCGGTGGTCAGGTAATTTTTCAAGATGAGTAACTCTCTGGCGATTACAAGTTTGAGGGACTGTACTTCGTTTGAGCATTTCACTAACACTGTATGCTCACTATTCCACTCTTAATTGAGAAGTCAGGTTATTTGAGTTTGAAAAAGCTGGCTTTCAAAAAATAAAATCGTGTTTGTATGACGTGCCCATATAACAAATTGTGTAATAATATTACTTGTGACTTTGCCAGAATCCACGATCCTTCAGTAGTGGAAGCAAAAAAGGATAGCACAAAAGCCATGAGAGCCCATCCCAACTAGAGTATTAATTAAAGCTTAACGGATACATACCCAGGTGTGTTGAACCTCAGTTGGACCTTCGTCATCTAGGCGAAAACCAGCAGAGCACAAACAGCATTCAGCCTAGCAAGGCTCGTCTTCATTGAATAATCGCATACTAGCTCTTGTTTCAAAAAAAACTGTATCCTCATGTGAGACATTTAAATTCCGAAAAGACCGATCAGATTTCCAGAGAAACACATCCCAAGTAGAAATTCTTGGAAAAGCATAACACATACTTTATTTCTGATCAGAATTTCCATAAGCATTTCTATCCACATTTAAGTTTTCTTATATTTCAAAACTGCATTTGAAAGCTTCATCTCGTTAAATAGAGGGATGCTAAATGTTGCATTCACAATACTACTACAACATACTACTGCTGCATTACAGTATTATAACGATACACGTAAGATGATAGCACAGAACAATACAGAAAGCTTCACAATGGCGATTTCAGTGAGATCATTTATAATTTAGACTGCCTGAATTTCTTTCAGAAGTTGTGCAAGTTTTCCGCTATCCGCTGCGGCTGTCGTATCATCACCTCCACCGAAAAACTTCTGGTCAATGAACACTCGTGGTACTGAACGTGCTCCGGTTATCGACTAAAAAAACAGACTCATTACACAACGACGCCTGAGACTGCGCCACGCACTTGACTTCTATAGTTTCTTTCTAGATGTGAACAGTCGTATAGACATCAAATGTATTACAAGACCTTTTTGCCATCAGGGAGCGACTTCTACCCAGCATAAAAAAGTTCTAAGGGTATCCGGGAGGATCTTTTCGAAGTAGTCGACAATGGTGCATCAAATATTCAATCAAATGACGTTGAAAGACCTCTACAACTATACACTCAATGAAGTGTTGCAGAAATCGTCATTTTCACAGCATGCCAGTTAGCTGGTCTTCCCTATTTTTCTAGCAACAACCAGATTCTCGATGTTTCTAGAGAAGTTGAAACATTTGCAAGGTCACTTCAATTAGTGAGAAAACCAGCTCAAACCTGAAGATAATCTTGAATTTCTGAGCAGTCATTTCGTCCATCGATATTTATCCACTCCAGCGCTCCCGGCTTGATGTGTTGCGCTTCTAGCGCAGCTTTCGTCTGGAATAATGAAGGGTAACTATGAACTTGTCATTCTAAAAATCGGTTGCCAGCTGCTGTGAGATTTCCTTCAAAAAAAACATACGAAATGTTGGAAGGATGGCTGAGACTTTTATTTTTAAGCTGTGCAACCGAGAACCGAGATTTGGATGCAGCTAGGGGCGATTGGTGGACCGCACAGGTCGACTATCACTGAGGTTTGTTGGTTTCAACCTGAGGAGGGCCTAAAGGAAGCTGACGTGTCGAAAAAGGCCAAAATATTGCGTAATAAGGACCCTAAAACCAGCTTGGCCGACGTACACACCCAACGCGGACGAGTTCTTGAGCGTTGAAAAGCTGATGCACTACTCGCACCGAGACCCACACCTTGCACACAGGAAGCTCATTGTAGCCACCTGTATACAATGGCTTACACATTTGATCAGCTCGCCCAATTACCCCTTCCATGCATCTTCTGCCGTCACATTCTCGTCCAACCCATAATTTTTCTACTTTTTTGAAGCTTAGTATTTCTTCAAGTATGCCGATTACTGCGTTTTCTTAGCCACTTTTGTACTATTCCGTACTATCACTTTCATTAGTCTTCTAGAAACGATTACCCCAAATTATCCTGACCTGCCTTCAGGTGTTGTTAAAAAATTCGGTTGCGCAGCTCCAGAACTAAAAGTCCCAACTGAAAGAAAAATGCCGAAATACAGAGAGAGTCGGATTGGGTACTGCTTCGAAATGTACCAGCTGGGACCATAGGTTACCAGAACTCCAGACCTCAGAACAGCAGATGAGCTTTTTCTCTTCTTTGACCGCAGTGTATAGACAACTGGGTACAGAGAAGGAAGGCACGCTTTCATTATCAATTATCCTTTCCGATCATTCGTGAACCGCTACATGCGACTAATAAACAATATGTCTATAGTGATTGATTCCCTGGTCGTTCAGGCCGTTTCGAAAGTCTACAAATCCTGTCAAGACGCCTCATATTAAAACTGGGCTGATGCTCTCTGTCTGAACTGCTCAGTGTGTAATAAGCGTGTCTAAAACCATGCTAGAAAAAACTTCAAAACTCCTCCAGGGAGCGATATCGATCGCCTGTTTACCAACCGACTTTCCCAGCAACATTCCCGAGTTGCACAGATAACACTGATAACATGCCAAGCACATACGAGATAACAACTAAAAAACGATTTTAATCCGATGAACACGGATGGAAAAGCACTTTATGAAGAGTAAGATCGATCAGAAAAGGAATAAATCGATACCTTTTTACAATAAGGACAGTAAGATTTGGCGAATACAACGACCTTGTAGGATTTCAACAGTCCGTCCACAAACGTCTTCACACCCATGCTCGGGGTGGAGCTGAAAAAAAAACCCGAGATGAAAGTTGATGAAGCACAGAGCAGACTTTACAAAGATCAATTCTAGTGCATTTTGAGTAAATGTAGGATATTACACGAGGAGCCATTTCTGCATGACTGACGTTTCACTCCAGAAAAAAGCGATGATACATCAGGATTTGCCAGAAAAACTTAAAACAGAAATTTCTACAAATTATCCGCCGCCTAACAGCTGAAGGTTATCTGGAGAAAATTTCTGAAGAATAATTGCTTTCTTGTTAACCAACCAATTTGGTTCGCAAAAATAAAATTTGCATTCGAAGAGGAATCTTAAAGAAAAATTTGACCCCACAATTCCAGTAGAGCAGTAAAATAAGGCTCAATATGAACAGAACATGAAAACGTGAGCTCTAAGGTACTGATAGTTCGAGATGATCTTATTCGTTCGGACTCGAAACCTTCCGGAATACACAGAAAAAAATTCAATCTAAAAACACTGTGTGAATCAAGTCACACATCGAATTAGTTTAGTGAAGAAGTGGGATCAATTCAGGAGTTCTATAAGGAAAAACTTCAATGTTTATGGGTCATCTTTGTGCTCAAACGGATATCGGGTTGTCGCTTCCCAAACGAAGCGTGGGTGGCTTATCGCTGCAGGGACCGCCCTGGCAAATACGTTCAGGAGGTTAAGCATTGAAGTCGGAGTTTAGGATTTTCAATCGGTAGAATAAGCAACAATAAGTATATAACACTAAAGTAAACAACGTTTCAGTCTTGGTTTAATTTACCTTATTCACTTATTTATTTAGCTACCTGCTGCGACGGACCTTAGGTACCAATAGAATTCATACCAAACTTTCTATAGTACTAAAAAAGGGAACTGCGGTGAAGAACTCTGATCAGCTCCCTAAGAACTCGTCCAAATCAATTATATCCGAAATTGCCATAGTAAATATTCACCTGTTATCACGTATTTGGATGGGTAGTGAACAACTCATGATTCTTCCTCTCAATTGATTGGCACCAACGTGACTATTTCCTGGAATGAACTCTGTTTCTCAGCGATCATCTCCCTACGACGATCATCTTTCGGCGAATGAGTTAAAGAAATATTCCTTAAATAGTTACAACAGAACCTGTAGGTTATGCGAATGACCTCAGAATGTTTCGTGAAAAAGATGAGGAGGACGGGATTGGAGGAAAGCACTGAGGTTGTCTTGATTGGGAAGCTAACAATTATTGCAATTTGAATGATCTAGAAGTAGATGAACTCACTTGAAAATCAACAATACTGAGCAGGTCGGCCACGGTTCAACTACATTTAATTCGGCTGATGAATTCAAAAGGCCAATATACCAATAGGTGCATTCCGTAATGATTAGTGAAGGACGAATGCAATGTCTCGTACTCTTCCGTGAATACCAGTTTGCCTGACGCGTCATACCGCACACATCATGTGGGAGACCTTTACGGCACTGGGTACTCCCAAGATACACAATCAACTAATCCCCTCTCCTCTACGATCGTGCCACACTATCTGACTTCGAGCATGATCACTCAACGAATTGCAATCAAAAAAGTCTGGGATAAAGTCTTTGGCTTTAGTCAACCTTTTTTTTAGAGATTCGTGACTTCCATTTATAATCGTAATGGCATTTCGAATACATACAGTAGCGCTCAAAAGTATTCGGCCAACTTTAACTTGTCGTAACTTTTTTCCCAGTGGAGCAAATCACATTAAATTTTGATATGTTTAGCTGAAGATATTTTACACTGTATAACACTACTTGAGTGCAAAATAGCCATATCCGCATACTAATGGGGAGGCGTTTGTAGACTGTGCTGAAAGCAAGTTCGTGACGTCTGCAGTTATTTCGACCTTGAGTACGTTTTTCTTCTCTTCTAGGTTCGACATTAGTTCTCGCACACTTAAGACATGGCAAAAAGGAAAGGCTCCTAGAAGGACCATCGTTCGTATTCCCAGTTGATTGTTTGTTCAAGCCCTTTTGGATACGTGGAACATGATAGGATTGCACTTTAATAGTGGTAAATATTCACACTACACCAATGCTACTACATATATTGAAATTTCGCTTGATTAGATCCAGTAGAAAAAAGTTACAACTGAAATTCATAACTGAAGAAGCATTTCGCCGAATACTTTTGAGCGCTGCTGTATATGTGGCCTACATGATACTTACAGTGGATAGAGGATTCATGTCAAAAGACAGTGCTTTTATCTCCCCAGATGAGTCTGGTATCAAGTAACTGACCCCGATTGATTTTTGATCCTTATAAGTATTTACCCGATATCCAATCTCTGGATCATGCATGTATGATAGTGCAAGATTTGTCATACATCACCTCTGATTAAATATATCATAATGTGTCAAAATTACAACTCAACCCGCAAAAGTAAAGGCCTTCCTGAGTGTGTAAAGCGGTCTCTTCCGCATTCTTCCGGTCACACGGTTATTTTCTTGTTTAATCCAACCCTTTACTCTTTACATCCTGAACGATTCTTGCGATCTCAATCAAGTATTCTCAGTTTTTGGGCTATGGAACGACTTATATAACAGACTCTCGTCCGCAAACACCCGTGCCCCACTCATGATGAAGACTTCTGCTGCCTCCAGCTGTAGACTTGTGCTGAATTTTTCCTTTTAGTAAGATTCGTGATGGCAGCCTCGCCTCGCTAAGAGCATCTTTCCTCTCCCCTATCCTATAGGCTTCTGAAAACCTTTGCCAATTCTCCAAGCCTATTTGTCTGTCCTCGAGCCATTGTGGTCGGCATCATGCTAAGGATTTTCTCTAATGAACAACATCAGTAAGGAGTACTATGAACCAGTGTGGACGAGAACGAGTTGTGCTATTTTCGTTAACAAGTGTCCTTGTCCATTGTTCAATTTTGCCGAATCTCCTCAGTTCCAAAATATGGTTCATTATAAATAGGGAGGATACGTGTAGGTCCTCATACCGTCCGAGTTCCGGCTCTTCAAAATCTTCAGAATAACAGGTGAAGACGACCACTTTTAACGAACATTCAAAACATACTATGAGCGGCTATTGAGCGCTTTGACCGTTCGTTTTTTCTCAATCTCACAGTTGACCTCTATAGGTGAACCTGCACGCAATGGCAGAGACGCGACAAACAATATAAATATATGTAGGCAATAGACGGATTCTCGGTAAAGAGATCCCTACACCGAGTAGAATAAGAAGTGGGAGGTCAACCGTGCTTTGCGTACAGAACCGAAAAGGTGCTGAGAGTAAGGGGGTATGGGTACATTCACCCAGAACTGGATAAACGCGGCATACCGCGCGGCGAAATTCGTGGCGATCAAAACGGCTGTGGCGCCTATCATTGGGGCACGGGTTCCAAGTAGATTGGATAAGTAAGGCCAGCTGATGCTATTTATCTATCCCACTTCAAATTTGTGCCCCAAGGATAGGCGCCAGAGTCGTTTTAAACACCACGAGTTTCACCGCGTGGTTTGCCGCGTCCATGCAGTTCTGGGTGAATGTTCCGTCCCCCAGACTAAGGAGCCCATAGTTGGAAGCAGAATTTCATGGATAGGAAAAGAGGGGAGCTCTCCTCGAGGGAGCATGGTCGGAGTTTGTGCGAACAGTTCACATATTGGTCTCAGATACCTCAAGATTGAACAAAATGACAAAACCCAAGAAGAAGAACTCTGTAGCAAGACGGAACATAGAGTAAATGGGACAATCAGAATGACGGACGATGACGATGTGGGAACCCACCGACACCCACCGGAAATGAAAAGGAAATCAAAAGGAAATAGCATGAACTCGAAAGGTTGCTATGGGAACATCACTTACAGAGAGTGCAGCCAATGCTTTTATTGAGACCTACTCAACCTAATGAACCCTTTTCGAACTAGCAGCATTTACCTAATTCATGTTCAATTGACGATTTACGAATTTATTCGTCGCGAACCGTCGTTTTGCCATAATTTTTGCTGATGGACTCTAATCACCTTGGGATGGAGAAAAGCGAGTAATACTCCTCATGAGAAATCCAGAGATATATGGAATGCTCGATTTTATTCGGTTGTTCGGCTTCATTTTCACGCTAGACGATGACTTTTCAGCTACCTAGAATGTTAGCTGTGGACATGGCGGCCTCGTGCATCCTCAACTCCACTTGGAAACTTTATTCCCATCCTCAATGCTTGGCGTGACATTTTGGAAGAGAGCATTGAATTTCAATTAATGTTACATAATTCCCTGTAGAATTCGGACAATTTCAGGTGGAAACTGTAATCGGCAACTCCTACCAACACTTGTTACCCCTCTCCAGCCGTCTTTCTATGGAAATAGAGTAGTTTGAACCTAGCTGAGTTACAGTTTATGTAACACAAGGAAAATACACAAAATAACGGTGCAGAGAGGTGGTTGAAGCGATTTTTCCGTTTCACCATTCCTACAATTCGATTGTTGAATACCACAAGACTCCACTTACGGCCTCGTTTCTAAGCTAAATAGAACAATTCAGCAATCTATAGTAATTTATGGGCGGAGGTGGTGTAGTAGCAAGTGGAGTATTATTAAATACACTGTTACGGGTTCGAATCCCGAATCGATATCCGCCTCGGCCAACTGAGCCATTCCTCCCGAGGCAGTGCTTGACCATCAGCTGGTCACCAAAAATCATTGTATAGGCCACAGTACGCCACTACGGATTCTGAATGGAAGTTGAACGCGGTCTTAGGTGTTATCCGCCCTAATCACCACTATCACACATCTTATCAGTTGATATCGTTTTCTGCCGAATCTCCTCTCCGATCTCGGCATCGGTTGTAATGATTTTCTATAACCGATCATCCTTGCCACTGACCGCTTCACTAACACTCCTGAGAAGTTTTTTTCCTGATCAAGGGCGCTAAGAGTCACGCGTCATATGCTTCCAGTCGATTATCTACTCTTATCTTGATACTATTACTTTCATGTCTCACTACCGTCTCTTATCATCTTTCTACCACTCTTTATGAGCTTCTATCGGTTACTATGTACGACACTTTTTCTCGAAACTGTTTCTAGCGAAAATTTTTTTAGAAGTTCTAACTCCTATCTCAGTATTTTATAAAATGTTATCTTGTTCTTAGTGCTTAGTGAATGGGAGTAATCATCAGAAGGGTTGAATTAACAAACTGACGTCATTTAAAATTTTGTTTGCAAACTAACCTACTAGCTTCACCGTCTTCTGTGACGCAGCCCACACAGTCCTCGTAAACATCTTGCCCAAACATACGAATACTATAGCGTCTGAACTCCAACATCAGCACTGTGAACGTTCGACAACACGTCAGAACTCCATTTGATCCTGATTGTGTGGAAAGATGACGTTGAATTTTTGACCTGAGTTATCAGATCCTTTCATTAACTTTATTTCAACCTTTTAAACTTCTTAACCCAATTCGATGCACTTACAAAATTGATATAAATTGCAAAATTTATTACAAATTTGTACAAAGCAGGTTACGTACAGAAATACAACAGCACTTTTTGATTGACAATAATGGCGAAATTCATATTTCTAAAGACTAGGAATAACAGTTTCCATTCACTATAGCAAGAAACATAACAGATACATTGAAGACGTAGAAATATAACGAATTAACCAAAAGCCTGGAATGCAAATAATTGATGGTGAAAATATTCACCAGATAAGTGACCGCTCGCATTTATACTTCGCGTGGCCTATGAGCGAAAGGCGACAAGGCAACGGGTAAGCGTCAACCGGTATCATTTAGGTTAGACACTAATGCTAGAACTTGACGTTTAAAAGGTGTGCCTGTTCTGCCTCACTCTTCCCCGTATGTATTGACCACACCTTTCATATAACTGCTCAATGTTACCGTAGGTCCCAACCTTGTTTTACATTTATACTCAAGTTTTCACTTCCAATTTTCAACTCTCATTTTCCACAGGGTAGGAGTACTGAGAGGGTTTTAATCTCGCCATTATTAATTTGAAGTAAGCAGAGCAGGCATGTCCAGAGGCTTCAAACGCATGAATGCTGCCATGAGTCCTCATTCGTGAAATATGTATCAATCGACTCTGTCGCCTTTCGCTCATGGCTTCACGCGAACTATGAAAACGACGGAAGGTGCATGGATGACGATCGTTGAATAGTATACAATTGCTGGCCAGGGCTCGACAGGAAAACCACAGATTTGAGATCATCTACAGTCAGGCTTTGTAAGCTCTTCTGCGAAGGGAAGTTAAATAACCAGCTAAACTGGTAGGTATGAATATCTTAGCCCCCAGAGCTATTCTCAAAATGTCGCCCTTTCTCCACGAAAGAAGGCGAGAAATTTGTATTAAAAGATTGGAGGCGAAATTTCAAGCCATCTACAATTCCACTTCTGCAGAGTTCTTCGCTTCCTTTCACAACGGTTATCCTATTAGGTTGTCGGAAAAGTATTTGCGCCTTTTGCAATTTTTTTTCGAATTTATTTTTTTCCTTCACAATAACAATCAATTAACAAATATATGCACCATCATTATCGACAAGGTATTGCCATTCACCAGGCAACTTGTGGTTCCTGCTTGCGTAGAATTTCTGAGGTTTCGAGGAGGAAAACTCGTCAATGTACGTCTCGAGTTGATTCACATAATCGAACTTCTTATTTTTAGGATGGTCCGACAGCGACAGGAGCAGATGATAATCCGTTGGAGTTAGGTCTGGTGAATACGATGGGTGGGCCATAACATGCCATCTCAGGCTTTGAAGCTTCTCCTGGTCTCCTTCGAAAAGTGTGGGCGAGCACTGTCGTGGAGAAAATAGACTTTCCCGAGTTTCTCTCTTAGAGCTGCAGCAATCCGATCCACAGAGCACACTGGGCTTCTGTGCTGACAGCGAAGTTCGGTGGTAGAAAGTCCCAGTGAATGATCCTGTTGAATGGCTACAAACGCTTGGCATTGCCTTCTGAGGTAGAAATTCTGGATTGGAGGTCGGGATTCCATGCTCTACGCATCTAAGCCACTGGCGCTTCCCCGTGTGGTTTAAGTAGGGAACACACTTCTCGTCGCCAGTGATTAAGTCTTCCGGCCATGCGAAGGTGCGTCGGAAAGTCATCAAGTTCAGGCATGAACCCCTCTTCATTTGGAGGTCGTGACCACCCAGATCAAACCTTATCCATATCTCCGAATTTCCATGTCTTCCCAAGGCGATGCAAATGGACAGCTGTTGTGTCGTGATGGCTATAAGCTCTTGTTTCAGCTGATGGGTATTAAACCTAGAATCTTCTTCAACCAGCTTCAGGAGATAGTCAACATTGAGCTCAGCTAGTCTCCTAAATCGTGGTTCTTCGGTCCAGTCAAAGTGGCCATTTTTGAACTTCTTGTACCAACTTCTTGATGTGCTGTTAAAGACAATGAATGGTCCTATCGCATCGCATATTCCGCCTGTCGCTCCATTTTGATTAAAGTTTTTTTCTGAACTTAAGAAGAAAAAATAGTCTGACCAGCTTAGAGTCGAGAGCGATTCTTGCAGCCATAACCGTTGCGAAATGCTACGGCATATATGGTGTGGAGAGCGCATTGACCTGCACTTACACATATTCCGCACTGAAGGCTCTAGAGCAATCCCCAAAGATTTCACAACATGGAAACCAAAATGCGCAAATACTTTTCCGACAACCTAATATTTACAATTTAAATGAACAAAACACTTGCCCAACCATTGTTTACGCTTGAGACCACTGTGCCACTATGTAAAAACAATAAAAGTACTTGAGAATAGGGAATCTGTGAAAAGGGCGGAATCCATGCTGATGTAGTGAAACCGGAAATCGAAAAAAAAGAAACACCGAAGCGTTATCTTAAATAATGGGACGATTGGGGAGGGGCGCTATCACTATCCTCCCGAGGCTGTGTAGGCTCAAATGTCACGTATCCGATTCATATCGCAGTTCCCCTGCGCCATATCATGCGAGAGAGTGAGCGATCGCGGAAGCAAAAGGGATTCCTCTTTTCGACGGGAACTTCCCATTCGAGTGCAATTCAAGAAGAGCGAAATTGCATCATTTGGGTTGGCGCCCCAATGATGCAATTTCGAAAGGGGGTCAAATTTGGTTAAGATATGGGGAGGATTGTTGAAGTGAAAAAAGTGGTATATTCTCTAAAGTGATACTAAATAATCTCTCCATTTTTGTTATAATAATTTTACATTTCATATTTCCGCCGGACGTCATCCCCCGATCTCTCCAAATGACCTCTTAATAACTTTTCTTTATGTAATCTCCTTCACATCCTTAAAACCCAACCGAACACAAAATTAACCGGAGAGTTCAACATCTTACGAGTTTTACACCAGCTCGGAAATGTCTCGAACCTAATGTGAAATGACTCTGACCATAGCAACGATTACATTTTCTCTTCGAGCAAAATGTGTCTAGGAGGGTACAACTTCCTTTTCGTCCGTTGTCAACAACTAAGTATTTACACTATTTCAAGATGACACCATTCGCAAAGGTTTGTAAACGGTGAGCAGTTTCGCAACAATTCAATGTATCTACAGTCTCTAAGCACCTTAGAAAGCACTTCCGGTCAGCACTATTGATCAGTGCTCGATATAAACCTTCTCAGTTTATCATCAGCCTCCTTTGCCAGTTGGTTATAGTGCGCCTAAAACATAACATTCTGAAGTTACTTAACAGAATTAGTAAAGATAAAACAATCAAATGTAAAATTAAATAAAACAATGTGACAGAATCTAGTAATGTTAGGGAAGAAAAGTGATAAAAAGGACCCAATTATTATCAGTGATGCAGAAGTTGTATCTAAACACGGATTCCAACGGCGAACGTTTGTAATTTACCTTCAAATGAGCCATGTAAACTCAAAAAGTACCACATCCTACTTTATAGAGAAAAAAGCACAAACTAGATTAAATGCTGCGAATTCACCTAGTGCTCACTCAGGTGAAATCTGTGTGGTAATATTTTTGGATACACTCGGTCGAAGGGACTCTAAAGGTTCCTATTCCGTGCACCATTTTCAAAAGATAAGTGAGTCCGAAAAACTCACTTACGTCACGAAAAAGATATGCAAGAAGGGAATACATAGAGCTCTTCCCCTTTTGGGACGACGTATAGCGATGTCGTTAATGGCAAGTGGAGCAGTCACACCAGAATAGTCATACCGTTAGTTCGTAGTTCAGTTATTTTCTTCACAACTGTTAGAATATACATTCTGACAGTTGTGAAGTAATAAGTGTACAACGAATAATGTGAGCGAGAGCCTTTCGATATGATTGTAGGGATGGGAAGATATCAACTCAGGAAACAGCTACCAAGTACCGATACTACTAGATTCTTATCTACAGATTGCTAATTTTCGGAAAGAAGCGCTGGCACTGAAGTGCTCTACCTCTGAACAGACAAATTCCCTACCGTTCCATGCAAGAATTCGAGTTCAACTTTAATGCGTGAGGCTATTGCTGAGTCGTCACCAAATTTGGAGAGGAGATCCTTGATGCGTGAATACACGAAAATCCTGTATGGCAGCTTTGCCAGTGCTACCACATACAAAGGAACAGTTTGCAGAAGAAAATCGGGATCCATCGATGATTTAACCATCTGGAATGCGATAACTACGAAATGAACAGCACTGAAGGTATAATACGGATTGGACGTAGAAACAAAATTATACGCCTTTGAAAACTAAGAGCCCTTAGTAAGAAGTATCAATGTGGTCGCTGAAAAGTGAAAGAGTAGTCAGGGGTAAGAGAGAGAAGTTTAAAGTGGAAAAGGAAATAATTCAAAGGCGAGCAAACATTGAATTCTTCCGCTATGCAAGTATCAAAGTAAAGTGAGTGAAACTTGAAAGTACCAGTATAACACTTCCCACGAACCTTTGAAACAAGGGCCTGAGTCAGTACGACAAAGGCAGTTCGGTTAAGTCCAGTACGTCGGGCATCGGCCTCAGCAATGGACAGTAAATTAGAGCCCACATAGCAGATAATTTCGCCACATATTCTCACGATTCGCTCCTTTAAATAATTTCAGAACTAGAGGTATAGAATGTTAGAATACGACCCAAACACTAAAAGGCCATCGTGACCGCAGTCAAGTGCGATAAACACAAACCATGTCACATTAAGCAAAACACAATAAAAACGTGATCTACTTTGTTGAGAGTATTTCTTAACGTTTTTTAGAGTATTTATATTTTTACTCAAAAAAAAATTAGACATACCTGCAACTCCTTATCATCATTTTTCAGCAATGTTGCAATTTGATTAGCTAGGTGAAATGGCACAGAATCGGCAACTATCTTTCGTATCGTGTCACCAGACGCCGTACTATTTCCAAGAGCCTAGGATTGAAGTTTTATTGATAATGGCAATAGTAAAGATATCCAGCACAATATAAGTCACGGGTACACTTACCATGAAAAACTTTGTGACGAAGACTTCCGAATTCCCAGGAGAAAGCTCCATTGCCTCACAAGGAACAATACTACTGAGCATGTGCATAATGTGATCCCAAATCAGCGACGTAAATCTTTTCGTATCCATTTCTGAAATAGATTCCGGGCTGTACAGATGGCAAAGTAGAATTTCACAAAGGCCGTGCGTGGGCAAAACCCCACTGCTAGCTTATGCAGTAATGCGCGAAATCAAAGGATGGTTGAAAGTGCAGCACCCCATGAAAGAAGTGGCAACAACCTTCAGTAATTCAGGATGCTCTGCTCACCTCTGGTTGTTGAAAACGCGAGCACGGCGTAGATCCAAGGTGGTACCATATAACTGACTAAGTGAGAGGAAATTCTTGGCAGCCGTGCAAGAATGCTATTACAAAACACGAACAGGAAATCTGCATCGGGGTGTACCCTAAAAAGCCAAAACTGCACGTCAAGCGTAACTAGAAAAAGTTTTAGTAAAGAAACTATGTTACGATTTTCAGCTGCAGAACACGGAAGTTTCTCTCAAAGTGTTTTGAAATTCACATCAAGCTCAGACCATCCTACTGAAATTTGGATCCTGATTTGTAGTTAATTGGTTAATTCGACGATCAATAACAGACCGGAACTGATGCAGGGAAAGAAGTTATAACGAGATGGTCTGTTTTTAGATTAAGCCAACCCATACTCATCAGTCCTTGAAAGGGCAATGTTCTACCGTAATCACGTCAATCAGGAAATTCGGGAAATCCAACGTGAATGAGTTAGGTGGCAGAAATAGAAATGCTGCCAGAATCCATTGAAAGTGAAAAACTTCTCAGCGATCTGTAACTCTATTCAGGAAGTCTGTAGCACTAACGTATTCATCTTCTCCAGAATCGATTTGAATCGCATCACAGAGTGGGGCGACCTGTTCTCCAAACCGATGGACAGCTGAATTCCGAAAGTAAGAAGTAAGAACTGATTAGGTTCTCATAAAGTCGATAACAAATCTACACATTGCTTAATGAACATCGCGCATTACAACTATTGCATTTTGTGATTATAATTAGTCTTTTCGTAACAACGAAAACCTCATTCAGACAGAACTAAGCCCACCTGGTTGACAACAAACTCTCGCAGTTTGCTATCGGCGGGTCTCGAGGAAAGGAGACTCGCTGCCTTGTCCCAGATAGAGCCAGAAATCTCGGCAGAAATATCAGTGAGCGAATAAAGAAATTCAAGCAACTCTGGAGTAGCGACCACCGACACGAAACGATTAACGTCAATACAAGCTAACTGCTTTGATGAAGATTTCACCAGAGACAAGTACTTAGTAGCGAAGACTTTACTTCTTTCAGGCAACGACAGTGAGTTCATGCCTTAAAGTATGCCAGACTAATCAAAGCTACCGAAATTCGAGATGTAGGACAATACTAGATTAAAACTCACATTTGGTCACTGTATTGAATATGCCTGCTTTTCGCCCAATATCCTTCTCATTCGTAATCAAGGCAAGTACATCGAGAGCGTTGAAGTACACAAAACACTGTGCTTCGTTAGCACGTGCGATGGCTCCCGTAATCCATTCACACATCTTCGTGGATAGCTCCTGCCAATCTGTGAAAGGCTGCATGAACGAAGGACAATGCTGGTCTTGAAGGAAAAAGAGAGAAAATGGGTTCCAGTATCACCTAGACTACAAGAAAAGTTGTGAGAGTCTGTAGCGTATGTATAGGTTTGGTCAGTAATAGTCGCCCAGGTGTTATAGTCCAAAAAAGGAAGCTTTGTACTAAAAAAAGAGATCTGCCACTCGCCGGTTAGACAAAGCTGGATGTAGACGACTAGGGAGGATCTGCCGCCTTATAAGGTGGCAGTACTGTAAGATACAGTAACACTTTCGAAATAGATCCTAGGACAGCCACAAGAAACAGAAAAGTGATTGCGAAACATGCAAAAAAATAGGCAAATGAGTACAATGTTAACATAGGCAAATGAGTACAATGTTAACAAGTACATGTGTTCAGCTTAAAATACTATGAGAATAAATGCACCAATATTGAGGTAAATATAGTAATATCTACACCTGTATCTACGAAGCCGCATTTTCAACACCGACTAACCTTCAATTCCGGCAACGAGAGCTAGAAGCATTGAAAGCATCGATGAGAGCACACATCCACTTACAAGAAGTTTAACATTCGAGTACCTATTGATAACGATACCACGACAAGAGCTAAGTTGATCATCTGAAGAGTTAAAACGTCGCCAAGGCAATTCATTGGGAAAACCCTATGAAGGAACAACATCGCTCACCAGAAAGGAGTTTCGTCAAGAATACTATTAGTAGCGGCTCTTCCGCAACACAGTAACTGAATGAATGTGTCACATAATCTGCCCACTTAGCAGGCTCGCCTCGACTCAACCTCTCCTTAACATAAGAACTCAAACAATAATTCAACCAGTGAATAACACCCAAATACAAGAAGATATCCTACCAGTTCATTCAGATCAAGTTCGTCTACTGTTTGAAGGATTTTAGTAACGAGCTTCGAGGCGAACTTTCTAAAATAGGTTTAGGGCATTACACGCCTTTACCAAAAACAAGTTTATGATCAGTGTGGTATATCGAGGACTGAACCTACACCTCTAATTCTGAAGTTTGGAAAAGTCCTAACTAAGGTATTCCTTGGCAATAATCAGTCGAGTGCATCACGGGTCCTATATTATTTAGGAATGTTAGAACATGAGAGTTGCACGGGGTATAAAAGAGGTTAGTGCACCAAATGGCAGAACCTTACGAGAGGACTGCAACCACTACGGTACTGCACGTACACTCAATAAATACCACTAGCCATTTCCCAGAAAATTCACGAGGATGAAGTATCAAGGCTGACGCACCTTATCTTTGCTAGACCTTTCAAGTTGTATTTTTGGAGAAACGAAAGCAGAACTTTGCACGTGGGTAAAAGAGCCGTATCGCACAGCAGATCACTCATGCCAGCTAGCAAGACAAATCGTGCCATAATTTCATCAGAAGCTGAAAAAATTATGGATTACTCTTTAGAATCAACAGTGTCGCAAATAATACAAATTCATTTGATATGAAATTCCAAACTTTAAAAGAAAAAACTTACTGATTACGCGGATATCAACAAGATGAGAAATCATTTCGGAGAAGAATATCAAAAAATCCTCAGGCGTGGTCGCAAGAGACCCAAGAGCACCTGCAAGCGCAGGCATATTCAGAAAAAGAACATTTTGTGCGACAACGATGCTCTAGGAAATGTACTTACGTCGCTGGCTTGGGTCGTATGGACTTTCACCCTTTACTAGGCACTGGACAACACGGAAACTACTTTGGAGTAGTTGATTGGAGTTTGTCGTATAGAGCTCTATTAAAGTTGACTGAATACATGAGCACGGAACGGCTGAACCCTAATCATATCAAATGGTAATTAAAAGCGAGACTCAGTTTGAATATTTGAAGTTTAGAAATACTTACACAGTTTTTCCTCAACGCTGCCAGACCATCTAAGAGTACGATAAAAGCAGTATCGGCTGTCAAAATCCCTTCCCCGTTTGCTTGTGGTTTTGATCCCATGGGTTTTTCTTAAGTAATACATACCAACACCTCATGAAACATAAAGCCGTTACGAGTTTTCTGAGAGACTCACTTTCACAGACAGCATGCAACTTGCAAGCACAACTCCATGAAAACAGAGCAGCGTGGAAAGGAATGTTCTGGAGTAATCATCAACTGGCTGATATAAACAGAAAAAACTGTGAGGTGGTGGCATATCTATCGAAAAAAGCCAAAACAGTAAAAGCCAAAACAAACCTGACAACAAACGTTCAGAGGCAAAGACGACACTGCCTTAGCGAGCGGCCCTACTTTCAATAAGAGCCTTGATAGAAGCGTACTGTAGCATGACGACGCTTTATCCGCCATACCGACATCGATACCAGCAAATTCTATCAGACCAAGAACTAAATACTACCACAATATTAAATTATTAGAAACTATTACAGCCTGTAAAGTTGACAAGAAGCTGAAAATGACTATTGCTTGAACTCAACCGAAACTTTTAAGATGTTCATGTTACCGCGAGACTACACATCACCCTGGGGGAACCCTCCAGCGGATAAATAGGGAAGACGAATTTCGAACAGCTCCATACCTTGCATAAACTCATTTATATTTGCAATGCTAGGTGAAGCTGATAGCCTTCGGAACACTTTGAAACACCGGCCAAACAGAAATTCGATGCCATTTGATGTCTCAAGCTGAAATGAATGGTTGAAGGCAGTTGCAAAGTCTAACAATTAGACTGTCTATGAACAAGAAAACTAAAGGCTCACCAGTGCTGTGGGAAACGTAATTGATCCCAGTTGGGCGAAATCTGCATACTCCTCCCGTAAAGAAGGCAGTGCTCGGGACCCAGTACTACTTCCAGATGCTCGAACAGGAGATTCAAGAACAGCGTCAAAGCAAACTAAAACCAGAGATGGCAATCCACTGAAGGTGTGAGCAGAAGTAAGCCAATCAAGTTAAGAGCTAGGAAATGCTGATAGCTTCAAATCACCTACCTCTGCCACATTTGAACTCACGGATCCATGGCTCCCTTCGACTGGCATTACAAGCTTGATGATGTGTCAGAGTAGCTAGGATATCTTGACTCTGGGTGAAACTGGTTAAGTCGGCATCCATCTGAAATGAATCGGGTCAGATCAAGACTAAACATTGGCCAGGCGTCTACATGGTCGTACAAAACCCATAGACATCAAAATTAGAACCTACAGTTTCGAGAATTAACTGTCGCCTAAACCTACACCCTGAAGAAACGCCGGCCGAGTTTTTTTGGCAAGTTGCCCACTGTTCGAATCTAGTTCGTTGCGGGACCCACGCCATCGTGCCTTTACTGTAGCTTCACTTTGATGTTCCGAGTGTCCGCACACAAGAAAAATCCGAATGTGAAGGAAAAGGTGGCATAATGCGTAGTTCGAAAGAGGTTATATGACATCTTGGGAGGAAAATTTCGAAAATAAGAGGCGAACCATGGGAAGAGGAGAGCTTTACGAAGTCTTCCCCGATGGATGTAGAAACGGGGATCCGGGACGGCAAGTATTTCCATTTCAGTTCAAATTTCACTCAGCTGCTCGTTTCTTTGGACAACAGGCATACACTTTCTGTAGGGCGGAACTTTTTTCGTGAACTTTTGTGCCTCCTCCTTCCGATACGTCATATAACCTGTAACCTGAAACGGTTTCTCAACGGTTCACTGTGTAGAGAGCCACAATAAAATGATTTCGATTACATTACATTAACATTAATAACCCATCCGGTAAGAGTGCCTCTATAAAACGTTTGATTGAAATGAAGTGATGTTCAAAACCAAGAGTGCGTCGGGAACGGGAAAAGGCTCATCAGTAAAAAGAAACTAAAAGACAGAATATCAATTACAACCTTACTCATTTTAAAAGGTCTCCTTTTTAAATAATGGGAATAACGTGCATGTTTCCTTTTGGTCTAATGGTATAACTTCATGTAAATGCGTTTTGAAGCGAAATGGCACACTTTTTTTGAAGTCCTTCTCTCAATGCAATTTGATGCCATTTTCTAAAAGCCTCGTATATTTATTAGGCTGAAAAGGGAAGTGGAGCGCAGTACACCGGGTAGCAACGTGCCAGGTAATGAACTTTCATTCATGACAGCAGTGTATTTGAAGGCCAATTTGATCCAGTGCAATGTATTGTGAGGCAGAGCGGTGTGCTCCTGCACCTTGGACTACATTAACTTCAATTATACTATGCTGATCCTAAAGCCACGCCATTTGCTTCAAGGTCGCCGTATTATGATAATCTTTGAGAAGGAAGCAGTAAGAATGCAGATCTTGCTTCTCCCTACTTCTTCATGTTGTCAGGCGCCAGTGATCCAGAAATTTCTACTCGGTGGAAAAGCTAATACTCTTTGGCAAAACGACAGCTTACCTTTCAAACAACGTATATTGTCATCTCTTCCCTTAATTCCGGATCTTTCATGGGTGCGGACACTCTTAACATCATCTCTTCCAACAACAATTCACAAGTAGCACCAAAATGAAACGAAAGTAGAGTCGATAGCCTGGGTCCCCCAACGAATTGCTTGATTCACAAGCTATATACTTGACAAATGTTCAGAACCTTGACAAATGTCTCGCGACAACTCGCCCGGCGTTTCTTCAGGGTGTAGGTTTAGGCGACAGTCGAGAATTATAGCCCCTAGAGATAAAGGAACACTACAGCGTCTATTGGTATACCTTAGGTTCGCTTCTTCAAGCAATATCTGTCTGGGTCATTTTATGGAAACGCTGACAATGGAATTTAAAAGTGTTCAAATAATATATTACAGTTAACTTATTCAAATTATAAAAATTTAGCGCCGTTTACGTTGCAGACAGTGCACACTTGAGCCGTATGAACTGATGCTTTTAATCTTTCGGACGAAAGCCTTTTATTTGATTGTGCTTTTCTTTTATGTGTAGGATGTTTCAGAAGAAGTTTGATTGAGATTTATCAGTCCGTTGATTGATGCTAATGTCTAGGTCACAAGGATTTTACCATTTCTAATATATTTTGCAGTTCTTAAGCGCTAAAATAACTTTTTACATTGTAATTGTAAAGTTGAACGCATGTCTTTATAGGCACTACATTGAAGAGGAGAAATTATTTTCGTGTGTACTTCGTAATGATTTCCTTCCATTCAAGAGTATTTCATTTTTCTTTCCAGGGAATGAGTGCAAAAGAATATGCTCGACTCGTTCCTCGTGCGCACAGGGCCAGAAGAACACCGGTGATTGACCGGCCTATGAGGCCCAGAATGATAGCTTGGGCTGGGCCAGCAGCTTTTTATCCAAACAGGTAAGGTTACAGTATTCCAATGCAAGAAGAGGAAATGATCATATAACACGAATGGATCAGCACACACAATATTATTATGTGTACATCTGGGAGTCAGCATAAAAATGCTGAGGGGTCAGTAGGGGTTGTGCGACGATATACCCCTCAATCCTCTGTTTGGTAGCCCATACTCTTTATTTACTTATGCATCAGCTATACCCTTGGTCTAGTCGGAAGCCTTCTTTGCGTTACTGTCTTTAAGTACTGTCCAGCCACCTTACTGTATATGCGCACATTGCCTGATTTCTTCGTGTTTCGTTTTGCCAGTAGAGCTACACGGAGCCGCTAGGGCTGCCGCCTGTTAGTAATCATACCCTGCTAGTGCAGAGTTACCTCCTCCCATCGAGACGGCTAGAGTCTGGCTCATAGTGATTCATTTATAGTAAATAAACTATATATACAAATGCACGAAAACTGTTTGTTCAGGTTTTATGAGATTGATAAATGGTACAAGGGTCGAATTGATAAACCAGAGCAACTACCAAAACTTCATATAATTGATCCTGCCAATCATTTACACTCGCTTTCGGAGCTGCTCGAAAGACGTGAGTCCCTACTACTGTTCATCTATGTTCATCATGCATTATGTCTAGTCGAAAATTCCTGTTTTTCAGAGAAGCCAAATATCACGCCAATAGACATCGGCTTTGCACAACGACCAAAACGGGTTTCAGTTGCTAAAACTGACGAAGAACGTGCTGTTTTGGAACGGAAGGCTAGGAAAATGGAATGTAAGCGGCTTAGGCCACTTCCTTATTAGCAAGCTTTGTTTGGTTCTTCACAATTTTATTTTTCTTTCAGTATTGATAGATCCTGAGACAACAGAGTTCTCAAGTTTTACAGTTTTGCAGCATTATGGCATTTTCGAACACTTGTTTGGCCCAGGTATTGTTTCACTGGACTGTCTTTTCATTTAGCTAGTTTTATTATATGTTACTGCACATATATTCGAAAAAGTTGTATATTTTTCTGGAGGCGTCTTAAGAGCCTCATTAGACTTCTTCGAAGAATTAGATATTTTTTACTGGGCAAGGAAAGCGAAATCACCCATACCTAGATGAGCCTTTTTAGGAACATTCTTTCACAATGTGCAGGACCTGGACGTCTCCTATGGCGACAATGCTGTGTATTTCGGAAACACTATATCGGCCAGTCTTCTATCTTCAAAGCCTGAGGTTCGTTGGCTGCGAAGTATTTATAGAAGGTAGATTCTTGCGAATACATGAATGTTTCTATAAGTTCATTTTTGACTACGAGGCTCCGTCAAAAACTACATTTTGCTCGGCTAACTCGAGCGGAGAAGGCTTTATTCCTGGTTACGCTGTTCATCAATACATCCGTAGTACATAAGTTCCGATAATGACAATTCTGTACATGAGCAAAAATTTGTGGGCATGACAGTTCTTTACTTGAACAAATTACATTTATGGGCACAGTAGAATAATATGTGTATACGGCTGGTCAGTGGAATGCGTAACTTGATCATAGCTGATGAGAGCCTCCATGAGAAAACATTTCAACTATACAAAGCGAATTTAATGCAGTATGTATGAATACGTCGATGCTATGGATTGAGCCTGGAAATCTACACGAATTACTTGTGAAGCGGCTAATAAGGCGCTAATTTAAACATGAGAGTATAGCTAACAGCTGATTGTGATATCTGAAAATGATACCTGCGACCATTGAGCTTTAGATTGGAGTAGGGTCCAAATAATTCAGCACAGACGTCGAGGACCTCCACCGTCCTACTCTCCTTATATCCTCGCTGCTGAGCCTCCTTCTTGAGGCTGCTCCTCGGAAAGAATGTTACGTCAGGTCATGTCCAGCAGGTCGGAACATCGAAAAACCTTATCCGCCTCCGTAAAGCGTCGGTAGAAGGAATTTCAGTAGATGTTGGAGCCAAGATAGTTTGGTGTCGCGATTTATCTGCTAACTATTGAGGAATTTATTCCAAAAAAACGTCTACATTGCATCTCGAACGCCGCGGTCGTTGCCCTCTTCCTCTGGTCTGTTTCAGAGCTTTGGTATCTAAATTCACCAGGCGTGGTCACCCTTGGACTCCGAATGCTCGTTACGTACTGCTGCTGAGAAAGCCCGCGAACGAAATGAATTGAAACTGCAGTCTTCACTAGCTTTGATTATATCGGTATTCCAGGCCCAATACGTCATTATAGATGTCTCCCTTGGAGGTCTTCTTGTGTCTCCCCACAAGACATTCTTTCTTAGCTGAATCTAAGAGAAGCTTCTGAAGCTCCCCCTCTCCGTCTTCTTATCGACGAAACCGACCATAAAAGAAGTTCAGAGGCCCTATGGCCATTTGTAAAATTTTAAGCCGATTTTCGTTGATCAGATGTGCGAATAAAGGATTCCGCATTTATTCCAGATGAGACCTCTCCACTGAGGAAGTAGGGGAAAACTCCAGAACGTTTCCTTATGGACCAGTAGGCCGCAATAGTTGCCGGGGCTAACGACTTATTCGTGGAACCGCCAATAACTTGAGCTAACTCCTTCATCCCTGCGCTTCTCGCCGTCACTATCGTTCTGGCTGAGCTTTCCATCTCAAACCTGCGAATAGCTGACCCGTAGACAATGTGGCAAAGTACCCCGAAACGACACCTAGGGCGGGTGGGTGGGCTCTCAGTAACCAGGAATATGCCGGAATGAAATCTACGTCAGGGTCATTGCCTCCGAGGGACGCGTGACCTGACACGCTTATTTCGTAACCGACCGTAACCCTCGTTAGCCTGCGCAAAACAACGCTTTCGTCGTTTCATTTTGCTGTGAGTCTTTAGTTTATGACGTTACTGACGCTAAACCGAGCGATTTTTGGATTTATTCCCTTCTTAAGCTTCAGTGATAGGCCTTTGAAAGATTATCAATTCCCACATCCACGCCTTGAGGCACATTTCATGATACAGCTCAGCTTCAGGTTAAAATCGAATCTGTCAAAGCTGGGGAATACAACACGTTAATGATGGTGAACCTTGAAGGCAATCCTTATGAAAAGGAGGGAGAAGTTGCACATTGGGTTGTGGCCAATATTCCAGATGGCAAGAGCATTGACGATGGCGAGGAGGTGAAGATTTCATTGCATCTCTGATAATGCCTCCACATTCCTACTCGCAGCTAAATCTACACCCCGAAAAATTAACGGGCGAGTTGTCCGCGACATTTGTCAACTTTTTGCGTCAACTGTCTAACTGAAAACCAGGCAATTCGTTGCGGGACCATAGCAGCTACCTCTCAATGCCGATCAATGCAACTTCCCCTCTTATTCTCTTATTCGCTACATTATTTTGCTGCGATTCTGATCTGGTATTCCTCTATTCTGCAAGATTCTGTGCTGAAACTACTCTGCTGCCATTCTACTGGATACCCTGCGCTAACCGAGGCTCAAGCACTGTTCGCCTTTCATTTGTGTTTTTATTCTGTTGGTACTACATTCTACTTGTTATCCATTCACACTTTGGCTTTTGTAACTCGTATTCCGTATTTGACAATTCTGACTCTACTTTGCAGTGACTTCGTATTTGACGCTGCTTGTAATTATAATTCTGTTATTGCTATTCACCGCAGCCTGCATACTGGGAAACACTTGTGGTGAGATTTAATCTACATTTATTGCTTCTTCGTTCCTAACTTTTGTTTTTTAAATGTTCTTGCGCCTTTTGAGATTCATTCTGTGTATTGCTTTCATATAGCTGTCTTTTAGTTTTTTCTGCTTGAATTCTCTCCTAGTCACGCATTTATGCGGCAGCATATAACTGAACTGTGGAAGGACTCATATGATTCTACCCCTCTTCATTTTTATGCTGCTTCGGAGGTGAATTCACAACTTTCTCGCTAATGTCCACCATTCTGCCTCTCAACCAAGCAATGAGTAGTTTTCGCTGCATCTTCTCCACTTATATTCTTTAACTGCTTCCACGAACTCTTCTCTTGATCGATTTTATCCAGTAACCGTTCACAATTACAACAGCATTATGTAGAAATTCAGCGATGATTTCTCATATCTCCTTGACCCTTAATTTTTTACATTAAACCCCGTGTTCCTGACCCACATTAAACATGGATACTGAATATCCCTTTCATGCAAGCTCTACAGTTTCGATGTTGCACACCTCGCGCACACACAGCGTGCACCCAAACGCAGCACTGCGTGCACCCCACCCACTATGTTTCTCTGACATCTGGTTCTTCTGGATCCATGTCTTCTGAGAGAGCGGGATCTTCCTCGAAAGAAATCCAGTAGAATGAAATTCCTCGAGATCAACTCTTGTATCCTCCACGGACTGCGTCTTCCTCCTCATTTCTCATCGGATTCGAGCTCTCTGTATGTTATGTAATGTGAAGTATCTATTTAACGTAACGTGAAAAGGGTTATTCCAAGCAATCATCGATATCCAATGAAAACACGAAAGTGAAATGCGATGAGGTAGCTCGCATCCAACAAAGGCCCAAACCGATCGCTGATAAAACCTTATGGTATGAAACGAAACTCACTGTAAATCAGTGTGATACTAGCCACCCTATTTATGCAAACGGCAGCACGGTGTACCTATTCACCGCGACAGTATGCCGAATAAGTTATAATCAGTTGTTGAAGGATTACAACAAAGTTGGAACACTAGCACACTCAAATTCTTCTAAGATTGCAAACTGGAAGCATATGCAGCAGGTGACATGAAAAATGAAATTTTATCGTCGAACTATTCCATATTGTAGAATTCAAGAGAAGAGTTCGTGGAAGCAGTTAAAGAATATAAGTGGAGAAGATGCAGCGAAAACTACTCATTGCTTGGTTGAGAGGCAGAATGGTGGACATTAGCGAGAAAGTTGTGAATTCACCTCCGAAGCAGCATAAAAATGAAGAGGGGTAGAATCATATGAGTCCTCCCACAGTTCAGTTATATGCTGCCGCATAAATGCGTGACTAGGAGAGAATTCAAGCAGAAAAAACTAAAAGACAGCTATATGAAAGCAATACACAGAATGAATCTCAAAAGGCGCAAGAACATTTAAAAAACAAAAGTTAGGAACGAAGAAGCAATAAATGTAGATTAAATCTCACCACAAGTGTTTCCCAGTATGCAGGCTGCGGTGAATAGCAATAACAGAATTATAATTACAAGCAGCGTCAAATACGAAGTCACTGCAAAGTAGAGTCAGAATTGTCAAATACGGAATACGAGTTACAAAAGCCAAAGTGTGAATGGATAACAAGTAGAATGTAGTACCAACAGAATAAAAACACAAATGAAAGGCGAACAGTGCTTGAGCCTCGGTTAGCGCAGGGTATCCAGTAGAATGGCAGCAGAGTAGTTTCAGCACAGAATCTTGCAGAATAGAGGAATACCAGATCAGAATCGCAGCAAAATAATGTAGCGAATAAGAGAATAAGAGGGGAAGTTGCATTGATCGGCATTGAGAGGTAGCTGCTATGGTCCCGCAACGAATTGCCTGGTTTTCAGTTAGACAGTTGACGCAAAAAGTTGACAAATGTCGCGGACAACTCGCCCGTTAATTTTTCGGGGTGTAGATTTAGCTGCGAGTCACATTCCTTCACAGATTCTCATCGTAGACTCTTCCTTCGAGTTATTCAGTATGTTAGTTGCTACGTTTCAATGCAGTTGCTTTGTGTTTGCAGCTGGTACCGTATCTTGAGCCGCTTCCTTTTTGTGGCACAGGCTATCATCGAATAGCTTTCATACTATTCCGGCATGAGAAACCAGTAAAGTCGCTACCGTTGTTTTACAGGTAAGTTGTATTTTTGTTTTGAAAAAATAGAAAAAGTTAGTTTCGAGGTCATCAGTTTAAGCGACAAATTAAAGAAGGAACGAAAATAGCTTAAAGGTTTCGTTGGCGTGCAGTTTTATTCTTTCAATCGCCTTCTTCGCTGGCTTTCTGTATGCCCTTGTCAGCTGTTGTGGAATGAGATTATTGTAGACACATAATGATGTGAATGAACTTGTACTAGCTCGCCACTGGGTGAACCAATTGCATCGGCGCATTGTAACATCATGCTTTAAACCAGGCCTTTAGTGACTTGACATATTTAGTGAGACTCTTGCTGGTCGGATTTTCTCGATGTCTGCCATGTACAAACAGAATGAAGACCTAATCACACCTTCATGTGCAACATTTTTCCGAACAACTTATGAAATATCGGTGAAGAATCGATTACACAAAATGGGTATGTTTGAGTTACGGTTTATTCGGTTTTTCATTTCAAGTGCTGGTCGAATTTCAGATGTCTCAAATTTCCCATCTCCCTTCTTCTTAACCCATTTGAGTTCTACTTAGATTTCTTCCTCTAGTCGGATCTCCATAATTTTTTTTGCAGGATTAAAATCACCTATTTATGAATACCAGTATAACGAAGCTCTGAAGCCGGAGCAGAAAGAGTTCCCCAAGAAGCCACAACCTTTCGACTTGTGAGTTTTACTCGAATTAAGCCCTCTTTCAATGCATGTGGGTCTCTTTCTTTGACCTAGGCAAGTTTCTATAAGAAGTATAAGTTGATTCCAGGTACATGGATATGTATCGAGATCCCAAGGAAGTGGAACAGGAACTGTTGGAGGAGAGATTACGACGTGCTCAGCTTGATGATTACCAGGTATGTGTAGCTTTTGCTCCCATTTTTCTTCCTTAAATGAGTTGTATTTATTCCAGGCCCCGAAGTGGCTGGATCCAAACTATAACGAAAACAAAAAAGAGTTGCCTGCTTGGCAACATCGTAGAATTTTGGCCAGAGAAGGAAGATATCGGGCTCTTTATAACAACGCTTTGAAATCGTGACCCGAGCAGTTAAGTACATTTATTTAGTAGTGCTGTAAACATTAAAGCAAATATTATGTAGACTGGCGCTGGTACATGCACAGAAGCTCCATTGTATAGACCAGAATAGACTAGGATAGGGTATGTTAGAGATTATCCGCTTCTCCTTTCTTTGATTGTTTGAAATTAATGTTTATATATATTTTGTTGATTTTGCATGTTATTGCACATTGTCACTACTGTTTACTTTATGAACCTTTAGATCATAAGTAAATTGTTATAGACACATCTTCTTTTGACCTCTTTTCAACTCTGGATTTCTGATTTAGTGATAAACAAGGTGGTCTTGTTTTGTCGTGAACATCTTACTGGTCTGATTGTGAGTTTAGTTGTAGTCTATGAGACCTAGGTTAACAGTAATATGCTGTTTTTTTTTCTATTAAGTGAATCGAACCAGGCCGAGCCCAGGCTCCTCAAACTTATTTTAGTAGAAATTGCTATGGTTTATTTGTTGTTCAGCTCTACGAACAGAATTTCGCTATTCTACAAGAAGTTCATAGTCAACGTGAACAGAGGGGTTCGACAGAGCGATATCCTCGCGCCAAACCTTTTCGGTCAAACCATAAGCCGCTCTGGAAAACATCATGCTTCATTTGGAAGTGAAAGGCATGGAAGTGCAAGTCAATAGCCAGTGCTCACATCATCTCTGCCTTCAGACAAAATCATGCCTACGAGACTGAACATCGAGCAGGCGGAACAAATGTCAGATCAATTCGATAACGATTTTGAAAGATTGGCTTACGGCTGAAGTCTACATAATGAATGACTTAACCTCTAGTGAAGAGAAAAGCAGAGTTTTTTGGAAAGTGGAATGGTACTTGGGTAAGGTCGTGGGAAGGGGGGGGGGGAGGAGGGATGAAGAGAAGAACGGGCGTAATTCAAGTAAAAGTAGGCTGCCAGTCAAAGCAGAGTAAGGAATGGTCCAATTTGCCTCAACACACATGACTTCAGTCAAAATGTCGAGGCAAATGTGAATGCGTGTCGGAACTAAGAAGGGTTGAAAACCCAGTAATTCATGATAGGTCGGTCAGGTATAAGGTAAATAGAGTTAAGAACAAAAATCTGCGCTTCTATCCGAACACGTTCTACGAGCAAAAAGTGAACAGAAGCTAGCATACTCGGCATTACTACTCAAAAGGGTTTCAGGTCATTTTTTCCCCACTTGAGGCTTTTTAAGTCTTTATCTCTAGACTTGCAGTACTCAAACTCCACAGATGTAGAGCTGTGGTGAGAGTATAGCTGTGCACCTAGGGATGGATAATGGTCAACCGATCATCAGTCTTGATTTGTAATACGAAATAAAGGGCCGCCACCTTTCGATTCTTTCTGCCAAAACAAGAAAGTCATCGTAATTGCCCAGTACAATTCAAAAATAGCAGAGCACCAGCATAGAAAGAGAAGGTAGCTCGTCCGAATCTTACCAAATCGCAAAAATTGGAGCCCTCAGTTTGGGTCTCGCGGAGTGAACGCTTCCGCGTTACACTATGCTGAACACCAGTTAGCCTCAGATTGAATGCGATTGCTACGCTAATTCTGTAGTTCTATGCTGACATATTCAGCATCTTTTCATCTTGAACTCCATTAAAGCATCAGCCACACCTGAAACTATTTTAGAGTACGGCGGTCAGATTACGACTTACTTTTCCTTCAATGTACTCCTTCTTCTAACGATTAAAACGATTAAAAAAAGGTTTGAGAGACAAAGACAGTGGCGCACTATCGCATGCACATATTCTATAGGTCGAATCCGGACCATACTCGTCCAGAACAACCAGGCCCCAAGTATCTCTAGGGCCGATTAATTGGTCACAGAATCGTCAGCGAGGATCAAAGCACTGAGTTGTACATCGGCCAGCTGCCAAGTGTTTGTATAGGCCATATACGCAGTCAAGACGTCACTACGATTTTGAATGGGAGCCGAATGTGGGGGGGGGGCACATTCTAAAAACGGGATCGAGTGATGTCAATGACCTCCAATTTCCAATCAGAGTAGATGGCAGAAGGCAAATATGTTAAGAAGAACCATCATTGTATATGTGAACAGATGTGAGGGACGGCAAGAGATGGTTATTGCGACGAAATCATGAACGGGGTTGAGTAAGAGGAATCCAGCTCAATACAGTATTGAGGGTGTGTTATTGTAGTAACTACAACTCGCTACAGTAAAAGTGATTTTGATTTGGTTTGCTTAGCGATAGCTTAGATGCTTTACCTGATTGGGAATTGCTTCAACAGTGAGTTGAATAAATGAATCGTAAAAACAACAACCGGGGAAGATTCGACCGAAAGTAGTGATTAGACAAGTGGAGGTCGCGAAATGCCTTTAGCGAACATGATCCGTGTCCTTTCAGTTCGTGATCATACTGGGTATTCTTCACAAAAGCTCTGAACGAAAAGAATACCAGGCTGATTGTCTCTAGGAGAGCACAATCTACTCGACCACCATGGATTGCGACAGAGACGAATGCAGAGTTACTGCGGCTCGCTCGAGAAAATCGGTAATCAACGGGACGGCAAGTGGTGCCGTTTTATTATTATGTGTTTAGATTATTCCTCTAGAAATGTAAATAGCATAATGCGGACGAAACAGGCATGCGGTGAAAACAAACTTTTTCGGCAGCTTGTTTCTACAATTCGCTACATCAGAGCGGAATTCACTATAAAAGCAGTTCCCACTTAGATGAAGCATGGAAATCAGCAATCAGCTGGATTTCATAGTATCTGCCCTCCGACATGTTTCTGTATCTCCTTTCAATCGTACGTTTCATTTCCACAATTCACTCGAATAACTCTCGCTTAGTAAGGACATTCAGCAAATTTCCAGATTCTGCTAGCCGATGCCCTCCCTCCAGGCTACATAGGTTGTTTTGAATACCTTTTCGTCTTGAGATTATTATGCGACGAATAATTCTTTCAGGAAACACTCTACTAGCAAGACATCAGAAGGTCTGCATTAGGGTTCCACATTTACCTACTGCTGGGAATGTTTTGCTTTCCTAAACCATTGTTTTATCTTGGGCTTCGCTCTTTCGGCTTCTTTCGCACATACATATTTTTGCAGTCTCAACCGTACATTCGCAAATGCGGCGATGGATGTACTGAATACAAATTGCTCATCGTCACCGACCTTGATAGAGCTTCAAAAGCTGGCGAGTGGACATGGAGAGCTGTTACCCGACAAGGTCTCTTGAAGTTGGATATTCATCGTAAGCCTCACGTGAGCATCACGTGGGACCCAGACAGAAACTTGACGTCGTAAGTACTTGACTAAATATTTCTCTTGTTTTTTTATCGTGAGGAGGTATCTAAGGGACAGTTTGGAGCATAAGGGAAAAGCAGGCCGCCGCTGTATTCCGAACAAAGTAAGCGATTTGTTGAGTGGTCTTGGTTAAGAGTAAAAGCAAGAGGAGCCACTTATAGGAGCAATAATACCTATCGAGCATGGAAATAAAAAAGAAATGCTGGTCAACTAAAATCCTCTGCCAATTCTTGGACGAAATTTATGCCTCGCGTCAAGCGGGAAGGAAACTCAATCGCATTCAGAGAACAGTCCCACCCCTCAGCCTTATTTTTTGTGAACGCTGCCATAATCCTAAAAAAACAAAGTTCAAAAAGTGAGGACTACCTTTGACAGCACCTGTGCAGCATCAGCACTCATGCAGGTAAGATAATTTGGGTGAATTGCCAGTCTGGCTAGCCTTTGGTTCATCGTTCAATATACAGCAATAGGAGTCCCTTACCAATCAGTCGGCAATACAACATTTCTCCACTATTTGATTGACCAATTTTGACTGCCTTCACATTCGACGCTGTAAGGATAGAGAAGTGAGATAGAGTGGTTCACCGACGAATTCAGATAGGTAATGGGAAGTCGTTTACGTGGGGCGGTTGAGCTAATAGTTGGGTGTAACAGACTCAGTGGAGACCACATTTTCTACTTCACAATTCGACCTAGTATATTTGGCTGAGGATAGCGTTTGATCGTTTCGATAATATATGCGTCAAATCAACTCTTTTTAGTAATGCACGCAATTCAGGGCAATGAACGTCAAAGGTCGTGCTATGGAATTATCGGACTTGACGGTTTTTCACCATAGAGTACTCACCCCTGACGACAGGACCGGGCTAATCAGTGAAATCCGCGATAATCAAGTAATAGGAACCGTTTAGCCTTCATTTTGTCACTTACGTATCGGATCGTGAGGCCGATTCAGATTATTCCTTGGGTGTTCCTTAACTCTGGCCCTGGAAACACGACTGACGCTTTCAAATGCGAATGGATGACCATCAAGGATGGTTTGCTCTACGTTGGAAGCCATGGCGTTGTGAGTGAAATTTGTTAACGTGAAGGTGCACTTATTCTGCTCAATACTTGGGCACTTCGAAATTATTTAGACCATACTTGAAGAACTTCTACAGAATTCTGGATAAGAGATTCTACGAAAACTCATTACATGCATTAGTTTTAGTTTGATTCTGTTACTGTCACTGTTTTCAGGAGTACAAAACTAAGCATGGTTCTCACCGAAACAACATGTGGGTCAAAACTGTTACTTCAAAAGGAGAGGTAAGATAATTACCATTAGCACCAATTTATAAGTGAAGTGGAAGCATAATGACGCGTCGTTCTGTAGCATACCCTCGTTACAAGGAAACCCAAGAATCTAGCAAAACCGCTCATCCTTTCCAAAACGGTCCTACCACCCATTCTGTCGTAAACTTCGTGATCGCTTCATCATTGACTGCTAGCGCTTTATCATGCTTGTGAGCTCACTGCTTCTGAGAGGTTAAAGTCAATGGCATCACAAATAATCGTCTCGCTGCCCTATAATGCACCTGAAATCATTGCTGTTGATTTTGCTCACTTTCTATTTTCGACTCTCTACTTTGCCATGTTAAGAACTTTACGTACAGAGTGGGTCTTTAACAAATGCATGATCTTTCAAGAAAATCACGACCTCCCCTTACGCCAGATGACACCCTCTTTCCGACCATTTTCCCCTTTTAGAAGCAAAATACGCATCTGAGTGTCTAAATTATAGCTAGCTCTGGTTTTCTTTCAAAGTGACTTAGTTAATTGAACTTATTCTACCATCGTTTATATCAAGGTCACCAACAAGAATTGGATTGGTATCTACAACAAAATGAAGGCTTCTGTCGGTATCCCTGAAGAAGGATACCTGACACATGAAGCCGTTCAATGGTCAGCGAGACGAGGACGTTGGTTCTTCCTACCCAGAAAAGCGTCGAACACTCCCTATAATGAAACGGTGGATGAAAAGAGGTACGGGGACTTCCTTCACATGGTAACTAACGAGTATTGGTTAAAACTCTTCCAGGGGCACAAACCTTTTGATAAGTTCTACAAATCTCGACCAATTTGAATTCAAAACGGTTGGCGAAGTTGTTCCTGAACGTGGATACTCGGCCTTCGCCTTCATTCCTGACACTAACGATGATCTTATTGTAGCCTTAAAGTCGAAGGAAGTGGGCGATTCCACAGCCACATATATCACTGTATTCAATATCGAGGGTCAGGTTATTCTTCACGATCAGGAACTCAGTGGTGATTTCAAGTTTGAAGGATTGTACTTCCTTTGAACATTTCATTATAATAAAATATTTTCTATGCTGTTTGTTGTTCATTAAATGAAACTACCATTAAAGTTAGTAAAAGCTCAGTCAGGTCAAATGAATTGTTACCTATGAACGTGCTCGCATTAGGGTTTTATTGTTACTGTTCGGATCTACACCAAGCTCTCCTTCTGTCTGTCTAGAGTTGGAATGCCTAGCTCGAATCTTACATTTACTTTCTTATTTCGGCAAAAAGAACTTAGTAGTTGGTGCCCCTACATTGCGCATTACAATTCAAAGCTGATGAAGGTCCGTTGAACATATCGATCCCTTTTTCTACAGTTACACTCGTACGTTACACTTCTGTTCACTTGACGTCCCTAGAAAGTTTATGAAGAGGAGTGCAGATTTTCGCTCTTAACTCGCTTACTTTGGTATCCGACCGACCCATCGTAGATGACCGGGCTATCAATCTTTGCTAATTCGGTATTGCGTTTCCGTTAGCTCGTCACTGCGTATTTACTCAAGCAGCGTTTCTATAAACTCATGCAATTGATGCCATGTGAGATGATCCTGCACATTCCGTTCTCAGTCGAACTGCCCGCTCTTTTTATTCGAATTTTCCTCATATCGCTCTCGCTCCCCTTCACTTTTCCGAAAAGAGGGGTCCAGCAGAGACACTACTTATAACATTACGCTAGTTCCTACTGCCTATACCCCTTCCTTCCAAATTTGTTAGCTCCCAGTGCAGGAGAGCAGAAGCTTTGGATTCCCAGTCAGGACGCGCATACACACCTTGTGCACTCCCCGCATACCGCGAGCCGATTCCACTCTGAGTTATGTGTGTTTCAGTATCGTAACTTACTCCCTGTTTATTCTAACATTTATTTATTTATTTATTTATTGAATGCGCTCAAAAGGCGCGCTACAAAGAAAAGCTCAAGCCGCAGGTTCTGTATTACAAGAGAGATTAAGAGGTGAGAGAAACAAAATTAACGAAATGATCAAACAGAAAATTCTTGACAGGAAGGCCTGTAGGACAGGGGGTTCCTATACCACTTTTCAACTTATTGGGACAGACTTCACTACTGCTCACTACTAACATGCCCACTCATTTTTACTGAGTGGCGGTATTTCTCCGCGTAATTCCGCGGTGTCGCAAATTAGGGTGCGAAGGGTAATGGGCGCCTTTCCTGCGCTGATGTTGTCGTTCTACCACGCGTCTGTGCGGTTCTTACCGTAACATCCCCAAGTGTTGAGGATCAAGGGAGTCTTCTTGCCAAGGATAGAGATGTTGTGGCACCCACTGCCTTCTCCCATCTGCAGCTGCGAAGCAACTACCTCTATCCAACCCTATGTGCATGTTATGTATTTTTAGAAATGGGTTATTGAATATAAACAATACAATGAATTGTGCCTGTTGAGAGTGCGATATTGGAGGGACTTGCCTAGTTACTATTATCCTACTATATATAACGCGCTAAGTGTGTCTGTTGGTTTGTCTGTGTGTGTGTTTGTGTGTGTGTGTGTGTGTGTTTGACCGGAAATTCATAACTCCGGACCCCGTCGACCTAGAGAGTTCAAATTTCGTAGGTGTAAGGGGGGCAGGATGGGAACACTAACGGTGGGCGGTGGTGCCGGACTCCGCCCACAGGGGGCGGGGTTTGTGCGAAATAAACGTTTGAGCGCAAATTCATAACTCCGGACCCCGTCGACCTAGAGAGTTCAAATTTCGTAGGTGTAAGGGGGGCAGGATGGGAACACTAATGGTGGGCGGTGGTGCCGGACTCCGCCCACAGGGGGCGGGGTTTGTGCGAAATAAACGTTTGAGCGCAAATTCATAACTCCGGACCCCGTCGACCTAGAGAGTTCAAATTTCGTAGGTGTAAGGGGGGCAAGATGGGAACACTAATGGTGGGCGGTGGTGCCGGACTCCGCCCACAGGGGGGGGGGTTGTGCGAAATAAACGTTGGAGCGCAAATTCACAACTCCAGTTCCCGTCGACCTAGAGAGTTCAAATTCCGTAGGTGTAAGGGGGCAGGATGGGAACACTAATGGTGGGCGGTGGTGCCGGACTCCGCCCACAGGGGGCGGGGTTTGTGCGAAATAAACGTTTGAGCGCAAATTCATAACTCCGGACCCCGTCGACCTAGAGAGTTCAAATTTCGTAGGTGTAAGGGGGGCAGGATGGGAACACTAATGGTGGGCGGTGGTGCCGGACTCCGCCCACAGGGGCGGGGTTTGTGCGAAATAAACGTTGGAGCGCAAATTCACAACTCCGGTTCCCGTCGACCTAGAGAGTTCAAATTTGGTAGGTGTAAGGGGGCAGGTTAGGAACACTTATGGTGGGCGGCGGGGCCGGACTCCGCCCACAGGGGCGGGGTTTGTGTGAAAAACTTAAACTTGGACCTAGAGCGTTCAAATTTGGTAGGAATACAGACGGCAGGGTGGAAACACTTATGGTGGGTGGCAGGACCGGACTCCGCCCACGAGGGGCGGGGTTTGTGTGAAAAACTTAAACTTGGACCTAGAGCGTTCAAATTTGGTAGGAATACAGACGGCAGGGTGGAAACACTTATGGTGGGTGGCAGGACCGGACTCCGCCCACAAGGGGCGGGGTTTGTGTGAAAAACTCGAACTTGGACCTATAGCGTTCAAATTTGGTAGGAATACAGGCGGCAGGGCGGAAACACTTATGGTGGGTGGCAGGACCGGACTCCGCCCACAAGGGGCGGGGTTTGTGTGAAAAACTCGAACTTGGACCTATAGCGTTCAAATTTGGTAGGAATACAGGCGGCAGGGTGGAAACACTGATGATAGGTTGCAAGACGAAACTCCGCCCCAAAGGACTGGGCGTGAATAAATACTGTTGGTCCGCACCCAGACCGTTGAAGCTTGAAGGCACAAGGAGTTGGCTGGGAACATTGATGGTTGCTAACATAGTAGAATCAGCCGCGATGAAGTCTGAATACTTATTCTCTAAATAAGTTTTGTGATATAATGCGATGTTTTATTCGGACACAGCGAAGATGGCTTACAGAAAAAATCGCGCACAGTTTGAAGCTAATACTGAGGGTGTACAGCTTTCAAAGAAAAAGTAGAATCCGAAGTGTTGTTTGCGCATAGCAAATTTCTCAGAGGAAGGAGGAGCGCCCGGCGAAGCCGGGCGTCACCGCGCCCGGCGTTAGCCGGGCGGCCCGACTGGTCAAAGATACGAGACATAAAGATTATCAAGTTTATTTTCATACACAAAGTGCGTTAGTAAATCTACGGGCAAGCTCTTGCGTCACTAGGGGACTCCGGCACTCGCCGACTTCGGGGAAGGAGACGCCGCGGACTTGTCCCACGCGCGGACCGTGTGTCTTCGCGAACCAGTGTTTCCTCACTCGTCTTGCAGGTTCCATGGCGCACAGATCCTCCACGTGCTGCAGTTGACCGTAGCTACCCTGCGGTGGCTAGCTGCGCACATCTCATAAGACATCCTCCCTGCGCCTGGGAACCTCCAATCCTTCCGTACAGTCCTGGCAGTGCGACCTTGCGACGATGACTATTCGCGGAGAGAAGAGCAGACCGAGCGATATTCTGACATGGTGAAGAGTGCGTGCCGAGTTTTGTGTGGAAACTCCGAGCGGCGCCCAATGCCAAGTGGGAATCGATGCGAACGATGGAAACTGTACTGCGTATCGAATAATGCGTATGCGGAGTTGTGACGGTCCTTGCGTAGGTGGGAGTCATGGCTTCTCTACGCACGGCAAGCGGCAGAGGTTCCTCAGCGGCTACCGTATCCTTACACAGGAAATTGAAACCTGTCCGTCATAGTGCGCGAATGTGCACGATCGGATGCTTCGAGCGTGGCGCGATTTGCGAGGAAAGATTCTCGCACCCATTTCTACTCTGGTTAGCACTCATTTTGTACCTAATCTCCTCTCCGTGCCCCCTTCATCCCTGAAGGAGGAGTCCAGTTGGGCCACAAGCCAGTTCCGATGCTGCCGCCCACATTCCTCTGCGTTTGTATACACAAACGTAGCGAGCCGACAGGACAGTTATACTTCGAAACTGATATATTCATTCTGACGTCAACCGCATCTGTGCATGATATTCTCTTTGCACAGGATACTTCAAACAGATAAGCGGATTTGGGAAAAGCCCAGAACTTAGGGTTATTTCATGCCATCCATGTTTTTCAGTGAAAGGATACGATGGCCGCCGAGGAACCTCTGCCGCTTGCCACGGGATTACTCGGAAAAATACCGCCACTCAGTAAAAATGAGTGGGCATGTTAGAATAAACAGGGAGTAAGTTACGATACTGAAACACACATAACTCAGAGTGGAATCGGCTCGCGGTATGCGGGGAGTGCACAAGGTGTGCATGCGCGTCCTGACTGGGAATCCAAAGCTTCTGCTCTCCTGCACTGGGAGCTAACAAATTTGGAAGGAAGGGGTATAGGCAGTAGGAACTAGCGTAATGTTATAAGTAGTGTCTCTGCTGGACCCCTCTTTTCGGAAAAGTGAAGGGGAGCGAGAGCGATATGAGGAAAATTCGAATAAAAAGAGCGGGCAGTTCGACTGAGAACGGAATGTGCAGGATCATCTCACATGGCATCAATTGCATGAGTTTATAGAAACGCTGCTTGAGTAAATACGCAGTGACGAGCTAACGGAAACGCAATACCGAATTAGCAAAGATTGATAGCCCGGTCATCTACGATGGGTCGGTCGGATACCAAAGTAAGCGAGTTAAGAGCGAAAATCTGCACTCCTCTTCATAAACTTTCTAGGGACGTCAAGTGAACAGAAGTGTAACGTACGAGTGTAACTGTAGAAAAAGGGATCGATATGTTCAACGGACCTTCATCAGCTTTGAATTGTAATGCGCAATGTAGGGGCACCAACTACTAAGTTCTTTTTGCCGAAATAAGAAAGTAAATGTAAGATTCGAGCTAGGCATTCCAACTCTAGACAGACAGAAGGAGAGCTTGGTGTAGATCCGAACAGTAACAATAAAACCCTAATGCGAGCACGTTCATAGGTAACAATTCATTTGACCTGACTGAGCTTTTACTAACTTTAATGGTAGTTTCATTTAATGAACAACAAACAGCATAGAAAATATTTTATTATAATGAAATGTTCAGAGGAAGTACAATCCTTCAAACTTGAAATCACCACTGAGTTCCTGATCGTGAAGAATAACCTGACCCTCGATATTGAATACAGTGATATATGTGGCTGTGGAATCGCCCACTTCCTTCGACTTTAAGGCTACAATAAGATCATCGTTAGTGTCAGGAATGAAGGCGAAGGCCGAGTATCCACGTTCAGGAACAACTTCGCCAACCGTTTTGAATTCAAATTGGTCGAGATTTGTAGAACTTATCAAAAGGTTTGTGCCCCTGGAAGAGTTTTAACCAATACTCGTTAGTTACCATGTGAAGGAAGTCCCCGTACCTCTTTTCATCCACCGTTTCATTATAGGGAGTGTTCGACGCTTTTCTGGGTAGGAAGAACCAACGTCCTCGTCGCGCTGACCACTGAACGGCTTCATGTGTTAGGTATCCTTCTTCGGGGATACCGACAGAAGCCTTCATTTTGTTGTAGATACCAATCCAATTCTTGTTGGTGACCTTGATATAAACGATGGTAGAATAAGTTCAATTACCTAAGTCACTTTGAAAGAAAACCAGAGCTAGCTATAATTTAGACACTCAGATGCGTATTTTGCTTCTAAAAGGGGAAAATGGTCGGAAAGAGGGTGTCATCTGGCGTAAGGGGAGGTCGTGATTTTCTTGAAAGATCATGCATTTGTTAAAGACCCACTCTGTACGTAAAGTTCTTAACATGGCAAAGTAGAGAGTCGAAAATAGAAAGTGAGCAAAATCAACAGCAATGATTTCAGGTGCATTATAGGGCAGCGAGACGATTATTTGTGATGCCATTGACTTTAACCTCTCAGAAGCAGTGAGCTCACAAGCATGATAAAGCGCTAGCAGTCAATGATGAAGCGATCACGAAGTTTACGACAGAATGGGTGGTAGGACCGTTTTGGAAAGGATGAGCGGTTTTGCTAGATTCTTGGGTTTCCTTGTAACGAGGGTATGCTACAGAACGACGCGTCATTATGCTTCCACTTCACTTATAAATTGGTGCTAATGGTAATTATCTTACCTCTCCTTTTGAAGTAACAGTTTTGACCCACATGTTGTTTCGGTGAGAACCATGCTTAGTTTTGTACTCCTGAAAACAGTGACAGTAACAGAATCAAACTAAAACTAATGCATGTAATGAGTTTTCGTAGAATCTCTTATCCAGAATTCTGTAGAAGTTCTTCAAGTATGGTCTAAATAATTTCGAAGTGCCCAAGTATTGAGCAGAATAAGTGCACCTTCACGTTAACAAATTTCACTCACAACGCCATGGCTTCCAACGTAGAGCAAACCATCCTTGATGGTCATCCATTCGCATTTGAAAGCGTCAGTCGTGTTTCCAGGGCCAGAGTTAAGGAACACCCAAGGAATAATCTGAATCGACCTTATGATCCGATACGTAAGTGACAAAATGAAGGCTAAACGGTTCATATTACTTGATTATCGCGGATTTCACTGATTAGCCCGGTCCTGTCGTCAGGGGTGAGTACTCTATGGTGAAAAACCGTCAAGTCCGATAATTCCATAGCACGACCTTTGACGTTCATTGCCCTGAATTGCGTGCATTACTAAAAAGAGTTGATTTGACGCATATATTATCGAAACGATCAAACGCTATCCTCAGCCAAATATACTAGGTCGAATTGTGAAGTAGAAAATGTGGTCTCCACTGAGTCTGTTACACCCAACTATTAGCTCAACCGCCCCACGTAAACGACTTCCCATTACCTATCTGAATTCGTCGGTGAACCACTCTATCTCACTTCTCTATCCTTACAGCGTCGAATGTGAAGGCAGTCAAAATTGGTCAATCAAATAGTGGAGAAATGTTGTATTGCCGACTGATTGGTAAGGGACTCCTATTGCTGTATATTGAACGATGAACCAAAGGCTACCAGACTGGCAATTCACCCAAATTATCTTACCTGCATGAGTGCTGATGCTGCACAGGTGCTGTCAAAGGTAGTCCTCACTTTTTGAACTTTGTTTTTTTAGGATTATGGCAGCGTTCACAAAAAATAAGGCTGAGGGGTGGGACTGTTCTCTGAATGCGATTGAGTTTCCTTCCCGCTTGACGCGAGGCATAAATTTTGGCCAAGAATTGGCAGAAGATTTTAGTTGACCAGCATTTCTTTTTTATTTCCATGCTCGATAGGTATTATTGCTCCTATAAGTGGCTCCTCTTGCTTTTACTCTTAACCAAGACCACTCAACAAATCGCTTACTTTTCTCGGAATACAGCGGCGGCCTGCTTTTCCCTTATGCTCCAAACTGTCCCTTAGATACCTCCTCACGATAAAAAAACAAGAGAAATATTTAGTCAAGTACTTACGACGTCAAGTTTCTGTCTGAATCCCACTTAATGCTCACGTGAGGGTTACGATGAATATCCAGCTTCAAGAGACCTTGCCGGGTAACAGCTCTCCATGTCCACTCGCCAGCTTTTGAAGCTCTATCAAGGTCGGTGACGATGAGCAATTTGTATTCAGTACATCCATCGCCGCATTTGCGAATGTACGGTTGAGACTGCAAAAATATGTATGTGCGAAAGAAGCCGAAAGAGCGAAGCCCAAGATAAAACAATGGTTTAGGAAAGCAAAACATTCCCAGCAGTAGGTAAATGTGGAACCCTAATGCAGACCTTCTGATGTCTTGCTAGAAGAGTGTTTCCTGAAAGAAATATTTGTCGCATAATAATCTCGAGACGGAAAGGTATTCAAAACAACCTATGTAGCCTGGAGGGAGGGCATCGGCTAGCAGAATCTGGAAATTTGCTGAATGTCCTTACTAAGCGAGAGTTATTCAAGTCAATTGTAGAAACAAAACGTACGATTGAAAGGAGATACAGAAACATGTCGGAGGGCAGAAACTATGAAATCCAGCTGTTTGCTGATTTCCGTGCTTCATCTAGGTGGGAACTGCTTTTATAGAGAATTCCGTCCGATGTAATGAATTGTAGAAACAAGCTGCCGAAAAAGTTTGTTTTCACCGCATGCCTGTTTCGTCCGCATTATGCTATTTACATTTCTAGAGGAATAATCTAAACACATAATAATAAAACGGCACCACTTGCCGTCCCGTTGATTACCGATTTTCTCGAGCGAGCCGCAGTAACTCTGCATTCGTCTCTGTCGCAATCCATGGTGGTCGAGTAGATTGTGCTCTCCTAGAGACAATCAGCCTGGTATTCTTTTCGTTCAGAGCTTTTGTGAAGAATACCCAGTATGATCACGAACTGAAAGGACACTGATCATGTTCGCTAAAGGCATTTCGCGACCTCCACTTGTCTAATCACTACTTTCGGTCGGAACTTTCCCGGTTGCTGTTTTTACGAATCATTTATTCAACTCACTGTTGAAGCAATTCCCAATCAGGTAAGCATCTAAGCTATCGCTAAGCAAATCAAATCAAAATCACTTTTACTGTAGCGAGTAGTAGTTACAACAATAACACACCCTCAATTCTGTATTGAGCTGGATTCCTTTTACTCAACCCCGTTCATGATTTCCTCGCAATAACCATCTCTTGCCGTCCCTCACATCTGTTCACATATACAATGATGGTTCTTCTTAACATATTTGCCTTCTGCCATCTACTCTGATTGGAAATTGGAGGTCATTGACATCACTCGATCCCGTTTTTAGAATGTGCCCCCCCCACATTCGGCTCCCACTCAAATCGTAGTGACGTTTTGACTGCGTATATGGCCTATACAAACACTTGGAAGCTGGCCGATGTACAACTCAGTGCTTTGATCCTCGCTGACGATTCTGTGACCAATTAATCGGCCCTAGAGATACTTGGGGCCTGGTTGTTCTGGACGAGTATGGTCCGGATTCGACCTATAGAATATGTGTATGCGATAGTGCGCCACTGCCTCTCAAACTTTTTTGATCGTTTTAATCGTTAGAAGAAGGAGTATATTGGAAGAAAAGGAGGCATGAGCCGGAATCTGATCACCGTAGTCAGAAATATTTTCAGATGTGGCTAGCTCTTGAAGGTTCACGATAAAAATGGTTGCTGAGTTCTTTCCTTAGGAATACTCAGCGGTCCCCATGGATGGTAGAAGGGACCCTCGACGGTCAGGGAGTAGTGGGAACCCCGTAATGGGAATCGGGTGGCTTTCCCGCCTCTCGATCGATGTCACGTCAGACGAGTGACGAGGCAATACAGATTGCTATTATTCGTTCTGGGACCCACACACAATAAGCTGATCGCCGAGTGATGAGGCGATGTTTTCCTCCCATTCTTTTTTCCTCTGTTATTCTTTTTGCTGCCGCGACCCCGTCTTTAATTTCCTACCCCAAAAGGCTGAAAAAGGTGGGCCATTTTTGCTTGCTGTAACTAGGGGTTTTGTTTGCTTATGCTTATAAGTGAATGAATTTCTGCCTACCGAGCCAGTTATTTGCACCAAGACTACGTACGCAATGACGCACTGTGCGCCGTCCAAACGCCCCACTGTTCTTCATTCTTCTGGTCTCCTTCTCGTTCTGCCGCCCCCTTTTTAACGATTTTTTGAAGCCTTTTTTCACTTCCGAAACGTAATAACCTGGGTTAATCGAAATTATTTATTTATTTATTTATTTATTTGGTGTACGCTTAGGTGCGCTAACTACAATTCCAAGATCACATTAATTCAACAACCTGCACACAATTAAGAGAAAGTATGGTTCAGAACAAAAGGTATGGAAGATCTCCAGTCAGGTGCAACAAAAAAAAAGAATGAACCGGAGTAGGCATTACAGGAAGGTCAGATAGGTACTACGAGCTATATGCTGATAATTGATGAGCATCCACATTTCATTTCATTTCATTTGGCGGATGGCGCTAGGGATAACGCCACTCACAGACAAACACTAGCATAGCTTTGGAATAAGAGACCGAATTTTCGGATGTTAGGTATTCCCTACCTCTAACAATTCAGCCTCCGACCCGCCATTACGATCATCACAGCTTTAGAAGAAACATCCGGTTGTGAGATGATAAAGGTAGTGAAATAAGAAAGTCGAGTTCTTGTGCAGAGGACTCATGACTAATTCTAATAGTTCTCCTCACTGGAGACCTACTATCTGACTAAAGATATCATACACATCTACAATAGGTTCTAACAAAGCGGAACAAACAACAACGAAAAAAAAGAAATATGACGCAAAGAAAAGAACCAGTAGTCTAGAGCGGGCCCTATATTTCACCACGAGTCAACCAGGTTAAAAGATCATTGCAAAAATCATCAGCAGGAAGAAACTACAAGCGTACAAGCGAAATGCTGAATAGATTTTTTTCACGTGTTTCGAAAGAGTCTTCAAAAATCCTGTATTCCAAGGCGTGATAACAAGTCAATTTTCTTCAACCTATTTTTGAAAACGTTGCTGTTTTGCGAAGCGAGAATTTCAGCTGGTAACATCTGAAGCCATTTTGCCCCACTGAAAAGTAGGGAGTTATAAGCTTTACAATATTGCTTTTTCATAAGTTTAGGACATTGTAGAGAGAGCTTGTAGGCGCGCCCTCGACAAGGCCTAAAAGTCCAATAAGTACTTGGCTTCAGCTTCAACTCGCCCTTCAGAAGCTTGAAGCAAAAAACCACATCGTTAAAAATGCGGCGATAGAAAAGCGTTTTGAGTTTGAATCGATGCAGACGCTCTCTATAACCGGGCATACCAATGGGGTAATCTGGATTTGGATAGCATCGATACATCAAAATTCTTGTGAATGTTTGCTGTACCTTCTCTATTTTCACTTGGAACTTTTTTATGTGTGGGCTCCAGATTTGAGATCCATATTCTAAAACTGGGACCACATAAGCCTTGTAAAGTTTCATCAAGATTGCTGCATCATTATACCGGATGTTTTGGAAAACAGCAAAAAGAACACCATAGTATGCCTTTTGTACAACCAAACTAATGTGATGATCAAAATTCAGCCCCGAATTCACATGAAAGCCGAGGTCACGGACTTCTTCAGAGACCCGTAGAACTACATCTTTGTATGTGTACGGTATTATGATGGCTTTCCCAATATGAAGTACAGATGTTTTCGACAAATTCACAGGTATTTCCCAGGCGTTAGCCCACTCCATCATGTTATTAATGGACTGGGTTAAGGCTTGATGAATACGACCATGAGTAGTTTCACTATAAAGGGCGTATACCTTTATATCATCAGCATACATGCGAACCTTCACTGCTGGATGCGTAGTCAAAAGATTAGGTAAATCATAAGTATATATCAAGAACAAAAGGGGTGACAAAACACCACCTTGTGGCACGCCGCTGGTGCATGGGTATCGCCTCGAAAAAGAGTCTTCGACTCTAACGCACATGTACCTAAGGCTCAGATAAGACCTTACCCATTCAAAAAGCGTTCCATTGACACCTAGTTCTCGGAGCTTGAAGAGGAGTTTTTCGTGACTGACTTTATCGAAAGCCTTTGATAAGTCGAAGTATATCACGTCCACACCTTGGCCTTTGTTAATAGCCAAGTTCCATTCAAATGTACAGTCCGCCATCAGCGTGCACGTGGAAGCACCCATCAGGAACCCATGCTGTTCAGGGGGTATGAGATTGTTTCGTGTCAAATGAAGTTCGAGTTTGTCACGTATAACTTTTTCTAGCACCTTAATCGTAGGACTAGTGATGCTAATTGGGCGGAATGATGACACTACCTTCGCATTCGGAACTTTTGGAATAGCTATTATTATGGATTCCTTCCAGATGGAGGGAATCTCACTGAAAATCAGGGATGCATTCAGAATCATACATATGGGCTTGAAAAGAGAGCGGGCACACTCCTTATATACAATCTGGGGAATGCCATCGAACGGTACAGAGCAGGAGCTTTTGAGCGACTTCAGAATTCGGTGTACATCTTTGGGAGGTAACATAAGGGAGGAAGAGTCTGGCTGGTAACTGCCCTCTAGAGCTGAATCCAAATTGACTACTGGTCCAGTATATACAGAGGAAAAGATTCGTGCGAGAGTTTCTGCTTTTTCATAACTACTCGAAATCTCTTTGCCAGAGACGTCCTGAAGTATCGGTACAAAGGGTGGCGACTTTATCTTGTTTCTGAAGAGAGCAAATAACATCCTCTCATCTGTACTGGAAGTCACTCCCTTTTCTTTGTAAGCCAAAAATCTTTTTAAGTGATAATCCAGCTCCTTACAGATTTGCTTATAACGACATTGATGTGTTTCGGTTACCACACCTTCCGGACTTTCTTAGTTTCAAAAGGCACAAATTTAGCAAATCCAGAATAGAGAATGCGGCAGAATCTCTTGTAGAGGTCATCAATGGATCTATATCCCTCAAATGCACCTTGCCAGTCAATGGAGGAGAAGTATTTCGAGAGCGAAGCAAAATCAGTCTTGAAAAAGTCAGGTAAGGGGAATTCCCTGAGCTCAGGCTGCGCTATGGTAATATCAAAGGCGACAACACTATGATCGGACTCAGCAAAAGGCGAACAAACACGAACATTCTTGACCACTGGAGCATTGGCCAGCACTATATCCAGAATGGAGCTTCCACGCGTAGGCTGGGTGACAAGCTGAACCAAAGAACAACTCTCAAAAAATTCAAGAAATTTGGACGACGCGGAACTTTTAGCCTTTCCTGTCAACCAGTCTATATCGAGGTTGAAATCGCCGAGAACAATCAGATGCTCATTTGAAAAACAGTGGTCAAGTATAGTTTCCAAAAGATTTTCGTCGTCATCAGAGATTGAGTTAGGAGGGCGATATATCAAAATAACTGTAAATCGTGTGGAGGAAATAAATACAAATCCTTGGAGGCAAAGAAGTTCTGACATCAAACGAGGAGTGGCCACGGTAGTTAATTTCATCAAGTTCTTGGCTAGGCAACACACTCCACCACCTCTGAGCCCCATTCGGTCAGTGCGATGAACAGTATACGGACGACCTGACAGGATTTCAGAATCTGATATTTTTGCTGACAACCAGGTTTCCGTAATAAAAAGGAGGTCTGGGTTGTATGCATCTAGAAAATACTGGAGGTGATGGAGTTTGTTGCAAAGACTTCTAGAATTGAACAAGTAACACTTCATTCCGGGGGGTGTCCCGCGACGGGCCGAGGGTTTACCGATTGCCGTGACTTGGGTAGCTCATCAGCACGCCTCACCTCGCCGCGATACACCACCCAGACACGGCTATTCAGCTGGTCATTTCACACTCCAGCCGAAGCTGTTTATCAAGTGTGCGCTCTGCATGAGTGAGGCTCTTCCACACGAATACTGTTGAGAAGCTGGAGGTGCGTAGGCGGTGACTGTTGGTAAGCGCTGTGATCCAGTGGGTCTTCGACGGCAGCACCAGTTTGACCAGCCTGGGACGCGAGCTGTCAGGTTTACCCATGCGGTAGACTTCAACTGGTCTGCACTTGACACCTAAAATATCAAGCACCTCAGTCACTTTGACCTCTAACTCCCTTTGCTTGCCAGAAGGAGGAATATTGGGGCTAGACTCAGGGATTCCAGAGACAACCAAGCTACGGCCCCTTTTATCCGCCTCCACAGCATCAGCAATGGTTTGAGGCAACTTAGAGACGAGAGCATTCAAAAACTTCGCCATGACAGGATCTTTGATCTGCTCATTTCGCTCCATCATGGCGCTCACAAGCTCACTCATCGACATATTAGCGATATCCGAGTCTGCAGGACAGTTTTCCTGAATACTACAACTCGCGTTTGACGCCTCCTCAACATTGCTCTTCATTCGTGGGCGCAATCGATATGATGACATAATACATTCAAACGTTTTGAACACAAATCTATCACCAGTAAACTCGGACTTATCTGTACCGCTACGCCGTCGATGAAATATCGAGTCTCCGAACTGGTATACTTAATGAAGTCGTATGATAAGAATACCGTGTCGTAACGATAAAATAAAGATCAGATAGGTTCAGAATAAACGGCGAGCCAGCAGAGTGAGGTACACACGACCGCTCAAGACCTTATCGTGATTATCGTGAACTATGCCTTCAAATGGAGTTCAAAATGGAATGATGCTAAATATGTCTGCATAGGGCTATAGAACTATTAGTAATTATTGGACCTTTCGATCTCCCACAACCGAATAATTGCCCCTGATGAAAAGACCGAAATGATTGGAGGAATCAAAGGCGACGGAGCAACGGATAACACTTGAATCGTCATTTACTGTTGCTCGCCTGGTTATACCTACTTCTGGCGCAGAGTTGTTCTGTTTTGGTTCACCGAACATTGTTCAGAGGAAAAGTGCTTGTGCAGTAATCAATCCCGTCTGAGGTTTGCGTCCCCGCCAAACGTCGACTAATCCACAATAGATTTCACGACCGTGCATGTTCTACGGATAACTGCGTCATTTGCCTGTTTGGAGAAAACGGAGATTGCACACAGCGAGGGACTGTTTATCAACTTTAGTGTTCAATCTGTGACGAAATATATATTGGTGAGACGGGAAGGGTGCTCGGCATACGCGTCAAAGAACATCTAGCAGGGAAAAGGCATGGAAGTCTACTAATACCACTCAGGAGGCACTGACTAGAAGGACATCAAGGCAACGATTCCGATATCGAATGTAAAATCCTTGCCAACGAGAATGGGATCGGTGCCAGGAAGATACTGGAAGCGTTACATATTCGCTCGAAAAATCGAAGCCTGAACAACCGAAATGAGTGCTTGGCCATAACAAGTGAACTCTTGCCGTTCATTCCGTTTCGTGGACTTTGGGATCACCCGCATAATTCTTATCTTACGATCATCAACGGTGTCTCATTGACTCCTTGTTGTTCTTATGTAGGGGAACATAGCGCTGGTGGAACCGCGGAGGGTTGGTCTTTTGGCTGGGAAGTTTTCCTTTTCCATGTTTTAGTTTCCGGGAGTTGTTGCAACTAGCCGCTTGGGCGGGTAAGTCGCAGATCAGAGGCTTCGAACTATTTTCAGGTCCTGAAGACGACGATTTGGTCGAAAAGTTGACCAATAAAGCTATAACGAGCGGTTCAACCATAACAAACCTGTACGGCAAAGCAGTATTATACATCATGTAAAATGCCCAGATTTCAAGAAGACCGAACATGGAAGTTGTTACAAAGATTATAGTCAAATTCTTTATAAATAGAGCTTCAAAATTTCGAAATTTACATATCTGTATAGGCCGCGAGTAGGGTTTGATAGCATTCAAGCGTTTTGTAGTTCGCAGTCACTACGCTCTAAATGACTCTAAGACACTGGCGAAATAGGGGAATCGTCGTGGAAGCGCTGGTTTGCCTACTTCAGTTACAATGTTAGTCGTGATTACTTAATAGCCTAGCAAAAGCCGCCAATTCGTCAATCGCCCGATTCGCAAACCCTGAACGCAGCCTATGATCACGGATGGAATAACAGGGTACGACAGAGATTCAATAAATTGAAAACGTTGACCCTAGGCGACTCTAGCCATGATCGTAGTCAATCCATCGGTCTCCATATTGACCGTATCCAAGATTTCCATTGTCTGCAACGGTTCTGCTGTGGTTGTCGTTGTAGTCGTCGTTGTCGTTTCTTCGACGTAGTCAAACTTTGCTCCCGCATCAACTGAAACGATGCATTCCATTGAAGTAAATGGAAAGATTACGGGCAGAAGGTGACCTCAGAAAATAAATAGTAAAATATTACATTAATTGATGAGCCATTATTCCCAAATCATTAAAATAATAGAAGCACCGGCTTATACATATTACAGCTTACTCTTGCAATTCTGGTATAGTTAGTGTCCCAAGTCAGATGCCTCCGCGGACTGAAATGAAAATAGAAAGCTTTCTGTGCATCGTTAAATGCCTGGCTAGCACCTTCTAAAGGCCAAAGTCGGCAGGTCAGATCTTATGGGACATGGAAGCTTAAAGTTTCGATTACAGCTCCATAAGAGCTAAATTGATGAAATAATTAGGTGTGATCAATTAATGATTGACAGAAAATGATTGATTGATCAGTGCCAGATTTCTCTCTTCAGTTACACCTACTATAGAAATTTAGGGAAGAAAGAGCCGGTTAACTCTCACCGTAGGTATATTCGAAAGTGAGCGAGATCCCTGTATTACGTGATGTCACAATGAAAGGAACGAGGTTGGTCCTGGACAGAATTCGTCGCTGATAGGCTTGTTGACAGCAGAACCTAAAATTAGGTGTCCCTTGGGATACGGTACATGAATAAGGTTGTAACATCATACCTGTAACCCACAGGCCGCACATCGTTCATCGTTGGACATTTTGAATTCGACACCGTCTTCCCAGCACCCTTCTACACATCGTCCGTGTACTTGGACGACATTCACCAGTAGTCGTTTTCCTTGAGGAGCCTGAAATATGCTTACCTTTAAAATGGAATGGAATCAACTCTGACTACTCCCATTTGGCACTCGGGGAAATATTAAAGAGTGGCGACCACTTGCACTGCCGACCAAAAAGCACTAGGGCAAGTCAATCTTCTCATCTGTCCAAGGACAAAGATCAATAATAAATAAATAAGGACAGGATTGCATGTAGAAAAAATGCTCCAGCCTAGAATTGTATTTTGGCTGATCTGCGAACGCTGTGATGTGATCCTGACCCCTAGTAATAAACCCATAGAGTCATTAGAGGACGTCTAACACATGATGAATCTCAAAAATGTCAGTCAGTACTGAAAATTTCACTCCATACGGGGTCACCTGCATTGTGACCAAAAGCTTCATGCATTATTATTCGATCTTCTGGGAGAAGGTAGTGTAGTGGCAAGTGGATCACTTCACACACACGTATGGTCACGGGTTCAAATCCTAAATCGATCTCCGCCTAAGCTAATCAAGCTTTCCATCCATCCGGGGTACCAGACTCGTTTGGAAGGATAAAAGCACTGACTTGTACGTCGACAGGCCACCGCAAATCATTGCATAGACCACATACGCACTCATTACGCCACTACGATTCTGAATGGAAGTCGAATGCGGGGCGCATCCCTCAGACGAGATTGATTAACGCCCCAAGACTTTTTATCCTTATCCGATCTTCTGAGAAAATCACCTTGACAAAAAGGATCTTCCAGGGTGATCCAAGCGGTTGAATTTTCAATTTGCTAATGTTTATTTACTAGCAATTAGCAACAACATTACTATATCATGCGTAAATTATTCGATCAGAAATCTATCTTGTTTGATAGCAAAACGTAGCGCGAAAACGTTCCTTCTGTTAGAGCCAAATTAAGGGCCCGAAAAGAATTAGAGGTCCAATTGGCTGTGGAGAGATTCGGACGGCGCCACTTCTTAACCCCACTTCCTAACTAGCTTTTCTTTTTATGGTTTTGCTATTGCTCTTTTCGAAGCCTTTCGAGCGACTACTATGAAAAAAGGTGTAACAGTATACCTTAAGGTGATAGATGCACTGCTTTGTCCGTTTCTGACCAATTTGTTTGATATTGATGTCAAATCGGCGTACGGCTTCATAAGCGATCAGTTCGCCACCACAACCTTTTGAGAACGAAGGAGGTATTTCATTACTGTCCTACTGGTTTCGGTGGCCATTACAGAGTTTGCCATCGAAACCAGTAGGACACCTAAAAATAAAAACCTTATCAATGTTTGGAAGTACTGTGCTCTTATAACATTTGCCACATTTTCTGTTACATTCAGTGCTTTTGCCCAGATTCTAATACCAGAGCCTTCCTTGGTGGTACTTAGAGACATACAGTACTAAGCTCTTTCAACGATCACAGGTGTTTTCCTCAGTGGCAAAAGAAACGGAACCCAAGGATCGCTTGCTAAAATAGGTTCAGAAATGGGGTGTCTCTGAGGACCTGCGAACCAAGCTACAATTTAAACAATACTCATTATAAACACAATATAACTTTCTTGCTCGATACATGTAGGGCCTCACACACTGATGTAGGGATACGGGTAATGGGTCATATTAGACAACCGTGAAAACGTTGCGTACTGCAGATAAAAAGCGAGTTAACTAGTAATAGTCAAATAAATAACGAACTTGCATTGATTACACGTTCGGCTGTCGATGAAGCCACCATTTTGACAAGGAAGTGCTCGTGGACATCGGGCTACAATCATTAGATATATCACTGTTCTACTCTGGAATAACCTACTTTTTGAAAGAAAACTAGTAAAAGCTAATAGAAAATGCTTACCTTGACAGTTATAATGAAGATTAAGGACCAGAATGTCCAGAAAAGATGGCCCCTCCATTTGACCCATTGTTTGCTGTAAATTGGGATCCACTGTGGTCAATGCTGGTAACTGCTTAAGCTGAGAACCTGAAGAGAAGTTAAAGGTTAAACTTGCACCCTGAAAAACCGCGGAAATTTCAACAACAAGAAAAATTGGTTGAGAATGCTAAATAGTATAAAATATATTCGTTGCCTTCCATGGAGATAATTGTAAAACTGAAACTTCTGCTTTACAACCACTTAATGGCCACATGTGGGTGTGTGTCAGCTATCTTCATGACTTGTAATTATCTTCAAGTCGCCTTCAGGTTCGAAGTATACATATTTTGATATGAGCTGTCGAAACTGAATAAAATTATTCATAATGTTCATAGGTTCTACTGGGATTGGAAAACTCAACTTTTTTTTTTCTCGCGTTGATTTATGAAAAATTCCTGTAAATAATGAAAGGTGAAAGGATGAAGCCTTTTGGCGTCAATCAATCCCGCATGAGGGATGCGCCCACGCATTCGACTTCCATTCAAAATCGTAGTGGCTTATTGAATACGTATGTGACCTATACAATGACTTGCGGTGGCCAGTCGAAGTACAAGTCAGTGCTTTTACCCTCCCAGACGAGTCTGGTACCAATTAACCGACCCCGAAGGGATGGAAGGCTTGGTTGGCCTAGGCGGGCATCGATCCGGGATTCGAACCCCTGACCGTGCGTGTGATACAGTGCGCCACTTGCCACAACACCATCTACAAATAATATCTCCTCTGAATAATTTAGAGAAAACTTATTTTCTGAGCAAAATAGAACTTACTCGGTTGGAGTGTAATGCATGACGCTGCCGACATCATACGGCAGCCGGTACGTGCTTAGCTCTCTCGGACCAATTTGTAAGGATGACAGATAAAGTGTTTTGGAACTTTCGAACTAAATCCTCGCTCGTAAATTAAACATTTGCGAAAGTCGGTCATCGGCACTGACTTTAAATGGGTTTCTGTTAGCATTCGATCCGGGAAATCAGCTCGGATTTTAATAACAAGAGAAGGATAAGTTCTCACTATTTTTTCAGTTCTTCTATTGTGCTATGGCTCAGCTTCAGGTTAAAATCGAATCTGTCAAAGCTGGGGAATACAACACTTTAATGATGGTGAAACTTGATGGCAATCCTTATGAGAAGGAGGGAGAAGTTGCTCATTGGGTTGTGGCCAATATTCCAGATGGCAAGAGCATTGACGATGGCGAGGAGGTGAGGATTTCCTTGTATTTCTGATAGAGCCTCCTCTATTTTCACGAATTCTCGTCGTAGACACTTTTTTCGAGTGATTTCGCGTTTCTTCTTGCTTTATTTCAATTCACTTGTTCTGTGCTTGCAGCTGGTACCGTACCTTGAGCCGCTTCCTTTTTGTGGCACAGGCTATCATCGAATAGTTTCTATACTATTTCGGCATGAGAAACCAGTAAAGTCGCTACCGCTGTTTTACAGATGAGTTGTATTTTTTGTTTTGAAAAGTTAGAAAAAGTTTGTTTCGGGGTCATCAGTTTATGCGACGAATTGAAGAGAGACGAAAATAGCTTAAAGGTTTCGTTGGCGTGCAGTTTTATTCTCTCGAATGCCTTCTTGCTGGCATTCTGTATGCTCTTGTCAGCTGTTATGGTATGAGATTATTGTGGACTTACCAGGGAGGGGTAGTCTACTTACCGTGGGACTTTAAATGGAGACCTAGATAAATCGATAGAGTTTTGAATGCTGTTTACGAAAATGGAAATTAAAACTGCAAAATGATTCTCCTTAAAAAGTTATGGGGGCCCGAATTTTGCTCGACAGTAGTATCAGTTGTTTAAAGAAATATAAGAAAACGTTTAGAGAGCCTTTGATAAAATGAAAAAACACTTTGCAAAAGTGCGGACAATGGCGGGGAGGGATCCCTCATTTTAAGCCCACGAAGCGAGACCACTACCACTAGATTAAGTGGGTGGTAGATATGGAAGCGACGAGTTCGCTTTCCAATTGATACTACTGTCGAGCAAGATTCGGGCCCCCATAACTTTTTAAGGAGAATCATTTTGCAGTTTTAATTTCCATTTTCGTAAACAGCATTCAAAACTCTATCGATTTATCTGGACCTCCATTCGAAGTCCCACGGTAAGTAGACTACCCCTCCCTGGTTAGTATTGATGTGAATCGACTTGTACTTGGCTCGTCACTGTGTTAATCAATTGCACCGGCGCATTGTGATTCCTTGTTTTGGACCAGGCCTATATGTAGTGACTTGACAATATATTTAGTGTCTGCCATATACAGACAGAATGAAGACCTAATCACACCATCATGTGCAACATTTTTCCAAACAACTTATGAAATATCGGTGAAGAATCGATTACACAAAATGGGTATGTTTGAGTTAAGGTTTATTCGTTTTTTCTATTTTAAGTGCTGGTCGAATTTCAGATGTCTCAAATTTCCCATCTCCCTTCTATTTAACCCATTTGAGTTCTACTTAGATTTCTCCTTCTAGTCGAATCTCGGTAAATTTTTTTGCAGGATTAAAATCACCTATTTATGAATACCAGTATAACGAAGCTCTTAAGCCGGAGCAGAAAGAGTTCCCCAAGAAGCCACAACCTTTCGACTTGTGAGTTTTACTCGAATTAAGCCTTCTTATAATGCATATGGGTCTCTTTCTTTGACCTAGGCAAGTTTCTATAAGAAGTATAAGTTGATTCCAGGTACATGGATATGTATCGAGATCCCAAGGAAGTGGAACAGGAACTGTTGGAGGAGAGATTACGACGTGCTCAGCTTGATGATTACCAGGTATGTGTAGCTTTTGCTCCCATTTTTCTTCCTTAAATGAGTTGTAGTTATTCCAGGCCCCGAAGTGGCTGGATCCAAACTATAACGAAAACAAAAAAGAGTTACCTGCTTGGCAACACTGTAGAATTTTGGCCAGAGAAGGAAGATATCGAGCTCTTTATAACAACGCTTTGAAATCGTGACCCGAGCAGTTAAGCATATCTATTTAGTAGTGCTGTAAACATTAAAGCAAATATTATGTAGACTGGCGCTAGTACATGCACAGAAGCTCCATTGTATAGACCAGAATAGACTAGGATAGGGTATGTTAGAGATTATACGCTTCTCCTTTCTTTGATTGTTTGAAATTAATGTTTATATATATTTTGTTGATTTTGCATGTTATTGTTCATTGTCACTCACTGTACTGCTGTTTACTTTATGAACCCTTTACATCATAAGTAAAATGTTCTAGACACATCTTCGTTTGACCTCTTTTCAACTCTGGATTTCTGATTTTAGAGATAAACAGGGTGATCTTGTTTTGTTGTGAACATCTTACTGGTCTGAGTTTAGCTGTAGTCTATGAGACATAGGTTAACAGTAACATGCTAATTTTTCCTATTAATTGAATCGAGCCTGGCCGAGCCTAAGCTCTTCAAACTTATTTGTATTGAGATTGCTATGGTTTATTTGTTGGTCAGGTCTACGAACATAATTTCGCTATTCTACAAGAAGTTCATAGTCAACGTGAACAGAAGGGTTCGACAGAGCGATATCCTCGCGCCAAACCTTTTCGGTCAAACCATAAGCCGCTCTGGAAATATCATGCTTCATTTGGAATTGGAAGGCGTGGGAGTGCAAGTCAATGGCCACTGCTCGCCTGCTCGCATCATCTCTGCCTTCAGACAAAATCATGCCTATGACACTGAACAGCGAGTAAGCTGAACGAAGAGGGGAACGGGCGTAATTCAAGTAAAATAGGCTGCCAGTCAAAGCAGAGTAAGGAATGGTCCAATTTGCCTCAACACACATGACTTCAGTCACAATGTCGAGGCAAATGTGAATGCATGTCGGAACTAAGAAGGGTTGAAAACCCAATCATTCATGATAGGTCGGCCGGGTATAAGGTAAATAGAGTTAAGAACAAAAATCTGCGCTTCTATCCGAACACGTTCTACGAGCAAAAAGTGAACAGAAGCTAGCATACTCGGCATTACTACTCAAAAGGGTTTCAGGTCATTTTTTCCCCACTTGAGGCTTTTGAAGGCTTTATCTCTAGATTTGCAGTACTCAAACTCCACAGATGTAGAGCTGTGGTGAGAGTATAGCTGTACCCATAGGGATGGATAATGGTCAAGCGATCATCAGTCTTGATTTGTAATACGAAATACAGGGCCACTAACTATCAACTCTTTCTGCCAAAACAAGAAAGTCATCGTAATTGCCCAGTACAATTCAAAAATAGCAGAGCATCAGCATAGAAATAAAAGCGAACGCTTAGGTAGCTCGTCCGAATCTTACCAAATCGCAAAGTTGGAGTCCTCAATCTGGGTCTCGAAGGCTGAACGCTTCCGCGTTACACTATGCTGAACACCAGATAGCCTCAGATTGAATGCGATTGCTAAGCTAATTCCGTAGTCCTATGCTGACATATTCAGCATCTTTTCATCTTGAACTCCATTAAAGCATCAGCCACACCTGAATATATTTTTGGTTACGGCGGTTCAGATTACGACTTATGCCGGTGCTAAAGGAGTTGGGGGGGGGGGGCACGCGGCGGCGCGGCGCCTTTTCATGTCTGCGCCCTCTACGGCGAGATAGTGGGCAAGGAAGGGTAGGCGAGCCGGTAAGGTGTTTAGGGACATTTCATAGCTCTTTTATGGTATAACTGCGTATTTTTCAGCTAATTTTAGTAAGGGGAGGGGCTCCGGGGTGGGTGAGTCAATTGGACGTTCAGCTTTTATCGCTTCTCAGCCTTTTGCACGAGATAACCATCTCACCCACCCCGGAGCCCCTCCCCTTCCTAAAAATAGGGTTTTATCGGTTAGAAGAAGAGTATCCACCATATGCAAGCATATATCATCTGCCAAGATGTAATTTGTTTTGAATCACGAGACACTTCAGTACAACTTCACCATCCCTTCCCAGACTCCGCTTCAGTACTACTAACTCGCTGGAGAGGGCGCAGACATGAAAAGGCGCCGCGCCGCCGCGTAGCCCCTCCCAACTCACTTAGCACCCTTATGCCTCCTTTTCCTTCCATGTTCTCCTCCTTCTAACGATTGAAACGATCAAAAAAGTTTGAGAGGCAGTGGCGCACTATCGCATACACATATTCTATAGGTCGAATCCGGACCATACTCGTCCAGAACAACCAGGCCCCAAGTATCTCTAGGGCCGATTAATTGGTCACAGAATCGTCAGCGAGGATCAAAGCACTGAGTCGTACATCGTCCAGCTACCAAGTGTTTGCATTGGCGATATAAGCAGTCAAAACGTCACTACCATTTTGAATGGGAGCCGAATGTGGGGGGGGGGGGCGCATGCCAAAAACGGGATCGAGTGATGTCAATGACTTCCAATTTCCAATCAGAGTAGATGGCAGAAGGCAAATATGTTAAGAAGAACCAACATTGTATATGTGAACAGATGTGAGGGACGGCAAGAGATGGTTATTGCGACGAAATCATGAACGGGGTTGAGTAAGAGGAATCCAGCTCAATACAGTATTGAGGGTGTGTTATTGTTGTGACTACTATTTGCTACAGTAAAGGTGATTTTGCTTTGATTTGCTTAGCGCTAGCTTAGATGCTTTACCTGATTGGGAATTGTTTCAACAGTGAGTTGAACAGATGATTCGTAAAAACAGCAACCGGGAAAGTTCCGACCGAAAGTAGTGATTAGGCAAGTGGAGGTCGCGAAACGCTTTTAGCGAACATGATTAGTGTCCTTTCACTTCGTGATCATACTGGGTATTCTTCACAAAAGCTCTGAACGAAAAGAATACCAGGCTGATTGTCTCTAGGAGAGCACAATCTACTCGACCACCATGGATTGCGACAGAGACGAATGCACAGTTACTGCGGCTCGCTCGAGAAAATCGGTTATCAACGGGACGGCAGGTGATGCTATTTTTTATTATTATGTGTTCAGATTACTCCTCTAGAAATGTAAATAGAATAATGCGGACGAACCAAGCATGCGGTGAAAACAAACTTTTTCGGCAGTTTGTTTCTACAATTCATTACATCAGAGCGGAATTCACTATAAAAGCAGCTCCCACTTAGATGAAGCATGGAAATCAGCAATCAGCTGGATTTCATAGTATCTGCCCTCCGACATGTTTCTGTATCTCCTTTCAATCGTACGTTTTGTTTCTACAATTGACTTGAATAACTCTCGCTTAGTAAGGACATTCAGCAAATTTCCAGATTCTGCTAGCCGATGCCCTCCCTCCAGGCTACATAGGTTGTTTTGAATACCTTTCCGTCTTGAGATTATTATGCGACGAATAATTCTTTCAGGAAACACTCTTCTAGCAAGACATCAGGAGGTCTGCATTAGGGTTACACATTTACCTACTGCTGGGAATGTTTTGCTTTCCTAAACCATTGTTTTATCTTGGGCTTCGCTCTTTCGGCTTCTTTCGCACATACTTATTTTTGCAGTCTCAACCGTACATTCGCAAATGCGGCGATGGATGTACTGAATACAAATTGCTCATCGTCACCGACCTTGATAGAGCTTCAAAAGCTGGCGAGTGGACATGGAGAGCTGTTACCCGACAAGGTCTCTTGAAGTTGGATATTCATCGTAAGCCTCACGTGAGCATCAAGTGGGACCCAGACAGAAACTTAACGTCGTAAGTACTTGACTAAATATTTCTCTTGTTTTTTTATCGTGAGGAGGTATCTAAGGGACAGTTTGGAGCATAAGGGAAAAGCAGGCCGCCGCTGTATTCCGAGAAAAGTAAGCGATTTGTTGAGTGGTCTTGGTTATGAGTAAAAGCAAGAGGAGCCAATTATAGGAGCAATAATACCTATCGAGCATGGAAATAAAAAAGAAATGCTGGTCAGCTAAAATCTTCTGCCAATTCTTGGCCAAACTTTATGCCTCGCGTCAAGCGAGAAGGAAACTCAATCGCATTCAGAGAACAATCCCACACCCTCAGCTCTATTTTCTGTGAACGCTGCCATAATCCTAAACAAACAAAGTTTCAAGAAGTGAGAATACCTTTAACAGCACCCATGCAGCATCGGCACCCATGCAGGTGAGATAATTCGGGTAAATTGCCAGTCTGGCTAACCTTTGCTTCACCGTTCAGTATACAGCAATAGGAGTCCCTTACCAATCAGTCGGCAATACAACATTTCTCCACTATTTGATTGACCAATTTTGACTGCCTTCACATTCGACGCTGTAAGGATAGAGATTTGAGATTGAGTGGTTCACAGACGAATTTAGATAGGTAATGGGAAGTCGTTTACGAGGGGCGGTTGAGCTAATAGTTGGGTGTAACAGACTCAGTGGAGACCACATTTTCTACTTCACAATTCGACCTAGTATATTTGGCTGAGGATAGCGTTTGATCGTTTCAATAATAATCGCGTTAAATCGACTGTTTTGAGTAAGCACGCAATTCAGGGCAATGAACGTCAAAGGACGTGCTATGGAATTATCCGACTTGACGGTGTTTCACAATAGAGTACTCACCCCTGACGACAGGACTGGGCTGATCAGTGAAATCAGAGGCAATCAAGTAATATGAACCGTTTAGCCTTCATTTCATTCCTTACTTATCGGATCGTGAGGCCGATTCAGATTATTCCTTGGGTGTTCCTTAACTCTGGCCCTGGAAACACGACTGACGCTTTCAAATGCGAATGGATGACCATCAAGGATGGTTTGCTCTACGTTGGAAGCCATGGCGTTGTGAGTGAAATTTGTTAACGTGAAGGTGCACTTATTCTGCTCAATACTCGAAATTATTCAGTCTATACCTGAAGACTTTTTACAGAATACTGGATAAGAGATTCTACGAAAACTCATTACATGCATTAGTTTTAGTTTGATTCTGTTACTGTCACTGTTTTCAGGAGTACAAAACTAAGCATGGTTCTCACCGAAACAACATGTGGGTCAAAACTGTTACTTCAAAAGGAGAGGTAAGGTTGAAAGATTTAAGTGAAGTTCAGTACTATTACCATTAGCACCAATTTATAAGTGAAGTGGAAGCATAATGACGCGTCGTTCTGTAGCATACCCTCGTTACAAGGAAATCCAAGAATCTAGCAAAACCGCTCATCCTTTCCAAAACAGTCCTATCACCCATTCTGTCGTAAACTTCCTGATCGCTTCATCAGTGACTGCTAGCGCTTTATCATGCTTATGAGCTCACTGCTTCTGAGAGGTTAAAGTCAATGGCATCACAAATAATCGTCTCGCTGCCCTATAATGCACCTGAAATCATTGCTGTTGATTTTGCTCACTTTCTATTTTCGACTCTCTACTTTGCCATGTTAAGAACTTTACGTACAGAGTGGGTCTTTAACAAATGCATGATCTTTCAAGAAAATCACGACCTCCCCTTACGCCAGATGATACCCTCTTTCCGACCATTTTCCCCTTTTAGAAGCAAAATACGCATCTGAGTGTCTAAATTATAGCTAGCTCTGGTTTTCTTTCAAAGTGACTTAGTTAATTGAACTTATTCTACCATCGTTTATATCAAGGTCACCAACAAGAATTGGATTGGAGTATACAACAAAATGAAGGCTTCTGTCGGTATCCCTGAAGAAGGATACCTGACACATGAAGCCGTTCAGTGGTCAGCGCGACGTGGACGTTGGTTCTTCTTACCCAGAAAAGCGTCGAACACTCCCTATAATGAAACGGTGGATGAAAAGAGGTACGGGGACTTCCTTCACATGGTAACTAACGAGTATTGGTTAAAACTCTTTCAGGGGCACAAATCTTTTGATAAGTTCAACAAATCTCGACCAATTCGAATTCAAAACGGTTGGTGAAGTTGTTCCTGAACGCGGATACTCGGCTTTCGCCTTCATTCCTGACACTAACGATGATCTTATTGTCGCCTTAAAGTCGAAGGAAGTGGGCGATTCCACAGCCACATATATCACTGTATTCAATATCGAGGGTCAAGTTATTCTTCACGATCAGGAACTCAGTGGTGATTTCAAGTTTGAAGGATTGTACTTCCTTTAAACATTTCATTATAATAAAATATTTTCTATGCTGTTTGTTGTTCATTAAATGAAACTACCATTAAAGTTAGTAAAATCTCAGTTAGGTTAAATGAATTGTTACCTATGAACGTGCTCGCATTAGGGTTTTATTGTTACTGTTCGGATCTACACCAAGCTCTCCTTCTGCCTGTCTAGAGTTGGAATGCCTAGCTCGAATCTTACATTTACTTTCTTATTCCGGCAAAAAGAACTTAGTAGTTGGTGTCCCTACATTGCGTATTACAATTCAAGGCTGATGAAGGTCCGTTGAACATATCGATCCCTTTTTCTACAGTTACACTCGTACGTTACACTTCTGTTCACTTGAGGTCCCTAGAAAGTTTATGAAGAGGAGTGCAGATTTTCGCTCTTAACTCCGCTTACTTTGGTATCCGACCGACCCATCGTAGATGACCGGGCTATCAACCTTTGCTAATTCGGTATTGCGTTTCCGTTAGCTCGTCACTGCGTATTTACTCGAGCAGCGTTTCTTTAAACTCATGCAATTGATGCCACGTGAGATGATCCTGCTCATTCCGTACTCAGTCGAACTGTCCGCTCTTTTTATTCGAATTTCGCCCATATCGCTCTCGCTCCCATTCACCATTCCAAAAAGATGGATCCAGCAGAGACACTACTTATAAGATTACGCTAGTTCCTACAGCCTATTCCCCTTCCTTCCAAATTCGATAGCTCCCGGTGCAGGAGAGCAGAAGCTTTGGATTCCCAGTCAGGACGCGCATACACACCTTGTGCACTCCACGCATACCACGAGCCGATTCCACTTTGAGTTATGTGTGTTTCAGTAACGTAACTTACTCCCTGTTTATTCTAAAAGGCCAATTAATTTTTACTGGGTGGCGGTATTTCTCCGCGTAATTCCGCGGTGGCGCAAATTAGGGTGCGAAGGGTGATGGGCGCCTTTCCTGCGCTGATGTTGTCGTTCTGCCACGCGTATGTGCGGTACGTATCGTAACAGCCCCAAGTGTTGAGATCAAGGGAGTCTTCTTGCCAAAGATAGAGATGTTGTGGCACCCACTGCCTTCTCCCATCTGCAGCTGCGAAGCGACTACCTCTATCCAACCGTATGTGCATGTTATGTATTTTTAGAAATGGACTATTGAATATAAATAATACAATGAATTGTGCCTGTTGAGAGTGCGATATTGGAGGGAGTTGCCCAATTACTATTATCAAAGATACGAAACATAAAGATTATCAAGTTTATCTTCATACACAAAGAAATGCGTTAGTGAACCTACGGGCAAGCTCTTGCGTCACTAGGGGGCTACGGCACTCGCCGACTCCGGGGAAGGAGACGCCGCGGACTTGTCCCACGCGCGGACCGTGTGTCTCCGCGAACCCGAGTTTCCTCACTCGTCCTGCAGGTTCCATGGCGCACAGATCCTCCACGTGCTGCAGTTGACCGTAGCTACCCTGCGGTGGCTAGCTGCGCACACCTCATAAATCTTCCTCCTCGCGCCTGGGAACCTCCAATCCTTCCGTCCAGTCCTGGCAGTGCGACCTTGCGACGATGACTATTGGCGGAGAGAAGAGCAGACCGAGCGATATTCTGACATGGCGAAGAGTGCCTGCCGAGTTTTGTGTGGAAACTCCATGGAACTCCAACTCCACTCCAACTCCGGCGCCCGATGCCACGTGGGAATCGATGCGAACCATGGAAACTGTACTGCGTATCGAATAATGCGTATGCGGAGTTGTGACGGCCGTTGCGTATGTGGGAGTCATGGCTTCTCTACGCACGGCAAGCGGCAGAGGTTCCTCAGCGGCTACCGTATCCTTACACAGGAAATTGGAACCTGCCCGTCATAGTGTGCGAATGTGCACGATCGGATGCTTCGAGCGTAGCGCGATTTGCGAGGAAAGCTTCTCGCACCCATTTCTACTCTGGTTAGCACTCATTTTGCACCTCATCTCCTCCCCGTCCCCCTTCATCCCTGAAGGAGGAGTCCAGTTGGGCCACAAGCCAGTTGCGATGCTGCCGCCCACATTCCTCTGCGTTTGTATACACAAACGTAGCGAGCTGACAGGACAGTAATACTTCGAAAGTGATATATTCATTCTGACGTGAACCGCATCTGTGCATGATATTCTCTTTGCACAGGATACTTTAAACAGATAAGCGGATTTGGGAAAAGCCCAGAACTTAGGGTTATTTCGTGCCATCCATGTTTTTCAGTGGAAGGATACGATGGCCGCCGAGGAACCTCTGCCGCTTGCCACGGGATTACTCGGAAAAATACCGCCACCCAGTAAAAATGAGTGGGCGTGTTAGAATAAACAGAGAGTAAGTTACGTTACTGAAACACACATAACTCAAAGTGGAATCGGCTCGCGGTATGCGTGGAGTGCACAAGGTGTGTATGCGCGTCCTGACTGGGAATAAAAAGCTTCTGCTCTCCTGCACCGGGAGCTATCAAATTTGGAAGGAAGGGGTATAGGCTGTAGGAACTAGCGTAATGTTATAAGTAGTGTCTCTGCTGGATCCATCTTTTTGGAATGGTGAATGGGAGCGAGAGCGATATGAGCAAAATTCGAATAAAAAGAGCGGACAGTTCGACTGAGTACGGAATGAGCAGGATCACCTCATCATGAGCACAATTGCATGAGTTTAAAGAAACGCTGCTCGAGTAAATACGCAGTGACGAGCTAACGGAAACGCAATACCGAATTAGCAAAGGTTGATAGCCCGGTCATCTACGATGGGTCGGTCGGATACCAAAGTAAGCGGAGTTAAGAGCGAAAATCTGCACTCCTCTTCATAAACTTTCTAGGAACGTCAAGTGAACAGAAGTGTAACGTACGAGTGTAACTGTAGAAAAAGGGATCGATATGTTCAACGGACCTTCATCAGCCTTGAATTGTAATACGCAATACAAGGCCACCAACTACTAAGTTCTTTTTGCCGGAATAAGAAAGTAAATGTAAGATTCGAGCTAGGCATTCCAACTCTAGACAGACAGAAGGAGAGCTTGGTGTAGATCCGAACAGTAACAATAAAACCCTAATGCGAGCACGTTCATAGGTAACAATTCATTTAACCTAACTGAGATTTTACTAACTTTAATGGTAGTTTCATTTAATGAACAACAAACAGCATAGAAAATATTTTATTATAATGAAATGTTTAAAGGAAGTACAATCCTTCAAACTTGAAATCACCACTGAGTTCCTGATCGTGAAGAATAACTTGACCCTCGATATTGAATACAGTGATATATGTGGCTGTGGAATCGCTCACTTCCTTCGACTTTAAGGCGACAATAAGATCATCGTTAGTGTCAGGAATGAAGGCGAAAGCCGAGTATCCGCGTTCAGGAATAACTTCACCAACCGTTTTGAATTCGAACTGGTCGAGATTTGTTGAACTTATCAAAAGATTTGTGCCCCTGAAAGAGTTTTAACCAATACTCGTTAGTTACCATGTGAAGGAAGTCCCCGTACCTCTTTTCATCCACCGTTTCATTATAGGGAGTGTTCGACGCTTTTCTGGGTAAGAAGAACCAACGTCCACGTCGCGCTGACCACTGAACGGCTTCATGTGTCAGGTATCCTTCTTCAGGGATACCGACAGAAGCCTTCATTTTGTTGTATACTCCAATCCAATTCTTGTTGGTGACCTTGATATAAACGATGGTAGAATAAGTTCAATTACCTAAGTCACTTTGAAAGAAAACCAGAGCTAGCTATAATTTAGACACTCAGATGCGTATTTTGCTTCTAAAAGGGGAAAATGGTCGGAAAGAGGGTATCATCTGGCGTAAGGGGAGGTCGTGATTTTCTTGAAAGATCATGCATTTGTTAAAGACCCACTCTGTACGTAAAGTTCTTAACATGGCAAAGTAGAGAGTCGAAAATAGAAAGTGAGCAAAATCAACAGCAATGATTTCAGGTGCATTATAGGGCAGCGAGACGATTATTTGTGATGCCATTGACTTTAACCTCTCAGAAGCAGTGAGCTCATAAGCATGATAAAGCGCTAGCAGTCACTGATGAAGCGATCAGGAAGTTTACGACAGAATGGGTGATAGGACTGTTTTGGAAAGGATGAGCGGTTTTGCTAGATTCTTGGATTTCCTTGTAACGAGGGTATGCTACAGAACGACGCGTCATTATGCTTCCACTTCACTTATAAATTTGGGCTAATGGTAACAGTACTGAACTTCACTTAAATCTTTCAACCTTACCTCTCCTTTTGAAGTAACAGTTTTGACCCACATGTTGTTTCGGTGAGAACCATGCTTAGTTTTGTACTCCTGAAAACAGTGTCAGTAACAGAATCAAACTAAAACTAACGCATGTAATGAGTTTTCGTAGAATCTCTTATCCAGTATTCTGTAAAAAGTCTTCAGGTATAGACTGAATAATTTCGAGTATTGAGCAGAATAAGTGCACCTTCACGTTAACAAATTTCACTCACAACGCCATGGCTTCCAACGTAGAGCAAACCATCCTTGATGGTCATCCATTCGCATTTGAAAGCGTCAGTCGTGTTTCCAGGGCCAGAGTTAAGGAACACCCAAGGAATAATCTGAATCGGCCTCACGATCCGATAAGTAAGGAATGAAATGAAGGCTAAACGGTTCATATTACTTGATTATCTCGGATTTCACTGATCAGCCCAGTCCTGTCGTCAGGGGTGAGTACTCTATTGTGAAACACCGTCAAGTCGGATAATTCCATAGCACGTCCTTTGACGTTCATTGCCCTGAATTGCGTGCTTACTCAAAACAGTCGATTTAACGCGATTATTATCGAAACGATCAAACGCTATCCTCAGCCAAATATACTAGGTCGAATTGTGAAGTAGAAAATGTGGTCTCCACTGAGTCTGTTACACCCAACTATTAGCTCAACCGCCCCTCGTAAACGACTTCCCATTACCTATCTAAATTCGTCTGTGAACCACTCAATCTCAAATCTCTATCCTTACAGCGTCGAATGTGAAGGCAGTCAAAATTGGTCAATCAAATAGTGGAGAAATGTTGTATTGCCGACTGATTGGTAAGGGACTCCTATGGCTGTATACTGAACGGTGAAGCAAAGGTTAGCCAGACTGGCAATTTACCCGAATTATCTCACCTGCATGGGTGCCGATGCTGCATGGGTGCTGTTAAAGGTATTCTCACTTCTTGAAACTTTGTTTGTTTAGGATTATGGCAGCGTTCACAGAAAATAGAGCTGAGGGTGTGGGAGTGTTTCTCTGAATGCAGTTGTGTTTTCTTCTCGCTTGGCTCGGGGCATACATTTCGCCCAAGAATTGGCAGAGGATTTTAACTGACCAGTATTCCTTTTCTATTTCCATGCTCGATAGGTATTATTGCTCCTATAATTGGCTCCTCTTGCTTTTACTCATAACCAAGACCACTCAACAAATCGCTTACTTTGTTCGGAATACAGCGGCGGCCTGCTTTCCCCTTATGCTCCAAACTGCCCCTTAGATACCTCCTCACGATAAAAAAACAAGAGAAATATTTAGTCAAGTACTTACGACGTTAAGTTTCTGTCTGGGTCCCACGTGATGCTCACGTGAGGCTTACGATGAATATCCAACTTCAAGAGACCTTGTCGGGTAACAGCTCTCCATGTCCACTCGCCAGCTTTTGAAGCTCTATCAAGGTCGGTGACGATGAGCAATTTGTATTCAGTACATCCATCGCCGCATTTGCGAATGTACGGTTGAGACTGCAAAAATAAGTATGTGCGAAAGAAGCCGAAAGAGCGAAGCCCAAGATAAAACAATGGTTTAGGAAAGCAAAACATTCCCAGCAGTAGGTGAATGTGTAACCCAAATGCAGACCTCGTGATCCCTTGCTAGTAGAGTGTTTCCTGAAAGAATTATTCGTCGCATAATAATCTCAAGACGGAAAGGTATTCAAAACAACCTATGTAGCCTGGAGGGAGGGCATCGGCTAGCAGAATCTGGAAATTTGCTGAATGTCCTTACTAAGCGAGAGTTATTCAAGTCAATTGTAGAAACAAAACGTACGATTGAAAGGAGATACAGAAACATGTCGGAGGGCAGATACTATGAAATCCAGCTGATTGCTGATTTCCATGCTTCATCTAAGTGGGAGCTGCTTTTATAGTGAATTCCGCTCTGATGTAGCGAATTGTAGAAACAAGCTGCCAAAAAAGATTGTTTTCACCGCATGCTTGGTTCGTCCGCATTATTCTATTTACATTTCTAGAGGAGTAATCTGAACACATAATAATAAAAAATAGTATCACCTGTCGTCCCGTTGATTACCGATTTCCTCGAGCGAGCCGCAGTAACTGTGCATTCGTCTCTGTCGCAATCCATGGTGGTCGAGTAGATTGTGCCCTCCTAGAGACAATCAGCCTGGTATTCTTTTCGTTCAGAGCTTTTGTGAAGAATACCCAGTATGATCACGAAGTGAAAGGACACTAATCATGTTCGCTAAAAGCGTTTCGCGACCTCCACTTGCCTAATCACTACTTTCGGTCGAATCTTTCCCGGTTGTTGTTTTTACGAATCATCTGTTCAACTCACTGTTGAAGCAATTCTCAATCAGGTAAAGCATCTAAGCTAGCGCTAAGCAAATCGAAGCAAAATCACCTTTACTGTAGCAAATAGTAGTCACAACAATAACACACTCTCAATTCTATATTGAGCTGGATTTCTTTTACTAAACCCCGTTCATGATTTCCTCGCAATAACCATCTCTTCCCGCCCCTCTCATCCGTTCACATATACAATGCTGGTTCTTCTTAACATATTTGCCTTCTGCCATCTACTCTGATTGGAAATTGGAAGTCATTGACATCACTCGATCCCGTTTTTGGCATGCGCCCCCCCCCCCACATTCGGCTCCCATTCAAAATGGTAGTGACGTTTTGACTGCTTATATCGCCAATACAAACACTTGGTAGCTGGACGATGTACGACTCAGTGCTTTGATCCTCGCTGACGATTCTGTGACCAATTAATCGGCCCTAGAGATACTTGGGGCCTGGTTGTTCTGGACGAGTATGGTCCGGATTCGACCTATAGAATATGTGTATGCGATAGTGCGCCACTGCCTTTGTCTTTCAAACCTTTTTTTGATCGTTTTAATCGTTAGAAGGAGGAGAACATGGAAGGAAAAGGAGGCGTGAGTCGGAATCCGACCACCGTATTCAGAAATAGTTTCAGATGTGGCTAGCGCTTGAAGGCACCGTTCGCGATGATTCAATGGGCGGGTGTGTCGATGACGTGTCCGCCTCTCATTCGATGTCACGTCAGACAGTCAGACGTGGCGTCGAATGAGAGGCGGACACGTCATCGACACACCCGCCCATTGAATCATCGCGAACGGTTCCTTTGAAGGTTCACGATAAAAATGGTTGCTGAGTTCTTTCCTTAGGAATACTGAATGGTCCCCATGGATGGTAGAAGGGACCCTGTTGCCCCCGAGACCTCGACGGTCAGGGAGTAGTGGGAACCCCGTAATGGGAATCGGGTGGCTTTCCCGCCTCTCGATCGATGTCACGTCAGACGAGTGTCGAGGCAATACAGATTGCTATTATTCGTTCTGGGACTCACACACAATAAGCTGATCGCCAAGTGATGAGGCGATGTTTTCCTCCCATTCTTTTTTCCTCTGTTATTCTTTTTGCTGCCGCGACCCCTTCTTTAATGTCCTATCCCAAAAGGCTGAAAAAGGTGGGCCATTTTGCTGTAACTAGGGTTTTTGTTTGCTTATGCTTATAAGTGAACGAATTTTTGCCTACCGTAGTCAGTTATTTGCACCAGGACCACGTACGCAATGACGCACTGTGCGTCGTCCAAACGCCCCACTGTTCTTCATTCTTCTGGTCTCCTTCTCGTTCTGCCGCCCCCTTTTTAACGATTTTTTGAAGCCTTTTTTCACTTCCGAAACGTAATGACCTGGGTTAATCGAAACTATTTATTTATTTACTTATTTATTTATTTGGTGCACGCTTAGGTGCGCTAACTACAATTCCAAGATCACATTAATTCAACAACCTGCACACAATTAAGAGAAAGTATGGTTCAGAACAAAAGGTATGGAAGATCTCCAGTCAGGTGCAACAAAAAAAAGAATGAACCGGAGTAGGCACTACAGGAAGGTCAGATAGGTACTACGAGCTATATGCTGATAATTGATGAGCATCCACATTTCATTTCATTTCGTTTGGGGGATGGCGCTAGGGATAACGCCACTCACAGACAAACACTAGCATAGCTTTGGAATAAGAGACCGAATTTTCGGATGTTAGGTATTCCCTACCTCTAACAATTCAGCCTCCGACCCGCCATTACGATCATCACAGCTTTAGAAGAAAAATCCGGTTGTGAGATGATAAAGGTAGTGAAATAAGAAAGTCGAGTTCTTGTGCAGAGGACTCATGACTAATTCTAATAGTTCTCCTCACTGGAGACCTACTATCTGACTAAAGATATCATACACATCTACAATAGGTTCTAACAAAGCGGAACAAACAACAACGAAAAAAAAGAAATATGACGCAAAGAAAAGAACCAGTAGTCTAGAGCGGGCCCTATATTTCACCACGAGTCAACCAGGTAAAAAAATCATTGCAAAAATCATCAGCAGGAAGAAACTACAAGCGTACAAGCGAAAAGCTGAATAGATTTTTTTCACGTGTTTCGAAAAAAGTCTTCAAAAATCCTGTATTCCAAGGCGTGATAACAAGTCAATTTTCTTCAACCTAATTTTGAAAACGTTGCTGTTTTGCGAAGCGAGAATTCCAGCTGGTAACATCTGAAGCCATTTTGCCCCACTGAAAAGTAGGGAGTTATAAGCTTTACAATATTGCTTTTTCATAAGTTTAGGACATTGTAGAGAGAGCTTGTAGGCGCGCCCTCGACAAAGCCTAAAAGTCCATTAAGTACTTGGCTTCAGCTTTAACTCGCCCTTCAGAAGCTTGAAGCAAAAAACCACATCGTTAAAAATGCGGCGATAGAAAAGCGTTTTGAGTTTGAATCGATGCAGACACCCTCTATAACCGGGCATACCAATGGGGTAATCTGGATTTGGATAGCATCGATACATCAAAATTCTTGTGAATGTTTGCTGTACCTTCTCTATTTTCACTTGGAACTTTTTTATGTGTGGGCTCCAGATTTGAGATCCGTATTCTAAAACTGGGACCACATAAGCCTTGTAAAGTTTCATCAAGATTGCTGCATCATTATACCGGATGTTTTGGAAAACAGCAAAAAGAACACCATAGTATGCCTTTTGTACAACCAAACTAATGTGATGATCAAAATTCAGCCCCGAATTCACATGAAAGCCGAGGTCACGGACTTCTTCAGAGACCCGTAGAACTACATCTTTGTATGTGTACGGTATTATGATGGCTTTCCCAATATGAAGTAGAGATATTTTCGACAAATTCACAGGTATTTCCCAGGCGTTAGCCCACTCCATCATGTTATTAATGGACTAGGTTAAAGCTTGATGAATACGACCATGAGTAGTTACACTATAAAGGGCGTATACCTTTATATGATCAGCATCCATGCGAACCTTCACTGCTGGATGCGTAGTCAAAAGATTAGGTAAATCATAAGTATATATCAAGAACAAAAGGGGTGACAAAACACCACCTTGTGGCACGCCGCTGGTGCATGGGTATCGCCTCGAAAAAGAGTCTTCGACTCTAACGCACATGTACCTAAGGCTCAGATAAGACCGTACCCATTCAAAAAGTGTTCCATTGACACCTAGTTCTCGGAGCTTGAAGAGGAGTTTTTCGTGACTGACTTTATCGAAAGCCTTTGATAAGTCGAAGTATATCACGTCCACACCTTGGCCTTTGTTAATAGCCAAGTTCCATTCAAATGTACAGTTAGCCATCAGCGTGCTGTACAGGAGGTATAAGATTGTTTCGTTTCAAATGAAGTTCGAGTTTGTCACGTATAACTTTTTCTAGCTCCTTAACCCATTGACGACCGCGTGGCCCGCCGGCGGGCCACACTATATTGTGCTCCTGTAGTATTTATATCGTTTATCAAATATTTTTATAATTTTTTCATATTTTCAAGTATCAGTTGAGCACACGAACTTCTAGAGAATCTTGAGGCAATGTGGTCAAGGAATCATTCATTTCCAATTATAGTTATAAGAGAAATTGAAAGGTAATGTAAGGACAGTATAAAAGGTGCAGTCGCCAAAGGGTTAATCGTATGACTAGGGATGCTAATTGGGCGGAATGATGACACTACCTTCGCATTCGGGACTTTTGGAATAGCTGTTATAATGGACTCCTTCCAGATGGAAGCAATTTCACTGAAAATCAGGGATGCATTCAGAATCATACATATGGGCTTAAAAAGAGAGCGGGCACACCTCTTATATACAATCTGGGGAATGACATCGAACGGTACAGAGCAAGAGCTTTTGAGCGACTTCAGAATTCGGTGTACATCTTCGGGAGGTAACATAAGGGAGGAAGAGTCTGGCTGGTAACTGCCCTCTAGAGCTGAATCCAAATTGACTACTGGTCCAGTATATACAGAGGAAAAGAATCGTGCCAGAGTTTCTGCTTTTCCATAACTACTCGAAATCTCTTTGCCAGAGACGTCCTGAAGTATCGGTACAAAGGGCGGCGACTTTATCTTGTTTCTGAGGAGAGCAAATAACATCCTCTTATCTGTACTGGAAGTCACTCGCTTTTCTTTGTAAGCCAAAAATCTTTTTAAGTGATAATCCAGCTCCTTACAGATTTGCTTATAACGACAGTGAGTACGAAGGAACTTTTGTGATTCAGAAAAAAGCCTGACCTTTTATGCCATCAAATTATTGATGTGTTTCGGGTACCACACCTTCCGGACTTTCTTAGTTTCAAAAGGCACAAATTCAGTAAATCCAGAATAGAGAATGCGGCAGAATCTCTTGTAGAGGTCATCAACGGATCTATATCCCTCAAATGCACCTTGCCAGTCAATGGAGGAAAAGTATTTCGAGAGCGAAGCAAAATCAGTCTTGAAGAAGTTAGGTAAGGGGAGTTCCCTGAGCTCAGGCTGCGCTATGGTAATATCAAAGGCGACAACACTATGATCGGACTCAGCAAAAGGCGAACAAACACGAACATTCTTGACCACTGGAGCATTGGCCAGCACTATATCCAGAATGGAGCTTCCACGCGTAGGCTGGGTGACAAGCTGAACCAAAGAACAACTCTCAAAAAATTCAAGAAATTTGGACGACGCGGAACTTTTAGCCTTTCCTGTCAACCAGTCTATATCGAGGTTGAAATCGCCGAGAACAATTAGATGCTCATTTGAAAAACAGTGGTCAAGTATAGTTTCCAAAAGATTTTCGTCGTCATCAGAGGTTGAGTTAGGAGAGCGATATATGCTCACAAGCTCACTCATCGACATATTAGCGATATCCGAGTCTGCAGGACAGTTTTCCTGAATACTACAACTCGCGTTTGACGCCTCCACAACATTGCTCTTCATTCGTGGGCGCAATCGATATGATGACATAATACATTCAAACGTTTGAACACAAATCTATCACCAGTAAACTCGGACTTATCTGTACCGCTACGCCGTCGATGAAATATCGAGTCTCCGAACTGGTATACTTAATGAAGTCGTATGATAAGAATACCGTGTCGTAACGATAAAATAAAGATCAGATAGGTTCAGAATAAACGGCGAGCCAGCAGAGTGAGGTACACACGACCACTCAAGACCTTATCGTGATTATCGTGAACTATGACTTCAAATGGAGTTCAAAATGGAATGATGCTAAATATGTCTGCATAGGGCTATGGAACTATTAGTAATTATTGGACCTTTCGATCTCCCACAACCGAATAATTGCCCCTGATGAAAAGACCGAAATGATTGGAGGAATCAGAGGCGACGGAGCAACGGATAACACTTGAATCGTCATTTACTGTTGCTCGCCTGGTTATACCTACTTCTGACGCAGAGTTGTTCTGTTTTGGTTCACCGAACATTGTTCAGAGGAAAAGTGCTTGTACGGTAATCAATCCCGTCTGAGGTTTGCGTCCCCGCCAAACGTCGACTAATCCGCAATAGACTTCACGACCGTGCATGTTCTACGGATAACTGCGTCATTTGTCTGTTCGGAAAAAACGGAGATTGCACACAGCGAGGGACGGTTTACCAACTTTAGTGTTCAATCTGTGACGAAATATATATTGGTGAGACGAGAAGGGTGCTCGGCATACGCGTCAAAGAACATCTAGCAGGGAAAAGGCGTGGAAGTCTACTAACACCACTCAGGAGGCACTGACTAGAAGGACATCAAGGCAACGATTCCGACATCGAATGTAAAATCCTTGCCTTCGAGAATGGGATCGGTGCCAGGAAGGTACTGGAAGCGTTACATATTCGCTCGAAAAATCCAAGCCTGAACAACCGAAATGAGTGCTTGGCCATAACAAGTGAACTCTTGCCGTTCATTCCGTTTTGTGGACTTTGAGATCACCCGTATAATTTTTATCTTACGATCATCAACGGCGTCTCATTGACTCCTTGTTGTTCTTATATAGTGGGGCATAGCGCTGGTGGAACCGCGGAAGGTTGGTCTTTTTGCTGGGAACTTTTCCTTTTCCATGTTTTAGTTTCCGGGAGTTGTTGCAACGAGCCGCTTGGTCGGGTAAGTCGCAGATCAGAGCCTTCGAACTATTTTCAGGTCCTGATGATGACGATTTGGTCGAAAAGTTGACCAATAAAACCATAACGAGCGGTTCAACCATAACAAACCTGTACGGCAAAGCAGTATTATACATTATGTAAAATGCCCAGCTTTCAAGAAGACCCAACATGGAAGTTTTTACAAACACTATAGTTCAATTCTTTATAAATAAAGCTTCAAAATTTCGAAATTTACATATCTGTATAGGCCGCGAGTAGGGTTTGATAGTATTCAAGAAGTTTGTAGTTCGTAGTCACTACGCTCTAAATAACTCTAAGACACTGGCGAAATAGGGGAATCGTCGTGGAAGCGCTGGTTTGCCTACTTCAGTTACAATGTTAGTCGTGATTACTTAATAGCCTAACAAAAGCCACCAATTCGTCAATCGCCCGATTCGCAAACCCTGAACGCAGCCTACGATCACGGATGGAATAACAGGGTACGACGGAGATTCAATAAATTGAAAACGTTGACCCTAGGCGACTCTAGCCATGGTCGTAGTTAATCCATCCGTCTCCATATTGACCGTATGCAAGATTTCCATTGTCTGCAACGGTTCTGCTGTGGTTGTCGTTGTAGTGGTCGTTGTCGTTTCTTCGACGTAGTCAAACTTTGCTCCCGCATCAACTGAAACGATGCATTCCAGTGAAGTAAAGGATTACGGGCAGAAGGTAACCTCAGAAAATAAATAGTAAAATATTACATCATTTGATGAACTATTATTTGCAAATCATTGGAATAATGGGAGCTCCGGCTTATACATATTACAGCTTACTCTTGCAATTCTGGTATAGTTAGTGTCCCAAGTCAGATGCCTCCGCGGATTGAAATGAAAATAGAAAGCTTTCTGTGCATCGGTAAATGCCTGGCTAGCACCTTCTAAAGGCCAAAGTCGGCAGGTCAGATCTTATGGGACATGGAAGCTTAAAGTTTCGATTATAGCCACTGCTCCATAAGAACTAAATTGATGAAATAATTAGGTGTGATCAATTAATGATTGACAGAAAATAAATGATTGATCAGTGCCAGATTTCTCTCTTCAGTTACACCTACTATAGAAATTTAGGGAAGAAAAGAGCCGGTTAATTCTCACCGTAGGTATATTCGAAAGTGAGCGAGATCCCTGTATTACGTGATGTCACAATGAAAGGAACAAGGTTGGTCCTGGACAGAATTCGTCGCTGATAGGCTTGTTGACGGGTGTATGTCGTTTGGCGCGATGGGCGGGGTCGCGTCGCCCATTTGAGGGGCGACCCCGCCCATCGCGCCAAACGACCGGCTCCCCTTGTTGACAGCAGAACCTAAAATTAGGTGTCACTTGGGATACGGTACATGAATAAAGGTAACATCATATCTGCAACCCACGAGCCGCACATCGTTGGACATTTTGAATTCGACAGTGTCTTCCCAGCACCCTTCTACACATCGTCCGTGTACCTGGACGACATTCACCAATAGTCGTTTTCCTTGAGGAGCCTGAAATATGCTTACCTTTAATCAACTCTGATTACTCCCATTTCGCACTCAGGGAAATATTAACGAGTGGCGACCACTTGCACTGCCGACCAAAAAGCACTCGGGCAAGTCAATCTTCTCATCTGTCCAAGGACAAAGATCAATAATAAATAAATAAGGACAGGATTGCATGTGGAAAAAACTATGTTCCAGCCTACAATTGTATTTTGGCTGGACTGCGGACACTGATGATGCTGACCCGTAGTAATGAACCCACAGAGTCACTAGAGGACGTCTAAACATGATGATTCTCAAAAATGTCAGTCAGTACTGGAAATTTTACTCAATACGGGATCACCTGCATTGCGACCAAAAGCTTCATGCATTATTATTCGATCTTCTGGGAGAAGGTAGTGTAGTGGCAAGTGGATCACTTCACACACGTATGGTCACAGGTTCGAATCCCGAATCAATTTTCTCCTAAGCCAACCAAGCCTTCCATCTCTCCGGGGTTGGTCAATTGGTACCAGACTAGTTTGGGAGGACAAAAGCACTGACTTGTACATCGACTGGCCATCGCAAGTCATTGTAAAGGCCACATACGCATTGGGTACGCTACTACGATTCTAAATGGTAGTCGAATGCGCTGCCGCATCCCTCAGACGGGATTGATTAATGCTCCAGGACTTTTTATAATTATCCGATCTTCTGAAAAAAACCCCTTGGCAAAAAGGATCTTCCAGGGTGATCCAAGCGGTTGAATTTTCAATTTGCTAATGTTTATTTACTAGCAACTAGCACCAACAATACCATATCATGCGTAGTTTCATGCGTAGTTTATTCAATCAAAAGTCTATCTTGTTTTGTAGCATAACGTAGAAAACATCCATTTTGTTAAAGCCAAGTTAAGGTCCCGAAAAGAAACAGAGGTCCAATTGGTTGTGGAGAGATTCAGGCGGCGCCACTTCTTACTTCAGCGCTAGCTTTTTTTATAGCTATGCTTATGCTCTCGCTCTTTTCGAAACCTTTCGAGCGACTACTATGAAAAAGGTGCAACAGTATACCTTGAGGTGATAGATGCACTGCTTTGTCCGTTTCTGACCAATTTGTTTGATATTGATGTCAAATCGGCGTACGGCTTCATAAGCGATCAGTTCGCCATCACAACCTTTTGAGATCGAAGGCGGTATTTCATTACTGTCCTACTGGTTTCGGTGGCCATTACAGAGTTTGCCACCGAAGCCAGTAGGACATCTAAAAATCAAACAGTTATCAATGTTTAGAAGTACTGTGCTCTTGTACATTTGCCACATTTTCTGTTGTATTCAGTGCTTTTGCCCAGATTCTAATACCAGAGCCTTCCTTGGTGGGCCTTAGGGATATACAGTACTACGCTCTTTCAACGATCCCAGATGTTTTCCTCGGTGGCAAAAGAAACGGAACCCAAGGACCGCTTGCTAAAATAGGTTTTGAAATGGGGTGTTTCTGGGGACCTGGGAACCAAGCTACAATTTAAATAATACTTATTATAAACACAATATAACTTCCTTGCTTGAAACATGTAGGGCCTCACACAATGGGTAATGGGTCATATTAGCCAACCGTGAAAACGTTGCGTACTGCAGATAAAAAGCGAGTTAACTAGTAGTAGTAAAATAGATAACGATTTTGCATTGATTACACGTTCGGCTGTCGATGAAGCCACCATTTTGACAAGGAAGTGCTCGTCGGGCTACAATCATTAGATATATCACTGTTCTACTCTGGAATAACCTACTTACTTTTTGAAAGAAAACTAGTAAAAACTAATAGAAAATGCTTACCTTGACAGTTATAATGAAGATTAAGGACCAGAACGTCCAGAAAGGATGGCCCCTCCATTTGACCCATTGTTTGCTGTAAATTGGGGTCCACTGTGGTCAATGCTGGTATCTGCTTGAAAGATGAGAACCTGAAGAGAAACTAAAGATTAAACTTGCACCCTGAAAAACCGCAGAAATCACAACAACAAGAAATGTTTTTGTGAGAATGCTAAATAGTATAAAACTTATTCGGAAAAATCTATTTGCCTTCCATGGAGATAATTGTAAAACTGAAACTTCTGCTTTACAACCATTCAATGGCCTCGTGTGGGTGTGTGTCAGCTATCTTCATGATTTCATTACGCCATTGTAATTATCCTCAAATCGCCATCAGGTTCAAGGTATGCATCCTATGATACGAGCTGTCAAAATTGAATAAAATCATTCATAAGGTTCATAGGGTCTATTGAAATTGGGAAGCTTATCTATTTTTTCCGCGTTGATTTATTAAAAATTCCTGTAAATAATGAAAGCTAAAAGGATAAAGTCTTTTGGCGTCAATCAATCCCGGATGAGGGATACGCCTGCGCATTCGACTTCCATTCAAAATCGTAGTGGAGTATTGAATACGTATGTGACCGTATACATTGACTTGCAGTGGCCAGTCGAAGTAAATACAAGTCAGTACTTTAACCCTCCCAGACGAGTCTCTTACCAATTAAACGACACCGAGGGGTTGAGGCTTGGTTGGCTTAGGCGGATATCGATCGAGAATTCGAACCCGTGACCATGCCGTGTGAATAATGCGCCACTTGCCACAACACCATCTCCGCCCTTGTAAATAATATCTCCTCTGAATAATTTAGAGAAAACTTTTTTTTGAGCAAAATAGAACTTACTCGGTTGGAGTGTAATGCATGACGCTGCCGACATCATACGGCAGCCGGTACGTGCTTAGCTCTCTCGGACCAATCTGTAAGGATGTCAGATAAAGTGGTCTGGAACTTTCGAACTAAATCCTGGCTCGTAAATGAAAACGAAACATTTGCGAAAGTCGGTCATCAGCACTGACTTTAAATGGGTTTCTGTTAGCATTCGATCCGGAAAATCAGCTCGGATTTTAATAACAGGAGAAGGATAAGTACTCACTTTCGCAAAGTTAAAGAGAAGAGTCGGATCGACGACATTACGGTTGAGTTGCACGACAGCATCGCGATCATATCGTGATTGCTCGTGAAAAACTCCCAACGAATGAGCCAATTCATGTGACGTCACTCCAAACTGTAAAGATTTGATGGAGCAGTAAAGTTAAAGTTAAAGTTAGTTATATAGTTCATTATCTGAATCACTATTTCCTCCCTTTTTTCCAGAGAAGCCAATTATCACGCCAATAGACATCGGCTTTGCACAACGACCAAAACGGGTCTCAGTTGCTAAAACTGATGAAGAACGTGCTGTTTTGGAATGGGAGGCTAGGAAAATGGAATGTAAGCGATCCAGATCTTTTCATTATTTTCGAAGTCTGCTCTCATCATAATCTTATTTTTCTTTTAGTGTTGGTAGATCCCGAGACTACGGAGTTCTTAAGTTTTACAGTTTTGCAACATTATGAAATTTTTGAACACTTGTTCGCACCAGGTATTATTACACTGAACTACTTTTCCAATTTCTTGAAATTTTGCTACAAATTACCCAGTGTGCATATATTCATTTTTTAAACCTTCTAAAGCGTTTTAAAAAGTCTCAACAGTCGTCTTCAAAAAAAAATCGTCTCCAAGTTTCTACTGGGCTAGAAAATTCTGAACAGATGCTGGCATGAGCACCATTACCCATATGTGAATTACTCTTTTTTAGGAACATTCTTTCACAATGTGCAGGACCTCGACGTCGCCTATGGCGACAATGCTGTGCATTTTGGAAACACTATATCGGTCAGTCTTCTATCATCGAAGCCTGAGGTTCGTTGGCTGTGAAGTAATCATAGAAGGTAGAGCCTTACGAGAACGAAAATGTTGAAAAACGAAAACAAAAATGAGTTTATTTTCGTAATTTTGTCTTGATGTGAGTCTTTAACTCATGACGTTACTGACGCTAAACCGAGCGATTTTTGGATTTATTTCTTTCTTCAGCTTCACTTATAATTAGGCCTGCAGAAGATCATCACTTTTTACACCTGAGACAAATATTTTGTTATGGCTCAGCTTCAGGTTAAAATCGAATCTGTCAAAGCTGGGGAATACAACACGTTAATTTTATCACTCGCTGGGTGGTTTCGAAGAATCCACAAAGCTACGGTGAGTGGTTCTCCTTTCAATCACTTGCGTGCCCTGGGGGTCTCGAGCTCTAGTGGGGTTGGTGGAGACGTTTGGTCGGATAGTCACAGATTGCTATGATCCTTTCAGGCTCTGAAAAAGGCGATTCCGCCGAAACGTCAGCCTGATAAAGAATATTTGAAAACCTCGTGAAGAGTTCAAGAAAGCAGTAAACTCAATGATACAACACGTTAATGATGGTGAATCTTGATGGCAATCCTTATGAGAAGGAGGGAGAAGTTGCTCATTGGGTTGTGGCCAATATTCCAGATGGCAAGAGCATTGACGATGGCGAGGAGGTGAGGATTTCATTGCATCTCTGATAATGCCTCCACATTCCTTCACAGATTCTCGTCGTAGACACTTCTTCCAAATTATTCAGTATGTTAGTTGCTACGTTTCAATGCAGTTGCTTTGTGTTTGCAGCTGGTACCGTATCTTGAGCCGCTTCCTTTTTGTGGCACAGGCTATCATCGAATAGCTTTCATACTATTCCGGCATGAGAAACCAGTAAAGTCGCTACCGCTGTTTTACAGGTGAGTTGTACTTTTTGTTTTGAAAAGCTTGAATAAGTTAGTTTCGGGGTCATCAGTTTATGCGACGAATTGAAGAGAGACGAAAATAGCTTAAAGGTTTCGTTGGCGTGCAGTTTTATTCTTTCAAATGCTTTTTTTCACTGGCATTCTGTATGCTCTTGTCAGCTGTTATGGAATGAGATTATTGTAGACTCAGTATTGATGTGAATTCGACTTGTACTTAGCTCGCCACTGAGTTAATCAATTGCATCGGCGCATTGTGATATCATGCTTCAAACCAGGCCTATAGTGACTTGACAATATATTTAGTGAGACTCTTGCTGGTCGGATTTTCTCGATGTCTGCCATGTACAAACAGAATGAAGACCTAATCACACCTTCATGTGCAACATTTTTCCAAACAACTTATGAAATATCGGTGAAGAATCGATTACACAAAATGGGTATGTTTGAGTTACGGTTTATTCGGCTTTTTATTTCATGTGGTAGTCGAACTTCAGATGTCTCAAATTTCCCATCTCTCTTCCACTTGAACCATTTGAGTTATATGTCGATTTCTTCCTCCGTAAAGTAAGGATAGTAAGGATCTCCGTAAAGTTTTTTTGCAGGATTAAAATCACCTATTTATGAATACCAGTATAACGAAGCTCCGAAGCCCTAGCAGAAAGAGTTCCCCAAGAAGCCACAACCTTTCGACTTGCGAGTTTTACTCGAATTAAGCCCTCTTATAATGCATGTGGGTCTCTTTCTTTGACCTAGGCGAGATTCTATGAGAAGTATCAGTTGATTGCAGGTACATGGACATGTATCGAGATCCCAAGGAAGTGGAACAGGAACTGTTGGAGGAGAGATTACGACGTGCTCAGCTTGATGATTACCCGGTATGTGTAGCTTTTGCTTCCATTTTTCTTCCTTAAATGAGTTGTAGTTATTCCAGGCCCCGAAGTGGCTGGATCCAACCTATAACGAAAACAAAAAAGAGTTACCCGCTTGGCAACACCGTAGAATTTTGGCCAGAGAAGGAAGATATCGAGCTCTTTATAACAACGCTTTGAAATCGTGACCCGAGCAGTTAAGTACATTTATAAAGCAAATACTATGTAGACTGGCGCTGGTACATGCCCAGATGCTCCATTGTATAGACCAGAATAGACTAGGATAGGGTATGTTAGAGATTATCCGCTTCTCCTTTTATGGATTGTTTGAAATTAATGTTTATAGATATTTTGCTGATTTTGCATGTTATTGCTCATTGTCACTCATTGTACTGCTGTTTACTTTATGAACCCTTTACATCATAAGTAAAATGTTTATAGACACATCTTCGTTTGACCTCTTTTCAACTCTGGATTTATGATTTTGGAAATGAACCAGTTGATCTTGTTCTGTTGTGAACATCTTAGTGGTATAAGTTTAGTTGTGGTCTAACAGACATATGGTATCAGTAACACGCTAATTTTTTCTATTAATTGAATCGAGCCTGGCTGAGCCCAGGCTCCTAAAACTTATTTGAGTTGAAATCGCTATGGTTTATTTGTTGGTCAGCTCTACGAATATGATTTCGCTATTCATAGTCAACGTGAAACCTTTCGGTGTCGCTCTGGAAAATATCGCGCCTCATTTGTGAATAAATAAACAAATTAATTTGGAATTGGAAGGCATGGGAGTGCAAGTCAATGGCCACTGCTCACGTCATCTCTCCCTTGCAGACAAAATCATGCTTATGACACTGAACGGTTAGATCCCGGCTTATGCCCTCTTTTCCTTCAGTGTGTTCCTTTTTCTAACGATTGAAACAATCGAAGAAGGTTTCAGAGACAAGGGCAATGGCTCGCTATCGCGTACACATATTCTATAGGTCGAATCCGGACCATACTCATCCGGAACAACAGTACCTCTAGGGCCGATTAAAGGCACCGTTCACTTAAATTTGGGTAATCCAGATTATGATGAAAAATGGAAGACAAGATCGAAACTAGTGCGACTGAGGTGTAGAAACTGCGTGTATCGGTGTCTCCAAAGTGAAAAAAGGCTTCGAAAAACCGTTAAAAATGGGGTTGGACGAGAATGAAACCAGCAAAATGAAGAGGAGTGGGGCGTCCGGACGAGCTAAACAGAGCGTTTCACTGCGCGCGTAAGGGTCCTGGTGCGAATAACAGACGATGGTAAGCCAAAATTCATTCACTCATAAGCACAAATAAACAAAAAAAACCCTAGTAACAGCAAATGTAGCTCACCTTTTTCAGCCTCTAGGAGTAGGAAATTAAATAAGGGATCGCGGGAGCAAAAAGAAAAACAGAGGAGAAAAGAATGGGAGAAAAACATCGCCTCATCACTCGGCCATTAGGTGATTGTGCGTGGGTCCTAGAACGAATAATAGCAATCTGTATTGTCTCGACACTCGTCTGACACCGATCGAGAGGCGGGAACGCGAACTACGGCAACAACGGAGCTTCCACTATGCCCTAAGCGCCGGGATTGTGGAAGCGAGAGGGTCCCTTCTACCACTCATGGGGGGCACTGAGTATTCCTAAAGGAAGAACTTAGTAACCTTTTTGTCGTGAACGGTGCCTTTAATTGGTCACAGAATCGTCAGCGAGAATCTAAGCACTGAGCTGTGCAGATACCAGGTGTTTGTATAGGCCATATACGGAGTCAAAACGTCACTACGATTCTGAATGGGAGCCGAATGTGGTGGCGCATTCCAAAAAAGGGATTGAATTAAGTCAAAGACTATCAATTTTTTATAAGCGTAAGTGACAGAAGGCAGAGTATATTCAGAAGAACCATCATTGTATATGTGAACAGATGTGAGGGACGGCAAGAGATGGTTATTGCGACGAAATCATGAACGGGGTTGAGTAAAAGGAATACAGCTCAATGCATTGAGGGTGTGTTATTGTAGTAACTACTACTATTCGCTACAGTAAAGGTGATTTTGATTTGATTTGCTTAGCGCTCACTTAGATGCTTTACCTGATTGGGAAGTGCTACTACAGTGAGTTTCAAAAAATAAATGAATCGTGAAAACAAAAACCAGGCAAGATTCGACCGAACGTAGTGATTAGACAAATGAAGTTCACGAAATGCGGCCGCAAGATTTGCTCCGGCACGGCCGTGGCAATAGCCAAGCTTTTTCGCTCCAGGAACCTCCTTTGGCAAAGTGCCCTCGGTTCCCACAGCAAAAAGCTCGGGATACGGTATATGGACCATGAGAGTGGAGTACAATAAGGGAAAGTTCAGCAGGAAGAGAGACTTTTTTGGAACTCACATTAAATTCCACACACAGCCTCATTTTTAGAAAACACTAGCACAGTTCACGCGACTCTTTTTTCTACTTTTGGTAACACATTTACTCTTGCAGGAAAACTGGAATTGCAGGAAGTATAATCCTGTAGGTTATGTTTCAGGAAATCACGCACATAAAAAATGCCTAAAGCACCCCGAAGTTCTACTGTTTTAAATAAAATTGATCATCCTGAAAGTTTATCGATAATAACAAGCTTTTCTTTCGCCGCCCTTTTCTTTCGAGGAGACCACGGGCTCTTCTATGACGAGGTATCATGGCAGAGACCAGGTAGCATCGGTTTTCATGAACATCCATTAACACTCCTCCACATGACGGCGATTGGCACTCCTTGCGAAGACGGCGGTTTCACCATTGTCAATGACTCCATATTATTTTAATACAGCGAGCTTGACCTTCCTCCTCTTGAGCATGATTTTGTTGGGGGCTATGTATACCATCTCAACTTCACACCCATGGTTCGTACACAGTACCCCAAGCTGGGAACCAATGGGGAGGCAGTCGTTTGGGGCGATGGGCGGGGTCGCGCCGCCCATTTGAGGCGGCGCGATTCCGCCCATCGCGCCGTTCAACTCGTTCAGATCGCGTAATCTTGTGCTCTCCTCTCCTCTATAGATGATGGATTGGGCTCCCATAATCTATAGAGGAGAGGAGAGCGGAAGATTACGCGATGTGAACGAGTTGAACGGCGCGATGGGCGGCCCCGCCCATCGCGCCTAACGACATGCACCCGAACCAATGGCACTTTGCCAGCGGGGGTTCCCGCAGCGAAAAGCTGGCAATTTGCCACGGCCGTGCAGGAGCGAATCTTGCGGTCGCGAAGTGCCTTTAGCGAACATTATCAGTGTTCTTTCAGTCCATGACCATACTGAGTATTCTTCGCAAAAGCTCTGAGCAATGCCAGGCTGACTGTTCCTAAGAGAGCACAATCTACTCGACTACCATGGATCGCGAAAGGGACGAATGGAAACGTTGCGTGGAATTCTTGTTTCAAACCCTTGGACGGTATTGACAATAGTATTCCATTCTTCTTCTCGTTCCATTGGCAGTGTTGTATCCCATTCGTAATGATCCCTCCAGAGATTTTGAAGGAAGGTCTTAGCTCTATGAATAAGAGGAAGTATCCAACCCAGAGGATCATAAATTGTTGCAATAGCACTAGTTATTGTTCTTTTGGTTACTAAAGGGGTTTCTGGAATACGGAGTGAGATCACAATTACATCATCGTCATAATCCCATGGGGTTCCTAGTACCTTGGGAGTCTGTTCCGTTGTTTTATCAATAGTCTCGATTAGATTCCTCAATTCTGTATTGTTCGTAGCAAATTCTCTCAAATTCATATTGAGGTCTCTAAACATTTGTTTGGTCCTCTGATAATAGTGGATGCTCTCTTCAATAGTATCTGCTGTTAATATGAGGTTGTCCACGTACATGTTACTCTTAATATCGCTAACTAGGGATTTTTCTGTTTCATAGGTCTTGAGGTGATAATGGGTCGTCCCTGCAGGGAGAAAGGGCGACGATTTCAAACCAAAAGTGACTCACGTAAATCTATAGGTGACGATATTGGATTTAGACGGCGGTAGCTGATAGTCCCTAAGCCAGAGGCACCGGGTGGCATCTCTGTCTTGTTCTTGGAGCCTAACTTGCAGAAATGCCTTCTCAATATCGGAAATTATTGCAATCTCTCCCATGCGGAATCGTAATAAGATTCCGTATAGCAGAGGCAAGATTACAGGTCCCCTGTCTAGGACATCATTTAACGAGGGGCAACCCTTATAATGAGAAGATGCGTCAAAAACCACCCTCAGTTTTGTAGTGGTTTTATGTGGCGTAATGACAGGTTGGTGGGGAATGTAGTGTATTTGGACACCCCCATTGTGGTCGTCTTCGTTAACTACTTCGATCACCTGTTGGGCTAATTGGTCTTGAAATACGTTGTTGTACTCGCGCAGTAGCGGTTCATTTTTACTTAGAGCGGCGTAGACATTAACAAGCCGTTGATATGCTAAGGCCTTATTGTCCGGCAGATGAGGGACTAGTTCCTTCCACGGGAGTCGGACATAATACCCGTCTGCACGTCGTTCGATAGTTTCATTGAACTGTTGCCAAACCTTCTTATCTGTTTCTCTGCCTGCCTCATTTTCTGAACCGCCAAACTGCTCCGTATCCGCCGTTTCTATAGCCCAGTATTGGTCCCAATTTTCCTGCTCATTCTGGGGTACCTCCGCACTGATCGTATTTATAGAGTACGTATCTAATGGATCCATTGACCAATATTGGTCCCAAACTTCGGTCTCTCTAAGAAGTGATTCTGTTGGAGCCTGCTGTATCTGTTGTACTTCGTACTCTTTTGGTAAGACCTTTCCTGAAACTAGGTAACCTATCTTTGTCGGCAACACATGAAGACCCGATGGTAATTCTATTGATGGTATATCACATCGAACGAAAGACCATAAATGGTCGCAGCCAAGGAGAATTAGCGGTAGAATTGATGAATCCCCGTTGTTGAAGCTTATTGGCAAGTTTAGTGATTTGACAAATTCCATATCTTTGAGTGGGAGTGTCGGAGATCTGAGTGGACGTGTTAAACCATCATGTGTCAAGAGTTCCAAAGAATGTGGGATACCTTCATTGTCCCATGCATCGAGGCGGACGCGTTTAGACAGGCATTTCCTATTTTCCTTGGATCCAAAGGTATTGATCACTATTGAAGTTTCTTCAAGTATGGGGAGGTGAAGTTTTTCCGCTAGAGAGGAATCTACAAAGGAAACTTCGGCCCCCGTATCAAATAGGACATTCACTTTAGATAGGATCTTGGTCTTGTGATCCATGACTGTGATTTGTCCTGTAGGAAGCCCAGCCTTAAAACTGCTTCTCCCCGTTTCCACCAAGTTGTGATGCACATTGGTGGACTCGGATTGAGCACTGTCAAGTATGGTAACAACATGAGACTGTGATGAGGGAGCGTTTCTACTGTCCCTTTTATTTGCCCTATTGATCTTTTTATCTTGAGGTTTCGATAGTGTTTGTGGGTTGCTGTCTCCTGTTTCTGTTCTATGCCCCGGTACCGTTCTCATCCCTATCTTAAAACAACAAGATGTATGGTGTGCACCTTTACACTGGAAACACGGTCGGCCTTTACATGAAAGAGTATTGTGGGATGCTGAAGCGCAAATCAAGCATAAGTTATTGCTACGGAGATATTGAGAGCGTTCTTGTGGAGTAGGGTACTTTTTACAATCCCTAGATGCATGTCCATCCTTGCAGTACATACAGTACTTTCCTGCTGAAGGGATTGATTTTCTAATGACAGCCTGTGAACGTTGCTGTCCTGAATTTTTCTCCGAAATTAGAAGAAACATCTCCTCTGTCGACGGTATGTCTTCTAGATACTGAAATAATTGGGCATAGTGAGGGGGACCCCATTGGGGAGTTCCTGTTTTCTGGTGATTACTCTCCGCTTGACTTGGTCTGGAAATTTCGTGAGAACCTTTCTCAAAAGCCATGAACTACTTATATCTTCCCCTTTCTCTTTTAGCTGAGTCATGATTACTTGAATTTCCTCTAAGAGACTGCGCTGATCTTTTATTGACGGACTTTTGAGTGCACACGCGTCGAGTTGATCTACTAAGGTATTGACTATGAGCTCCTTATTATTGTATTTAGCCAAAAGAAATTCTACCGCCCTGTTGTAATTTCCTCTGGTGACTTGGAATTTCCGTATTGACTCTCGAGCTCTTCCCTTGAGGGCGTTTAACAAGTAGTTGAATTTTACCATCTCAGGCAAGTCCTGGGAATGAATGTTTGTATTAAATATTTCCCAAAAGTTATCCCACTCCCACACGTTTCCCGTAAACGTTGGGATTGGGAGAGGAGGAAGCTCTAAAGGCTTAGGTATTGGAGCAGAGATAGGCCTCGAAACCACATTCGGGGCATTTTGATTTGGTATTGATTGCACTGCGGGTGGCAGATTTATCGTTGTTAGTGCTTGAAGCCTAGCTTCCAACAGTATTGTTAGGTCTAAGGCATCGGCCAACGCCGACTCAGCCTTTGTCGCGTAAGCTTCATAGTCGCTAGTCTCGTCTTCCTCTTTTGGGCCTGAATCGGATATGGACGCAAATTCTTTCCATGAGGCCTCTACCTTAGACGAAGCAAACGTGATAGCAGTAATGGTTTCTTGTGAATGAGCCACTACATCACCTAATGAAGTTCCCGTCAGACTGCTATCTATTGGTTCCTCATGTAGGCTCTCTTCCCTGATCTTAGCGACGATGTGCGTTAGTTTATTGACATGAAGAGTTACAAGTCGTTTTTGGGCCGCTATCATACGAGACATATTAATGAATCATAGAATGGTAGAAGAGCGAACTTCTCAAAAGAAATAAGAAGTGAAAGAGACGGGACGTCTTTCCTTCTGTACTGAGCCAAAGGCGAAAACGGAAAAGGTGTTGAAAGGATCAAGTCCCAGACTGGAAAATTTTATCAAGTAAACCGACCTGACTTCGATCCCGATGCACCAAATTATGGGACACTTGACTGCCACGCGGTAAATAAAAATGGTTTATTTCAGTGTACGAAAGACGTTCCAGATAATGAATTAGAGTAGACGTCCGAACAGGAGTGAAACACAGAAGGCGATGGTTATAGGTCGTGAAGTGTGAAGTCTTGCGTTGTTATGTGCGTCAAGAATTGAGGCGAGTATTGCGTCGAGAGGGTATTGAGTCGGGATTGGAGCCAAAGATTGAATCGAGCAGCTACGTTGCAGGTTGAGTCGTCTTGAATCTACCATACCTGAATCTGCCTTACATGAGCTTTATATACGGACATGTTACGTGCCCTTTTGAAGCTAAGAAATCTTTCTCTGTAAACATAAGAATCTCCGTGGAATCTATGTTTTGGAACGAAGGTTTCACAAGCGGCTACGCGAATCGGAGCTACAAAGGAATGTAAACCTACCGTATACTCGCCTGGGAAAATGAGAAAAGTCGCAATTTGCGACACTCCGGCCAGCAGCGTTAAAAGACCCTTTCCATCTTCTCCATCTCGCCCTTTACTTCTTGGATACGTTCCTTGAGTAAATTCTTCGAATTTGGGATATTGCAGAGAGCGCGATGGTGCCCATTGTCGTTAGGGATCAAAAAACGAAGGGATTTTACTTTCCAAATTATATTACAGTAGAAGCACTCATCTCTTTCCCTTGGGCATGTCTTGTTTGGGTCACAGTCTTCCAGGCAATACTGACATAACTTTCTTCTCTGGACGAAACGGAATCTCTCATCTCCATCTGTCATTGTTGGGCATGAATCCGAAAAGTGCCACACTGATGCGCAGAACGTGCATCTGACGTCGCTCCTTTTATTAGGCGAGGTCCAACGAATTTTCCTCTGTGGGAGGTATTGGTGAGCATACTCTAGTTCCCTCAGAGTTTTCTCTAGGCGAGCCCATTCCGATTCCGGCGTCATACGACAAGGTTCCTCATTGGAGTTCTGGATTTCTGAATCCTCATCATCCCATTTCCCTTCTTCCTCACTGTTTTCCTCGATTAGTCGGTCCATGTACTCGTCATCAGTTAGAGTTTTTTCTCGCTCTTCTTCTTCACGTATCATTTCTCTAACCATGATTTCTGTACTGGCCTGTTCACCCCTTTCCATTTGGAGTCGGTTCTCGGCTTTGGCAAGCTCCTTTTCTATAACTTCTATGTGTTGGACCAACGTCTTCATGTGGCCGTGGATTATCGGGATAAGGTCCTTTGCGTGCGTGTCGTGGTCCGTCCCGTCTTCGAGCCACTTCGTTCTCTTCCATGTGGGAAGGTCTCCCGAGTCTGCCATCCTCTGATATAATGAGTCGACTGTCAGGAAGCGTTGCGTATATCCCCACATCGATTCTCGAGCCACCAAGGCTGTTCTCAAAAACCTATTGATGAGGAGAACTTGTTCTCCTGCTCGGGCCCCTTCTAATACTTTGCCGTCAAGATGGTGCTTTAGTGCTATTCCTAATGTTTTTGCTACCTTGATTTGGGCGTGGATCTCTCTGAGGCTGTTGGCCAAGTCTTTTTCCAGCATTCCAGCTGAAGTTTGGTCCAGATATAAATTGGATAGGAATGACATTTCGGACAAGTAGTTCGTTGACATAGTCGGTTATTGATGCTGAAAGAAAAAAAAAGGAAAAAAAATGCTATCACTCAAACTCTATAACTGCTCTGCTATACTTGATGAGGTTATTGAATTAATATTGTTTTTTAGGCTTAGTTCTTTGTCTGCAGAAAGGAGCGGTACGGATTAACCACCAGATTGAATGAATGATTATTTTGGGAAATAGAATCAGAATCCAAAAGAGGATCCTTATCCCACATGTGGAAAGAAATATGTAGGTTAGGGCAATTATTGCCAGTAAACCGATTACGACTAGTAGAACAGTTTTATACCATTGTGCAAAAACTGTAAAGATATGAAGAAAATCAGGCCATGCAAAGTCGTCGTTGGTTATGGATTCCCCTTTCAACCAACGATTGAAAAGATTACTTGGGATGAACGCAAATTTCAGAACACCTTCTATCTTGAACTCATGGCCAATTCTGCCGCATGAAACGGAACATTTGAGCGAATTCCTAGCCGTGGTGAAGGTAAATCGCGCTGTAGATGAAACTCCAGTTGTGTTACATGGTATCGTAAAACCCACTTGATCGCAGCGCACTTCTGCTTGGACGTGGTCTCGAGAAGCTATGCAAGTCAGGATACTAAAGGCTCCCTTGGCACACCCATAGCATCCGTTGAGTTCTGAGTCCCTTACTGTACATATTGCGTCATCAACTAGAATTTCTGGTTTATAAGCTGCTTGAAAGGTAGTTACAATTTCTGCTGTAACCATCGAGAAAACTTTTGCCTGAACCTTAGACTTTCGGTGTGGTATGAAGTTGAGTGCCGGATAAATCACTGGTAGTTGATTTCTCGTGTTATTGAACCAATTGGTTATTGAGAATTCTGAGCATCTGCAATTTACATGAATTTCCGCTGGTGAACACCTACAGTTGTCCACAACGGGGCAATCCATAAGGCTCGCACTATTGAAATCGGGGCATCGCAATGGAACGTGAATATCCTTACGCCATATAGCAGTACGTATTGCATCGGAAATAAAGTAACTATTGAATAACGGAGTTGGAGGAAGAGCCAACGAAGTGAGCGTAAGACTGAAGGATTTCCATTGTATTGGGAGATTCGGAACTAGCTCTAAGATTGCGGTAGTGGGATTTTCGTGTAACTTTTCCGAATGACTTATTTCTATTTTTGCACTTGCTGCCCATCGATTGCAATGGAAGATTTCAAACACATGATCATTCCGTGGTTGTAGGTATACTCTGTAAAAAAGACAGCCAGAGCTTGGGTAAAAGCATAGACAACCTATTCCTCCACAGGATTCCATGCAACCCGTATTGCCTGGATATTTATTCCCCTCTTGAAGTTCCGGTAGAAGAGAAGAAAAATTAATCGCGCCACATTTGTCTTCTTGACATGAACCTTTACTAGCGCATCGTTTACTATCTACTATTTTGTAGACGGTATCTCTAGTGAAAAGATCAGTTTCCGGTTCACATCTCAAGTCTAGGGATTTCCAGCGCAGGCGAACGTTTTGTACAGGTGTGTTATTGAGGGACAATCGGAGGCAAGCTTCTTGTTTGAAAGAATTTATTTTGAAAACTTCCGAGAGGAGCACTTGGCACGGAGTATTGGAATTCTTGGTGCAAACCGTGGAGTAGTGCTCAAAAAGCTCCACGATTTGGCACCCTCGTGAAAAGGAGCCCAGCAACATTATTATTGCTATGATTTCTGCTAAATGTCTACGTCGAAACGTTCTCGGGTTGGCTTTTTTACTTAACCATCCTATCTTTCTGCACCCTATGGTGGTGATGTACCATATGATTGTTACTAGGAGTTTGAACGGGGTGCCCACTATCACTGGTACATATAGAAATACGTAACAACCGGTAAAAATGAAATATATCAGCGCAGCGACGGCGATTATGGCTCTTACTGGCCAGCACTCAGGGTTAGTGATGTTGGCGCTGCAAAAGGTGCAGGTTACGAATTTACAGAACGGCGCCGGAGGACAGGTAGTCTCTATCACTTTCGTTACTTGGTTTTCTAATAATTTCCATTGAACCTTATGTTCATGTAGGATAACCTGTGGTGGGAAGTTTACTGTTTCTTGCCTAGATGGATTTCCGAATTCAACACAGTATTGGTCGGCGCAAAGTTGATATGGTGTGATTTCTGGAATTTTTAATTGGACACCCCCTTCTTTACATTGGATATTGTACTGGGAAGTCATATTCCCCGAAGCTCGACCGACTGTAATACATAGAAGGGTTAGTAATTGTAGTAAATCGACTGAAAAGGTATTGAATTGAGTGGGTTCTCTCATTTCGTACTGGTCGTCATTGTAATTTATAGCTCTTCTATCTCGGAAATGATAGCGTTGTTCTTCCGTTGGGTTAGTGTTGATAGTGGGATTTTCTGCTGGAACAGAAGGTTTAGTAGCTTGATTATTTTGTGAATCCTCGTTAGACGTAGTGGATATTGGACTATTATCCTCATCAATTTCCAAGGGTATGAGGAGATTAACCGGTCTTCGTATTCGTCTTCTTGAAGGTAGTCGAACTAGAGCTTCACGTACCGTTCCCTGGGAATTACTTACCAACTCTTGAATGATTCCCATTTTCCAGGTATGGCGAGGTTGCAATGCGTCACATACCAGCACTAGAGCTCCCTCTTTTGGGGTTTGATTGCATCCTTTTTTGGTCTTTACGTGTAGAGTGTGCTTTTCTCTAAGACTGGTGAGGTATTGGGTTTGCCATATGTGCCAAAATTTCTCAGTAATTTGACAAGATGATTCTAGAGCAGAAATTGTTTGTCGTCTAGTTTGCAGTGCAACTATTTCTTCTGGGGGCACATAATCAGAATCGCTGTTGTCGTCAGTAGAGAATGTCCAGGGGTACGATATAACTATTTCTTTTTGTACGAAGTCTATTGGACGGAGGATTTCGATGTTGTCAAAGTCCGTTCCTACGTAGGTTAGTGGCCGGGTATTAATCACGGCTTCTATCTCTATAAGTATTGTGGCTAGTGTGTCGAATGATACAGTGGACCCTGCTAATGTCTTGTGGAGGGAGTATTTTACGGATTTAATGAGTCTCTCATAAAAACCTCCCTGCCAAGGAGCGAAAGGAGTTATATGCTTCCATTCAATCTCTTTATTGCTAAGCTCCATGGCCACCCTTGGGTCATTCTGTGCTTCCTGTATGCATTCCTTGAGGATTGATTCCCCTAACAGAAATGTAGGGGCATTATCGCTTACTATAGACCTTGGGATCCCTCTTCTAGCGAAGAATCGTCTTAGCATATTGAGAAATGAGATGGTATTTTGGTCCGGTACAACGTCCAAATGCACCATTCTGGTTACCATGCAGGTTATTATCGCTCCGTAGCACTTATTCCGTCCGTCTATGTCTACTTGCCCATTCACAGAGAGTGGCCCGAAGTAGTCCAGTCCCACATGTTGGAATGGTGCGGATCGGACTACCCTTTCTTGTGGCAAATCCTCTTGAATAGGGTACTTATAGGGGAGGTTATTGAATTTTTGGCAGTGTAGACATCTCCTAATGACTTTTTGTTTTTGGGAGCGCAGATGAGGTATCCAGTATTCCTGACGGATTAGTGCCATTGTGTGGTTAGTGCCAGGGTGATGATGCTGGTGAACGTCGCGAATTATCATGGCTGCTAAGGGGGTCTTTTGCAGGACAAATATGGGATACTTAGTCTCAAATCCGACTTGAGACCGTCCCAATCTACCGTAGCATCGTAGAATGCCGTCATTATCAGGGCGAATATTAAGATCACTCAGAGACTGTAGAATGGTTTCTGTGACTCTTGCCTTTTGGTGGACCTTAATGAGAATTCGACCTGCCATTCTAATTTCTAACGTATTCAGTAAAATAGTGTCTAGAGGTATTGGTTCCAAAGTTGTTAATGTTATCTTTGTGCTACGATGAGTATTGATTTTCTTGATAACAGCTTTTATGAAACGAATCACATAAGCCATAACGCGTTTTGCTTGGGTGAACGTCTGTATTAGCCCTGAGCCAACTAATTCGCCATTCGTTGAAGGTATTGAAGCCTCTGTGGCCGTGAGTACTTCTGTAGTGGGTTCTCCGTTCTGTGGTAGTATATCCCCTTGATCGTCGTTAAAGGCTTCAAATGTATCCTTTTCTATGTTTTGAAGGTTATTGGTCGCTAACCATGCGGGGCCAGTCCACCAAATGTGGTTGGCTAAGTCCTCTTTAGTTAGTCCCCTGGTACCGCAATCGGCGGGGTTATTACTCGACGAAATATAGCCAAACTTTACACCAAAGTTTTTACTGATCATATCCACCACTATCCTTGCTATTTCCGATAACCTATTGTATATGAATAGGCCCACTTTGGTTGCTTTCTCAGCCAGCTTAGGACGATTTCTGAATCAGAAAAAACATACACTTTTTTGATGTTGACAGTCCCTTCTAGTTGCGAAGCTACCGAGTTAGATACCCTCATTGCTAGTGTGATAGCATCCAATTCCAACTTAGGTATTGTGATTTTACTATGTAATGAGGGAAGTTTAGATTTTGCCATAAGCAAATGCGCTCTGTCGTTGTGGTGCAAATAAACGCAGGTGGTAATTGCAGAGGCGCTCGCATCAGCAAATGCGAATAGGACTACGTCGCCATCTTTAGGTGCTAGGAAGCGTGGAATTCTTGTTTCAAACCCTTGGACGGCATTGACAATAGTATTCCATTCTTCTTCTCGTTCCTTTGTCAGTGTTGTATCCCATTCGTAATGATCCCTCCAGAGATTTTGAAGGAAGGTCTTAGCTCTATGAATAAGAGGAAGTATCCAACCCAGGGGATCATAAATTGTTGCAATAGCACTAGTTATTGTTCTTTTGGTTACTAAAGGGGTTTCTGGAATACGAAGTGAGATCACAATTACATCATCGTCATAATCCCATGGGATTCCTAGTACCTTGGGAGTCTGTTCCGTTGTTCTATCAATAGTCTCGATTAGATTCCTCAATTCTGTATTGTTCGTAGCAAATTCTCTCAAATTCATATTGAGGTCTCTAAACATTTGTTTGGTCCTTTGATAATAGTGGATGCCCTCTTCAATAGTATCTGCTGTTAATATGAGGTTGTCCACGTACATGTTACTCTTAATATCGCTCACTAAGGATTTTTCTGTTTCATAGGTATTGAGGTGATAATGGGTCGTCCCTGCAAGGAGAAAGGGCGACGATTTCAAACCAAAAGTGACTCGCGTAAATCTATAGGTGACGATATTGGATTTAGACGGCGGTAGCTGATAGTCCCTAAGCCAGAGGCACCGGGTGGCATCTCTGTCTTGTTCTTGGAGCCTAACTTGCAGAAATGCCTTCTCAATATCGGAAATTATTGCAATCTCTCCCATGCGGAATCGTAATAAGATTCCGTATAGCAGAGGCAAGATTACAGGTCCCCTGTCTAAGACATCATTTAACGAGGGGCAACCCTTATAATGAGAAGATGCGTCAAAAACCACCCTCAGTTTTGTAGTGGTTTTGTGTGGCGTAATGACAGGTTGGTGGGGAATGTAGTGTATTTGGACACCCCCATTGTGGTCGTCTTCGTTAACTACTTCGATCACCTGTTGGGCTAATTGGTCTTGAAATACGTTGTTGTACTCGCGCAGTAGCGGTTCATTTTTACTTAGAGCGGCGTAGACATTAACAAGCCGTTGATATGCTAAGGCCTTATTGTCCGGCAGATGAGGGACTAGTTCCTTCCACGGGAGTCGGACATAATACCCGTCTGCACGTCGTTCGATAGTTTCATTGAACTGTTGCCAAACCCTCTTATCTGTTTCTCTTCGTGCCTCATTTTCTGAACCGCCAAACTGCTCCGTACCCGCCGTTTCTATAGCCCAGTATTGGTCCCATTTTTCCTGCTCATTCTGGGGTACCTCCGCACTGATCGTATTTATAGAGTACGTATCTAATGGGTCCATTGACCAGTATTGGTCCCAAACTTCGGTCTCTCTAAGAAGTGATTCTGTTGGAGCCTGCTGTATCTGTTGTACTTCGTACTCTTTTGGTAAGACCTTTCCTGAAACTAGGTAACCTATCTTTGTAGGCAACACATGAAGACCGGATGGTAATTCTATTGATGGTATATCACATCGAACGAAGGACCATAAATGGTCGCAGCCAAGGAGAATTAGGGGTAGAATTGATTGATCCCCGTTGTTGAAGCTTATTGGCAAGTTTAGTGATTTGACAAATTCCATATCTTTGAGTGGGAGTGTCGGAGATCTGAGTGGACGTGTTAAACCATCATGTGTCAAGAGTTCCAAAGAATGTGGGATACCTTCATTGTCCCATGCATCGAGGCGGACGCGTTTAGACAGGCATTTCCTATTTTCCTTGGATCCAAAGGTATTGATCACTATTGAAGTTTCTTCAAGTATGGGGAGGTGAAGTTTTTCCGCTAGAGAGGAATCTACAAAGGAAACTTCGGCCCCCGTATCAAATAGGACATTCACTTTAGATAGGATCTTGGTCTTGTGATCCATGACTGTGATTTGTCCTGTAGGAAGCCCAGCCTTAAAACTGCTTCTCCCCGTTTCCACCAAGTTGTGATGCACATTGGTGGACTCGGATTGAGCACTGTCAAGTATGGTAACAACATGAGACTGTGATGAGGGAGCGTTTCTACTGTCCCTTTTATTTGCCCTATTGATCTTTTTATCTTGAGGTTTCGATAGTGTTTGTGGGTTGCTGTCTCCTGTTTCTGTTCTATGCCCCGGTACCGTTCTCATCCCTATCTTAAAACAACAAGATGTATGGTGTGCACCTTTACACTGGAAACACGGTCGGCCTTTACATGAAAGAGTATTGTGGGATGCTGAAGCGCAAATCAAGCATAAGTTATTGCTACGGAGATATTGAGAGCGTTCTTGTGGAGTAGGGTACTTTTTACAATCCCTAGATGCATGTCCATCCTTGCAGTACATACAGTACTTTCCTGCTGAAGGGATTGATTTTCTAATGACAGCCTGTGAACGTTGCTGTCCTGAATTTTTCTCCGAAATTAGAAGAAACATCTCCTCTGTCGACGGTATGTCTTCTAGATACTGAAATAATTGGGACATAGTGAGGGGGACCCCATTGGGGAGTTCCTGTTTTCTGGTGATTACTCTCCGCTTGACTTGGTCTGGAAATTTCGTGAGAACCTTTCTCAAAAGCCATGAACTACTTATATCTTCCCCTTTCTCTTTTAGCTGAGTCATGATTACTTGAATTTCCTCTAAGAGACTGCGCTGATCTTTTATTGACGGACTTTTGAGTGCACAAGCGTCGAGTTGATCTACTAAGGTATTGACTAGGAGCTCCTTATTATTGTATTTAGCCAAAAGAAATTCTACCGCCCTGTTGTAATTTCCTCTGGTGACTTGGAATTTCCGTATTGACTCTCGAGCTCTTCCCTTGAGGGCGTTTAACAAGTAGTTGAATTTTACCATCTCAGGCAAGTCCTGGGAATGAATGTTTGTATTAAATATTTCCCAAAAGTTATCCCACTCCCACACGTTTCCCGTAAACGTTGGGATTGGGAGAGGAGGAAGCTCTAAAGGCTTAGGTATTGGAGCAGAGATAGGCCTCGAAACCACATTCGGGGCATTTTGATTTGGTATTGATTGCACTGCGGGTGGCAGATTTATCGTTGTTAGTGCTTGAAGCCTAGCTTCCAACAGTATTGTTAGGTCTAAGGCATCGGCCAACGCCGACTCAGCCTTTGTCGCGTAAGCTTCATAGTCGCTAGTCTCGTCTTCCTCTTTTGGGCCTGAATCGGATATGGACGCAAATTCTTTCCATGAGGCCTCTACCTTAGACGAAGCAAACGTGATAGCAGTAATGGTTTCTTGTGAATGAGCCACTACATCACCTAATGAAGTTCCCGTCAGACTGCTATCTATTGGTTCCTCATGTAGGCTCTCTTCCCTGATCTTAGCGACGATGTGCGTTAGTTTATTGACATGAAGAGTTACAAGCCGTTTTTGGGCCGCTATCATACGAGACATATTAATGAATCATAGAATGGTAGAAGAGCGAACATCTCAAAAGAAATAAGAAGTGAAAGAGACGGGACGTCTTTCCTTCTGTACTGAGCCAAAGGCGAAAACGGAAAAGGTGTTGAAAGGATCAAGTCCCAGACTGGAAAATTTTATCAAGTAAACCGACCTGACTTCGATCCCGATGCACCAAATTATGGGACACTTGACTGCCACGCGGTAAATAAAAATGGTTTATTTCAGTGTACGAAAGACGTTCCAGATAATGAATTAGAGTAGACGTCCGAACAGGAGTGAAACACAGAAGGCGATGGTTATAGGTCGTGAAGTGTGAAGTCTTGCGTTGTTAAGTGCGTCAAGAATTGAGGCGAGTATTGCGTCGAGAGTTGAGACGAGTATTGAGTCGGGATTGGAGCCAAGGATTGAGTCGAGCAGCTACGTTGCAGGTTGAGTCGTCTTGAATCTACCATACCTGAATCTGCCTTACATGAGCTTTATATACGGACATGTTACGTGCCCTTTTGAAGCTAAGAAATCTTTCTCTGTAAACATAAGAATCTCCGTGGAATCTATGTTTTGGAACGAAGGTTCCACAAGCGGCTACGCGAATCGGAGCTACAAAGGAATGTAAACCTACCGTATACTCGCCTGGGAAAATGAGAAAAGTCGCAATTTGCGACAAAATCAGCTTTAATCGAATCAACATAAACTTTTGCTTTCAAATTAACCACGATAACAGAACTGTTGGGTTAGTGAAGCTTCAACACCGCCCGATGGATCTCACAGGCACGAAAAATCGCGTTTCTTCACAAGAGAATCGGTACCCGAAATATAATACAACAATCTCTACAATGCCCCAAATGGGATCGCTCCTTGACGGAAAGTGCAACGAAATTCGAAGGAACAAATTGATCCCGGAAACGGGACTGCAATATACCCACGATACACTACTTGCACTGCCGCATGCGGAGGAATTGCATGAGGCTGTTTATTACCTCTACCCTCCTTCTCGTTTAACAGATTTGTACATAAGTCCAAGTCAGAACTAGTCTACGAGGTAATAGATTGCTCGAATTGGAAACCAGTGATCTCATAGAAGTTCACACGACACTGTTCAATACTGAAAAAAGAGCCTACAGGATTTAGAAACATACGTGGAACAATGAGCCGGTGAATTGAAGATGACCGTTATCTCTGTTCAGAAGCCCGTATCACCTATGATGAATCGAAGGTTCGCAATTAGTCCCAGCAGCTAACGCTATGGCAATTATATCACCCCTTCGAATGCATTTGCTAAAACTCATGGTCAAGAACTAGCGGCAGTTGTCCTGTAGAATCGATGTCACATATAAAGTCGAAAATGACTAACACTCTCCCCATCCTCACTCCAATAGAAAAATTTAACGTGAAGGAAAAGCAGCTAATCTTGTCTTCGGCAGGAGGTGAACTTATCTTATCTCTTCAATCGAACGCGTCGATCAACAGTAGTGAGTATGTTATTGTACAACCAAACAATATCCAATTTGAGAAACTACTGGGTTACTACGATTGCATAGAAGGCGCGCAAGCCCACATTTCCTGTCAAAACAACGTTTCTTCTTGGATTACAATATAGTGTGAGTAGCAGACATTTTCCATCGAATGCGGTCCCCAAAACCGATCAAGTATTGTAAATCCCAGCTTAAATCGCGCCGTAATTGAAAAGGACTGCCACACAGTTTGCGAAGGTAAAGACATAACTTTCGCTATGAGAGGAACCCTTACGTTCCACGAAATAAGCGATAACAATGCTGTGCTCGAAGAAACGGATACGCACGTGTCACAACCCGATGGCTGCTGGAAAAGGAATGAAAAGAGGAAGGAATATTCCCAGATAGATATTTGTATTGACTACTTGTAAATTATTTTGTTGGAGTGGGAAACGTCGCGCATTCCCGAGACCTTTGCTGTATATTCTCTTCCCAGATGTGGTGTGGTCGGAGCTGAGGCGGGACCCGCCTTAATACCAGTCTGCTTATAGAGGAGCTTACGAGTAGCGGTTGCCCTCGAACTACCATTTGTCGCCTCACCATTATTTTAATCGACTATCCAACGAACATTACACCACTGAGCCACTGTTTTATATAGGGAGATAAACTCCCTGTGGCTGGAATGTAAAACTCCGCCACATTGGAAACACTACGTCAGCGAGGACCAAAGCACTGAGTTGTACATCGGCCAGCTTCCAAGTGTTTGTATAGGCCATATACGCAGTCAAGACGTCACTACGATTTGAGTGGGAGCCGAATGTGGGGGCGCATCCCAAAAACGAGATCGAATGATGCCAACGACTTTCGAATTCTCACCAGAGCAGTTGGCAGAAGGCAGAGCATATTCAGAAGAACCATCATTGTATATGTGAACAGATGGGAGCGACGGTAAGAGATGGCTATTGCGACGAAATCATGAACGGGGTTGAGTAAGAGGAATCCAGCTCAATACAGTATTGAGGGTGTGTTATTGTAGTAACTACTACTCGCTACAGTAAAGGTGATTTTGATTTGGTTTGCTTAGCGCTAGCTTAGATGCTTTACCTGATTGGGAAGTGCTGCTACAGTGAGTTTCAAGAAATAAATGAATCGTGAAAACAACAACCAGGGAAGATTCGACCGAAAGTAGTGATTAGACAAATAAAGCTCGCGAAATGCCTTTAGCGAACATTATCAGTGTTCTTTCAGTCCGTGACCATACTGGGTATTCTTCACAAAAGCTCTGCTGACTGTTCCTAAGAGAGCACAATCTACTCGACTACCATGGGTCGCGAAAGGGACGAATGGAAACGTTGCTGCGGCTCGCTCGAGGAAATCGATAATTAACGGGAAGGTAGGTGATACTGTTTTATTATTATGTGTTCAGATTCCTCCTCTAGAAATGTAAACAGCATAATGCGGACGAACCAGGCATGCGGATCCGTGTATAAATCCTGTATCAATTTTTATGTAATCGCTAACTGAAAACAAACTTTTTTGGCAGCTTGTTTCTACAATTCATTACATCAGAGCGGAATTCTGTATAAAAGCAGTTCCCACTTAGATAAAGCATGGAAATCAGCAACCAGCTGGATTTCATAGTTTCTGCCCTCCGACATGTTTCTGTATCTCCTTTCAATCGTACGTTTCGTTTCCACAAGTCACTCGAATAATGCTCAATGAGCAAGATCATTCAGTAGACTTTCAGGTCCTGCAAACCGATGCCATCCCTCCAGGCTACATAGGTTGTTTTAAATACCTTTTCGTCTCGAGATAATTATGCGACAAATATTTCTTTCAGGAAACACTCTTCTAGCAAGGCAACAGGAGGTCTGCATTAGGGTTTACACTTACCTACTGTCGGAACTGTTTTGCTCTCTTATAACCAATACTCTAGCTTGGGTCTACTTTCGCATTAAATATTTTTTTGCAGTCTCAACCGTACATTCGCAAGTGCGGCAATGGATGTACTGAATACAAATTACTCATCGTCACCGACCTTGATAGGGCTTCAAAAGCTGGTGACTGGACATGGAGAGCTGTCACCCGACAAGGTCTCTTGAAGCTGGATATTCATCGTAACCCTCACGTGAGCATTAAGTGGGACCCAGACAGAAACTTGACGTCGTAAGTACTTAACTACATTTTTATCTTGTTTTCTTCATCGTGAGGAGGTATCTGGGGACAGTTTGGAGCATAAGGGAAAAGCAGGCCGAGGAAAGTAAGCGATATGTGAGTGGTTTTGGTATAGAATAGAAGCAAAAGGAGTCAATTATAGTTGCAACAATACCTACGGAGCATGGAAATAGAAAGGGAATACTGGTCAGCTAAAATCCTCTGCCAATTCTTGGCTGAATGTATGTCTCGTGTCAAGCGGGAAGAAAACTCAATTGCGTCCAGAGAACATCCCCACACCCTCAGCCTTATTTTCTGTGAACGCTGCCATGATCCTGAAAAAAACAAAGTTACAAAAAGTGAGGACTACCTTTGACAGCACCTGTGCAAAATCAGCACTCATGCAGGTAAGATAATTTGGGTGAATTGCCAGTCTGGCTACCCTTTGTTTCATCGTTCAATATATAGCAGTAGGAGTCCCTTACCAATAAGTCGGCAATACAACATTTCTCCACTATTTGTAAGGATAGAGATTTGGGATTGAGAGGTTCGCCAAAGTATTCAAATGGGTAATGGGAACTCGTTCACGAGGGGCTATTGAGCTAATAGTGGGGTGTAACAGACTCAGTGGAGATCACTTTTTCTTCTTCACAATTCGACCTAGTATATTTGACTGAGGATAGCGTTTCATCTTTCGGTAATATACGCGTCAAATCAACTATTTTGAGTAATGCACGCAGTTCAGGGCAATGAACGTCAAAGGTCGTGCTATGGAATTATCCGACTTGACGGTGTTCCACAATAGAGTACTCACCCCTGACGACAGGACCGGGCTGATCAGTGAAATCAGAGACAATCAAGTAATAGGAACTGTTTAGCCTTCATTTTATCCCTTACTTATCGGATCATGAGGTCGATTCAGATTATCCCTTGGGTATTCCTTAATTCTGGCCCTGGAAACACGACTGACGCTTTCAAATGCGAATGGATGACTATCAAGGATGGTTTGCTCTACGTTGGAAGCCATGGCGTTGTGAGTGCGATTTGTTAACGTGAAGGTGCTCAATACTTGCGCACTTCAAAATTATTTAGAGCGCCTTTTACAGAATTCCGGAAAAGAGATTATATGAAAACTCAATGCATGAATTAGTTTTAGCTCGATTTTGTTAGTGCTGTTGTTTTCAGGAGTATAAAACTAAACACGGTTCACACCGAAACAACATGTGGGTCAAAACTGTTACTTCAAAAGGAGAGGTAAGGTTGAATAAATTAAGTGAAGTTCAGTATTGTTACCGTTGGCGCCATTTTATAAGTTAAGTGTTTACTCGTCGCAGGAAGCATACCTGACGCGTCGTTCTATAGCATAACCTCATTGAAGAAAACAAGATAATCTAACAAAACCGCTCATCCTTCTCAAATCATTCGAATCATCTATTCTGTCGTAAACTTCCTGATCGCTTCATCAGTGAATGCTAACGCTTTATCATGCTTATAAGCTAACTGCTTCTGAGAGGTTCAAGTCCATGGCATAATAAAGAATCGTCCCGCTGCCCTACTAAGCACCTGAGTTCGTTGCTGTTAATTTTGTTTACTTTCTATTTTGGACTCTCTACTTTGCCAGGCTGAAAACGTTACGTACAGGGTATGAGTCTGTCGCGAATGCATGAATCTTTCAAGAAAAATCACGACCTCCTCTTACGCCAGATGATACCCTCTGCGCCCCCACCACTTTCCCCTTTTAGTAGCAAAAGATGCATATGAGTATCTAAATTATAGCTAGCTCTTGTTTTCTTTCGAAGTGACTTAGGGTTAATTGAACTTCTACCATCGTATCTATCAAGGTCACCAACAACAACTGGATTGGTATCTACAACAAAATGAAGGCTTCTGTCGGTATTCCTAAAGAAGGATACCTAACACATGAAGCCGTTCAGTGGTCAGCGAGACGAGGACGTTGGTTCTTCTTACCCAGAAAAGCGTCGAACACTCCCTATAATGAAACAGTGGATGAAAAGAGGTACGTGGGACTTCCTTCACATAGTAAGTAGCAAATGTCGAACAAAACTATTCCAGGGGCACAAATCTTCTGATAAGTTCTACGAATCTCGACCAATTCGATTTCAAAACGGTTGGTAAAGTTGTTCCTGAACGCGGATACTCGGCTTTCGCCTTCATTCCTGACACTAACGATGATCTTATTGTCGCCTTGAAGTCGAAGGAAGTGGGCGATTCTACGGCCACATATATCACCGTATTCAATATCGAGGGTCAGGTTATTCTTCAAGATGAGGAACTCAGTGGTGATTACAAGTTTGAAGGATTGTACTTCCTTTGAACACTTCATTATAATAAAAAATTTACCACGCTGTTCTTTTTTAAATAGGTCTACCATTAAAGTCCATAAAAGCTTAGTCAGGACAAAAGAATTACTGCCTTTGATCGTGCTCGCACGAAGTTTTTATTACTACCATTTTTCGGATCTACACCCAGCCCTTCCCACTGCCTGTTGGAATGCCTTACTCGAATCTTACATTTCCTCTCTTTTTTCGGCATGAAGAACTTAGTAGTTAGTATAATGTGTATCGCAATTCAAGACTGGGGAAGGTCCGTTGACCATATCGATCTCCACCTCTACAGTTACGCTCGTATGACACTATTTCTTTGGAGTTTCAACACCGTACGTCTAGAGGTAGTGAAGCTGTAAATAAACTATCTTAAATTCCTTATGGTATTAAACGCATCGCTTTCGACTGAAGTCGTCCTTTTTAGACTTGAGCTCCACTTGCTTTCATGTACCCTGCCTGCAATGTCTGCTTCACCTATGCTACATTCTGTTCACTTGAGGTCCCTAGAAAATTTATGGAGAGGAGTGCAGATTTTTGCTCTTAAGTCCACTTGCTTTGGAATGCGACCAACCCATTGTAGATGACCGGGCTGTCAATCGTTGCTCATAATTGCGCTCATATCTCTCTCGCTCCCCTCCACCATTGGTAAAGGAGGGATCCAGAATAGTCACTACTTATCAACTTACTTAGTTCCTGCTGCCTATATCCCTTCCGTATTTGATTGGTTCTGCAGCAGGAGAGCAGGAACTTTGGATTTCTACTCAAAACGCGCATACACACTTTGTGCTTTCCCTGCATACCGTAAGCGGAGTCCACTTCGAGTTATGTGTGCTTGAGTAACGTATAACGATCATGGTTCTTCTGATCCGCTGTCCCTCCTGTTGACGAGGCCGGTAGACGAAGACGACGACTGCGACAGTGACTATTCGCGAATTATTACTATTGCACTATCGGACGCGGCTTGCGCGGCGCGATTTGCGAGGAAAGGCATTTCGCATCCCGTCTCTGAAGGAGAAGTCCACAATCCAATTCCTTCTGATATACTCATTCTAAAGTGAACCGTATCTCTGTATGATATTCTCTTGGGATAGGATACTCTAAACAAATAAATAAATTTGGGCGATCAAAGAAAGCAATGTTATTTCGTGCCGTCCATGTTTTATAGTGTAAGGATAGCCACCGAGGAACCTCTGCCGCTTGCCATGGGATTGCGCGTAGAATTACCGCCACCCAGTAAAAATGAGCAGCCGAGTTAGAATGAACAGGGAATAAATTACGTTACTCAAGCACACATAACTCGAAGTGGACTCCGCTTACGGTATGCAGGGAAAGCACAAAGTGTGTATGTGCGTTTTGAGTAGAAATCCAAAGTTCCTGCTCTCCTGCTGCAGAACCAATCAAATACGGAAGGGATATAGGCAGCAGGAACTAAGTAAGTTGATAAGTAGTGACTATTCTGGATCCCTCCTTTACCAATGGTGGAGGGGAGCGAGAGAGATATGAGCGCAATTATGAGCAACGATTGACAGCCCGGTCGTCTACAATGGGTTGGTCGCATTCCAAAGCAAGTGGACTTAAGAGCAAAAGTCTGCACTCCTCTCCATAAATTTTCTAGGGACCTCAAGTGAACAGAATGTAGCATAGGTGAAGCAGACATTGCAGGCAGGGTACATGAAAGCAAGTGGAGCTCAAGTCTAAAAAGGACGACTTCAGTCGAAAGATGCGTTTAATACCATAAGGAGTTTAAGACAGTTCATTTACAGCTTCACTACCTCTAGACGTACGGTGTTGAAACTCCAAAAAAATAGTGTCATACGAGCGTAACTGTAGAGGTGGAGATCGATATGGTCAACGGACCTTCCCCAGTCTTGAATTGCGATACACATTATACTAACTACTAAGTTCTTCATGCTAAAAAAGAGAGGAAATGTATTCGAGTAAGGCATTCCAACAGGCAGTGGGAAGGGCTGGGTGTAGATCCGAAAAATGGTAGTAATAAAAACTTCGTGCGAGCACGATCAAAGGCAGTAATTCTTTTGTCCTGACTAAGCTTTTATGGACTTTAATGGTAGACCTATTTAAAAAAGAACAGCGTGGTAAATTTTTTATTATAATGAAGTGTTCAAAGGAAGTACAATCCTTCAAACTTGTAATCACCACTGAGTTCCTCATCTTGAAGAATAACCTGACCCTCGATATTGAATACGGTGATATATGTGGCCGTAGAATCGCCCACTTCCTTCGACTTCAAGGCGACAATAAGATCATCGTTAGTGTCAGGAATGAAGGCGAAAGCCGAGTATCCGCGTTCAGGAACAACTTTACCAACCGTTTTGAAATCGAATTGGTCGAGATTCGTAGAACTTATCAGAAGATTTGTGCCCCTGGAATAGTTTTGTTCGACATTTGCTACTTACTATGTGAAGGAAGTCCCACGTACCTCTTTTCATCCACTGTTTCATTATAGGGAGTGTTCGACGCTTTTCTGGGTAAGAAGAACCAACGTCCTCGTCTCGCTGACCACTGAACGGCTTCATGTGTTAGGTATCCTTCTTTAGGAATACCGACAGAAGCCTTCATTTTGTTGTAGATACCAATCCAGTTGTTGTTGGTGACCTTGATAGATACGATGGTAGAAGTTCAATTAACTCTAAGTCACTTCGAAAGAAAACAAGAGCTAGCTATAATTTAGATACTCATATGCATCTTCTGCTACTAAAAGGGGAAAGTGGTGGGGGCGCAGAGGGTATCATCTGGCGTAAGAGGAGGTCGTGATTTTTCTTGAAAGATTCATGCATTCGCGACAGACTCATACCCTGTACGTAACGTTTTCAGCCTGGCAAAGTAGAGAGTCCAAAATAGAAAGTAAACAAAATTAACAGCAACGAACTCAGGTGCTTAGTAGGGCAGCGGGACGATTCTTGTTATGCCATTGGCTTCAACCTCTCAGAAGCAGTGAGCTTATAAGCATGATAAAGCGTTAGCATTCACTGATGAAGCGATCAGGAAGTTTACGACAGAATAGATGATTCGAATGATTTGAGAAGGATGAGCGGTTTTGTTAGATTATCTTGTTTTCTTCAATGAGGTTATGCTATAGAACGACGCGTCAGGTATGCTTCCTGCGACGAGTAAACACTTAACTTATAAAATGGCGCCAACGGTAACAATACTGAACTTCACTTAATTTATTCAACCTTACCTCTCCTTTTGAAGTAACAGTTTTGACCCACATGTTGTTTCGGTGTGAACCGTGTCTAGTTTTATACTCCTGAAAACAACAACACTAACAAAATCGAGCTAAAACTAATTCATGCATTGAGTTTTCATATAATCTCTTTTCCAGAATTCTGTAAAAGGCGGTCTAAATAATTTCGAAGTGCCCAAGTATTGAGCAGAATAATTGCACCTTCACGTTAACAAATCGCACTCACAACGCCATGGCTTCCAACGTAGAGCAAACCATCCTTGATAGTCATCCATTCGCATTTGAAAGCGTCAGTCGTGTTTCCAGGGCCAGAATTAAGGAATACCCAAGGGATAATCTGAATCGACCTCATGATCCGATAAGTAAGGGATAAAATGAAGGCTAAACAGTTCCTATTACTTGATTGTCTCTGATTTCACTGATCAGCCCGGTCCTGTCGTCAGGGGTGAGTACTCTATTGTGAAACACCGTCAAGTCGGATAATTCCATAGCACGACCTTTGACGTTCATTGCCCTGAACTGCGTGCATTACTCAAAATAGTTGATTTGACGCGTATATTACCGAACGATGAAACGCTATCCTCAGTCAAATATACTAGGTCGAATTGTAAAGAAGAAAAAGTGATCTCCACTGAGTCTGTTACACCCCACTATTAGCTCAATAGCCCCTCGTGAACGAGTTCCCATTACCCATTTGAATACTTTGGCGAACCTCTCAATCCCAAATCTCTATCCTTACAAATAGTGGAGAAATGTTGTATTGCCGACTTATTGGTAAGGGACTCCTACTGCTATATATTGAACGATGAAACAAAGGGTAGCCAGAATGGCAATTTACCCAAATTATCTTACCTGCATGAGTGCTGATTTTGCACAGGTGCTGTCAAAGGTAGTCCTCACTTTTTGTAACTTTGTTTTTTTTTACAGGATCATGGCAGCGTTCACAGAAAATAAGGCTGAGGGTGTGGGGATGTTCTCTGGACGCAATTGAGTTTTCTTCCCGCTTGACACGAGACATACATTCAGCCAAGAATTGGCAGAGGATTTTAACTGACCAGTATTCCCTTTCTATTTCCATGCTCCGTAGGTATTGTTGCAACTATAATTGACTCCTTTTGCTTCTATTCTATACCAAAACCACTCACATATCGCTTACTTTCCTCGGCCTGCTTTTCCCTTATGCTCCAAACTGTCCCCTAGATACCTCCTCACGATGAAGAAAACAAGATAAAAATGTAGTTAAGTACTTACGACGTCAAGTTTCTGTCTGGGTCCCACTTAATGCTCACGTGAGGGTTACGATGAATATCCACCTTCAAGAGACCTTGTCGGGTGACAGCTCTCCATGTCCAATCACCAGCTTTTGAAGCCCTATCAAGGTCGGTGACGATGAGTAATTTGTATTCAGTACATCCATTGCCGCACTTGCGAATGTACGGTTGAGACTGCAAAAAAATTTAATGTGAGAGTAGCCCGAGCTAGAGTATTGGTTATAAGAGAGCAAAACAGTTCCGACAGTAGGTAAGTGTAAACCCTAATGCAGACCTCCTGTTGCCTTGCTAGAAGAGTGTTTCCTGAAAGAAATATTTGTCGCATAATTATCTCGAGACGAAAAGGTATTTAAAACAACCTATGTAGCCTGGAGGGATGGCATCGGTTAGCAGGACCTGAAAGTCTACTGAATGATTTCGCTCAGTGAGCATTATTCGAGTGACTTGTGGAAACGAAACGTACGATTGAAAGGAGATACAGAAACATGTCGGAGGGCAGAAACTATGAAATCCAGCTGGTTGCTGATTTCCATGCTTTATCTAACCAGGGAAGGGTTTTAAGTTCCCATGGAACTTTGAATGGAGACCTAGGTATATCGATAGGGCTTTGAAAGTTATTAAGAAATATGGAAATTAAAACTGCAAAATGAGTCTACCAACAAAGTTGTGAGCGTTCAAAGTTTGCATGCTTAAGCATGGAGACATAGTGTCAGTTGATAAGCCCAGCTGCCTTCAATAGCTTCAACGGTCCCCGTGGCGTAGTGGCAGTGGTCTCCCTTTTCGGGCGAACGGTGAGGGTTTGTTTCCCGCTAAAGTTTTTGCTTTTGCATCGTTGTAGTCATTGGAGGCAGCTGGGCTTATCAACTGACACTATGTCTCCATGCTTAAGCATGCAAACTTTGAACGCTCACAACTTTGTTGGTAGACTCATTTTGCAGTTTTAATTTCCATATTTCTTAATAACTTTCAAAGCCCTATCGATATACCTAGGTCTCCATTCAAAGTTCCATGGGAACTTAAAACCCTTCCCTGGTAAGTGGGAACTGCTTTTATACAGAATCCCGCTCTGATGTAATGAATTGTAGAAACAAGCTGCCAAAAAGTTTGTTTTCAGTTAGCGATTACATAAAAATTTATACAGGATTCATACACGGATCCGCATGCCTAATTCGTCCGCATTATGCTGTTTACATTTCTAGAGGAGGAATCTGAACACATAATAATAAACCAGTATCACCTACCTTCCCGTTAATAATAGATTTCCTCGAGCGAGCCGCAGCAACGTCTCCATTCGTCCCTTTCGCGATCCATGGTAGTCGAGTAGATTGTGTTCTCTTAGGAACAGTCAGCAGAGCTTTCGTGAAGAATACCCAGTATGGTCACGGACTGAAAGAACACTGATAATGTTCGCTAAAGGCATTTCGCGAGCTTCATTTGTCTAATCACTGCTTTCGGTCGAATCTTCCCTGGTTGCTGTTTTCACGATTCATTTATTTCTTGAAACTCACTGTAGTAGCACTTCCCAATCAGGTAAAGCATCTAAGCTAGCGCTAAGCAAACCAAATCAAAATCACCTTTACTGTAGCGAATAGTAGTCACAACAATAACAGACCCTCAATTCTGCATTGAGCTGTATTCCTTTTACTCAACCCCGTTCATGATTTCGTCGCAATAGCCATCTCTTACCGTCGCTCCCATCCGTTCACATATACAAAGATGGTTCTTCTGAATATACTCTGCCTTCTGTCATCTACTCTGATGAGAAATTGAAAGTCGTTGACATCATTCGATCCCTTTTTTGGAATGCGCCCCCACATTGGGCGCCCATTTAAGTTCGTAGTGACGTTTTGACTGCGTATATGGCCTATACAAACACTTGGTATCCGGCCGATGTAAACTCAGTGCTTTGGTCCTCGCTGACGTAGTGTTTCCAATGTGGCGGAGTTTTACATTCCAGCCACAGGGAGTTTATCTCCCTATATAAAACAGTGGCTCAGTGGTGTAATGTTCGTTGGATAGTCGATTAAAATAATGGTGAGGCGACAAATGGTAGTTCGAGGGCAACCGCTACTCGTAAGCTCCTCTATAAGCAGACTGGTATTAAGGCGGGTCCCGCCTCAGCTCCGACCACCCCACATCTGGGAAGAGAATATACAGCAAAGGTCTCGGGAATGCGCGACGTTTCCCACTCCAACAAAATAATTTACAAGTAGTCAATACAAATATCTATCTGGGAATATTCCTTCCTCTTTTCATTCCTTTTCCAGCAGCCATCGGGTTGTGACACGTGCGTATCCGTTTCTTCGAGCACAGCATTGTTATCGCTTATTTCGTGGAACGTAAGGGTTCCTCTCATAGCGAAAGTTATGTCTTTACCTTCGCAAACTGTGTGGCAGTCCTTTTCAATTACGGCGCGATTTAAGCTGGGATTTACAATACTTGATCGGTTTTGGGGACCGCATTCGATGGAAAATGTCTGCTACTCACACTATATTGTAATCCAAGAAGAAACGTTGTTTTGACAGGAAATGTGGGCTTGCGCGCCTTCTATGCAATCGTAGTAACCCAGTAGTTTCTCAAATTGGATATTGTTTGGTTGTACAATAACATACTCACTACTGTTGATCGACGCGTTCGATTGAAGAGATAAGATAAGTTCACCTCCTGCCGAAGACAAGATTAGCTGCTTTTCCTTCACGTTAAATTTTTCTATTGGAGTGAGGATGGGGAGAGTGCTAGTCATTTTCGACTTTATATGTGACATCGATTCTACAGGACAACTGCCGCTAGTTCTTGACCATGAGTTTTAGCAAATGCATTCGAAGGGGTGATATAATTGCCATAGCGTTAGCTGCTGGGACTAATTGCGAACCTTCAATTCATCATAGGTGATACGGGCTTCTGAACAGAGATAACGGTCATCTTCAATTCACCGGCTCATTGTTCCACGTATGTTTCTAAAACCTGTAGGCTCTTTTTTCAGTATTGAACAGTGTCGTGTGAACTTCTATGAGATCACTGGTTTCCAATTCGAGCAATCTATTACCTCGTAGACTAGTTCTGACTTGGACTTATGTACAAATCTGTTAAACGAGAAGGAGGGTAGAGGTAATAAACAGCCTCATGCAATTCCTCCGCATGCGGCAGTGCAAGTAGTGTATCGTGGGTATATTGCAGTCCCGTTTCCGGGATCAATTTGTTCCTTCGAATTTCGTTGCACTTTCCGTCAAGGAGCGATCCCATTTGGGGCATTGTAGAGATTGTTGTATTATATTTCGGGTACCGATTCTCTTGTGAAGAAACGCGATTTTTCGTGCCTGTGAGATCCATCGGGCGGTGTTGAAGCTTCACTAACCCAACAGTTCTGTTATCATGGTCAATTTGAATGCAAAAATTTATATTGATTCGATCAAAGCTGATTTCCTCGCTATACTCTTACCCGCAACTATTTCGTTGCGTGCAGACGAGGTTCACTGTATGACGCCTATAGCCGTGTTGACGAGCCGACAAGGTTTGTAGCGAGGCCATGATGCAGCATACGTAATCATAGCCGTTGTACCCAACCGTGTAGGGTTGAATGAGTGCATCGGTATATTTCTTAATTCACTTAACGTACCCGGAGTCGGTCTGGTCTTCCGACGAGCTGTTATAAGCTTTCGCCTTATCTTGCTGCAAATGATCGTGGCGACCAATAGTATGGCTGCTAGCCCGAAGTAAAGAATTATGAAAGCTGATGTAATGGCACTTTCTGGCCAACAGTAAGCGTTTTCCCAGTAGGTTTCTCGAAGGGAATTTCTGCGCATTAACGCAGAACTTTGGAGGTAAGCACTCTTCGGATTTGGCAAGCACTCCATCTCCTATTAATACTTTTAATTTTATTGTTGTGTTCCTTCCTAGAGGAGATACAGGTAAATGGATCATGTGTCTTTCATTTGGTTTGAATATTCTTTACAACCGTTGTCGAGACAGACTTCGAATTGTCCTCGGTTATATGGAGGTGTAATTCTTACGATGTTGTATTTGATATGTCCATCAGCGTGTTCATGTGTAAGTGCTGGATATTCTACGCATGCGATGACAAATAGCAACATTAAAGCAGTATTGGCATAGTAAGATCGTCGAGCCAGTCCCGCGTTTCCATCGCTATGCTGATGGTTCAGGTTGGTCGGCTGTCTTCCCGCTTCAAGATCTTCTAAGCTCTGTTCAAACTCCCTTATGGCTCTCTAAGCTAATTGTTTCGCCTTCCGCTCAGGTGCCTTTCTGACGATTGGAGTTCGAGTTTCTTTAAGTTTCGTTTTTCTAATGTTCTGGACATGACTGTCAGGGAGACTTCTCATCTCCATTGCGTACAGTTTGCATAGCGGTTTCTGAAAAATGTGTTGGTTTGGCATTCGCACTTTTACTGTGCGAGTTTGTACGTCCGCACTGTGGGCCACGTCTTCAACTTTTCCGTAGACCCAGTTCCCACGAGGGATTAGCTTCTGTTCAATGAGTACGATTCCACCGATGTGTAGGAATGGTCGTGTTACCCCTCTTCTCTGTTTCTTCTTGTTTGTCTGGGTGTCTCGGAGAGCGGTGAACAGAATTTTGTTGAAATGGATTTCGAGTGCCTTAGAGCTTCCCTAACTTGGTTTTCAATTTGCGGAAGTTCAGGATCGTAATCAGGATCCTCACCACTGTTTACTGTTTGTGGTCTAGCACTGAAAACCTGGCGTTTCCGCCAAGGAAGTCGATAGGTCCAAGCGGTAAAGTGCTTAGATCTGTGTTATGTATTTTAGTGAGCGGTCGACTGTTGAGGATGGCCTCTATTCTCGTCATAACAGTGCAGAGTCCAACGAATGTTAATTTCTTTCTGCCGCAGGTTTTTTGAAAAGCCCGCTTTACTGGCCCAACTAATCTTTCCCAGACAGCACTTATCCATGGTCTGTTAGATATCCATTGCACTCCCTGTTTTTCACAGTCGGACATAACAAATTTATCGCCGTTCACATTTTCTTCGAACAGCTTCTCTACGACCTTTTAGCCAAGTTTGAAGTTGCTTCCACAGTCCGATCGGACGTAATTTGGCACCCCTCTCCTTGAAATAGACCGAGTGAAGCTGTCTGAAAATGCGCCTGCGCTCAAGTTCTCGACCACCTCGAGACGTACTGCTTTGGTTGTTAGGCACGAGTATAGTATAGTATATACATTTTCTCGTGTGTAGCACTCTCAACCGGTCCCAAAAAGTCGCATCCAACTCCTTTGAACGTTCTTGATTCAGTCACTCTGTCTTCAGGTAGGTGAGCCATTTCTGGAGACGAAAAAGGCATGCCGTGGTATTTCCGGCAAGTGACACAATGTTTAGTTTGATTTTTGATAAGCGAGGAGGGGCGTTAGATCCAAAATCTTTGTCTCAATATAGTGAGCATTTGTTCTCTGCCATAGTGGGCATATTCGCTGTGGATCTTGGCTATGACCAATTTTGCGAGATTTGATTTGGTCTCTACGAAAATGGGCAATGTCGTATCTTCTGGTATACATGCGTTTTGCAGCCTTGATATATACCGTATTATACCCCAGCGATCGGTTTGGAGCTTTTTCTGTGGGCGCCTTTTCGGAGGTCGTCTGGGTTGCAAAGGTTTTGTTCTTGGAGAACTATGATACGTTCGGCTAGTGAAATGTCACTTGCACTGGTTTTCCTCTCGAGACTGAACTGATTGAGCTCTGTTTCGTTGAATGTAGACCGATGACTGTTGGTTCTGCTGATCAATCGTTTGAGACCCTTTCCAACTCTAGCCAGTGTTCTGAGTGCTTTATTGAGTTGTGAGGATCTCCCCATACCCATAATATTCATTGGCTTCTTTATGTCAAGAGTTTCGTCTATTTCCACGTATGCAGTGGATGCTTCCTTAATGACATCTTCAATGATCTCATCTGCAATACCGTTTATCGATACTGGAGGCCACTCGTTTTGGCTGTTCGTGGGCCATTTTGGTCCTCTAATCCAGCTATGAGTGCTCATCTTTTCGATTGGAATCCTTTTGTTCCTGCATCTGCCAGATTTTCTGTGGTTGGTACATAGTAGAAGTTCACTTCGACCTTTTTCACTCTTATCTGGTTTACCAACTTTGTGATTCGCTCTTTCTGGTTGGAGACAAACAGTGGTAGTTTGCTGGCTGTTCTGACCCAAGCCAGAGTACCTTTGAGTCCGCAGTTATGTTGACTTCCTTGATGGACTTTATGCTTTCGCTGATGCTAGTGCTTAGCCGTGTTCCCATAAGAATGGCTAGCAGTTCGAATTTAGGTATCGTTTGTTTCTTTCTCTTCAGAGCGAATTTAGTTTTGCCACTGATTAGAGAACTCACACGAAGTGTGTTGTCTGACTTCAGATAAGCACAGGTCGCCATCACTAATTCACTAGCGTCGCAAAATGTCCACGGGCTATATGAAAACCTCTCAGAGGCCGCGACGTTTAAGGTGCGAGGTATGCTCATGGTTGTGAAGTTAACGTCATTGCTTGCCCTGACCCATTGCTTGCCTAGATAGGGGAATATTTCTCTCATCAAATGTTTGAGTTTTATTAGCAGTGGTGCCGCTAGCCCCAGTGGATCATGAATGGCATTCAGCTAGCTCACTATTTCTCGTTTTGTTGGCTTCTCCTTAATACATACTCTGATTTCCACGGAGAACTCTTCGGATCGGGTGTCGTACGGAATTCCCGAAAACTTGTTTTTTTCATTTGGACTTCTACCCTGTACTGGAATTGCTTCCGATCCTAGCAAACAACGCCTTTGATTTCCTGTATTTGAATAAAGCTTCTTCCACTGTCGATGCCGACAACAAGATGTTATCTACATGAAGGTTTCTAGCCCTCTTTTCCGCGAGCTCGTTCTTTGAGTTAGTAAGATAAGTCATGATCGCCATATTTAAGATGCTAGGGGATGCGTCTATCTCGAATGGCAATCTTTTGAAGCGACATTCTATGACATTGTTTGTCACGGCAGGACGAGTGACGTCTTCGAGCAGTCGTTAATTGTTTTCAGTAATTTGGCCTTATTTCGGTCTTATCGTTCAGTTGGATTTGTAGTGCAGATAGCCGTCTATGGCAATTGCATAGTTGTCATCTAGTTCGTTTACATTGTCTTTCAACGGAGACGGGCGGTTATGTAACCATTTTCGAACGATATCTGTTGTGAGAATGAGGCTAGATAGTTCACTGCTCTATCGTCCTGATGGTTTTCGTCTTACGATATTCCCAGTCCTTCAGGTTCTATTATTATTTAGCGTATTCAAGGCATGGATCCGACTCATGACTGCCACTAAGTGTTCCATGACCATATACTGTCGGTCCACGAACGGTCTTCGCGATGCGTAGGCTGGATGGCGTTGTGCTTTTATTGTGTTCTACCACCAAATTGAATTATTAGTCTAATCCCACGAGTATATGAGGTGTTTAATGTTCTCCGCAAACGCGGGGATAGCATAGGTGAATTTCATTTGCTCTGAGAAGTTCTTTGTCGGAGTCTGTTAATTTAGCCGATGGAAAGCTGTTTGCTATGACAGGCATTGTATGAATTTGAAGTTCGGATTCCTCCGCGTATATCTCGCTAACTTTTAGCGTTACAAAATTGCTTTGGAATTTCTCGATGTACCCACCGAGTCCTGACTTCGTACATACTTCAGTTTCGCTGGTTGGTAGACCGAATCTGTGCGAAATTTCTTGGCTGATTATTGTTCTCTAAGCACCTGTGTCGAAGAATAGTAGTTGTTCAAACGTTTTTGGCTTGCAGTTCGAGATGTTGCCAACGGGCGTCATAAGAACTATTTGTTCTTTGCGCCGGTGCATATGTTCTTCGATGCATTGTTCCTTCTCTGACATCTCACCCTTTGATGTGTGTATGTTAGCTTGATTTGAATTATAGCGCCCATCGCTCTGTTGATTCTTTGGGCGACGTTATATGCTTACCTTCGGGACAGAAGACTAAGCTAAACACCTAGAATATCTTCACGCTTTTTACAAATACGGTCTATTCTTTATAGCACAGTTCACGAAGTTCACGATAATTTTGAGGTACACGTTCTTATTGAAAAGCTGAAGTAGGGTTGGTAATACTTCTTTGGTAGTGAAGAGAGCGCGAAAATTCGCCGATTTCGAGAAAAATGAGGCCCATTGATAGTAGGAAAAATAGAGGGTGGACGAGATTACCATGACGGAAAACATGGAAGGGGTATTCGACGAGATTCCAGTTGTTGAAATTGCACAAACAGCTGACTACATCAAGCCAACTGTGCAGAATTGCCTTTCACTGTCGCTATGGGTCATGACGAATTGTTTGAACTTCCTACATGGGTTTCCTTATGATTGGTGCAGCCTTTACAATGCCGGTGAATCCCGTCCGAGGATACACGCGGTGCAATCTTTGAGCCTTTATAACTCTCTTACTGAACCATTTTCCGACGGGATCGCGCCAGATGTAGTAGACGAAAGTACCTCGAATTCATCCTACGGGTAGATCAGGGAAACCATTTTTATCGTGATCTGTGCCTATGATGCAAACCTAGTGTAATGAAAAGCTTGAGCGCTCTAAAACTAATAGACGGCATTTCGTTTTGACCAAACCGAAGAACTGACCCACCGCAGTGAATGAATATGATTCCTCTCCATAGCTCTTCATAAGTTTTTCTAGTAAATACTTTCAATTTTGGGCGAAAATGTAGCTAGGGGACACCCTTTGATTCTAACACTGGGCGCTAGGGCGCAGAAAAAGAGGTTTTCCTTTTCTGCGCTGTAATGATGCTCAGAAACTTTTCCAAGAAAGGGGATTTTAGTTCTCCTTCTAACGTATGCAGACGTAGGGAGTTTCGAGTAGTCGTCCACCCTCTATTTTCCCTACTATCAATGGGCCTCATTTTTCTCGAAATCGGCGAATTTTCTCGCTCTCTTCACTACCAAATGAGTATTACCAACCCTACGTCAGCTTTTCAATAAGATCGAAAACCTCAAAATCATCTTGAACTGTGCTATAAGGAATAGATCGTATTTGTAAAAAGTGTGAAGATATTCTAGGTGTTGGGCTTAGTCTTCTGTCCCGAAGGTAAGCATATAATGTGGCCCTGTTGCAAGCAGTTTCCCTCAGGCCTACAGCATACTTAACAAAGGGGAACGAAGCACAAGATGATCGCAATGTTGCTGCCTCACGAACATAGAACTCGAACACTTAAGCCAGATGCTTATTTATGAGATCGTCGAGAGTCATCTCAAGATTTTCTTCCGTGCCTTTCATGCCAGCAATCACCTGTAAGCAAATAAAATAGCCTGCATAAAATTCTCGCTTTTTGCATTACCGTACCTCTTTCGTCCATCTGAAATACTCCTTAACACGATCCCAACCGATCGGTGTTTGATGTTCTAGGTCGCGTAGATTGTAGAGTTTATCAGCCAAATGAACGAGCTTCGCCTGAAATATGAAGAAGAATAGAATGGTAGAGCTAGTTACTCCTAATTCCTTGCTGCTTCAGCTCTCTTATTGAAGGCATAGTTCACGATAATTTCAAGGTACTAAGCTTAAGTGAATTAATGGAAGTTACGGTGCAGAATACTGTAAAAATGAAGAGAAAAGGGTGAAAATCGGGGGGATTTCCAGAAACATAAGGCTGAAAAAAAAAGTAGTAAGAAAGGGGTTGGTTCGCACGTTGATCATATGCCTCTAACCGTCTGGGTGTCTCCGACATAGGCGTACTAATCGTTGGCGCCCTACCGCCTCATTGCGAATGGTGCAGCCATAACAAGGTCGTTATAACACGGACACTTTTGGGTGTGTACGTAGGCCAAGCCGGCGTTGGAAAACCTGAACTCCACTAGGTTCAGCATTCCGTTCCTTCCTCACTTTTTTCACCTGTGCTAATTTCCATCAGGTTCTAGTTCCTTCAGAGAATATCTTCTAGCGTTTCTGTTTGACCATTCATTGGCCCTTCCCTCTTGGTTGCGATAAGGATCTAGGTTTCGTTATTCAAGCTTTTTTCAAGGTAGTCTGAGCGTCCCATTGCTATTATATATTGGAAGAAACGAAATGGAAAGTGGAAAAAATGGACAAAAAAAAGTGGAAAATGGAAATCGACTAAATGGACAGATGGAAATTTAGAATGGCTTGACTGAGAGAATAACCAAAGCGTTCCCGTAATAGCCGATCAATATCCCAGGCCTTTTTAAATTGACCATAATTGACATTAACTATATGCAACCACTTTCACACTTTTCACGTTTGATGGATTCCATAAAATAGCGTTGGGTTTTGAGAGGACGTGATCCCTCGAAGACATATATAAACTGTGCTCGGACTCGAATAATGTGTTCACTATGATGCCTTCACTCCTGAATGTCAAATTAACGTGCAATTCCTCTTTCTCCTCTCTTTTCGAGTTCCTTTTCTGATAAACTTTCAGCTGAGGTGGTGTAGTGGCAAGTGGCGCCCTTACACACGCATGGTCAGGTATTCGGATCCCGAATCCATATCGGCCTAGACCAACCAAGCCTTCCATCTTTCCGGGGTAGGCTGACTAATACAAGACTCGTCTGGGAGGATAAAAACACTGACATGTACACGTCGTTGATAGGCCACATACGCTTCAACACGCCTACGATTCTGAATGGAAGTCGAATGAATGGGCACATCCCTCTGAAGGCATTATTGTTCCAAGACTTTGCCCTTTTAATGACAAACTTTATATTTGAGATCTAGGAGCTGTTCTGAGGTGGACCAAGTCCTAATGTAGCAATTTGAAGTTGAACGAGCTAGATCCGAACCTGGGACGCGTACGCAGTGCTTGACACTGAACAGAATTCTTAGTTTAGACCGGATCTGATCAAGGGAAACGAGCACTGAAGATCGATACTTCTCACTCTCATTTCACTCTATTGCTCTGGATAGAGTAACACAAGTATAGTGCTTAAAAAGGAGGGGAAGATGGGGATGTTATGAACCAATTGTATCTCGCCTCTTACTCTCGATACGTCTATTCTGATTGAACGCTATATCTTCTAAACTGTTTCCTTGCTAGAGGGTCAAGTGCCAGTCTTTTCTCCTGCACCGAAATTTGGACTTCAAGCGGAAGGACAAAACTAATGGCGAACTTGATGGCGTCTGGCGCTGAACCTGACTTACGACACTTTTCAAAACAGAAGTTACTGGGACCCACCAACCAGCTTTATGATTTTACTGAAAATTTTCTCAGTGGAATCCTAGCAATATCAATACTCCTATTTTACCAGTGAACCTTTCTCTTTCAACTGCTTTTGAACCAGTAAGCGATCTATTTTTTTCGCTCCTAATTAATAGGTCATGTTGCTTACTCAATATCTTGCAAGAAATATAGAATCTTCGACGGGCAAGGAAGCCGGCGAACAATAAGATAGGCGCTTGATACTGGTATCTCCATTTCGTTCAATTGCACTTATGAATAGGAAACCTCGTGGCAGTCTTGACACCCTTCACTGTGGCTACAACCAGCATCCAAGAAATAAACGCAATGAGTCAAATCAATTCCAATATCAAAATGGCGGAAAACGATGTCGTGGTGTGAAGGATCGCACCGAATTCTGCTTTTGTTCGAATTCCATCCGCCTTAATGCTGCTCTACTGCGCTTGCTCCAGTAAAATTAGTTCTTTACAGGTGACAAGGTCAGCAATGGCGCGTTACTTCTCTCTTCCATTACTTTTGGTACGTGGTTTTCTGAAGGTTTTATTCTGTACAGGCACTGCAACGAAGTGGTAGTTGCATTATTTAGATTGCTCTACTGATGATTAGTACGGTGATTCCGAGCGCTTCTAGCAAGAAAACAAGCGTGGATAAAAAGAAACCGTGAGTACTTTTGGTAGCTATTGTTCTGTCGCAAAAAAGACTTACTCCGAAAGGCAAAATTTGTGTGAATAATGGAGAAGTGATTTTGCAGCTCTGTCAAAAAGGTCAAATTACTCAGGAACAAAGGGACCGGATTACCACGTGTCAAAAGATTAAACCTCCCAATCATCCCAACGTGAGAATCGACTCTATCCTGATCAGCTCCAAGAAATGCTAACCACGGTGATTTCAGAGGAAGATAAAATCCTCACTGGATTAGGAACATTGTGGACCGAAGCGTGGTGATCCAACATCAAAAAGAATTGCACCAGTTTTTCTCTGGAATGGTTCGCTAGCTACGCTTATTCCTACTCCGCAATAAAACTATTGGAATAGTTTACTTTTATAGGGGAATTTCAAATATGACGCGAAGAAACCCAAAAACTATATGTAAAAAAGAAAATGTCTCAGCGATCAATAGTAATGGTAGTCTCATCGAGTGAAGCTCAAATAATAACCGCGTCATGAAGTGATACCAACCGATCGGAGCTGACAGAGGGCCTTAGAAGCAATGTTCACTGTATAATTTCTAAATTCTAAAGTATAATTTAACTAGCAGGATCGCCGAGCCTTTCTCCTTGCCGTTACAGAGTCAGCATGTGTAGCTGCCTCTTTTCGAGCCAAATGCTTCATTTCTGACAGCAAGATTTTTGAAGAGTAATCACTCCAAGTTGCGGGCACTACAAACTCGATATACTCGTAGCCCTCCTTGTCTTTATACAGGGTAACCCAAAACTAAGGGTGCCAAAATTCAGAAATTTCTGAGGTAAAAATAATCTATCAAATTCACATTACCTGCTATTAATTAGTTGCATAAGGTTTCCTTGCAATATGCGTGGTCACTGATGTGGAACAATCAAAATCTTTTAGATAAAGGAGGCTCATCCAATGCCACTTACAATCACTGACACGCGAGAGGTGAAAGGGCATTATGAAATTCTTTGGGATTTTCATAATAATCGCATAGGAGGCTGTTGAACGACACAGAAAAGAGGATTGAGTCCAAGACAATCCAGGAAAGGTAGAAAGGTCAATGTTTCTAAAGATAGGACTATTAAAATGGTCCGTCTGCCAATCGGTCGGGATTCTGGGTCACCCATCAAAAGGAAGTCAACGGGCACGGCTTACAGGAATTATCGCGATGGAGAAATGTCATGCAGAACCTTATTGCCACTCCTATCGTATGCAGAAATTTCGCTCCAATTCCGATCTCAACAGAGACCACAGGGCCAAAAAATGCAGAAAGTCGTAGAACCACTTGAGTGACGACACGCAACCCTTCACCGTTTTCTCTGACCGACAACTTTTTTTTACGATAAAACCATCTCTCAACAACCAAAACGTTCGCGTTCCATCTAGCGTGCGATCTCTCACAAAAATGTTGCTATAAGAACAGTAAAATGACGTTTTTTGAAGAATTCACTGGCAAGGTTAAGACGCTCGTGGTTCTTCGGTGCCGGCGTGAAAATTGACCAAGACCAACGCTCAAAGAGCGTGCTGATGGACGTAATAAAATACTGATCCGACTAGGTTTCCCGAAACATCTCGTAGCTGTCGAGTTTGCAGTCCCAGTTCGGAGTCCTAGAAAGCAAGACTGAAGATTGGGCCTCTATCCGCGCTAGTGGGATGTATTTTGAAGTGTGATTGTAGCGTGTCGAAGCAAATGGTGTTAGTTAACGTGCATAGAAATTCTATCGTCTGTCGCTGCTGAGAAGCTTCAAATACATATTATGAATTGGCGCCCATAATTTTGGGACACTCTGTACATGTTCGGTTGGAAAATAAGCCCTGCAACACTTTGAGCATGTTCCTCTGTGAAGAAGCCAAAGCCCTTTCCAGATGGGAAGTTAGTTAAAAATAAATATTAACAAAGAATACTATATTACAAAATAACAAAATAAATAACAATAAAATAAGCACAATGAAATTCAAAAACTTGTCCAAAGTGTTGCAAGAATCATCTTCCAACCTAATAGGAATCGCTGACCTAGGTCCTCATGTTATTAATGGTGGGACAGCCTTCGTTGTTACCGACACAGGGAGTGAGAGAATACACAGTGTCTTAGTGGAATATGGGAGGGACAAATTACAACACTAACAATGACACATCGGTTACCGACTGAATCTCTGGGGACGTCTACACCAGGACAGCCGCCGGCCAGACTTTTTCACGGAAGCTCGCAACGAAAAAATGCTATGTCACATGTCGCTCGGGCGATGAGGATCCATTGTACCACTTGGCTAACAACAGGGACGAATGGTGACCTTACTTTTGCTCGCTCGAGGAAATTGATGATTAGCGGGCTACAGGTGTTAAAGGTGATAAGATGACAGAATAGCCTAGAGTTTTGCCCAAAATTTGCGGCGGAACTTTATATTCCAGCCACAGGGACTTTATCTCCCTATATAAAACAGTGGTTCAGTGGTGTAATATTTATTGGATAGATGAATAAAATAATGGTGAGGCGGCAAATGGGAGTTCGAGGGCAACCGCCACTCGTAAGCTCCTCTAGAAGCAGTCTGGTACTAAGGCGGTTCCCGCCTCAGCTCCAGCGTAGGACACAGGGACATTTTCACAAAGTTGTAGTAATACATCTCAGCTTTTTCAACGGAGAATGAATAGAATTAGGAAGAATTCAGCTTTTCGACATGATGTCGATTCCAGAAATGTGAAGACAACCTTGACCAAGGCTTTTGCCGTTTGTTAGTCAAGAGAAAGCAATGCAATCTGGGCAGCTACGCCGAATATGCGGAAGGAAACTGTTTTAAAACCTGCGGATATTGCACGCCGGTGACGCCTAAAAAGAGTATATACAACAAAGGTCGCGGGAATGCGCGACAGCCAATGAATCGGCCCTACAGGTACTTGAGGCTTGGTTGTTCTGGACGAGTATGATCCGGATTCGATCTATAGAATATGTTTATGCGATAGTTCGCACTGCCTTCGTCTCTCAAACCTTTTTTGATCGTTTCAATCGTTAGAAGAAGGAACACATTGGAGGAAAAGGAGGCATAAGCCGGATTCCAACTGCCTTATTCAGAACTAGTTTCAGGTGTGGCTGTTGCTTAAAGGCACGGCTCACGATAAAAATGGTTGCTGAGTTCTTCCCTTAGGAATATTCAGTGTCCCCATGGGTGGTAGAAGGGACCCTCTCGCTCTCAAAATCTCGACGGTCAGGGCATATGTAGTGGGAGCCCTGTTGCTGTCTTGAGTGGCTTTCCCGCCTCTCGATCGATGTCACGTCAGTTGAGTGTCGATGCAATATAGATTGTGATTATTCGTTCTAGGACCCACACACAATCAGCTGATCGCCGAGTGATGAGGCGCCATTCTTTTCCCTCTGTTATTCTTTTTACTGCCCAATCCCTCTTTTGATTTCCTACCCCAATAGGCTGAGAAAGGTGAGCTATTTTTGCTGTAACTAGAGTTCTATGTTTGCTTATGCTTATAAGTGAATGAATTTTGCCTATCGTACTCAGTTATTCGCACCAGGACCCACACGTACGCAATGACGCACTGTGCGTCGTCCAAATGCCACACTCTTCTTCATTCTTCTGGTCTCATTCTCGTCCCGTCCCCTTTTCTAATGATTTTCCGAAGCCTCTTTTCACTTCGGAAACACCGATCCACGCAGTCCCCTCGCCTCCATCCCCCTATTTTCCGTCTTGTTTTCCATTTTCGTAATAATCTGGATTACTCAAAATTATCGTGAACTGTGCCTTTAAATGGAGTTCAAAATGGAAAGATGCTGAATATGTCAGCATTGGGCTATAGAATTATTAGTAATTATTAGACCTTTCGATCTCCACAACCGAATAATTGCCGCTGATGAGAAGACCAGAATGAATTGAGGAATCAGAGACGACGGAGTAACGAATAACTCTTAAATCGTCAGCCTGATACCTGCACAGCAGAACTTAATGTTTCATTTACTGTGCCCGCCTGGTTATACCTACTTCTTGCGCACAGTTGTTCTGTTCTGGTTCGCCGAACATTGTTCAGAGGAAAAAGTGTTTGTGCGATAATCAATCCCGTCTGAGGTTTGCGTCCCCGCATTCGACTTCCATTCAGAATCGCAGCATCGTATGCGTATGTGTCTATACAATGACCTGCGGTGACCAGGTGATGTGCAAGTCAGCGCTTTTATACTGCCATACGAGCTTAGTACCAAGTAATCGACCCCGGAAGGACGGAAGGCTTGGTTGCGCTAGGCGGTTATCAATCCTGGATTCGAACCCGTGACGACATGGTAATTTGCACCCAACTAGGGGATGATAGTTCGAGGCAGTTCCCGAAACGTCTTCCATATTTGGTATTCGAAACAAGGTTACAGTTGCTTTCGAATGAATATGTTCACCACGTAATACAAAGGTTATAGTCAAATTCTTTATAAATAAAGCTTGAAAACTTCGAAATTTACACATCTCTATAGACCGCGAGGAGGGGTTGGTGGAATACAGGCGTTTTGTCGTAGTCACTACAATCTGAGTAACTTTAAGACACTGGCGAAATAGTGGAATGGTTGTGAAAAACGCTGATTCGCCTACTTCACTTAGAATATCAGTTGCTATTCAAAGGCACGGTTCACGATAAAAAGGTTACTGAGTTCTTGCTTTAGGAATACTCAGCGCCCCCATGGGTGGTAGAAGAGACCCTCTCGCTTCCACAATCTCGGCGCTTAAGGCATAGTGGAAGCCCCGTTATTGCCGTAGTTCGATTTCCCGCCCCTCGATCGTCATTTTTCCCTGTTTTTCTTTTTCTGCCGCGATCCCTTATTTAATTTCCTACTCCTAGAGGCTGGAAAATGTGAGCTACTTTTGCTGTTACTAGGGTTTTTTTGTTTATTTATGCTTATAAGTGAATGAATTTTGGCTTACCATTGCCTGTTATTCGCACCAGGACCCACACGCGCGCAGTAAAACGCACTGTTTAGCTCGTCCAGATGCCTCATTCCTCTTCATTTTTCTGGTTTCTTTCTCTTCCAGCTCCCTTTTAAACGATTTTTCGAAGCCTTTTTTTCGCTTTGGAAACACCGATGCACGCAGTTTCTTCACCTCAGTCGCACTAGTTTCGATCTTGTCTTCCATTTTTCATCATAATCTGGATTACCCAAATTTATCGTGAACTGTGCCTTTAATAGCCTAAGAAGAGCCACCATTTCGTCAATCGCCCGATTCGCAAACCCTGAACGCAGCCTACAATCATGGATGGAATAACAGCGTACGACAGAGATTCAGTAAATTATAAACGTTGGCACTAGGCGACTCTAGCCATGGTCGTAGTTAATCCATCCGTCTCCATATTGACCGTATCCAAGATTTCCATTGTCTGCAACGGTTCTGCTGTGGTTGTCGTTGTAGTCGTCGTTGTCGTTTCTTCTTCGACGTAATCAAACTTTGCTCCCGCATCAACTGTAAGGATACATTTTAGTGAAGTTAACTGGAAGGTTACGGGCAGAAGGTGACCTCAGAAAATAGTCTGAAAAATGGTATATCAATTGATGAACTATAATTTCCAAATCATTGAAATGATGAAAGCACTGACTAACGCATATTACGGTTTACTCTTGAAATTCTAGTATTGTTAGCATTCGAGGAAGCATCAAGTTTCACTTCATGACACTGCTTTACATCCTCATAGAACTTAAATTGATGAAATTATTCGGAGTGAATATATCTCCTCGAAACCTTTACAGGAAGTTCTTAATGTAAGAGCAACGAGCTCTTTACACTAGCGGTAGGAACAGGAAGACACTTGAAGCACCCATCATATTCACGCAGGAATACGAATTTCGTTTGAATCAGCCTTGCGACCTTCAGCATTTGCCCAGGTAGCTGAAAATCTGTTTAAGCACAATCTCTGGGATACGTTGTACATCGACTATTCTCTGAAGTTAATTCAATTCCGAACAAAAGGCAAGTCTTGGGCTCTTTCAGGAATGAGGTGAATACCTCAAAAGCTTCTGTAGTTGTCAATCGCATTGATGTGATGGTACTTCGAATAGAAACAAAATTGATCACTGATAGGAACCTAGTGGTCACTTTTGTTATTTTAAAATTACATCGCTTCGTTGTAATGGCAGGTAGCATCGCATCCTCACTGTTAGTGCTTCTCGTTTCATTCCCCCAGGAAAAAAAACAATCGTAACACTTTCAAAATCTAGTGTTAAATCAATAATCGGCAGAAAAAATCTATTGATCGATGCAAAAATTTTCTCCATATTCAAACCTTCTACTGAAATTGAGAGAAAGACTCAGTTAACTCTCACCATAAGTATATTCAAAAGTGAGCGAGATTCCTGTATTACGTGATGTCACAATAAACGGAACAATGTTGGTTCTGGACAGAATTCTTCGCTGGTACGCTTGTTGACAGCAGAATCTAAAATCAGGTGTTTCTTGGGAATACGGAATTGGTTGAGATTTTTACCGTACCTGTAACCCACAGGCCGTACATCATTGGACATTTTGAATTCGACACCGTCTTCCCAACAACCTTCCACACATCGTCCATGTACTTGGACGATATTTACCAATAGTCGTTTTCCTTGAGGAGCCTGAAATATGCTTGCCTTTCTAATGGGATTCGTGATCAGCTCTGACTACTCCCATTTTGCACTCGGAAAAATATTACGAGCTGGCGATCACTTGCACTGCTGACAAAAAGCACTGGGACAATTTAATCCTCTCATCACTCCATGTGTAACGCGGAAGCGTTCACTCTAAATTGGAGCTCCAATTTTTGCGATTTGGTAAGGTCCCGGACGACGACGCTTTCCACCTCAGCGTTAGCTTTTCTTTTTATGGTTGCTATTTTCAAAGCCCTCTGAGCGACCGCTATGAAAGAAGGTGTAACAGTATACCTTGAGGTGATAGATGCACTGCTTTGTCCGCTTCTGGCCGATTTGCTTGATATTTATGTCAAATCGGCGCACTGCTTCATAAGCGATCAGTTCGCCACCGCAACCTTTTGAAAACGATGGCGGTATTTCATTACACAATTGGCCTCCAAAACCAGTAGGACATCTGAAAGAATAAGTGATATAAAGGGTAAAGGATAAAGTTTTGGTGTTAATCAATTCCGTCTGAGGGATGCGCCACCGCACTCGACTTCCACTCAGAATCGTGGTGGCATATTGGATGCTTATATGGTCTATACAATGACTTGCGGTGGCCAGCTGATGTACAGGTCAGTGCTTTCATGCTCCCACCCGAGTCTGGTTCCAAATAACCGACCCCGGAGGAATGGAAGGCTCTTTTGGCCTAAGCGGATACTGACCCCGGGATTCGGACCCGTGACCATGCATGTGTGAAGTGTGCCATCTGGATGTTAAAACAAATAACGAACTTGCATCGATTACATGTTCGGCTGTCGATGAAGCCACCATTCTGACAAGGGAGCGTTCTTGGACAGCGGGCTACAAGCAATAAGTATAGTTTTTTTTGAAATGACCTTTTTTTAAAGAAAAAGCAGTAGAAGCTAGTACAACTTGTTTACCTTGACAGTTGTAGTGAAGATTCAGAACCAGAATGTCCAGAAAAGATGGTCCTTCCATTTGACCCATTGTCTGTTGTAGATTGGGATCCACCGTGGTCAATGCCGGTATCTGTTTGAAGGCTGAGAACCTGGACCAAAAAGAAACTCTTGTTGTGGGAAAAGAAAGGAAAGCTCTGCGCTCTAGATATTGTTTGTAGAAATTTAGAATGTATACAATTCATTTAAAAAAAATTTCTTTTATTTCTATAAACAGTTGTGGAACCAAAGTATATGCTTTCTCATTCACCAACAGACAAGTCAGCTATCCTTTAAAGTTCAACGACATCAAAATACGTAGTTCTTGGATCGTCTTAAGATTTGGTGCTTGCATCTTTGTTTAAAGCCATTAAATAAATTTATTTACCGACTATATTTACAAATATCTATCCAAATACCCTAAATCTACTAATAGAAGGGCTACGAACGTGTGACTCACCTTTTTTGTCCGTTTAGAGCGAAGTTTTCGTGAATAATCACTAATGTGAAACGTTTTAGAGATTCTTTCAAGCAAAATAGAACTTACTCGGTTGGAGTATAATGCATGACGCTACCGACATCATAGGGTAGGCGATAAGTGCTGAGCTCTTTGGGGCCGATCTGAAAGGATATCAGATAACGTGCATCGGAATTTTTCAATTAAATTTCTGGTTTGTGAATGAAAATGAAACAATTAGCGAAAATCGGTCATCAGCAGTGACTTTAATTGGATTTCTGATAGCTTTTGATCCGAAAAATTAGCTTGGAACTTAATGATAAGAGAAGGATAAGAACTTACCTTCGCGAAGTTAAACAGAAGCGTTGGATCGACAACATTACGGTTGAGTTGCACGACAGCGTCGCGATCATATCGTGATTGCTCATGGAATACCCCCAACGAATGAGCCAATTCATGTGACGTCACTCCAAACTGTAAAGATTACAAGGAGTAGAAAAGAACATAGCCCATCATCTGAATCACTTCTACAGGAAGTAGGTCCTGACGGCTAAGGAATAAGGCTAGAATGTCTTACTGTAGTCACCCAGAACGCTAAACAATTAATTAGCATTTTTTCAAGATCGTAACCATTTCTACAACGGGGCTACGTTCACAAAGGGTATACATTCCTAGGGAAAAGCGCGAGTATCATGCGCATGGCAAGGGTCTGATAGAACAAAGCCACAAACCTCAGGAAAGACTCATTTTATGGTTAGTACCGTGCCGTTCCCCGTAACTTCGTTGTGTATATTACAAACAGATGCGTAATGGAAAAGAAGATTAGATGTTCGTTATCAAAGGTAATGCATGAAATCGTACTACAGGGTGCGGCAAATGTTTTGGCAAAATCACGTGATACGTCCACATTAGGAATAAGGCCTTCGATCTCGACAGGATCTGTACCACTATTTACTGCAAGTCCTCTTCTATACATTCCATAAACTGGCCGTTCTTGAATATGCCATTTTACAGAATAGTGACAAGCAAAGACCAACGACCCTCCATCCTGCACCTCCATCTGGCTGGATGGACTGCAAAAACCATCTTTAAGCAGCTCCAGATTCCCTTAATAACCGTTTACAACGATGTCAACAGGTACGAGACGACACGAACAATGGAGGACAACCCTAAAAGTGGAAGGCCGAATGAAAATCACTCGAGAGAAAATACGCCGCCACCCTCGTAGGTCCCATAGAAAAATGGCTCTTGAGGTGGGTATGTCTGCAAGATTTGTTGGAAGGATTGTCACAAGCTACCTTCGACTTCACTCTATAAGAAAGCTCACATGCTAACTGAGCGTATGAAGAAAACTAGGCTTGAAAGATGTAAGGAGCTTTTGAAGCGATTCTCGCAGGCACGGCACACCAACATTCTTTTCACTGACGAATGTCTGTTTCCAATAGATCAATTCCTAAATACCCAAAACGATGGGATGATAAAGGGAAGCCCTGCAGAAGCCAGCCAACATGGAGGGATTGCTCAGCAATATGGACACCCCAAGTCGTTGATGGTTTTTGAGGCAATCACATCGGAGAAGGAGGTACTTCCCTTGCAAAATCTCACTTCGGCAACTAGGCATGGACGTATCAGCACGACTCAGCTCCAGCACACAGGGCTAAGGTGGTACAGGACTGATGCGCATCGCACTTCTCGGAGTTCATCTCGTCGAACGATTGGCCCCCAAACAGTCCAGACCTAAATCCATTGGACTACTCCGTGTGATCGGTTCTTCAGATGATAGCCTGCTCTACTCAGCATAGAAGTTTGGATGCTCTACGTGCAACCCTCGTTAGAGCATGGGAGGATTTGGACGAGGACTACCTAAGCGCCGCCGTCGACGCGTTTCCTAGGAGACTTTCAGCCTGTATTCGCGCCAAAGGAGGCCATTTTGAGATCTAGTTTGTTTTTGTGATCTGTATAGTTGTTAATAAATGCTGTTGAAGCTTCATCGTGTATCGATCGATTTGACCGTTTCTACAGACATATTTACCTTGCCAAATCATTTGCCGCACCCTGCAAAGGGCACCTTATAAAACAAGTAGGTAGGTGGCGAGGCATTACCCTTTGAAATGGTCGCGTTGAAGACACAGTTCACGATAATTTTGAGGTAGGCCGGGATAGTTTTAGACGTATAATGGAAGTTATAGCCCAGATTAGTTCAAAAGTGAAGAAGAAAACACGAAAGTTGTTCTATTTAGAGAAGTATAGGGTCCAACAAAGTAGTAAAACTGGGGGTCGAACAAGAATGGGACGAAAAAGTCGCATGGAAGGATATTTGAACGATTTATCCAAATGCCGGCTAAACCAATTTTGGGGGCCGCGTTAGTTCCTATTAGACCGTTTTTCTACAGCTTTCCTTATCCTAATCTTGGAGGTCAGAGGTTCATGCTAGCGAGATCTCATGACAATCATTTTCATCTTGACCTGTGCCTTGCCTATTAGACTTTGTCGAGGCATGTTTGCGCGATCTTTCATTGCGATCTTCATTGCTGCATCGAAACGCTAGAACACAATCTGAGGGAGGACCTCGGCAACACGTCCAAAGCTCAAAGAGTGGGTTGAGTGGTATGATCGTAAATAGCAATGTACTGTATTATCTTCAAAATATAGGTTGAAACTGTCATAAAAGTAGTAAACTGACATGTTCACAGCCTGGTCCAATGCTCACCACTTGACGACCAATCGCCTCGTCTTTGCCAACGGTGCTCCAGCATCCGACGTCGTTACCGATGAATTCGACGAAATGTTGTTCGTTCGTGCGTGGACGGAAGTTGATGCACGTTTCAGCTTGCCAGAAGTTGATGGCTCGAACCACATTTTCACGAGCCCGACCGTCTGTAATGGTTAGCATCGTTATGAATACTGTAAAAGTTCAGTGCTGAGCAGAAAACTCATATTTTTAATTGTTTGTTTGTTTATTTGTTTTTGTTTTGCATAAATATCTCGACGTACGTGGGCAAAAACAACAATGAACTACTAATCAGTGTGGTGTCCCTCGGGAGCCATTAGGTACAAAGAAATTCAAAGAGCGGGGCAGTTTTCAAACTGAATTAAGATTCTTACATTTTTTCTCTGTAAAAATGGGCAGGAATGATGGCTCTTGAATGAGGTCAAATTCTTCATTGTCAACAATATTCGACAAAAAAATAAAATGTCATTCAGAATTTGAAACTCTGCCTCTTGAAGCTGGAACAAAAATGACCACAACCACAAGTTCCTTGCTTTTCCAAAAAAGTGCCCGTGACCAACATCATTTCCCTGGCTGCCCACTGTCCCAGGGCTTAGGAGAATGCTTCATTATTGTTTACTATTAGGTAATGCGCTTGCTAACTAGGTAAAAGGAAGGGCTAACGACAGTTGATTACTTTTTCCTACCCTTTGGTCTTTTTTCCAAATTTGCTTACTCTCTTCTTCAAATCTTCGCATTTTTGAATAGTAGAAATAGTGTATTATTTTTCCTACGTTATAATGAAAATTATGCCCTCACAAACAGACGGATGAATGGAATACGGTACTCCTGAAGACCAAATCGTTCTTGGATACATGTAATCCACATAAGCCTTTCTTTTCCTGAGACGATTTCTATGAGGAATGGAGTTGGCAACGATTTCCTCTAGTCGGTCTGGATGCAGTACCATGTCGGATTCGAACAGTATCGAACTGAAGATTATCGATTATTATAAGGTCGCAGTAACCCAATGAGAACCTCGAAGACAGATGATTGAATAAACTAGAGCGTAGGTGGGATCCTTCCCAGTATCGTATGGCGGCACCAGTGCTCAAAGCATTATCGTAAAGCAAATTTTTTCTTCGTCCAAAGTCCAAGTCAAAGTAAATCATACACTAAAAGCTACTCGGAAATCTGATCGAACCGCAAGCTAGAATTGTGTGTAGAGGAGACGGGCAGTAGGAACGGTTTTGTGTAATCGACGCGCGGCTGTCGCGGACCATTTGCCTCACTCTAATATTCCTAGCGTTCTTCATTCAGCTCAATCGCTATGCGATTATTGCTTTTGGCATGACTCTACTGTTAGTTCTTTTGTTCCTGTATTTCTTACTTGCTGCTGCATTCTGCTACATTCATTCGCTCGCGACGTCTCTCTCGCCGGGACGTAACGATTTTGATCCTTCTACACCACAGCCAGCGGGAAGGGGTTGGTCGCGATGTTAGAAATGTCCAGAAGCAATTATGAAAAGAATTCGCGAGGATTGCAGTCTGAGGTGAAAGAGGGAGAGGGATTTCCGGTGTCATTCTTTTCCGCATGCTGCCTACATTCGACTTCGTTTTAGAATAGTAGTGATCTTCGAGCCTACTCGAAGCCTAGCCTAGTTTTCAGAGCCCTCACTTCTCTATGGCTTCCGAGGTTAGCTTGTGAACCGGTTGACGTTCGACATGGTGATTTCTCCCTGTTAGACAAGCATTGCTATGTGAGGAAGATGCAGGAGGTTTACTAGGATGAACCGACCTATGCTGTCTAAATACACTACCCAAATGACAAGCGCTCCCTATTCCACTTCTGCCTGGATGGGTTTGAGGCAGAGCGAAGTCAAAAAAAAAATTACCTGTATTTTTCATTCAGCTTCTTTATGGAGAATGAAGGAACGTCGTGCTCAATGACGCTTGCGGCATCCTAAACAGCTCTATCACCACGGTTATAAATTCAGAGTAATGGGATCCGAATTGAGCGATGAGGATCCTTACAAAAGAAGTTGGCCTGCCCTCATATTCACTTGCCACGATAGCGGATAGCGTATCGAAAAGTCGTTGATGGGCATGCGGTTGAAGGAGATCCGTTAACTGAAACAGACAATTCCTTTTAAATCATACAATATATCAAAATCAACCAGCAATCACAGTAGTCATCTCAGGTATTTGTGCTATGCTATCAGGCAAGAGTAGCACAGCTTCGACAGTATGCCTATGATAAGACAACGCCTACTGCCATCGTGCTAAGGGCCCGTATGAACTGGGGTGAGGGCTCACGGTGTTCAGGAGTAGGTATTGAAATTCATGGTGAATCGCCTTTGGATAAGCCCATTCTTCTTGTTTTATAAATTTCAACAGAATAAGTCGGATTCGAGCTATTGAATCGAAAGTCAGGATGGTCAAATGTCTACTGATGAGCCAGAAATGTTAACGAATATGGTGGATTCCCTTAGGCCTCAACTAATTCGATATTTCCCCCTGACAGCAATGCCATTTTTGCTTTCTTTGATCACGTCAAACCCTTTATTTATGTGGTTGTATGCATCGAATCAAGTGCATAAATAAACATGTAAACAAATGAATTTATTGCTCTCAGCTTCTCGAGGCAGCTTGATCTTAGCCATGCCAAATTCCATTCCTGCCTATCTCTCCATGATTCATGTAATTTGGCATTAGGGTATCGTGGGAGTGAAAAAGTACAATACTAGTGAATCCAGAAAAAGTACTTACTTTGACAACATTTTAAGTTCTGAGCCAAACATGTACAACCGCTCCTCTAGAGAACTGAGCTTAGGGAGCTCTCATTCCATTATAACTACCCATCAAATTAGAAGTTTCAGAAATTAGGTAATGACTAAATTTAAAGGAGCTATGTAGTAACGGATTCAAGTTTCGTAAATTATGAGCCGTTCAAGTTTTTGATTATTGAGGATGTAAAAGGATTTCTATGTTGTTGTGCTATGCAGGTTTTTATAATGGGAATTATTAGATCCGTTTACGCATACTTCAAGGTCTTGAAAGTGGATCGGAGGCCGAATAGATTATAAATTTAGAACTCCGTAACACTTTCGGAGGACCCTTGATGATGACGATTTGTTCGGAGTTTCGGCATTAGAAAGCTGTCCCAGATAACGTACTTCAACGATGGGGAAGTACATATAAAAATATTTTTGAAACAATTTATTATGGCATGAAAGGAAAGGAACCTGTCTAAATCTGAGGTTAAAATTATATTCTGAGCCCCGGTAAGTGTCTCTGTTTTCTAGTATAATACCATTTCATTGATGGTCTTTCTTTCTAGTTTCATTTCGGAAAAACGTAATCGAAAAATCGAATATAATCCATTTAAAACATAGCTAGTGGTAGTCTGAGTGACATCGGATTGTTCCGTTTACGAATTGTTTGAAAGAATTTGTAGGAAATTCATGTCCCCTTCGAGTAAACTGATCCGTACGAAATAAAGTAATGATTTCGTTATTTCGTTAAAGTCACCGTTCACGATAAAATATTTTTGAGATCTCACCATCGGATGAGTTTGGGGCCCCTGCTGATATCAAATGTACCGATGTCGGTTCGAGAAACGTCACTGATAGAACACACAATAACGGGCCAAACATTGTAGCATGTAAATGCCGCACCCACGTGGGACGAGTTTCAACGGTGTCACTCACAAGGGAAAATACATAGGGAGTTCAAACCACTTGTCATGACCCAAAACGGCAGTGGAAGACAGTTTTGGACAATATTAACTTGATGTAGTCAGCCCTATCCTTAATTGCAACAAATGAAATCTCGTCCTAAAATCTCTTTCATGCCATTTCCTTCATGGTAATCTTCTACGATTTCTACTTTCACTACGTTTGCAGGGAGTCTTCTGTCTCACGTGGGCTGGCGGATTTTCTCGCTTTCTTTGCCACCCTTAACTTTCGCTTTTCGACTTAAGAGGGTGCCTCAAAATTATCGTAAACTGCGCTTTCAAGATCTGATGTTGGAATATATAATGAATTCACGAGAATTTCTTGAAGAATCTGAAGACGAAAATTACAAGTTTAAAATTAGAAGTGAATTAATACTGGTTGCAATATGTGAAAGTATAGAAAGCAGTAGATTAAATACTTGTTTCCCGCCAACATTTACGGCTTTCAAGCATGCCTGCGCAGACTTTTGCAGGCTGGAAGCCCCACTATGCTCATTTTGAAAGTTTAGTAATAGAACTTTTGACGAACCCGACAAACTTCGAGATCTCTCCTTGACGCACCTCACGAACCGCAAAAATGTAATGAAATATAAGGGCGGTTTTGGGGTGCTAATAATGCGTTTTTCTATGATTTTGTCCCAAAATCACGAATGGATTTTTTGGAGCAAAGAAAAACACGAAGCAAATTTAGTCGTTGAACAGGACGGTCTGCTTGGCGAATCTTGTCCAAGCGCCTTAGATATAGTTGATTATAAATTAAACTGCATAGTAAATGAAAACGTATTTTGAAAACACATAAAGTTTCATTTCAGCTCCGAAGGACATCTGTTCGACACGATTTTCACAAAAAAAAAGGTGAAGGGAAGTGCATGGTCAGTAAGAATGAGTCGTTATGGCTATACACAAAAAAATCGTGCGCGTACACAATGTTTTCTGTGAGATATTCTTCTAAGTGAAAAGGACGGAAATTCAAGAACTTCAATGTCTGCGGCACATTTTTGCAACAATATATGCATACGAATTTTTTTATAACAGTAATATGCAGTAGATGAATTGAGAAGTGGACCTTCTGCAAACGTCAGGCACTATTAGAATCTTGTTTCCAAGCAAATTCTGGGCCTCTATCTCCCACCACAACTGGAGGAGGTCTACACATGGCTGTGAAAAGTTGGGATACGGCAGTGACACATGATAATAAGGTATACGATATTGTTCGCCTTACCGTAAACGACTCCCCTTCGGGTATAGCCGTGACAATAGCGAGAAGCAGAAGCAAAGAAAGCATAGACCAATTCACAAGCATCTCTGGGTCGTTCGTCAGCTGTCGGCCAACGACGCCGCTTTTTCATCAACGCCCATCTACAGGAGCGACGAGTTTTTCATTCCATTTCTCTGCTGTTCGACAAAGCGGCTCGTTGACTTTGAGATGGTCAGCGACAAAAGCGAAGAGCGAATTGCCCCAGCCTCAGGGTTAATATATGGGAACGGAACGATTTCGGGATCATTGTCCGTAAAGTTGTGAAGGCGTTGGAATGACTGGTCACCCAGAAAACCGGATTGGATACAATCGTTGAACGCCCTTTTTTTGAAACGCGTCCGAATATCCCTACGTGTTCGGGCGAAAAAAAGTGTGAAAATGAAGTTTGTCGTCTATCAGAGCTATCAGATTGAGTGGTTTCCGACCGACAGATATGAAAACACGTTGGAAGAGATGAAGTGGGGAGGGGGAATTCCTCTTGCTAAATGCTCAATTGGTGACTCATGAGAACAAGTAAAATAGGGGGACCTCATTTCCTATAATCCTTTCAGGACACACGATGCGCTGGTTGATGGGTTCCTCTCAGGACCGCTGAAACACTAGAAAGCCGACTAACGGAAAGCCGAGCATCTAACGTATTTCAAAGCTCATTGAGTCGACAAGCTTCACGAAAGCTCAGTTTTTGTCCAGCCGTGGGTGAGAATCACTGAGCATTCAGCTCTCCATCCATTCCTCCTTCCTCAAATCATTTCCATTCCTCTGTTGACAAAGACACTCTTATGCGGACATGGAGGCAATCGCTGGAAGCAATTTTTTCATTTTTTCTCATGCAAGTATTTCTTCTAAGGTTGATTTCAGAGGCAATTTTTTCATTTTTCCTCATATATTCCTTCTAAAGTCGATTTCAATGGGTGTCACCAATAACAACAGTTGGGTCTAGCCCATAACGGACGGGATTGATCCGATCTTTCCCATGACTAAGTTATAAACCAGTTATTTACGACGCTGGTAAGTCTAGCGACAATCTCGTGTGTAAGGAAGCGCTCGGTACATGAGCTCATGAAAACTTCGATCTAGCACAAAACTTCAATAATGTCATGGAAAAGTTTTCAAGGTCAGGAGGGTGTAGAGCCATCGCGACGGAAGTCATTTGGCCGAGATTCTTTCTGGTAGTTACCTTCACCCCAGGTACTTTATTGAGCTGTGCATACTATACGGGAAGGGGACCTAATAATGAAAGAGACCCTGAAATACCACAAAACCGTAGACCATTTGTTCAGACAGCCTTTAGCATTCCCGAACAACTGTAGTATCAAATACTTCAAATACGAAGTATAGATTGAGGGTTCCAAATGTAGGCAAAAGGATTGCTATGCTACGAATTGGCTCGGAAGAGGATTAAGCGGATGGGGTGGCGCATACCGATAAAAAAATTGATTCTTTCAATCGATAGTCGAAGAAAAGATCAAGGGTAAGGAATTTTCATAAAGCAATCGTATTCCTTACTTCCGGTTAGCAAAAGAGACCCCAAGAATCGATTATTGACTATGTGGGCCTTTTTATAGGCACGAAGGTTTCTTAATTGAAAATAGTAGATTATGAATGTAACCAGGTGGCTACCTAAGGTATCCCCACGCTCTTGCTGATATTTGAATTTCAGGAAAGGAAAAGAGGGCCTAGTTAGACATACAATATTCTGACTGGGATATTACAATACCGGCATATCCACTCTACGGGGAAGGGATGGGAATGACGGGTTATTCACGAAGCTTTGGAGAATCAGCCACTGCTTATTCAGGCCAGTACTTCACCCTTCTGAACTTACTCGATTTGGATCGTTCGACCATGATTTTGCCAGGAAATATATTTAATATGCTTCAGTGCATAACTTCATGGGCTCAGGAAGTGAGATCCAAATTAAAGTTTTCTGGAGGCTTTAAAATAAATTCGGATCAATAAAATAAATCTTTTGTGGAAATGAAGAAAATATTCCCTAAAGATGGGCCAGTCCTGGAACTTTTTCGTTGGAACTATGATTTATAGCAAGCCATAGATAGAATCCAGTTTAGAACTAAGTTCTCCAAAAGTCTCCTGGGGGTTTTCTTTCAGCGTGAGTTCTGCTTTACGACGACAGGACTCGTTCTGATGCCATATTTGGTCGGATAGTCATGTTTTGCTTTTTCTTTTGAAAAAATATGGCTAAAATCCGTAGAGAGTGGCCCCAGAGTAGACTCCACCACATTATTATAAAGTAGATTGTTCTGACTACGATCACTTGCTCATTTGGAAGATCTAATATGCGAACGATTTTAATGAACTCCGCTTGGCTGAGCATACCTGGCTGGGCAGTGAGCCATATGTTACACTTATTTATTCGGAGTTCGTAGCTTTTGTAGCTTAATTATCTGTCCACTACTTTTTTTCAAATGATTTGGTACTCAGCGAAATTGCAAAGTTGCAACTGTCAAATGAAGCAATTTTCATCAGTAAAATTAGTTGAAATTATCACGAGGTTGGGGAATTATGGGCAAAGCACCGAGCTCAGACGGGACTCGAACCCGCCCTTGTGGTATCCGGTCACCGTGCTCTTATCCCTTACGCTATCCACCTTCTAACAACTTCTCTTTTGGCAAGGAATTTATATTTATGGACAAGTCTGTAACCACTATAATCTATAATCTACAGCCTTTCTCACTTTCCCGAATGAGGGTTGAGTCTCAAGAGGACGTTCCTCAAGTTCCTACATAAAATAAAATGTATTTCATTCAATGGAAATGTAAAACGAACTGCTCTTTTTCTTCATAAACCATTTTTCTTGTCTCATTCATGGCTTGTTGTTGGTTCACAATCCTCTGACTGCAAATCGGTTCCACTTTTCCAATTGCATTTCACAAAAATATTGACGGCCCATAACTTGTTTGAGGACTCAGGTGACAAACTCCACTCAAATATTTATTTGTTTGCTCTCATATGATAATATTTGTTACCAATATGCAGTCTATCAATTGACAAATGTTTACCTTCACAGATCTGCGGAACTTAAAAATCATTTCTCGATTGGTCGCCCCTTACACAGCTTCATGGGTTAGCGAGTGTTTATCAATCTGAGACCCCCCATTTCCCACAAATATTTTCGTGGGAAACAATCAAACAGACGGACTCTCCTTGACCAGTTTTGGCAAACGTTTTGTTATCGAAAGTGTACGATTTCATGTCAGTATGTACATGGTCAAAAACGCCGATTACTCTTATCAGTGGGCGTTAAAGTTCATTGATATTTACTTCCACTTCCTCTAAACAATCGTTGTTTATAAAATGCCCATCTGGCGTGCATCTGCCTACCCAAACGTCTTTCATTTTCAATTCCCCAAATGTGAATTCAGTCTGATTTCATTACCTTTGAAATTGTGTCTGTGTTATGGGAACTTCTTTTTCAAGCCCACCTTTGGGAACCCATGGATTCAGTCAAGATTCTATCCTGTGAAATCATTTAAACTTATCATCAATTCATATAGGTTCGACTGATAGGTCATCGGTGTAAGAGAGGACGAATGACCTTAAGTATGAGTGGCTCCAACGCTTTCACCTCAAGTCTTCATAAAGGGCGAATGCACAATTAAGTTGTTCCAAATGGAAACCGAGTGCATGGCGCATCCCCAAACAAAATCATCTAGTTGTAAAAGCACTGCTTTTGTGATTACTCGTCTCCATTTTCGGAAGCGAAAAAAGCGAAAGCGTATAAATGTGATTCTCGTAGGGAGTTTGAGGTAGTGAGCGAGAGCAGTAGGGGTTTCTGGCGGGATCTCCGGGATCTTCCTCTAACTAATTAGGAGGGGGGAGGGTGGAAGGGCCGGGGCCGTTACAGCGAGTACAGCTTACGAAGTCTTTCTGTGATATGTGTTGCGATGTGAGATGTGGCCCAGTACCAAGCGAAGCGACGCCCCACACTTGGTGCCCGGAGCAAACTCCAATAGGTACCTATCTCAACCAGCTGATCCTTTCAGCCTTCAGTTCAGCGACAAGTTTACTCTGGGAGAATGAAATACTGATCCTTATACATGGATCTTCTTGAGAAATGAAAAATGTTGAAACTTTTTTTGAATAAGAAAAAGTAGAATAATTTTGAATTCTTGTCCTTCAGTTGAAAACGCATCTACTCTAGGAAAGTCGGTCCTCCATTGATACTTCTATTCATCATCCGTGCCACTAGTTTATCTTCGTGTAGCCAAATATGCCATGACTTTTCTTTTCTTATCACGAATCGTTTCCATCATCTTTGAATTACTGTGACTGCCATTGAAAGGAGAAAATGTTAAACGTAGTCGATTCTACCAAAAGATTGATTAGCAGCTTTCAGATTAGTTGAAATCACTCTGAAACTATGTAAGATGACTTGGTTCTATGAGTTGAGATGACAAGTCGTCTGGGTCACCCATTCCTATGGGACATAACAGTTACAGCAAAATTCCACCATTTCACAAAGTAAGGAATGGGGTTCGAGAATGGAAGAACAGATAGCAAAGGTGGGAATCAAGTTGGGAATGGGCCGAGCCCAAATTTCACACGAGTGTTGCACGAAATATTCGACTCCGTCGGGACGGAAGGTTTGGTCGGCCTGGGTGGATATCGATCCGGGATTCGAACCCGTGACCACGCTTGTGAGATAGTGTGCCACTTGTCACTACAACACCTCTGCCCACTTTTGGTCGAGGTAATGCTGAAGGATGCGGACCTTTGGCAGTGTAATCGCCAATTCATATTACTAGAAATTCTGGAAAGGGGTAATCCCACTTGCTGTTCTAGCCTGGCACGACTGTAACCTTATCCCAGCCCATCGTGTCGTAGCTAATCACAACTCTTTATTGGGCTTCTGTTGAGCTGAGAGAATCCCAATGGACGGTACTGGTACATCCGAGCATTTGGTCCCACCCAGTCTAAAATCACTAGGTTGGCAAAGCTTCTGAAATTACTGGACAACTTATTCATCAAGAGAAGGTAGAAGTGCTTTATTTACACCTCCGATATGATTGGCAAACCCCTTTTCTGATAAAAGATTTGAAGCGGTGGTTCATACAGGTTCATATAAACTTGAGGATTATTACCAAAATAATACTAGGCTAGGCTCCGCTTCAGTATGCATCGAGCTCTGTTGCCAATGACTGATCCCTAGCTTTTACTTTATCCACTGCCAGTCACAGTATTTCAATGACGATGACATGGATTAGGATGACTCACTTTCTTTCCACAATCACGTAGGAATCGCTCAAGGAAGTGACGTTAATCAGATTCTTTGATTGGAATACGTCAGGCGTTCGACTTCTATTCAAAATCGCGGTGGTGATTCGATGCGTAATCATTTTATTCAAAGGCTTTGAATGACTCAGTTCGTATACGAATCGCGTTCTTCACTCAGCAGACGAGTATCTGAACATTCTTAAAGGCTCAGTAGAAGTCCATAAAGAACAAAGGATAATGTTTTTGGCATTAATCAATCTCGTGGAAGTGATAAGCCACGCATTTGACTTCACAGACAAAAGCCGCATGTATCTAGAAATTTTGTAAGATATTCGATTATTGGACTAGTGTAGAAGCTTCTTCAAGAGTTGTCCTTCAGTCACTTTGCACAATCTCCTCGATTCTGAGATACTGAATCTATTCAAAAACCGTCTCCAAACTGATACAAAGAACCACTACAGAGAGATATTCCTTTCTAATATAGAACTTGCTTGTCTTGATGATGCAGAATACGTTCCGTTGATTTTAAAGCTGTGTACAAACTTTTTTTAAGGACCAAAAGATTTCCACCGTTTCTCACTGTCATGAAGCCTATCGAAATGAGCTGAAGGGGACCATTCCTTCCTGAGATTTGCATTCCTCCAACCATTCAAGCCCGCCACTCCACTTTACTTGATAAATTGCTCTCAGCTGAATGAAGGGGTGGTTATATATATACGACCCAAAAGAATCCATTTTTCTGCCGGAATATCCGGTTTTGAAAGGAAGCCATTTTTCAGCCCAGATACCGGGAATCTCTGGTGATTCGAATGGAAGTCGTATATTTCGGGGCTGTCACAATGAATTGCATAGGGCAGCCAGTTACGTACTTCTTCGTTAGCCAGAGATTACTTCAATCCGTTGCTTTTTTTCGGGTCGCTTTTTCTAGAGCCTCTTACAGTTATAGATACCTTGACGATCAGAATCCCGAAAACCGCTGAAGAATTCTTAAGGAATGATTTGGCCGGCACAAACAACTGTGCCCACTACGACATGAGATCCAGTAGGATAGACTGCTAATTGGACATGGAGCTTGAGCCACTGTGGATTAAGCCAATCTCAATTACTCATCACAGAACTCACAAAACGCCTTTTTATTTCGTTCAAAAGGCCACTTTTCACATTTTTTCTGAACAGGACAAAATAACACCAGTTTTATTAATTTAATTTGAATCACTTGACTTGAACGCTATCATCATGAAATTAAATCTTAATTAACTACTAGTCTTATACTTTGTAGTGAAGCCGTTGGCATCGATGATGGCTTGGTATCTGCGGGGCATTGGTTCGACCAACTTGTCGATCAGGCACTTCGATTCCTTTCCATTCCTCTTCAAATAGGCCAAATTTCTGAGCAGCATTTATGACTGTTTTATCGGCTATCCTTTTCTTGAGTTCTGACCACGAGGGTCCACTAATGTTCAGGTCAGGGGACTGGCTAGGTGAGTCAAGGCATCGAACATCCGATGAGTCAACCACTCGCGCGCCCCTTCTAGATTTGTTTCTGGGGTCGTTATCTCGCTGGCATTAAATTTTCTTCCGTGCACACGATGGGAGAAAGGTAGCGTGGTTTTCTCCAAAATGTCTACGTACATCTGATAGGCCGCAGTGGTGAGAATATGGTTAATGGACCCCATGCTTAGACTCGCAGACCATCCCCAAACCAATACTGAGCCGGCACCATACCTAACAGTTGGCAAATGGTACTTGGGGTCGGAACTTGTGTTTTAAAAGGTCGTCTATGGACGAAACTCGAGTGAACCAAGCAAAACAATCTTCGACTAGTCGCTATAGATGACTTCGCGTCATTGGTCGAAGATCCAGTGAAGGTGCTAACGCGCCCATTAAAGTCGAGCTCGACTGTTTTTTCAGAGATCCAGATACCTTCTGACAAGACTTCCTCCATACATTCCAGCAACCCATAGGCGTCTGTTGATGGTACCTCTAGATGGTAACGACGTCGCCGTCGTCAATATTTCGGCCATTATATCGGAAGATGCTCGTCTGGGATCTTGAGCCGATGCACAAATGATCTTTCTATCGTCCTCAGAAGCGGCAACCCGTAACCTAACCGAGCTGGCTCGCTTAATTTGGTCTATGTGAGACTCAATACCTTTGATAGCCTTCGTAATCGTAGACATTGGTACAGCAAACAGCCTTGGATGTTGAGCATGGGTCAGTTCCTGCTTAATGCCCCTGGCAATGGCGGAGAGCTGCTCCAAGCTCAGAAAGCGACAGCCAAAGTTTTGTTTCTTCACAGGGAGCGATTAGCTGACAGATCAGAAGGATCACCAATATTTCTAGACTCGAAAAACATAATGAATCTTACCTAGACAACATGCTCCTTTCGCAAGTTTTATGAAAAAAAAATTCACTCACTTGGCCGGAAGTGAGCTACCGCCAATTCTGCATAGCAGGAGAGTCGGTAATGTTTGATAAGTGTGCTGTCAAAAAACCGGGTAAAACGATTAAGTTCAAGATGAGTTATGGCAGAAAAGGTTCAAGGTGATTTCTTTTTGAACGGTACTGTATATATATGTATATATATATATATATATATATATATATACACATATATATACCCTACTGTCTGTCTGTCTGTCTGTCTGTCTGTATGTCTGTCGCACTGTCTGTATGTCTGTCACGAAATTCCTTAGCTCCTTTAGGTCTGCTTGGAGAGAGCGGGTCAAGCGTGGGATGGGTGGGCCATATCCCGAGAAGTATAAAGCACACATCAATTTGGCGAAGCCCCACCCACAGTGGGCGTGGCGTGCATCGAAGTGAGCTGGACTGAGGTCCATGATTTCAAATTCAGTCACAAGACGGCCTCAAAATTGGGGTTTAAAGGTGGCTAGAGGTATGCATTGGTAAGTGAGATCGAATTAGGGAGACCCACCCCCGATGGGCGGGGCGTTCTCCAGAAATACAATGCTTTATGAAAACATCTATAACTCGGTTCGGAGAAAGCCAACAAAGCAGGAAAAGTTGATATAGGAGTAGTACATGTCTTACTATTTTTGAGCTTGGGTAATGAGGTAGTGTAAGATTAAGGGTGTTCCTGAGTAATGAAGGCAGAGCGGGTACGGATGGATACCGATAAGGATGACGTTGTCTTACACACTGAATCGACTGAGCACCCAAATAGCGGAGACTTTCCAGAAGCTCGTACCTTGCAGGCGTACGTTGACTTCCAGCGGAACACCCTATGTGGCAGCTTTTGAATGCGTTTTTAGAGCTTGAAGTCTTTATCTTCTCTGGTATCCGTGGGAGGCTAATACGTGACAAGGCTCGTATCTCGGGATTCCGGGTGTCTGAACCAATGACACAAACCAGAGTGATGGGACGGGACGCATGGCCTCCTTGAACAGATGGAATTTCTAACACTTGCCGTTCTTGCTCGCCTCAAGCGAAGCCATAATAGATCGCAAATGAGTCATTCGGGTGCACCTACAGTAGGAACAGTCCTCTGGAAATTTCGTAAGTGATCGGACAGGTTAGAATTACGAAAGGCTTCTGCATCATAACACAATGGCAATTGTTTGGAGGCACTCGCCTCTCTTTGTCTCTCTTTTTAACAGCATCAACAATCTCCGGTCTGGAGAAACACCCCGACGTCGACGTGAACAATTACTACCCTTAATAGTACTTGATACTACTCACCTGCTATGAAAGTATTATTTCACGACCTTCTCTGTCACCTACTTCTGATATTTTTAGTCTTTTCCACTTTTTCTATAATGCCGTTACCTGATCATTGAGCAATTCGAAACTGATAGAGTTGAAGGGTGAGCACGGAGATACAGCTTCAGAAGGACGTTTGAATTTTGCAGGGATACCCTTTTTGCCAATTCACTTTCCACTTTCAGTATCTCCGTTCTTTCTAAGTAACACTTCAGCAATCATATTTCTTAGTTTACCAAGAGAGTGCCAAGAGTAACTGGTCGTACTTGCTACTGATCTCCTATTATCGGTACTTATTACCTTATCCTCTCTATATTAGCAACAATCAGTCCCCTCCCATTACATATACCTCTTGCAAGGTCCAATGTTCTTAAGGGAATGCCAAGATAGCTATGAACGTCCCATGAAACCTATCAAATGGCCCTTTTGGTCGATTATATGCAGTAGGAAACATCCTTATCGGGACTATCCGAGAGAACTGAGGTTGGAAAGAAGAAGAAGAATCAATTGTAGAACCTGGAGGAGATTTATGGTATATGGAATGAATATTTTGTGATTCCACCCTTATTTTTTTGAAGAAGTTTCCTTGGCTTAAAGAAGATTGCTGGCACTTATTTTCTAAAAAATATTTAATTACATAAATACTGAAGAGCTACCATATTTGTGGTCTAATTTGTACACAAATGAGTCAGTGCAGTAGGCGCGATTTATTCACATCATTTATTCAGTACAAGACTACTTTTTCCGTCGAACGGTGGTTTAAGTTTTTGCGAGTTCCCAAACAAACACGGAACTGACCCGATGACCGAGGTGTCATCTTTAACGCAAATAAACTAAGAAAACGCTCATAAAGTCGGTGTGACTCATGAGTTTGTTGACTGTGTGCTCAAACGGTCTTTGAATTCTTCTAATAGTAAATTTCATAATGTTTTCACTTAAATCGAGAGAGTTCTGGTACGAGCCCCGCATACGAATTCCATTCAGAATCGTCGTGGCGTTTTTGGCATTTTGAATGCATGTGTTTCCTATACAATGAATCGCAGTGGTTAGCCAATGTAGAATTCAGTACTTCCATCCTCGCAGACGGGTCTAGTACCAACAACCAAACCCGAAAGGATGAAAGGCCTGGTTGGCTTAGACGGATAACGACCTCTAAAGGCCTGCTGACTCGACGGAATTGTGTGACAACTACGATCAAACGGATATATCAGCTAAGCGGAGGCTGGCGTACCCCTAACAACGGGACGATATGAACCTACCTAGGAGGTCTTACGACAAGACATGAGGGCAAGATTGGCATCGCAGTCAATGTGAGAGGAGAAACCGGTAGCCACCTTTTATGTGGTGTCGACAACAACAACAAAAACACATCTACCATTTCACGTTCTCCTCGCACCCACCCTATAATTAACAGGAGAACCTCATTTCTCATTTCGACCTATTTTTGTTGATTCTAGGCTGTGTCTTTTGGTTTTCTCCCTTCTATGAGCCACATAATGCCAAAATTTTCGTTTCGAGCTCCACCTCATATGCCTCACCTTTCGGAAGCGTGCCTGCCTGCTTAGTTGTTCTGTGCTGTCCAAGCAGTAGATGAATCCCAATCGGTTTAGTTTGAAACTTGAACACTGCGTCGGTTCGAACCGTTGGCGAAGCGTTCGTACTGCCTGACCAGGCTTCGTTTTCGAAATCGTTGAATAGAGAACTAGCTGCCTTAGTTCGTTCACAAAAGAATTTCTGAAAAATGACGTGTCTCGTCGTACTCAGCACCTTTCACAATGGGCAGGCATTGAGTTATTCATTTGACTGTTTTCACACCGTCAGCCACTTGCATTTTTACTTACCTTCCCCTAAAGTCAACAGCCCACGGAAAGGTCATCTGTACCTAATTCTTATTTTTCAGCCGGTGACCTTTCCAAAAGTTCATCGAAGAGGGCCATAGATGTCCATAAGGGCAGGTGAAGACAAATGATGGTATCTGTAGATGCTGACGTAGGGTTCTAGGGAACAACGTTTCGTTTGAGATGGGGCGACATATTCCTATTCGTTGTTTAAGTAGGCTTCCAGAGCCCTCTGACGGCTGCTCCCGGGCAACGGCTGGAAATGAGTCGAATCTTGACTAGTTTTATGTGCCTTCCGATCGATATCCATAAATTACGTTAATCCCGGTGTACTTAGGAGAAAAAGACAGGCTCGCTGCATCTGCAGCCAATGTCTCCATGGTTTTGCTTTGCACTTAGAATAACCATCTTGCACATATCCGCTGCATTTGACAGCATGAGGAAGGGAATGCTCACAGCCTCTGACGGTTCGATTCCCCTGGGCCTCGTCTACTATTTGATTTCCATCGAGAATCGTGCAAGCAATTGGATATGTATAGGGCACATTTCCCCAGAATCGCATGACCAGCTGGGGCTTGCATCATTGATTCCATTTCTGAGGCAGCTATGGGACCATTAGCCATCTATGGGGCAAAAGAAATTTTATTTGAAGTGAATGAGATTCCAACGCTGCCAGAGGCTGTGCCGTTACGGTGGATCCGAAGGGGGATCTTCACTGCCCTACGGGAGGGCGCCTCCGACGTGGAAATGACTGCTACCTCAGTGAATCCGTTCTGCTCGACCTTCATTCCAGATCACGTTCACATCTCCTTGGTTTCTCTGGTCCCTTACCTGGGGATCTTTTTTTCCTCTCCACCTCTTCCCCTTCCCTCACTTCCGCCTCCTTGTGCCCCTAACACTGGAAGGAGCGTCATGGTAGCTTCTCATCCTCGCGTTGTCCATGTTGAGGGTAAAGATCGAAGTTCAGCTCAGAGTTGGTCAATCCTTCTCTCGGGATGCGCCCGTACAATCAACTTCTATTCAGAATCGTTACTGATTTGATTGCGGATTGCGCCTATGCAATGATTGGCGGGTGCCAGCCAAGGTTCGAGCCAGTGATTCTGCCCCCTGGGAAGGCGCAACGTTTGGTCGGGAATGGTAAATTTTGGTTCAGGATCTGATCCTCCGGCTGTAAGAGTTAATAGAAGTTACTTGGCACTGCTCTATCTCTGCCTCTATTATGAACAGGAACGATTCACGGAATCACTCGAAACAAAGGTTCGTCAAACAGATAAATAGATGACATCACTGGGTTTCTTTACTCAAAGCCGGTTCACTCTGATAAATCGCTGCCTCCCAGCGGAACCGGGGATTTGATGGTAACCTAGTAATGGTTAGCTCCGTGAGTAGCGAAAAAGTGAATTACGGTAATTCCGATGGGTAAGATTCGTCCATATTAAGTAGTCAGGCCGTTCGAAGTAGCGATTTTTTGTCTACTTGCATATTCATTGCTCTTGCCCTTTCTAGTCATTTCTTGTGAGTCTCAGAGGCTTAAATTGTGATCGGTATGGGACGAAGAAGTGGTCTGGGAGACCTGGAACTTCTATGTGTGGAACAGATCCCATTTCAGAGATGCCCTACATGGACTTGTAATTGAGAAGGGGGCTTCTGTTTACTTTGAGCAATGCCCGTAATCTTCTTGTACTCTCTGAAATGCCCTTGTCCCCATTTACGAAGAAGGTCCTCCACAAGTAACATCTGCACTATTTAGGGCAGGTTTCATTCATCATCAGAATCGCCTGAATGGGCGTTCTTGCCTCAGAATGAAACGAAAGTTCCCATGATGAACGAAATATGCCCTAAAAAGTATTTTTATAGTACAGGAAAGTTTACACGTACTTTTTTCGGTACCTCAGTTGTCCTGGGACTGATTACGCTCTCGAAGGCTGATGGAGATTCGCTTGATTGACTGCCCACCTCATTCTCCACCTTCTATCCTACCCATCTGACACTCTACCACTCCGTCGAAATTTTGTACAGCAACAGAATTTGGGGACGTGGCCATGTTTGAAGGTTTTGAGGGTTTTTCTGTGATGTCATTCGAAATTTCAAACTTTCTGAAGGTCGCCCTGACCAGTTCTGAGTTTGGGCTAGCCCGTTCACTTGTCATTTACGAGCGTGTCACTACTGCACTCGAATCGTAGCTGAGTGACACTCAGACTGGCTTTTTCATTTTAAACGAAACTAACCGGCGAAACCTCAGTTTTTTGGGTGGCCAGAGGAACCTTCACTTCAGCCCTGTAGAATCTCAAGTTTCACCTTCAAACCGAGGTTCGGATACCGAAAATATCCACTAAATTTGGAGGAAATCCATGAAGAGTGACCAGCCGAAGCTGGTGCGGGCGAGACTCGAACCCGACACCATGCGCCTGTGAACTTTTGTTGTTCCATTGCACCATCCGAGGTCCAAAAAGATCACCTTGTTTAGCTTCGAGTGTCATCTCCACACTGAATGCCACTTTCTCATCCGTGTCGAGCGTAGACCAGAACTCTTCAATAAGAGATACGCCACGCTTCTGACTTTCTTGGGAGCCTCTGAATCTTTGAGGTCGTTAAAAAAAGCATCAACCCTCAGAAAGGTCTTTCGCTGCTATGCACTCGTTAACAAGTATGGCTTTGCTGTTTGCCTTGGATGAATGGGGATATGGTTGGCGGGGATTGGATGTGTCCCGCTGATGCGGTGTCTGGTTGCAGCACCTTCCTCCACTGAACCTTCATTCATGAAGGCGTTCAAGAGCTACTCCTAGTCAGAGGCGGAGGGGCCTCCTTTTTGAAAACAAAGTTGTAGCAAGGGAAGGATCGACATTTAATAGAGGACACTTGGGAATTTTTGTCCTTCCCACAGCCCTGATCAGAACTAATTCGAGAACCTTCCCATATCCTTTAGCACTTCCCTTATATTTCGTCTAAATTTCACCTCGTTTTTGTTCCAAAGTTTTTTTTGCCTTTGTTTTTTTCGGTTTTTCGTCATGTAGATTAAATTTATGGGAGGATATGTGTAGGGGCGATGTCCGGGTGTGTGTGCGGTGGTTGCCGCTCCTCCTCTGTTCTGCTCGCGCTGTCAACCACCCGTACATCTTGACCCCGCCCATCCGACCGCCTGCATTGCCATTGATTTCGGGGCCGCTGTCGGGGGCCGAAAAGCTTCATCTTCAATAAACTACAATCACAAATCGTTCCAGATCTGAGTTTATAACAAATCTATTACTATCAAATATTCCATCTGACATGGCACCACTGAAAGTATTCATCGCCAGTATCACTGCCAACCCGGAAGTACGTTTTTTTTTCAAGATTAAATTGGATTTTTTTCGTTTTCATTCCGTTTTTCGGTATTTTTGAAAAAAATGAGTTCATAATTTTCGGTAAACATTCTATTTAGTAATGATGTTTAGGACATCATTTTCAAGAAGTTTGGCCTTGGTTTTGCTCACTTTTTATACTAAGTTTTGCTATATGCTCATTTTATTATCCATTATTTCCCGATCAATTTGAAAGCCTCTTCCGATTCCTCACCTTTTTTTCTCAGAAAATTCGATTTCTCAAAGCCATCACGTGGAATTCGTAGTAACTTGGATGCTTTGGATCCTTTTTTATCTCCTGCACAGAACTTTCACAGCCTCTTGCTCCCTGTGGAGTACTGATATCCTTTATCCCATGAACTCGACCTAATTCTTCCTTCCTAAATTTGACCATGAAATCCTTGGTCGATTGATAGCCCCGTTTGAGAAGAACCTGTTAATTGCATTGTTTTTTCGATCCCCATGCTGATGTGATAGAACGGGCACAGTTCCTTTCATGGGCTGTGAATCATTCCCTTTCAGAGCCATTGGGACTTTCATTTCCGGTATCGGCTGAGTGATGTTTGGGAGGGTAACATCTCCAAAAAGAGTAAGCCATCCCAACCAGACAAAGTCTGCATAGATTAGGTGGTACTCCTGCCCTCATTGTTGGATACTGTTGAGGTGTCCCTTCCCCAATTCCTTCCTTAGCCCTTCCCTCTACAATTCCAGTGAGAGCCGGCTTTTCTGATAGAACTGAAAAGAAATTATCTACGTGGCTCATCGTGCAACCGATCTAACCACTTGTTCTGCATTTGTTTATTTGCCAACTGAACAAGAGCCAGCTACACTTGCATGAGGCCGAGGAGGGTTAAGCAGGCCGAACGCCTTTGCCGCTGCTGGTTGCAGCAGAGTGTCCCTCCCGCCTGACCTCAACCCTCGTCCACTCATCATCCGCTTGCTATTACAACCAAATTCCTGAGGTGCCAATAAAAACTACGGGTGATGAAGTTATAAATGCCTGAAACCTTTTCTTTCAACACCTCACTCGACGCTTCGGTTTTTCCTCGGGTATTTCCACTCCCACTGATGGATGCAGCTATGTTCTCCCTTCCCCAACTCCTTCTCGGGCAGTTCCCTCTACGATTCTGGGACTGGGAGCAGCCTATGGCGTGTATAAAGCCATCCCATAAAATTGATGTTTGCGGAGCACGCACGATGTCGTTTCTGCCTTATGATGCTGCCATCAAAGCGCAGCCAGCCTGCAATTCGTAGGAAGTCGATTCTAATTCCCTAAATGGCTTCCGGATTCTGCCCCAACGAACCAGCCATGAAGAACTTGAAGATGATAGAGTTTGTTTTTGAGCATTCAACTTCTCATTAATACCATTAAACCTTGAAAAGTCTACCCATGCTTACCCCGCACTCTCACCTCCACTTGAGCGCAAAGTACCCGATCAGGACGAGTTTTCGTCGTCGTGATGTGTTTACTTTTGCCCTTCGCGATCAAGTCATTACGCGTTGCGAACTGCAGTTTTGTGTCCCACATTTCCTCAAGCCGCCATTATGGGCTTTTCGAACGAACTGGTTCTCCCGGGTAGACATGTGGGTGAACCGGTTGGTCCCGAGTGGTTTCGCCGCGGCGCCCACATTGATGCAATCGTTAACATTGCCATTGGGATTGCGCAAAAACGGATGGTAATAGATGTTCAAGGATACCCTGGTTTGATTTGGTTGAATTCCTTTGGGATATGAAGCGCAGATGCCGTCAAACCTACTTCAAGCTCCTTTCTTGGAATGCGCCATGCGTTTGTTCATTGTTCTGAAAGGAGGTTCCTTTCAAAGGCAAGTTGCTGAACGAACGTTGGGTCGAGGAGCTCTGAGCAAATGGACCAGCGTACAGAGGACAAGAGGAATTTCTAAGCTGTTTCAAACAGTGATAGATGTCCCATCTCAGGATGCGCCACTCGACCCGACTGATGTTTGCTTAGGTTTAGGTCTACTTGCACAAAACTCCTCCAGCAACTTTTTCGATTGAATTTGTAACCAGTCCGGAATCTAACTTCCATTTCTTTCTCCGCCATATTTCTCAGTTTTTCTGTTGATTTGACATAATAGCTTTTGAGAACCCGTAGATTTTTCTGGGAACTAATTGCTAGCAATTATTGCTATCCCTAGAATGAGCGGGATCCCTGCGTAATAACTGGGTCTTGCCTGACAGAACCTTCGAATTAGATGATTGAATTTGACCTTTCCAACAAGTCTAATCGTGCCGTCATCCCTCCCACCTGTGCAGATCCGTCGCTGACCCTATTCGGCATAGGATTATGGCACTAGCAAACAATTGCCAAGTAGTCGGAAGTGTAGTCATCGTAAATAAATGTGGGTCTGGTCTTGTATGTTCCTATTTCAAAAGATAGTATCCTCCTATAACTTCCAAAGACGCCAGTACACAAGTAGAGGTGAAGAATGCGCCATACACTCAGCATTCCTATGAAAATGCAATGGCATTGGAATGAACTGATTTCTCAACTTTCCATGATCTGTTGAACACCATCAAAACAATCATATTCTGATGAAACTCCAGATCCTCCTAGATGGGATTCAAAACTACGGTATACCTGCACTCTGCAACATTTTTAGCCGCTAGACTTTACTCTCCGAAAACTCCTACATTTTACAACTGACTTACATCTTGCTCCTTGTAGCTGGCCATGAGGTTGTACTTTTGAAGCTTCTCAGTAGTTTTTATATCTGTTGGAAATCAATCATACGAACAAAAAGCCAAGTCATGACTGCTCGCTACCCCCGGAAAATTCTATGGCTCAAATGAAAGAAGCAGCGAGCTTTTTCAATGAAGCTCTCCGACAGGCGGACATGTATTCTGGAGGAAGACGAAATCCAGAGAATTGCCCAAATAAGCTTGAAGGTGGGCTTTGAACGGTTCCTGAAAACTCGTCCACGTATTTGCAATTGGTGACGTGAGAAAAATTCTTTTTCTCTCAAGGATTCCTTCTTTGCATGTTTCTTTCATTGGTGATGTAGAATTTATTGCAGCCATTTTCCCTTCATGTGAATGACATCACCTGATTCTGATATCGATAGCGTCCAACGCTGTTTTTAACGGCTGAAAGGTGTCGTTCGGGTGTTATTGCGAGTAGGGTGGGCTAGGGTAAACTAACCATATGTCGAGACTAGCCAACAAGGAAAGTGACGAAATAGAGTCCAAACATGCCTTATACTGACTGGCACCGTTCCGGCCCACTGGCCTACCTCAAGGCTAAGTACAAACTGTAATTTTGAACAGGTGTTTGCTCGATATGGGTAAAGATTTGAAGTACTGCGGTTATTACTGGAGCAGCCCATGGAACGGCTTTGATCCGTATTACTAATACTCTATTCGACCGTTGAATCGATGAAGGCGTTGGTCAATCTCGTTTTGGGGATGTGCCTTTACTTTTGGCTCCTGTCATGAGTTTGGTATCGGTTAACCCGATCTCTGATCGAGAAGGCTTGTTGGCCTGGGTGTGTATTCCAGTGTAGCACCGAGAAAACCTTATATAATTCTATGTAGAAAGTCATAAGATTCTATGTTCTGTTTCTCAAGTTCACCAAAAGGGTGAAGATGCTGGTGAGGGTGGATGGTGAGCCTAATTTTTGGGACTTTTCAGCCAAGCTTAACATATCGGAAAACAGGATCGGAATAGTCTTGCTCAGCCTACAACTTATCCACCGCACTTTGACTTTTGTCTAGTTCATCTACTACCGATTAACCCTCCAGAGCTCCTGGTTCTCTACCCTCCAGTTCTCGAAAACTAGTTCCGTAAGGAAAGGTTCTCCTATTGGTTTGCAGTTATGTTTTAAAGCCTTTTTGTCATCTTAGATGACTTCTACTGGTTGAAATTTCATTTTCGGCACTCGCTGAGTGAGTTCTACTGGTTAAGGTTACTTTTTGGAACGGTTAAAGTCAATTATTGATTTGAGGAGTCCTACATTATATTTTGAGTGGTTTCATAGTTGAGTATGAATAAAAATCTGATGCACAGATTATCTAAAAACTTAATGATTCCCAATGAGCGCTCGATTCTTGTTGGCTTTTGATGGCTGTTTCAAGCTGCGACTTCAAACGGGTCTCCATCCACTACCGTTTGAGTGTCAGCTGTAGCGATTTGGAGTGTTTCGCAGGGGGGAGCCTCCATTTATCCCTTCGTTCTTTGAGAAGGGAGAAAATGAGGCTAAAATTCTAATAAGATTTTCTGGACAACCCAATGATCGGACGGTGTAGTGGCGGGTATTTTCGTGATAAGGACGTTTTTGGAATGTCTCGCAGAAATGACAGCTTTTCGCGGAACCTCTTCGGAATTGCAGCGAATTGAGCCATGCAACAGTGCAATGCACTTGTTTTTTTGCTTCATTGATTTCCCATGATAATGTAATTCCGTTGTGACTCGATATAATGCTGCCCATACGGCAACATTGCCCGTTTCCCGTTCACGCCCTCCTGCCCCATTGTTATCGAATAATAATGGAGTCGAAGTCCGACGGCAGAAAAACTTGAAGTTGAAAATGTCTGCAAACATCGATTTCCCCCGTCGAAGATTGAAGGAGCTGGAATGGTCGTTCTTGCTGATGCTGAGGAAACCATCGGGGCCTCGATTACATCCTTATAGCATAACAGAGGATTAGGGGCTGTTAATAAATGGGGGAGTGCTAGCGCAGTGACTGTAACATTTCTGTGGAGCGCGTAGGACGTACGGATACGGGACGACCACCCAGATCATTCCACTTAGCCGATTCAAAACCTCTTGAGGAAGGGTGAAATTTCCGGATCAAATATCAGCTGGCCCCGTCAATCATAGTAACGGCAAGTTATAGCCACGTCTTCACATAGTCCGAAAAGAATACGGGTCCATAGGAACTAATGAAAAGATCGATCAACTCAATGCTTTGTTATCGCTTTTTGGAAAGGAAATATAGATTTCATGCTTCTCTTCTGGCTGCGTTCCTTCATTCCTTGGTTTCTCCTACATCCGGTTGCTACAAATTCGATGTGAAAGGAAAGGAGTGGCCTAGCTTACTTTTAAAAAATCAGTACCGAAATAAACCAAAAGCATGAGAAGAACGTCCAAACGGTTTTTCGGACGGAACGGATGTCTGGTAATTTGCATTGATGCAATGAATTACTCATGTTCTTGATAAGCCCTACACGGAATTAATCATTTGAACAGCTGATAAGTCAGATGATCCAGTGCAGAGTCCGAATGACGCCGGTATACTTGAGAACATATTCGGGAACGACCTCATAATTTGGTTGACGTTAATGCATTCAGTGCTAGGTGGGTAACTAGTGTATTCGGAAGTCCTGGACTAACGCCTTGTATATCAGATTGAAATGATGAAAAAGGAGGCAATTTTTGAGTAACACAGAGAGAGAAGGTTTGCATCACAGTGAAGATTGCCTTGATGGATGTCCAAGTGCATGGCGCATCCCCTAGTGGATAGTATGATGGCAGCGAATATGCAAGGAAGGATATTGTCTGAATGAATAACACGCAAGGCCGTTATTGCATGCCCAATGAACTCGTTATTTCATTTCCGTTCCTGAAAACCACGAAATGAACACCAGACACGCCATTTTGAACGAAGCTGAGGGTAGAAAAACTGATAGATAGACAGAATAAGAGGGGCCAGATTTGTGCCTATAGGCCTACCTTCGTGGGGACAGAGGCTTAATTCATGGAAACATCCCGAAGATGCAGCAGCTATTGTTTTTTTTTTGTTTACTCTCTGTTCCGCACTCGTCTTTTACCTACTTTGAGCTTCATCTGTCCATTCCACAGCAGCAGAATAGTGCCGATCATCAAGTCAAAATAGGGTTTCAATCTGATTGAAGAACTGCTAAGGAAGGAAAAAGGATCCCTCAGAGGCGAAAGATACGAGGAATTAAACTTCTTCCCTGATCAAACTCGCTCTGGGATGAGCCCAGGCCTCAGATCCCACACGGAATCATAATAGCGTTAGATGATGTGTTTGCTTTCTGAAATGGCTAGCGATGGAAAAACTTTTACTCTCTCGGGCGGATCTCGAAACAAATCCCAAACCTCTGACAGCAGGAAAGCTCGCTTCCTAAATTTTATTCCGAGATCCCTCACTGTGGTGCTTCCGAAATCCCTCACTGTGGTGCGGTATACAGGCCCTACACCCTCCTTCAAGACTATGAAATCGCTATGAGTGTGACAGGACCCGCTGTTAGTCCGAAGGCAAAATGTGCAACCAAATCGAGACACACTTATCCATCAATGCATGAAATTGCCCACGGAAGTGTGGCTTGTTTTTCCTTACGACAATGGCATGGTGGTGGCAGTCGGTTCCAGCTAGCAAGGGGATTCAGTGTTCCGGGACATGGGAAAACTCGAATTGTGAAGAACCAGTAATATTACGCGCAGTTTTTTGTTTTCCATATGTCCCACGTCGTTGGGTTGAGCGCATTCGAACTGGAATTTTCTGACAAGGAAGGGAATTGATGGCCAAGTTACGATTTCCAAGATCAACCTATGCCCAGGTTGTACTTGCCCATATAAACTGAGGGATAAGCAGTCACTCGCAGTACAGGCTAACTCAGACGTTGTCAAGACCTGAGTTGCTTATAATCTGCCCTCCCAATCTCGGCTCCAAGCCCCTATCAGCACAGTTTCCAGGGCTCAATTTTGAGCCCGAGTTGAACACCACGAGGATTCAAAGAGCTCTTTTTCTAGGTGAATGGATTATGGCTGTTTATTGTACTGCTTGAACTCCACTACGAAAAAAGGAGCTTGCCTTTTCCGTTTGCCTAACGACCCGGAATGAATGGTGCCCAGTCCCATTCAGCATGCATTAATAGCAGTTAGTCATCTTTGCTCCCTCCCAATCTTTGTGGTCTAAGTTTTTGTTCGAGGGAGGTCCAAAAACCAAAAGCAACTCGATCAAAGTCTTCCGCGCCGTCCTGAAGACGATGGCTCTGATGATTTAGACGCACGCTTTTGCCATATAAGCACATCATAACTCCCACTAGTTTACCCACTGCTTCAATGCATATCTTACCCAGATGCTTTCACAACTGCCATTCAGTATGGGGCATCATGCTTGGCTGTAGCCTCTTGAAAACGCCACAACTAATTTCCGCCCTTTCTCTAGAATTGAGAGGCTTGCTCAGTGATTTGGAATTAGTTCAAGCCTTTTGTGATCGTTTGTGACCGATATGGCTTCGGGTGATGTGCGGCATTACTCCCATAGAGATGATAAAGAGGTCCGATTGGGCTCCTGAATCGTCCTAACCCCGCCCCTTCCTTAAAACTCCACCTCCTACGTAGCTCAATTACGGGTTGTGAGAATGTCGCAATGAGATCAAGGCAGCAGTGTTAATTCGACAAACATGTATCCTTATTCTGAATAGTTGTATTCCAACAAATGCAATCGCCCTTCTGAGTCCTACCTGACACGTCAACGCTCCCATGGGGCCTCGGCATCGGCATGTGATTTCCACTATTCAAAAGTAATCACATCCAATCCTATGGGGAATTTCGAGATCTTACCCTACCCTGGAAATTGGTTTGATGAAAAATGAGAACAGAACGAGTTCAACAAATTTTCCCATTTAAGAGAATAAGGGAAATGACCGCAAAGAAGTGCAAGTAGGATACGCAGTAATATCTAATAGTTGTCAGGGAAACAAGAATTCCGATCCCAGAAAGTAAACGTCACCCACTGCACTTCACCTGCCCTTTACACCCAACACACATCAATCTCCTATTCAGTGAACAGGCCATTCGTCCGAATAACCTTAGATACGATTCATTATGCAACCTTTTCGATCCAACATGTCCAAAGAAAGAACGTCTTCACTGAGGGCTAGTTGGCCCCAGTCCAGACCGAGGAGCAAATTTTTGATGGTATTTTTCAGTCCCATTTAAGGTACGGTATTACGTTGTCCAAGAGACGACGAAATTGGACAGAAAAAACGGCAGATGGAAGGTCCCATTTATATGACTCGTGTAGGATTACCACCTATGTAGGCTCCCAAATGAACCGAAATTTTCCTCTCAAAGCAAACTTGAAGCCTTCGATGCAGAGCTATCTATTCATTAAGTAGGAAAGTTTTGGATGTAACCTTCAAGAAATGAGAATGTGGCCCTGCCTATTCACCGAAGAGTTTAACTAGTAATTCACCGTTAGTAGTTTCGGAAATGTGTTGAAATTAAGGAAAGCGGGGAAATATATAAATTTGATTAGAAGAAAAAGAATCTAATCAAAGATATTTATCAGGGTATCGTAAAAAAATGTCAGAGGGAAAGTACCGAATCCATGCAAGGTCCCAGAAGTAATGCATTCGTGTTGAAGTTACTTCTTAAAAAGTAGAACCAGTTGATGGCTGTTGTATTGACTCTTCGTCGAAAAGTAGCCTGAGCGTTTCTTACCCATGACATACTAGGTAAGTATTCTGGGCTTCCCAATCGAATCAAGTAAGAAATTCAAATGTCCAACTGACCGTTGTTGATCGAAAGTGTCATGATGGCCTTGTAGAAGGCAATGCCCTCCAATTCGGAACAGCTGCATACATTCCTCCCACATGGCGTTCGTGCGGCATAGTAATCCTTGTCATAATCAATTGAGGGGTATAGTTGATTTTTGAAATTTGAAGAAAAAAACTAAATCCCTGCTGACGTTGCCTAGCAGAAAAGTAGCGCTATTTTTTTGAACAAATATCTTGATTTACCATGATATTCTCCTGCTTTGGAGCAGCTGTCGATGCTCTAAACAGCTGCACTCTTCGTTGTTTTTTATTTTATTATTATTTATTTAGTTTAGTCATTTTAGCTACAGTAGTCTAATTTATTCGTTTTGGTGATCATCTGTCTGTTAGTTTTGTTTGTTTATTCATTGTTTACTCACTAATAATAAGAGGAGGGGCTCCCACAAAATCCTCGAAAGGGATGCCAAGAAGAAAAATAAACAGATTATTTATGACTACTTATTTAAATTCAAATTTATTCTAAATTCATATTTTGTTTACAACCTATATTCGTTTGTTTACCCACTAGAAATTTGCAAATTTGGATTGAATTTAGATGGAAATTGAAATAAAAATTCACATATTCACTTTTTAGGTTAGGAAACGAGTACAGCGCGTGCTGATGATCCTTGATGGCCTCGGCATTCCTTTCGACACCGTTGATATCACCAAACCAGGTATTTTTTGGGTAAATAAAAGATTTCGCCGTGGTGTTGATTCAAGCCTAAAACGTGGAAGCGTTTGAAAGTATAGTCTTCATATGCGACCGTAATAACTCATACTCACACCCACAGTCACTCGACCCTGCAATTTCATGGAAACCCTTAGGGTGCTGGAAGATCACGGGATGGCAAGAAGGACCTCGATTACCATCCCCACAGTCATGAGTTGTCTACAGCTGGAGTTGAAATCAATCGCTTAATTTTCCTGAACACTTGTTTGTGACCCTGGAAACCGCTGACATCAATCATAGGCGATTCAGACCCCCTCCCCTTGTTTTTGCATATAAATTGCCATACAGATTGACATGATTCACGATAGATTACAATTTGTTATTCGAACATAATGAACTATGCAAATATTCATGCAACGGTGTCATTGCAAAAGGCACAGAACGGTTTTTCGTGGGGCTAGAATAGGCTGCGAAAAGTCTGCAGGAATGGTGACAAGGGGATCGTTTGTACCTACTCCTAAGGGGTAGGAGAGAGCATATGGTGCCGAAAAGGAAGCGCTAGAACTTGTACGATCGAATAGAAAAGGGTCCGTCTTGATGCGCGCCATGTTTAGGACGGATAGAGTCCGTGGAAGAGATGGAGGGATGGTGAACAGAGAATCGGAAGTGTGTTCAAATTGATGCCCTCTTGAAAGATGTGTCTTTAGGTCTGGACGCGAATTCGTCGCACGCGAAAGGGGCCGTTACTGAATAGGCGCCACAAACGACCACTGTGACTCATCCCGCCGCTAGGTTTGGTTGCACATTGCTAGCAGCAGCTTTTGCAGGCACACTCCCTCTGGGTATACCTAGGCGACGCATATCACCAATGGCTCGTTGCTGAGGAATGCCTTCAAGTGGAGGGGACAAGGATAGAGAAAGTGGTACTGTCACCCGAACCTTTCGGTCCCTTTTAGCTTCTCAGATTTCATCTTAACTCCTAGATTTGAACGAGTACGTTAATCAATTAATCTAGCAGAAAAGAGGCTGACTACTTACTCGCCACGAACTTTCGAAGAAGGGATTCGGATGGTGGGTGAGAGTCCCGAACGGAATTTTGCTTGTGAGACAACTAGCCAGGATGGTGTGCTAATGTCTATCCTTGGCAACAAAGATCATTCATCTATCATTAGCTGCCAAAAAATCGGGTTTGGGCAATGCTTTTATTTTTATAAGTCTGCTAAAACGTCTTTTGTAAGATTCTGGAAAGAAGCAGTTTGATTCATAGGCATCACTACTGCTCACCCAAAAGTACTCCCTCGGGAACTGAAAAGTTATAGATCTTCGGGGTTTCCTCTCTTTCGGCGATTTACAATTTGGAGAGCGCTGGGAGATTAAATAGAGATTTTCCCAGAGAATGATAGTAAATGGTCAACGATCCTCGGCGCAGCCATAAAACGGTTGACTGCTTTGAAGAAAGCGTAAACAGATGGTGGACAGCTTTGTCGTTTAGTATAGCTTGAGTGGAGAAGGTTCTCTAAATGAAGGAAGATGAAAGAGGGGTTGGAGAAACGTCCAGGGTTCTAACGCAGGGACTTAGTGGGAAGGGAAGCAAATGATTCGGGTAAGAAGTCTCCCAATTCATCCAGGAGCTGAACTGTAACAAACGGAAATCGCATAAACCAATAGAGCTTTTTCAATTAGCAACCGGTGGCGATCGAGAAAATTGATATGTATAGCAGATTCCACCCAGGCTCCTGGAGATATAGGGAACCCCATCTGGCCTGCACAGATTTCCGTCAGGCCAATTCTTATCCGACAGTTGGAGAACCTGAAAGCAAATGATGCTGGTAACAGCAGAAAAGGAAAATCTTCTGATTCTTGTCAGGAACCATACCCTTTACTGAATTTCAGGTAATGAAGTGCAACGGATGTTTATGAGAGAGCACGCTATGAGAGAAGATGTTAAAGGCAACCCGTTACCTCCACAATTTTTCTATAACGAGGAATATCTAGGTGTAAGTAACCTCGATCTAAACGGTATCTGTAATAAACACTCAAAGTTTTTCTTGTGGACGCCAAAAAGTTCAAATTACTATTCAGAATTTTGTCGATTTTGAAGAGGCCGTTGAAGATGATCGTATTCACGAATTCCTCCGGTTGGCACCGCCAAAGGTATTTTTTGGAATTTCAATTTATTCATTTTCATTACTTTAACTAACTGAGAGTCATCCCAAAGTATTAATCGCATCGTTTTACGAGTTCTCATGCATGTTTGCTGTCACACTTCAGGCGCGCTTGTATCGTATGCTGTTTTGATGGATATCGATTTTACGCTCATGGAATCGATAATCATCGAATATGCATGCGTCAAGCAACTAGGAAGTGTGAAAGCAGTCTAACTGATATGGAGTGAAATATAACCAGAGAATGAATTGGTAACCGTTAGGCAACCCCGTCATGATGTAATAGCTCGCTGCACGTTATTCAGCCTGATTAGGCAACGGGCGCGATGTGTGGGGGATGATTCTGCTCCCGTTTTTTGAGCCCTCCTTTGTAGCTTTATTGTCTCCTTTGGAGGGACCCTCGACTGGGTTTTAGACAAATGCTGAATCCGATTTGCCGTCCCTTGTAGAGGCTAACACAGCCATCATGCCCGCTATGTACTTTGAGATTGGAGGTAAGATAAAGTGTGGAGGTAGAGTAAAGATAAAAGTTGTAAAGCTGTGAACCCGACGTTTTTCCAGAAACTTCTTCATCCCCTTGGGCAACTTCAGGGCAATCGACCCCTACTTTAAAGTCCCCATTGCACACTCCTACAAAAAACCTTTTCTAGAGGCTCCTTCTTAACGAAAGAACTTTCCTGATTAAATAAAAATCAGTAACAATTCTGAATGTTTTGGTTTGTGTGTTTTTCAATACTTACCATCCAGTGCAAAGAAAACGTCGAAAACAAGGAGAACCACGTCGACAAAGGTGAGCTGTCAGTGTAATACCAGTCTATCTGCTTGGTTATGCATGGAATCGCTTGTCTTGTGCATGCTTCATTCGGTTCCCAAGCCTTTAATCAGTAACTATGTGGTAACGAGCTTCACCCAGTAACTACGTGGTGAACTGAGCTGATCAGGTTCTGAGTAGATTACTTTAAAAGTTGAAAATAGCTTTTTCACCATTAAACATTAAGAGAACGCGATCTTTTCGGGCAGTTACATGAGTATGTATCAAAAGATCTGGGACAGGGACTTTGAGAGAGTTCTTTCATTGTGTGAAGGGGTCTGCAAAAATTGGATAGAGCTCAAAGAATATGTAGTCTTCCAATCTTAATTCTGAAAGCTGGGAAAGCTTGATAAGGAAAAGAGTCCACTCGGGGAATGAATTGTAGTATGGCCATAGAGATCGTACTAGAGTCACAGCTGAACCCTCTCCTTATAATGTCAATGATCAGTAAGGCCCGATTGGAAAGGGAGTGTTACGGTAGAAGTTGTGGCTCCGATTTTCTACGGTTACAACGTGGTGAAGATATCATAGAGATAAGGAGCTCCCTATTAAAAGAATCGCATCTTCAAGCGGTCGTATAATGGTGTTCGCTTGATTTCTTCTAATGAAAGGAACGGATATTCAGGCAAGTTGGTTGATTCCGAAGAGAGAACTGACGATTTTGATCAGTCGTTTTGGATTACGCCCTGTATTCTACCTACGCCTCGAAGCTTACGTTCCAAAAATGTTTTTATATGATCTATTCAGTGTGAACTTTTCGTAGATTGCACTGCACGTCCTCTGGTAAACAAATCGTTGAAGCTTGAAAATAAACAATGGAAAATTTGAGCGATCAACTTTCGGATTGAGTAGTTCCAAAGGCCTTTTTCATACGGATTCTGCTCTGAACAACCACATAGTTACTGATGATCCACGACATTTCCCAAATCGCTTTTGCTTTCTTTCTAAATTTTAGAAAGAATTGGGCTGGTGGTAGATAGCAATGCCATAATTTGATTAATTCTAATTACAAGCAATTTCAGGCATCAGAGCCGGAGGAGAGCAATGAAACTGAAAAAGAGGTGGGTTTTTTCTCTACGAGATATCTCCCCATGATTCTTATTAATGTCGAAAAAATCGGAAGCACTTCAGCCATCTTTTTGAGTTGAGTACCTGTAGGCGTCAAGGATCCTCCCACAGGGGGTTTAGGCAGGGTGCTCAGACGGAAAAAATAAAATCATGTCAGAAAATGGTGCTAAGTTATGAGCCCGGATTTTGCATCCCCCTTGATTACTAAGATTTGACTTCGATCCATTCGCTCTCGCTACAGAGGACCAGGGGGGGGGGAACACTTCAGATCTGATCTTGTTGGTCTCACGAGCTCAAAAGACTGCAGGAGCTTGCAGCAAAATCGCTCAAAAACGGCCGAATGCCACCTTCGTGCCCGTACATTCTCATATTTCCGCGGACCATTCAAAAAAGCCATCCAGCTGCGATCAAATGGCTGAGCTTCTAAGGTTCCATAGGGTCATAGTTTTTAACCCCAATTATCGTGATTTTGATAATTGAGGGAGGTCAGTATTGATGGCTAAGAGTGATTGTTGTCTTTTTCCCGGCCTAGTCTGGAGCGATTGAAGGTTTTATAGAGGATTAACCTGGCGTGAATTGGGAACGGTCACAAGAAGATTACGGTTCATAGGGGATTGACCCAGAAACAGTCGCACAAGGGAGAAAGTTATTGAACAAGTTTTTGAGTAAGGTAAAAGCCTAGATCGTAAAAGTAGATCACAGAATGGGAAGAAATCGGTTCGATATTGGAGTCAGATGTTAAATTCGTCTTATCCCTACTTGATCAAGCGGAAGAGGTTGTAGTCAGAAGGGAGTCCCACAAGAGGACCGTTCATTACAACATTACTCCACGTTGTCAGATTTTATCAAATCTCGCCACTGATAATTTGTATTCTATTACCTCAGTTACTTGTAAAAGTCATCCAAGCCATAACTAAGGAAATAAAGAGGCAAAGATATAAAGACAAAGAACCTGGAGCCTTCAGCGCTGTTGTCACTCGTTATTAACTGCACCCACAATCCATATCCACCGCCAGAACTTTCGGTTCTAACCCATATTCCATTTCTAAGAGCGAAAATGTGAGTTCCACAAGGGACAGCGGATTCGTTCCGTGATTCTGCCTTTTAATGGTCCATATCGATCCTTTCCAAACGTTATCATTCCTGGCCACATCTCTTGCCCGTCCTAGCTCAGCTCCATCCCTAAAAGCTCGTACTCTATAGGCGAAGTTACTGGGAATCTAACCAACTTTCAGTCCTAACTGTGCCTTTTTTAGGCAATTTTCCCGGCACGCGGCTTCTCCGCCGCCAGTAGTTCCTCTATCCTATAGAACCCCAGCTTATCGCGGAATTCTTTCCATGTAGGACATTTCACGGATGGAGAATTATTTTGGCTAGAGGATGCGACAGCCGATAAAAACCTACATAATGGCAAGGAGAAATCGCACTTCTCCTCAAACCTAATGGATTGAGGAACACCGGATACGAATCGTATAAGAAATGTTCGCAATGGGTTGCCCACACGCATCATTACACTCCCGTCGCCACGGTCACTCGAAACTAACGCAACATACAACTCGAGGGATGTACTGCCAAGTTTTAGCATAGCCTGTCATTTATTATCAAAAGGATTAGCGAAAGTTTGGAAGATAAACCAGTTTAAGCCACTATTCGAATCTAATGCGAGAGATTGTTCTGAATTGAAAGCTTCAAGTACTGTCACTTATATTCCTGAGAGATCTTTTTACTGTTTCCGAAAAAAAAAATTGCTTTTGCTTTGAGAAAACCTGAAATCTCTTCATTATGGTGAGCCTTTTACACGAATTTTATTTGGAGTAGCAGTAGGTAGAACGAAGAGGTTTTGTGGGCAAATTTACTTCAGAATCTGTTGCCAAAAACCAATCCCATTAGGTGATGCGCTACGTATCCGACATGTAGCAGATTCAAAGAAGTGTTAAATTGGGTTAGACTCACGCAATTTGTTACGGGATAAGCCAAGTCAGAACTCCCATCCTCCCAAACAGTCTGGGCTCTGTTGAACCGATGCAGAAGATTTCGAGGTCTGGTTGATATCTGCCAGTTGTGATCCAGGAGTTTATTCCCAAAGCATACGCACCCATTCCCTCCTGGCCGTATGGTGGTGGTGATAGCCCATCCTCTACGGGAGTTGTTTGCTATTGTGTTTGCTCGGGGTTCTATCCCCTCACATAGGCCGGTATCACTTACAGAGAGAAATGAATTTTGAAAGAAAGGCTCAAACAGGCTTGTAGCAGCGGTGTCCTTTGCCGAAAGCTGAGAGCTGAGCCTCAGACCCAATCGCGTGCTAATCATAAAAACATTATTTATTAATTTCTTCCCATTTTGCTCAATTCTCAATAAATTGCTTTTCAGGGCAAATCGGACAAGAAAAAAGTAAACGGGGTAGCGGGTACACACGACGAAGGCGAAGGCGAAGATGAAGGGGAAGGTGAGGATGAAGGCGAAGAAGAAGAGGAAGGTGAAGACGAAGAGGAAGGAGAAGGAGAAGATGAGGAAGAAGGCGAGGATGAAGAAGAGGGAGAAGATGGGAAAGAAAAAACTGTCGATCACGTATTCACATTGCCAACATCAGCCAAGGGGAACGACCTCAAAAAGGATGAGCAGAAAAAGGAAGAGAAGGAGAAGACTAATGAGAAGGGAAAGAAAGAAGAGCCCGAAGCTGAGGTGAGTTTTGTTAAGACTGAGAAATTAATCATTAAACCCATTAAACCATTTTCTAAATCTAATTTATCATCTCAGGTAGAAGAAACGGCTGTAATACGACTAGGTGGTACGGCTGCAAAAACTGATACCGAGGATGAAGGGCTAGATGAGGAAGAGGAAGAGGATGAAGATGAGGGTGAGGAAGAAGAAGACGACGAAGGAGAAGAGGAGGATGAAGAGGAATACGAAGAAGAAGAAGAGGCTGAGTGATCGACTCTAGTCGACGTCCCTCGTAGTCGCCGATCAGTAGGACCGAAAAGTGTGCGTCTACACTTTGCGAAAGTATAGCCAGTCAAGTATTTATGGCTGGAAATTCGCCGGCAGAGTAGAGATAGTCTTAGCCAACTTTTCAAATTCGCACAAGCATTCGTCGGGTATTCTGGGGTTGTCCAATTTTAAATTTTTGTTAAGTTTTTTATTGCCAAATGTTTTTATTTATAATTATTGATTTCGTAAATATTCCTTTTTCGAAAATCACAGCGCTTTCATAACAAATAAAGCCAGTCTTCTTGTACCGATTTGTCACTTTGCTCTGCTAATTTATGTATTAAATGATTTGCCAATTTTTTTTTGCATCTTGTGTGTGTGTACATATGTAACGATAAATGAATATGTTTACTTTTAATCTATTCATAATGAACACAGTGAACAAAAAGCGTACCCATGCTTTTATAACAATAAAACAACAAGAATTGCTTGGTAATCTGTAAAAAATAAAGGCTTCTACTGCATAGTAAACAGTAAGCTCAAAATCAACAAGCGACAGAGAATATAAATATGCTTTCAAAAGCCATAATCTCCCGTTTAACTTAAGAACGCGTTTGAAGGCAAGCTACACTGGTCATACACACCCCCTACCACCGATAAGTATCTAAATAACAGAAAGCTTGAATGCGAAAAATACCTTGTATGCATGGGATTTCTAACAGGGCCAAGGTGTCCCAAAATTATTGGCGCCAAAATTCAGGAATTTTTAAGGTTGAAATAATACATCAAATTCACGCAACCTCTTATTAATTAGTTGCATAAGAAGGTTCCTTGCAATATGCATGGCTACTGATGTGGAACTCCCAATATCTTTCAGGTGGAGGAGGCTCATTCAATCCCACTTGCAATCATTGACACGCGAAAGGTGGAACGGCATTATGAAATTCCTTGGGATTTTTGTAATAACCGTATAGGAGGCTATTAAGCGATACAGAAAAAAGCTTGAATCAGAGACAAACCAGGAAAAGTAAAAAGGTAGATTGTTTCTGAAGATAGGACTATTAAAATGGTCCGTCTGCCAATCGGTCGGGATTCTGGGTGACCCATCAAAAGGAAGTCAACGGGCACAGCTTACAGAAGTCATAACGAAGGAAGAATGTCATGCAAGAACTCCACTGCCGAAATGCAGAAAGTCGAAAGTGATGACACGCAACCCTTCGTCGTTTTCTCTGGTCAAGAAATTTTTCGTGATAAAGCCATTCCTCAACAACCAGAACCTTCGCGTTTTAGAAAGAAACGCCTAGCGTGTAATATCTCACAAAATGATTGCTAGCGGCATAGTAAAATGATGTTTTCCGAGAAAATCAGTGGCAAGGGTGAGCCGCTCGTGGTTTCTTAGGTGCAGGCATGAAAATTGACCAAGATCAGTACTCAAAGGGCGCACTGATGGAAGTAAATGAAACACTGATCCGACTACGTTTTCTGAAACATCTCGTAGTACTTTCAGCGGGACGCTTCTCCAGCCCACAGAGCTAAGCTTGCCCGCGAGTGGTGCCAAAGACTGCTGCCCGACTTCATTGGTGAAGAGGGATGGTCATCCTATTTTCCAGAACTTGACTTACTTGACCCCACGACTGGTCCCTGGTTAGAAGAGGACCTGTCGAGTTTGCAGTCCCAGTTTGGAGTCCTAGAATGCAAAGCTGAAGAATGTCTGGGAAGAAATGGAGAAGGATACCTGCGTGCCACATGCGGTCAAGTCAAGAGCAAACTTTGACTTCTATTCGCGCTCACGGGGGATATTTTGGAATGCGACTGTAGCATGTTGTAGCACATAGTGTTGGCTAACATGCATAGAGATTCCATAGTCTTTCGCAGCTGAGAAATTTGAAATATATTGCTATAAATCGGCGCCAATAATTTTGGGACACCCTGTATATTCCTGCAAAACGGCTCTGCTATTGTGGTAACCCAAATTATTCGTCAAATACTACCTCCCCTTCCCTATCCCTAGTGGAGAAATGTGATGAAATCCTTTCTAGAGAGAACCTCAGCAATAATAAAATTGTAATAATCAGGCTAAAGCTCCGACTTTGTCCTGAAAGGCAAACGAAAGGAATGATAAGACTTATGTGCTTCGAGCGAATTAGGTTTTCTAGTCTACAAGGACTCGTTAGAGGGATGAAAGGAAAGCTGCTGGTGCAGGCTAGAGCAAAAAGATGATTAATGAGGCGGTAAGTCATACAAAGAAATATAAAGAAAGCGAGCACTTTGTAGCACTGGTATTACATTACCGTCAGGCCGATAAATAAGAACATATACACGTATACTTGGCTGCCTATAGATATAAACGGGATGGGTGCAACCTGAACACGGAGCCGATTGCTCCATGCTCTGCCTTGGTCTACCAAGGTCATGTCGTACAGTTACAAAAGCCTGTAGCAGAAATAATTGCTTGATAATAAGACTCACATGAATGTTGCACCGATGTGACCTACAAATGCCTCTTCTATAGTAACTCTATGCAGTCGATATCCCAGAACATCCCAATCTTGACAAATAGTCGAAAAAATATTAGTCCGTTCCAAAATATTTCATCGCAAAGCTGTTCGGCACTCCGACCGTCACGTCAGATGTGATAACGGTAACACGTGGAAACTTCTTGCATATGCTTTTTATACCTTAAAAAGATCACTTTAGGGGCGTTCCAACACAAGTACATGAAACATTTGTCATTAATTACACCACAACTCATAATCAAGTCCCTCCTAATCCTCCCTCAGTGCAGATCGGCAAAGGTAGACCCACTACTAATAGAAAACGTAGGTTCTCTATACTGTGCCAATCCCTGGCTTTTTGGCTACGAAGCAACCCGAAAAGACAACACACATTTCCGTCAAAAATTTAAATCTGTTCCGTCGAAAACTCAAAACTGAAGGTCGTTAAATAATGCATATTTCCACCTGCGCCACACCAACACTATGCGATAATGGAGGAAAAAATACCAATTCATGTTCATACTCAACCCTACCATGACTGCTGTATTCATGTTCTTTCCAATAGAGTGCACTGCGCCCATCAAAAAGCCAGCCAAAGAATATTCAAAAAACTCACTATGAGGGGTGATGAAAAGGGTTGTCAAATAAATGTTCTCTTCCTGCACTTTGGAATCCATGAGTGCACTGATGGCTTTCAACACCGTCGTTCCAGTGCTAAAAACAATGGAAAAGTAGCGTGAGCAAACAAACAGTACCTCTTGTGGAGAAGAACTATGATATCATGGCAAACTTATTTCCTCAGAAACATGGACTCAGAAAAGATGATCCTGGACAAAATGTACTTGAAGCTTTTGCTCATATCCGCGAGGACTGAAAAACATCGAGCAACCCATTAACCCCAAAGAAAGCAAAAGAAAAATAATTAAACTAGTCGCTGTTTAATTTGGTAGGACAAATTTACGTAATGCCTATGTGTTGTAGGTAGCCGCCAGTTATAGATGAGCTCCTTGTAGACAGTCGAAGGACACAGTATATGTAGGTTTATTGTAAGCAACACCGGGCACGAACGTATGACGGATCAAATGAATGAATTAAAGTCATAAAAACCTCTGGGTGCTAATCTAACAGAGCTACGTACAATGCGCGGGTTTGCAAAGTCTATGATAACATGTACAATTGACAACGCTCAATAATACTCTACAACACCTCCCCTCTTAAGTTGTATCGTATCGGGACCTCTTAGGATCCAACTGGAGTCGGCGTTGCGGTCGTCGATTGCGTTGCGATCGTCTTGGTGGATCGGTTGGAGTCGTCCGCGGCACACGGTCCTTGTCCACACAATCGAAGAGCGGCAGATCGAACACGTCCAAAAGAGTGTTTATAGTTGTGGGTATAGTTGTGTCGCTTCTGGGTCGTAGTTGGTTCACGTGTCGGGTCCATAGTAGATTTCCACAGCGTACAAGGTATGTTGTGTTTCCCACACGTCGAACGATGACACCCGGAGTCCAAGACGGCTTAATTCCTCTGTAGTCCTTGGCGTAGACAGTGTCGTTGTGTTCGAACTTGCGACGTAGTGCTCCGTGTCTTCGGTTGAATTGCGTTTCCATTTTGACGTCTCGTTCATCAGCGGCGTCTTCTTGAGGTAGCATCAGGTCGAGATCGATTCGTAGTCGGCGTCCCAGGAAGGCTTCGGCAGGCGAGCGTTGATCCGGTACAGACGGGCATGGCGTAGAACGGTAAGCCATCAGAAACGTCTGTAGAGCGTCAAGTGTCGGTTCCTCCCCCTTCAACTTGTCGAGTCCTCGTTTGAAGGTATCCACAAAGCGTTCAGCCTGTCCATTGCTCTGTGGATGGAACGGCGGCGTGCGAATGTGTGTGATTCCTCGGGAACGGCAGAACAGGGCGAACTGTGAAGATGTAAAGTGCGTCCCGTTGTCCGTGACAAGGGTCTTAGGGTTCCCGAACCTTGCGAAAATGTCCTTCAACACTTGGATAGTAGCCATAGAAGATATCGATGACATCTGGACGATTTCAGGCCATTTGGAATATGCGTCCACAAGTATCAGGTAGAATCGTCCATTCATGGGTCCTGCAAAGTCAGCGTGTACACGGATCCATGGAGAAGTTGGTTTTGGCCAGGAGTATAGTTCGCCTTTGACGGGATTCTTTGCCACTGAAGCGCATTTGCTACAATTTCTGACAAGCTGTTCGATGTCGGTATCCAGTGTTGGCCAGTAGACGTAGCTTCGTGCTAACATCTTCATCCTTGTCTGTCCTGGATGAGCCTTGTGTAGTGTCGTAAGTACACGGCGTTGTAGTGATCCTGGTATCACTATGCGAGATGCGGTGAGTAGACAACCGTCGACGGTCGTAAGAGTATCTCGGCGGTTGTAGTAGTGCCAGAAAGGAGAGTTGCGCTCGATCGCGGGCCAATTTCCAGACTTGATATAGTCGATGATCTTCCTTATGACCTGATCAGCTCTTGTAGCAGTCCGGATTGTTTCGGCAGAGACCGGAAGGTGACGGCAGTTTTCGATAAGCTCTGCGGTCACATCGACATCTACGTTGGCGATAACGTAGTCCTCCGGCGTTGATGGGTGCGACGCTATGAGACGTGAGAGAGCGTCCACTTGTCCGAAACCTTTTGTGTTGACATACTCGATTGCGAAGTTGTAGTTGAGTAACATTGTGGCCCATCGCTGAAGACGGTTGGCACTGTAGACAGGTATTCCTTTCTTGTTTCCGAAAATAGCAATGAGTGGCTTATGATCGGTCTTCAGCGTGAAGTGTCGTCCGTGGACAAAGCGATGAAATTTCTGCACAGCGAATATGAGAGCTAGAGCTTCCTTCTCGATCTGGCTGTAGTTTTTCTGTGCTGGGGTGAGGCAACGGCTGACGTGGTAGACGACCTTCTCTGATCCGTCAGGGAATCGGTGTGATAGTGTTGCTCCAATTCCGTAGTTAGAAGCGTCGGCGGCTACAATGATCGGGAGATTCGGATCGAAGTGAGTCAGCAACAGATCCGAGCTGAGAGTTGCCTTTATCTTGTCGAAGGAAGATTGGCACTGCAGTGTCCACGTGTAGACAGCATCCTTCTTCGTAAGGGCGTCTAACGGAGCGCGTAGATTGTGCAGATCTTTGACAAAGTTTCCGTAGAAATTGATGAGACCGAGGAAAGCGCGTAACTGACTGACATCTTTTGGAGCTGGCATCTTTTGTATGGCTTTGATCTTGTCGGGGTCAGGGCGTCGTCCTTGCGCGTTGATGACGAAGCCGAGGTAGTTGATCTCTGTCTGTAAAAATTTGCATTTCTCGAGACGAACACGGAATCCGTAGTCCTGGATTCGCTGGAGCACAGCGTCTAGTCGAGTGTTGTGTTCGTCGACGGTCCTGCCAGTGACCAGTATGTCGTCGAGGTAGGCGGCAGTCCCATCTAATCCGGCAATGCGAGCGTCGATACATTGCTGGAAGATGCCGGGAGCAGGTTTCACTCCAAATGGTAGGCGATTGAAACGAAAGAGTCCTCGGTGCGTATTGATCGTCAGTAGCGGTTTTAAATCGTCGTCCACTTCCAGCTGTAGGTACGCTTCGGCAAGGTCGAGTTGTGAAAAGTAGCGTCCTCCGTTGAGTTTCGTGAAAATATCGTCTGGAGTTGGAAGTGGGTGTTGGTGCTGTTCAAGTGCGTCGTTCAGTCCTGTCGAGTAGTCTGCGCAGAGTCGTATTGAACCATTTTTCTTCTGAACGGCGACGATAGGAGCGGCCCATTCTGAGTGATCGACGGGCGTTAGAACCTGTGTAGATACAAGGCGATCGATTTCGGTTGAAATCTTCTGAACAGCGGCGTATGGAACAGGGCGAGCCTTCTGAAAAACAGGCTTAGCGTTAGGCTTGAGGGTGAGCTTGGCCTTCGACTTGGTGCAATGTCCTAATCCTGACGCGAAAACGGTAGAAAACTTCTTCTTCAAGCGCGTAGTGAGTGACGAGTTCAGTGCGTTTAGCGTCGATGAAGATACATTACAGATAGAGCCCTCAGTTAGGCGACGAAACAGAGGCTCATGCTGGCTGATCCAGTCGAGACCGAGTAATGACGGTGTGTCTGCAACGTAACACTTACCCCGTCCGTGATGACCATCAATGACGAAATTGCACTCGTAGCATCCTCGAACATTGATCGGCTTGTCGTTGGCAGACCTCAGTGTGATTCGAGGGGGTCGTAACGTCGGACGGCCCATGGCAATCCAGTCTGCATTGCTCAGTAGTGTGACATCGGCACCGGTGTCAAGCCGCATGCGTATTGTCTTCCCATTGATCTGCACTGGGCGGTAGATGCGAGATATGGAAGTGTTGCCGGCATGCGTTGAGGCGACGACGACGTTGTTGGCTGTTTTCCGCTTCCGTCTAGGTTTCTGTTTCCTCCTGGTCGTGAAGTTCTTGCAGAATCCTCGCTTGTGTCCGGATTTTCCGCAGTCATAACAGGTCTTGTCACGAAAAGTACAGATCCTTGACCAATGATTCGCTCCACAGCGGAAACATGGTGACGGTGGGTCGCGCTTTCGGTTCTGAGAATCAACGGCATTGATGTGTGATGAAGCAGACCGCTCGGGAAGAGTGGCATCCTGACGAATGTTGAGAAATTGCTGGATCTCCGCGGCCAATTCCTTCAACGTGGTTTGGGGGTTGTCTTCCATCTTTCGAAGGGCACGGGCCCGGATATCAGCATCTTCGGGAGAGGCGAGTCCGCATATCCAGACGAGGCATTTCATCTGTTCTGGGTTAACGTCGTTGAATTCGGCCATCGCGTGTCGTTGGTTGACAAGTCCAGTATAGTCGCGAAGATTCTCACCATTGCGTTGAGTCTTCAGATATACGTAGCGGCGCGAGAAAACCGACGTGTTGTGTCCGAAAAGTTCCTTCAGCGTTGCTACGGTTTCTGACAGCGACAGTTCACAAGCTCTTTTCGGTAGAATGTGGCTTGTGAAGCGAGCGTATGTGATGGCGTCGAGCTTGGAGACGATTAGTCGAGCTTTTGCAGCTTCATCCAAGGCAGCGCCGTCCTTGGAAATGACGTCTTCGTAGCGATTGTACCAGACCTCGAAGGTACAACCATTGTCGGGATCGTATACAAATTCAGGTAGACGCGTTGATAGCGAGTTCATCGCAAACTCGGCTGCGTTCGCTGGAGACGCTGAAGCGGTCGAACGTGAGCCAGACATTCGTTCCATGTGGTTGACGAGTTCAGCGAACATCTCCTGCTGCATCCTGGCTTGGGCCTCTAGGATAGCCTGCAAACTTTTCACGTCCATTTCGATGTGTGACTATCCTCCGCGTCTGCTCGATTGCTGCTGCACTGGTCCTTCCTGTTGTCCGCGCAGGAGCTTCCTAAGTGGTCCTCCTCGTTGTCCGCGTTGAAGTCCACTGATCGCCAATTGTTGTAGGTAGCCGCCAGTTATAGATGAGCTCCTTGTAGACAGTCGAAGGACACAGTATATGTAGGTTTATTGTAAGCAACACCGGGCACGAACGTATGACGGATCAAATGAATGAATAATGTCATAAAAACCTCTGGGTACTAGTCTAACAGAGCTACGTACAATGCGCGGGTTTGCAAAGTCTATGATAACATGTACAATTGACAACGCTCAATAATACTCTACAACACTATGAATACTCATCCGAAATAATAAGTGCAAAAACTTCAGCAAGAGTTATAGATAAAATTTATGAAGTTCAGGATCCACACCAGTTCAATTCAAGGCCATATTTATGGAAAGCATTTCAATCAAATTTAGTGGAAGAATGGACAATATCAAGCACACTGTCGAAGTGAGCAGAAACTAGATGAGTAGTTCAATACGTACTCATTAATCAATCATTAACTTCATCTCCACCAACCTTACTACTGGATAAAGTAACAGCACTCTACGATGGGCCATATCTGGTATCAATCGAGCATACAGGACACGTTGTTCATCTCCTAGAATCTTGCTATCTAAATGGAATGTGAGATATACATATTGCGCTCAGCAATCAAATAACGACTTAAGTGACGAAACCCTGCAACTGAAATTTGCAGTGATCCTCTACATAACCTTTTCTCCGATAGAAACTGCTTTGATCACTTTCAGCAAATTATTAACTTACCAATTAACATTTTGCAAATCCGAATCGATCGACAACATTGCCTTAAAGCGAATTCCATTGCTTCACCGCTTCGACACAAACTGACACCACAGTTTCCACGCATAAACTGTATTCCTAGAAAATACTTCAAACAGGTTTAAACTTCACTATAGGGAGCAAAATGCTAAGCAACATTTAAGAAGATTTTCAGGTACATAAAGTCAAAATCCAGCGACAAAAAAGATACTATGTTTGATTTTAAATAGTAATAAAATATTCTAGGACTTTTATGTGTTGCAAAATAAAAAGAGTTGAATAATACAGTGATGAAGCAAATTTAAGTATACCTTTATACTGACAATGAGTAGGTGTTGTTATTGTTATCTCAGTATAGGGTAATTTGTTGAGAGCTTCCTCAATAACAAGTCGCATTAGTCGATCCGCATAAAAAACGAAATCCGAATGTTCTGTGTTTCTGAACAAAAAGTAAATGAGTAGAAAAAAGCCAATTCTTTAGACACGCCGTGACTAATTATTTGAAAAAAAAAATCAAGACTATCATTCGAAAAAAACGTTTTCCAAATTCCGACGGGGCAGTACCGACACCCTTGCATTCTCGTGTACCTCGTAAGTAGGTATGGCAGCAATCGGCCGTCTCATCTCCCATAGAGCAATTTTCAAAGAAGCTACCCTGTATTGACGTAAACTATTGCCTCATATAGACAAGGCAGCATAGTGGCAGTGATTTTCCAAACTTTTGCATTCGCACTGCAAATCAGCACAAATTTAGTTCCACCTCATGTGAGAATGGGCTGGCTCGTACATTATACACCCAAGGAATATGCTAACCACCCTCATGTATCGATCAAGAATCCGGTCCTCCCCGTCTAAAAACTGTCAATTAAGAAATGTGCTGAATATGAAACGAACTCTCTATGCCTAAGCTTTACCTATTCAGCTGAGACGAGCTCTGACATCATAATACCATTCTTTCCCTCAACGAGAACCCCACAAAATAGAATGAAATTATATGTAGTTAAAAAAACTACTCACTTGTCCTTGAGAATAGTCTGTAGCTCAAGTATCTGATCAGTGTCTCGTAGTAATGCCAGTGTACCTTTCTCCACGAGATTCACAATCTCTGGATCCTTTTCTTTTTCGACGATTCCAGGCATTCTTAAAACTGCTTTCTTGAAAGATGATAAGCTTTCAGGTGCACACACAGATTTTCCACCATAAAGTTTCTAATTTTTAGATAGAGCGATATCGCACACAAATCAACAAAGAAGCATATTATCCAACTATTAAAATGCACAATATGATAGTCAGATCAACTCGTAATTTTCCCGGGACCTTCATTCTGACTTTAAACTCAATAGTGGGAGAAGAAATTGCTGAAACACATGAATAACCATATTAGAGTACTATTGGAGCACGAGAATTACCATCAAGCTTCAATTGCTTCTCCTCCGTAAGATGAGGTGCACTCACACAAATGCACAAATTCCACTCTGTCCCACGCGCAATATTTTCAAAATGAATCAAGTCCCCTTTAGTAGACCGCTACAACGGGGCCGTATACGCTGTCATTGCCTTAGGCTTACTACCTAGAGCAATAGAATATTTCAAGCGCTTCGTTCAAATGTCATCTTTCTTCTAGTGTTCTGTCCAGATGCCTTCCTTCTTTGAATTCCATATTACTGTATTTGTCCGATGTTCTCCAGTGATCTCATGTAAATGTGACCTACAGAGCAAAGGCTAAATCGCCCATGGTATAGTTTTCCGGGTCCGGTTGGTCAAAAGTCTAGACTTGTTTGAGAGGTACCAGAGGATGTGTGGAAGCCGAGGAAGGCTTAGTGCCTATTTCAGAGAAATGAAGGTAATGGAAGTGTGGGAGCTTAGGAGATCGGAGCTCATTTCAGGGAAATGGAGATAGAGAAATCGTCGTGGCTGCGCAGCAAAAGCCGACATGAGGATTTGATGACCGACAGGGTCGGTAGTTGTATTGAGGAGCGTAACAAGTTGTGAAAGTGAGCTTCATTTTGTGCTGCAATTGTGAAGTCGTGATCCGTGGTGTTATGTTATCGTGGAAATGAAGCAATGGATACTCGAAGACTAGGTGAGTGTAGTAGTACGGCTGGTTGGCCCAGCACAAAGACCTTTGTACCGTCGTTTATTGATATGCCACTCTTCTCGAGCTTTTCGCACCACTCAAGCGCTCTGATACCAGTTCTTTGTGTTTATCGCTCATCCCTTCATTCATGTATTCTGAACATCCTAACGACTTTCGATTGCTCATGCTCACGTTCTCTGCGTCGATCCTTTCCGTTTGATGCTCGTTTTGTTCGCGACGCTCGTATTCGCGGTAGTTAGCCTTGACTACTACTTATACGACTCTTACAGGAAACTAGAACCGACTCTTAACTCTCGTTCTCTCAAGCCATGGACAGTGCGCAACCAGATCCGGTAGCATCGGATCAATCAGGTGAGTCTGCATCAGTTCATACAGCTCCGAGTTCCGGTCCAAACGTAGGCGTGATTCATGCTAAGTGCCCAGCACCAGCCTCGGTCGCAGACGCACTTGTGCGATCTCCCGTGCTGGAGGAAGAGGCTCTCACCTCTTCTAAACTTCAGTTTTCAGATCTGACAGCCCCCTACAGCAATGATGCGATGGATTCTTCTTTCTTCACTCTGCCAGAGCTCGACCTATCGGAGGAAGCACTTCTCGCCCCCACGCCGGAACCAGCAGCGTCGATAGAAGCTGGCGACGGCCAGCTTGCGCAGTCGATGGAGGACATGTCCCTCCTTTCTCCAGCTGTACCCGCATCGTCTAGCTCCGCTAATCCCGCTTTACAGGCCTCCTTTGGACCAATCCGGTGGCCGGATGGCGCAGGTCCATCAGGGATGCCACTCCCTCCTGCACACTCGGCAGCGCTCTATGGCCGTGGAGGGATAGTACACGTCGGCGGAAGGTCTCGCGCTCGTCATCGACGTGGTCGTGCTCCGGCAGCACGACCCAACGTGTCTCCGCAGCGACCTTATTATCCTCACCTGCTAGACAATCCTCTACCCGTTCGAGAGAACTATTTATTCAGTCTCCACCCTTGGTCTCGATACGTCGATCTCCGTCCTCGACGCATGGTGACGTTTGGCCATAATAGATTCACCAACGAGCTTCCGGTATCGACCTACAGGCACCTCCCTGACGCGGCGTACATGAGCGTTAAGTTGGTTCGGTCGCTGTTTCCCAACTTCGTAGTCCGCAGGCAGCCTTATCCGGACCACATTCCATTCATGGAGTTGCAGCACTTCGAAGATTCTTTTGACATCCGCTTCATTACCGAAAGCACGATCACAGCAGTGCAACAGGGAAGATATCTTGATATAGACGTGGATAAGGTCCCTCTCAACACTGAAGATCTCCCGCAGTCCCTTATTGATCCCACCGCACGTGACCAGTGCCGGCCGGTGCTCTACCAGGTAAAGTCAGGAGTATGAGGAACTGGTGTCATCCTTGAAGCCAAGAATTTCTTCCTAGTCGGTCCAGACCGCAGGGATCTCCACTGCGGTCTGGACCGGTTAGGAAGAAATTCTTGGCTTCAAGGATGACACTGCGCGTTTACAAATCTAACGGGATTGCGCGGATTCGACAAAGCCAAAGTATCGGTCAAGGACTTTGTAGGGTGTATGATATGAAGCCCCTTCGACAAGCCCTTCGGGAACACGAGAAGACCCTCACCGCGTCGCGATATCCCCGCACTACAGCGGTGCTCCACATAAACTCCGCCTACTTTTTCCGCGCGGAATCATTCGCATTTGCGACGCCAGTAACGCCCCCGGAACCGGTGTACGGCATCATATTGTCGCGCAAGTTAACGCGAGTAGGAACGGTCGCCTCCGTTAGAGCAGTGTTCGAGGAAGCGCCTGACGCCGTTACCCTAACTCACTCGATCTGCGATTTCAAGCTCGAGGGCATTAGGGAAGACAATTTCGTTATGGCTACCTCACGCGCCAACGTATCCTGCACCACGCATTTTTCCGAACCGCCGGCGTCCCCAGAGGCCCGTGCAGCCTTGTGCAAGCTGGTCTGCAAGTTCCTGCCCATGCACCCCGACGAAGGGTTGGTCCCCCTCCGGGCTTGGCGGCTACAGGAAAGTGACCACGCGTGGTTAGTGGATCGCGCTGGTCCCTTCGAGAATACCGCCGCAACCGCGACAAGGCAAGGCTACGCATGTCGAAGGTAGGTGGCGTGCTTGGCCCTAGCGGCGATCAGTTCCGCGGAAAACGATCGCCTCTCCCACAGGCTAACGGCCTCGACAACCCGTCCATATCATTACCCCGCGAGGCTGAACTCCATGCTTCAGAATATGACCTCGGAGGCTGGTTGGGTTCCTCAGCGTCCCGTAGCTTTGCACATTCTGGGGTCGACTACCATTTGCTGAGCGAAGGTAGCCAGCGTCGAAATCACTCCCGACCAACGCGCTCTAAGCGTCACCATAGAAGCGTTTATTTGGTCACACCGCAGCATCAACGACGCGCTTCGCAGGTACGGTCGCCACACTGGCGCGCTTACCTTCGTTATAATAGACGTGCGCCTCGGCAGACAGACCAACCGCGCCGACCATATTAACGAGGCTATCGCGCTTATGGAGACCCTCTCCGATTTGAGTCACACCTCGCTCGCCAGTAGGGTTGCGGACCTGATCTACGGCGGACCCCAATATGCTCCCATGGAGCAGGCGGAGGCCGGTGTTCCTATCGTGGTCGCCCCGTCCTTTCAGATTCGAGGAACAACAATGGTCCTGACTAATGACCAAGTGGAATCTGTTCGACTGGCGGTCAGCAACGAATCGATTGTGGCCATTCAAGCGGCGTTTGGTACAGGTAAGACGATGGTGGGAGCTATAATAGCGGCGCTCATTGCGTCGCGGCCACCATCAATAGTAGTTGTAACAGCAACTACTAACGCGGCGGTTGCCCAATTCACAGAGACTTTATTAAGCCTCGATGACTTCGCTCATCTTGAGGTCCTTCACTACTTGTCGGACACCGCGGCGTCCGAAAACCTATATCCTACGGAGGTAGACCTAAATGTAGTTCTAAAATCGCTCGGCGATCGCTATGAGGCTCAGCTCGATGAAGCTGAGAAAGAATTCTGTAGAGCATCCAAGGAAAAAAGGGAACTCCTTGAACAGGACATAGAAGACCCCTTCCAAGTTCCTCTATATGTCCGAAGAAGACCAACACGAATATGAGATAGCGGAGCGCTCTGTCTCCCAATCGATAGAAAAGATGTTTAAGCTTATGTTCCGTGTCCGACGCCCTGCCATCCTTTGTCTCACGACAGCCTCGCTGTTGAATACGACGGACCCGTCAAACGGTCTCTTCCGTAGACACTCGAGCACGTTCGGCACAATAATAGGAGACAAAGCGTCTCAGATACCCGAGCCCGCCTTGGCCGCCATAGCTAGCCGCATTCCGGAAGCAAAGCAGCGCTACATAGGGGATATACATCAACTTGAACCCCATGCTCGATGTCAGCGAACTTCGAACCCGGCTATTTATGGCGCTCGCAGCGTCATGAATGTCCTAGTGGGAGCCGCTACCGTCCCGGTATCCCTGCTGGTTACAACCTTCAGGGCGCACCCCGCTCTCAATGCGCTCCCCAACCTTGTGGCTTACGATGGCACACTCCTCAACGGTACAGGTCCCGAGTCGCGACAGCTCTTGCTGTCGGCTATGCAATTCCACACCCCGGAAGTCCCCTTTATGTTTCTTAATGTTGCAGCACAATCCACGACGGCAGCCAGTAGGTTGCACTTCAACACGGATGAGGTTAACGCCTGCGTTCGATTAATCGAATTGTTGCTAGGGAAACGCATCCAGCCAGATCAGATCTGCGTGATATCTTTCTACAAGGAACAATCACGCCATCTTCAATCACGCTTCGATCAACTCGGCGTCGAGCTGACCACCGTGAACTCCCTCCAAGGATGTGAAAAGGAGGTAGTTATTCTTCTGACGACCAGAACCAACTTTTCTGCTGATTCAGCCGACTTCTTGGACGACTACAGACGCGTCAATGTAGCAACCACACGATCCCGTCACGGACAGTTCATTCTGGACAACGCCGAATCTTTGACGACCGTACCGTTCTGGCGGCGGATCCTCGACTGGGCAGCGTCGCTCAATGCCATAGTTCCAGTATCGACTCTCGAATGGTATTTTCGCGGGTAATATCCCGTCACAGTGAGTTCCACTCTTCAGTCTGTCAGGTCCAGGACGGACTTGTGTAAATGGGGAAGGTGTAAGCGTGGTCGCATCTCACAGCATCGGTTTACTGTATAGGCATTGCAAAACCTCCGTACGACTCAGCCTTACAGGGCGAAGTCCACAAGCCGAGGCAACGAGGAAACGTCTGGCGACAACGACCCTGAACAGCGTCGACTCCCCTACGCCTTTTCATCCGATACTCATCATCTTTCACTTTCTGAGGGAGAAGCCCTCCATACGTAGAGCTAGCTGATAGTGGAGTCTTTGTGTAACAGTTTCTCGCCCGTTCTCGTATGTGCGTTTATTGCGTCATGATGTAGCTTCAAGGTAACAGCGTGAGATCTCACCTCTTTACTCTGTATTGATGCTTTGAAGATAAAGTCTATTAATCCGACGTCTCGCGTAACATGATATCAACCGCTCCACTGGGCGCGCTAGCTTACTCTTGGAAGAGTTTGTGTCCCCGACCTCTCGGATTGTGGTGGTCGGAGGTGAGGCGCGACCCGCCTTAACAACAGTCTGCCTAGTATTCTATTCAATAAACATCATACTGAACCACTGTATTAGTTAGGGAGATACACTCCCTGTGGCTGGAATATAAAGTTCCCCGCAAATTTTGGTGCATCGGCCGGGAACCGAACCCGGACTTTACGCGGCAGTCGAGAGATTGTCACTTGTTCATGACTGTTGGAGGACTTCACCGGCCTAAAGCCTGCCTTGGAAAGACTGGTCAAGCGTACCGCTCTCCGTTCAGCCTGAATTTTCTGCACATTATAGGAGAACGAGGATACGCACCAAAGCGGGCGTTGCCCACGTTTTCCGAGTGCATATGCACGCATTCTCCAAGTCTCAAAAAAAAGACCTTGCGGGCAATGCTTTAAGCCTGCACACAAAACAGCGTGTGAGCACAGATGCGGGTTATGCCACCAACCTCGCAACGTTCTGTTGTGCTCGGCAAGAGCTGCTACTTTTCCTAAGATTGGGGAGTTCTGAGCTCTCACACTATATTTGCACTATATTCTAATATATTCTGCACTGACTGCCAACATATTCCGCATACCACCACGTCCAGCCGATCAACACCGCACTAGGAAAATCTTCAACTATATGTTTACTGTTTGTTTGTTAATTGCTTTGTTGACGTGGACAAGGTCGCGCATTACCACGACCCCGCGATCTCTTTGTATTAAGCTATTTCTTTGTGTCCGACCTCTCAGAAGTGTTATGGTCGGGGCTGATGCGAGGCCTTAGCACCAATCTGGTTAGAGGGGAGCTTACGAGTGACGGTCGCCCTCGACCCTCACTGTCATCTCACCGTTATTCTGTTCAATAGAAGTTGTGCTGAACCACTGCGGTAATTAAGGCGATACACTCTCTGGCTGGAATATAAAGTTCCGCTTTAGCTCCTCTGTATCCGCTTTATTTCGCTTGTTCTTGAAAGTGACCTTTCTACATAAAGCATTTCAAATCATCTGGTTTACATTTCGAGAATAAAATTGGAATGAGAAAGCCACATGTTCCTCATAATTGCTCGATAGATATATCACTGTCATATATCACATTTTTATGGTCTTTTTCTCGATCGCTAATCTTAATTGATTCATTTCATATGTCGCGCATTCCCGCGATTTTTGTCAGAGATACCTCATTTCGTCTAGCCGTGTTTCAATTTTAGTCGCATCAATAAAGATTCAACCGCTGAACCATTGCTTCGAAGGAGAGATACTCCCAGTTTCTGGAATATAAAGTTCCGCCACAAATTTTGGTGCATCGGCCGGAATTCGAGCCCGGCCGCCCGCGTGGCATTCGAGTGCCGAGCATACCATCCCTCGTTCAGTCTGTATTTTCTGCACACTGCAAGAAAACGTAGTCGCGCCGAGCCAGTACTGCCCGCATTTCCCGAGTCTCGTGCACGCATATTCCAAGTCTCTAAGATGGGACTATGTGTGCTGTTGTGGGCTCACAACTATCCTAGTTAATGACCCAAAGTAATGCTTATTATAAGTACCTCTTGAGACGATACCGAAGGCATGACCTATCGGTATCATAAGTGTGCTATCAAGTGGGTAATCTAAGCATTGCTGATGGCGCGGTGCGCCTTTTGTCGGTCACCTAACACGTCGTAATAAACAATTGCTCGTGTAGAGTAGAAGTTCATTGGTTTACCAATTAGGCAATATCTTAATCCCGCGCATGAGACGGCGGGCATGAAAGGGCGTGTGAGGTTAGATGCGAGATATGTCGCCAGCCTAATAACGCGCTGTTGTGCTCGGCAAGAACTGCTCCTCGTTCTAAGAAGAGAAAGGTCCATGCCCTCATAACACTACATTCAATTTAGCACTGACTGCAACTATATTCCGCACAGTCGTCATACCTTACTCCACTCTGCTCAACCACACTCTACTAAGGCCAACCAACCGTAAAACTGCACTTCACTCCGTCCAGCGGACCTACACCGCACTGCATCGACAAAAAGAACAAGGAAAATCTCCAACTAGATGTTTGTACTAATGGTTTGTAAACTATGTTCTTGGCGTGGGGAATGACCCGCATTACCACGACCTTTGTTGAAGGTATCTCTTTGTTTCAATCCGACCACCCAGATGTTACCATCCCACATCTGGGTGGTCGGACTCAGCACTATTCCGATTAGAATAGGCTACGAGTGGAGTTTTTGCCACCGCCTTTGTGCTCCTATTTCTCGGCGTGTTTCAATTTTAATCGCCTCAATAAAGATCAAACCACTGAACCACTGTTTCAAGAAGAGTTACACTCCCAGTGGCTAAAAGCTAAAGTTCCACCATACCATTCTAAATCCAGAAACCTTTCTCCCAAATTTCGCCTGCGCATCCCACTCGTGATTCCCTCCCGACTCCTCCTCTGGCGGGGGCCGACCACACTGGAAGAGGCACACACCACATTGAACCATTGGAACACCCGCACACTCCCATACTACGTACCTGAAAACCTCAATACAGAGTTTGCGACTTTTCTAGGCCTCGTACAAAATGTCGTTGCACTTCCACGAAACCCTGATTGTAAACGTAGTAAAAACGCAAAGAACGTGGTTTTCGGATACATCGAGTAACGAGAAAGATAGAATACCTACAATAGATGAGGATAGCTACGAAATGTCCATTAAACTCTTTGACGGAATAGGAATATAGAAGCTGCAAAAACAAGTCGGAAAAAAAAGATTAATGCTGGAAATACCTTAGTCAGACACGATACGTACACTTATTTGGAAGAACTGTGTGCAGGGAAAGTATGCTGTTACGGTCGTTCAGTGTTAGTGACTTATTGGACTCCTCGAGTGATACACTGCTTGGCTTATATACGGCAGCAATTGTTCCAGATGTCACAGTACTGATGGATGTCGTACAAAAACTAACGTCAAGTGCCATTTTAAGAAAAAGTGAGTAATTCTATAGATTCCAGCTGAAGGAAAGGTTACCTATATATGGCAGGTTAAAGTAGAAAGCCGCGGTTTACCACGACTATACACTCAGGAATCCCATCTGCCCTAAAACAAAGATCTAGCATGTAAAAAGTCCTATAACTATGTAAAATTCACATGGCTTCATCACCACACGTGTTACATCCGTCTAACCAATCTGTGTAGCATTCACAAATACCACTCTATTGCCCCATTCAATTACTAAGTCTAACCCGGCTGCTCAATTGCTCACTGGTACGATAAGAGACAAACAGGTGACACACAAGATGGAATATGATCTTTTCATTCCGATTTTTCAGCGTTCAGGAGACTCCCGATGAAGGCGTCCCGGTCAAGCAAGCCTGCCAGAGATGTGACTTCGTACATAAATAAGTGTTGGAACCCGTAATTCATTCATAGCGTGTCGCCTGTCACCTCTGCGTCAGAACCAAGCCACGGAGGATCTCGACAATGTAGTGCTATCTAGCGATTCACCCTCGATGACCTCCGTGATCAAACCTATTCCGCTTCTACTATCGACGATTGAATGAATGCTAGCTTGCCTGCATGCTTGCAGCCGACAAGCGAAGCCTGATGGAGCGCAACAAAATACTCCTCTACGATTGTCCCTAACTCGAACTGCATCTTCTGCGTGGTGCGACTGCGACTCGCACTTCTGCGCTCGTTGTCAGAAATATGTAAATCCGAGTCTAGGACGGTTCAGGCATCCAAGCTAATCCTTTGTCCAAACTGCTTGAAACTGCTTTGAGCCGCGACACGTTGGTTCACACATTTCATTATTCATTTTCTTGATGCTTCTAGTGCTTTTATTGCTTTGGCAACATTTTATGCACATGAATATATACTACACCACTGAACAACCCCACATTTTAGGTGCATCGGCAAGGAAACGGAGCCGTGTGGCAGGCGAGCACTAGTGGCTCGGTGGTAGAGTGCATTACGGCAAAAGCTTACAGTGTACAAGATTTGACCTTAGAAGCAGTGGACCAGGGCTTGCAACTTAATCCGTTCGAGGGTTCTGAGCAAGGTCCTAGCAACAGTGATGAGGCCTCCTTGGGATATTGTAAAAAAAAAAAGCCGCAAACCAAAGAACGCATAAACCACCAAAGAGGCGAGGTCCAGTGAACTTCACGTACATAGCGCTCTGTAGATCTTGTCCTATTCCCAACCCATCCCAGAAATTGATGAGAAATGATTTTGCAGGTGTTTCTTCAGGAAACATCGAATTTCCGTACAAACAAACAAACAAACAGACAGACAGCCAGACAAACAGAAAAACAGACAGACAGACAGACAGACAGATGCGAGCGCTTTATATGCATATAGCAAGGAATGTTTATTAACGTTCGACCATATTGCAAGGCGCCTTTGACTATAGTACACAAATTCCATTACCAATATAAAGGTAACTGTAATATTACAACTCCTATACACAACATATCCATATGGGAGTAGATTAAAATATTAAATACGGAATATAACCTGGCATGGGTGAGGAAGGAGAATGAAAAGAAATGCACGTGTAGATTGAAAGACATGCTCATTATCACACGTGAAAATCGAAAGCAGAATGATGGTGAGAGAAATCTTTTACATAAACGTGGAATTATAAATATATTTGAGAAGTTGTCGTCGCTAATACTCACGGGTTACGCCATGCATTCGACTCAAATTGGAATTGCACATGTGGCTCTTGCACTCTATAAAAGGGCCGGCTGTGGCTTCCCTGCTTTCAGGAGAAAAGTGAGCTACCGAGACAGAAGGAGCTCAAGTGGGAAGGAAATCAGGTGATGGTAAGTATCCTGTAAATTAAGAACTAAATCGTCGGTCCCACTTGCTCTCAATCGTTCTGACTTTGGCCAGAGACCCAAGAATCCCTTTGTGCAGTGGTGTAGGTAAGATATTCATTGAAATACGTCTCGAATAGAATTCGAATGCATGGCGTCACCCCAGAAGAGGCTTCAGCGACCACATTCTACTCTTTTAATGAGATCCTCCGGCGAAAGAATTAGCAAATCATCTGTTGTCCAGCCGGATCGCGTGCGAGCCGGATGGGTAGAAAACCAATTTCGCCTTTATTGTCGCCATTATTTTCGGCGATCACTCGCAGCTGAATTTGGAATATTCATTTAGCAATATTTACATATCAAAACACTTATGAAAAGCTTACTTCATATGTTCCCACTGGCAATTTCACGCAGCGGACATTCCACTTTTTATTATCCTGAAATAATTCACTCATTTTTTTATCAGGGTTTATTTCGCCTACACCTTCACGTACAGAAAACAACGAAGCATTATGTTTCGTCCATACTCGCCTAGTTTGCGCTTGGGCGTCTAGACTCTCCCGCTTGCCTGCACTGGATTCTATTAGCTGAACAGGGCCACGCTGGGGTGAAAGTCAAAGTGAACCATATCAATCGCCTCGCTCATATTGCTTAGAAAATTTGCATAGTCTGTTAGGACCTTTGTTCACATCATGTAAAACATGAGCAGCCCTGAGGTGACTCGTTCGCGTGCGGGCGCGGTGACCTAGTTCAAAAAACCTGACCGCGATGGCGCATCCTGACCCCCCACACCATGTTTAGTCGACCCATTAGAAAGTGTTCTGTGAACCCTCATTTCCTTTCGATTGCTTCTCAGCCTTTGCGACAGACCTACGACCTTACGTATGTTGGGACAGATGTTACTAGTCCCAACATACGTAAGATTAGGCTATAAGCGGGCGAGATTAGCGTCATCGCAATCAATATGCATCTTTTACGTGTAGCGATTGTAAATTAGCTGAGAATAGACACGGAACTAATGCATGTACATAACTGGTGTTAGTAGCAATACTTACATCAATAGTGTTTCCAGTCATCAAAGCATCTTTCTTGTAGAAGCAATCCATCCTGTCGGTGCATATCGATAAGACAAAACCTTGGGTAGCGAAGTATTCATAGAAGCAGAAATACACAGTTTCCATCAACGGAACGGTCAGAGCTTCCGAGACCAAAGTGTAGCTCTTAGTATTTGGATCCATGAACGGGGCCACTAGGAACTTTTGACCTGAAATACAGTAACTTGAGTTATGCGCATTCTAGTTTTTATCAAAGTGTATGGGATTAATGAAAGGTTCTTTGAAGAGAAAGGGGGAAACCAGGTAAATTGGTATTTTCTGTGATATACGCCATTCTCTCAACTATCGCATTCTTGAATAGAAAACTTGATTTTCCCAAAAAAATTGCCATATATCGATCAAAAAACTGAGTGAATTACAGCTTTGAGTAAGAGAGCAGGTCAAATTCTCAGGAGTCTGTCAATATCGGAAAATAATCACAGGGCTCTATAGGAATAGCCACAAAATGTATAACCAGAAACATCAGACACTGCTCTCCTTATTGAGGGGGTAGGTGATTAAAATGAGCTGACCAGCGACCGCACAAACCTGTTTCCGGTAGCTGATTTATCCCCGTAAGAGGATTTGAAAGCCTTCCAGCGGATCCAATCTCCCAGCGAGTATTTCCAGAAGACCGCCAGAATGAACAGCTGAGATCTGAAAAATTCTAGTATCGATCTCTAACTCTACTTCAATTGAAATCCATTCAAAAATAGTAGTAACGGTAGAAAATTATTCTCGGTCGTTGATCATTTTAAAAAACATCGGAAAGACTCAGTAAGAAGAATGATGAAGTAGTATATAGCGGTGCTGATATATGTATGTACTGTAGTAACCTGATCGGCTGCCACCCTAATCAACGAATTCAGAGCCAAGCGGTAGACAGGGTTTGCTGGAACGCAGATGAAGGGTTCGCGGTTTGTACCGCAGACTGTTTTACAGCCCTAGGGTCTATCCGTATACTACAATAATTTTGAGTGGACATTTAGATCTGCGAAAGGACTGGCTGCGGCTGCTTACCGTAACCCTTATCGATTTTTTTAAAACTCACGCACTGAATGGCTGTAAAGGATATATTGATACAGTATTTGATGTCGATGTTCTGATAACTACAGCGATGCTGAGTAGCTTGCTTTTTTTACCACGACAAACTTCTTTTATGATACATTACTTTTTTCAATACTCAAGTAGCTAACCATTACGCTTACCTACACCTGAACTACGCTTTCCCTTTCCGCCCGTTCACTCGCTCATACTCTGAGTGGATAGGCGCAAATAATTTAGGGTGCGCGGTCATGTTTTTACTCGACCTCTTGCGAAAATTGAGCTACCATTTGAACATGAACACCTACTTCCCTTCCTGTGCAGAGATATCTGCATTCTGTGTGTCAAACAGCCCACACACACACAGGACCGAAAAAGGGAAGAGCGCTTAGCCTCAAGCGGCCGATTGAAAACTAACGGAGATCCTTACTAGAAGCAATTTTTCATGGAAGTACTCACCAGAAGGATTGCATGAAAGTTCCAAACAGCTCTCAAAAAGTGCTGGCGAAAGCATCATTGCAGGTGGCGATAGGGTAGATGTTGTGAAGGGCATTTGTTGAGAACGTTCCGCAGAAATCGATTGCACGATTGAAGCTTTATCGTATGGATTACCAGACATCGACGTCAGGGGATTCAGAATTTTGTTTGACATCTTCTCCGGTGTTCCATCTACGAGGGCCTCCAAGCTGGATAGGCCTTCCATCACCTAAAAAACACATCTTGAATTTTCATTTTTCGGAGTGTTTCGGCTTTATTTGATCCATTTTTCTGTGAAATTCGGTAGCATTTGGATGCGTGCGTGTTCTCTACAATGACTAGTGGGAGCTACAAGTGTACAATCTTTCTATCCTCCCAAGCCTGATGCAAATCAATGGATTGAGGAGGGGGAGAGAGAAGACTGAAAACAGGTAGTTATAGACATTTCGATCTGGGTTCAGCCCCTACAGGTTATGAACATCTCATGATCACCACTTTACCTCGGCTTATTTCACCTTCACAGATCGGGTTCATCCATTCGTAATATGTAGTATTTCAGTGGGCGTAAGTTATAATCCAAGTGAGTTGTATAACCAGGCAAACAGGGGGAAGCGGTAGAAGGCGTCATGGGTAGACCAAGGCCTTGAACCAGGCTTGACTTGCCAAGCCTAATCTTTTCTCCTCCTAAGCCCAACCAGAACTGCCTGGTAGGTAATTTGCTCTACAACTTCCTATGGAAGACAGGTACACAGTCCCATCAATTTCGAACATAATTGCAGTTCATGGCTCAATCCGAACATTGGCTCTTTTTCCATTATTTTCGAGAACCCTATCGTGATGCTAGCAAAGAGAATAACAAGGTACGACCTTAAGCGGTGCAACTGGATCGTAGGTTTTCGAATAAGCCGCAGCCAACTGTTGAAGATCATCATCGCCAGATGGCTGCTTTCGAAATACTTCTGCTTCATCTATCAGCTTGGGATGGTCACTTGGATTTTGTTCGCCACCACATGTAAGAGTTCCTTCGACAACAATGTCTTGCAAAAATATGGCTCCACCTTGTGGTGATACGAAATTGTTTCCATAAAAAACAATCTAAATGAATTTTTTTTTGAAGAATCATTTTATATGTGAAAGAAAGCTAGAATTCACATGAGCGGGTTGGCTAGGACTGTTAGCAGCAGGCACATCAACGCTCACTGGAACTCCGTTGCGGACCTCAAATTCGTTGCAGTTCACCAACGGAAATCTCACTTCAACCACATTTTTCGAGCAAACCTGGAATAGATGGGTTTCTTAAGTTTTTTTCTTTTCTTTCTTCCTCTTCTTTCTTTCTTTCTTTCTTTCTTTCCTTTCTCAGATAATGTCATTGTATGAGCTCAAAGGATCTACTTCCAGTCCCACGAAAAGAGCCGACAAAGCCTACGTGTAACCCTGACGTCTCCTCCCTACCCTCATAAAACCAGAGAACCAGAAGATTTCAGCAGTTTCTGCTAGCTTTTTTCCCAAATTCTTCAAAAATACATTTGTTATGACTGCGCCGAAATCATTACAAGGAATGACATTGAACTTTAGGCAACGGTTTTGTTTCGTCATAGTCGGGCCATGCTAGTCAAATTTCCTGCTTGTGTTGGTTCACACAAGTGCAATCGTAAATAAATAAACAAATCCGGGTAACGTAGCTCAGGTTGAAAGTTGCTGAAGCTCAGCCGTCAAAACATTCTAGAAATCTCGCTCGAAATTCTCTAATGTGTGTCGGAAACGCCCATATAGAAAACTCCGCCCCCAAATGGAATACGTGAGCTTCTCAAAACAGTATGTACATTTTGTGATGAAAAGACTGAGCATAGACAAACATATTCTTGTAATTCCAGTATCCCTTGGATTCATTTATGAAAAAGACTTGTTAGACGAGCTTTTTCTTTTTTACAAATTAAATCAAAGGATGTAAGATTCCCACTGTAAAGCTCCTTTTACACACTTCTGAGTCACATGCCTGATGGCCAAGCACAGGCCTAGCCCTGCATTTTCAAGGCCTCAAAAAATGATTCACCTGTAATTTTGGTTGTTCGTTAAGGGGGCCGTTTTGTGTTTTCCATGCTGTAGCAGTAACTCGAATTCCATATGGAAGGCATGGAAGTGGGTCAGATATCAGCTGACCTCCTTCCCAACCAGGGCGTTGAGGTGACGTGAGAACACCTGCGGCTGGATCTGGAACACAATAATCGAACTGTTTTTAATCACTAGACAAAGTTACAATGATAGAGACTTTGTTAGTTTATCTATGCCTCCGTCTTATGTTATATGTGACTGGAAGGAAACTGGCACTAAAAGCACTGTAGCACCGTCGGTCACCAATCACCCATTCACTTAGAAGGACAAAATAATGACGTCCGTATCAGCTGCCCCTCCTCAAGTCTTCCTTAAACTCTTGAGAGCGTATTCGATCGTCCAGGGTTCTAGCATCTCGGATAGAGATCATATTGAGTCAATGAGAATCAACGGCAGGGGGATAGTCAGAGAGGGGTATAAATGACTGAATGAACACGGAAATGAGTAGGAGAAAGAATCGATACAAAGTACAAATTTCCGTCTGCAAATTGCAAATTTAAATTGGTCCTCCTGATGATATCTTAGAAGGGGGAGGGATGGTCTAATGTTGATATCGAAACATGTATTCAACAAAGTAATCCCTCAATACCCCATTTCGTTCAAACACCCAATAATATGGACACGCGGTAAGGCTCGAATCGGCATGACGTCATGAGCCTTTACTTGAGTTACTTCATCGGTTCTACGAGTACTGCAGTGAGATGAAGAAGGGGAGGCTGGAACTGACCGGGATAGTCTTCGCCATCAACGAGTGATAAAAATCGGTCCGGATTAGGAACCGCCTGTAACGTTGTCCAGTCCAGCTCTTCGTCATTGGTATTGGCCCATTTACATTTGGTAGCAAATGTTGGACAGTTCAAAGATGCCAGTGGACTAGCCTGATGGAAAAATCGATTACCGATCAATACAAAATGAAATTTTTTATGTGACCGCCGACCTCATCATGCATGGCGCTCGCACGAAACTCTCCTCCCGGCGGATGATGATGGTCATGAGAATCATGAGAATGCGCTTCAGAACGATGTAGTGGCATGATCACATTCCCATAGTCGTAATTTCCTGTTCGTATAGAATATTTCAAATATATCTGTTCGAAAATATGAATTGGCGGGTTTATGAAAATAACAAACGGGACAAAAATTGAGATCCTTTGGTGGACAGACTAAGTTTTTTTAGAACAGACTTTCCAGTATTAAATGAACCGCATGTTTTCGTAGATCGAATAAATTTATGTAAATTCCGCTCTGAAAAGCTCAGCCTTTAAAGCTTGTCGATTCACTTACGTTTACCTCACCAACTATGTACGCCCTTCGATGAGAGGCGATATGGAAAGAAAAACTTTGGAACATTCCACAGGCAGTTGAACAGGCAAAACCTCTCACATATCACATTTTAGATGTTCAGGTTGGAGATGGAGCAGTGCAAGCTATATTCCAAGAGCTCTCTATCCATTGTATGGTGTGAGTTCAAAACTCGAACCCGTTTAGGCCAGCTGAGCCATCCATCCTTTTCGGTTCGGCTGATTGGTACTAGATTTGCTTGAGAGGATGAAATTAACGACTTGCTTACCAACTGGCTCTCACCTATTGTTGTGTGAGCTAGTATATACGTATTCAAATTTACGGCGATTTTGAATGGGAATTGAATACGTGGGTATAGCCCCCGCTGGGAGTGATCAACCCTAATCTACTCTCCCGTTCACCATCAGATTTTACGGTCTGAAGTAGTAAGGGTGAAGATTTTCTGAGTTGATGTGTGTTCGGTAAGGAAGTGAGAGGATTCATCATTTAACACATGGATAGTACCAAAGATGAAAGAGTGTGCCAGGTGGAATGGAAGAGCTCTTCGACCAAAGGAGGATTTCGTTACGGTATTCGATCCCTGGACGATGGATGCAGTAGTGACTCTACTTGCAATTGCTCCACCTTCTCTCAGCCAATAGTAAGACATCGCCCGAACTGACAAGAACGCGTTTTACACTTGCTTCCTTAGAATATTATAATTTTTCGGTGAAGGTACTCCTGGTAGGGATACCACCCAATCTAAGCGACATCGCTTGTTCTATCAACTTGTTGCTCACTGTTAAACCGAAAGCGCATTCAATCGCTTTTAATAAGAGTTGAATGTATGGCGTATACTGGAGCTACCCATCACCAGATACTTGAAAGTGAGAGAAAAAATTCAGAAGGGTTCATTTACCAGCATATCCTCGATTGAAGGCACCATAGTACGGTAAGCATGCGAATCCTTAAAAACGATCAATTAAAGAGAACATGTCGACTCAACTCTTACTTCTTAACAAGAGGAATAAGACCGACCACCATGGAGTACTGCTGCATACAGTACCATGAAGCATATTGTAGTAGAATATTTCGATGCCATTTTTGAATTTGAATATGAATTGAAGAGCTGCTGATCGATCGCCGGTTATGCGATGCCTTTCCGTCGTCCTACCTCTCTGTATGATGATCTCGTCGTAATCCTGCTACGATCTGATTCGCACTCCATAAACTACTAATATTGGTCATCGTGTCCGTAAAGCCATGCGGAACACCCTCATTTTCACTGAAACTCGCCCATTTACAGCGGTTGAATCTAGTCATAAAAAATACCCAAGTGCATCTATGAGTCCGTGAAACAGGATTTTCAATGTGTACCTCAACAGCACCCTCGAAAAAAAACTCTCAGTGTCGGAAGGGACCTACAGTATTCCGTGTGTCTTGGATAAACCATTGGGGATGTCGTCATTTCATTATCTGAGCCACTAATAGAGGCGGAGGTGGTGTAGAGGCAAGTGGTGCACAAACTCACATGCACGGTCATGGGTTCGAATCCCGTATTGATATCCCCTAAACCAACCAATCTTCTCAGCACCTTCGCTCGATTAGTGCCAAGCTCGTCTGAGAGGATAAAAGCACTGACTTGTACATCGGCTGACCACCGCAAGTCATTGCATAGGCCACATACGCATTCGATAAGCCACTAGGATTCTGAATAGAAGTTGAATGCGTGGGCGCATCCCTCAGACGGGATTGATTACGCCCAAAGACTTTATCCTTTATCTTTCAAGCCACTAATAGGCCTAGCTATTTCGGTGTGGACGTAGCAGCTAATGGCGTCGCTTTCCCTTGCTCGGTAGGGGGATGGAACTCCGCTCGGGCTAACCGACCAATTAATCCGTTCGTTGTCCTTGCCGAGGAAAGTGAAACCAGTTAGTCTTGACCGGTCAGTGTTCAGGCCTAGTTCAGTCGGAGACCCTGGGAATAGCACATGTCAGGAAATTCGATGAGGACCATGTTATTCAAAGAATTTCTTATAACTCGATACAATGAATCCGTCAGACTCACCTCTCCAACTGTTTGAAAAAAACTTGTCAGATTGAGTCACTCAATCAAATTTTGTGGTCCTTACGAAGCTTCGAGCTTGGTTGAAGGTGTGACACCTATTAACGGCAGAAGAGCTCTTGTACGATCATAAAAATGAAAAAATATGACAGCGATCAAAAAGGCCTTGATGGATTTCCTTGTAGAGATACCGTGATATCTGAAGCGGGGCGAAAGATTTGAGCCACATACAGTAGCGCTCAAAAGTCTTCGGTGAAGTGGTTCTTCAGCAGTACTTTTCAGTCGTAACTTCTTTCCTACTGGATCTAATCAAGCGAAATTTCTATATTCGGAGCGTGGATGTATTGTGAATATTTACCACTATTAACCTGCAGTCTGATCATGTTCCAGATATTCCAATGAGCATAAACTCAAAATCGACTGAAAATACAGATGATGGTCCTTCTAGAATCTCTTTCCTTTTTATCATGTCAAAAGTGTACGAACGGTAACGCCGATCATAATAGATGAGAAAAACGCACATAAGGTGCGAATAAGTGCAGACGCCAACAACTTTAGTTTTAGCAAAATGTGCTACCGCAACTAACACCTTACTCTACCTGTGGATATTGCAGCTTTGCAGTGTTATAGGGTTGGGTAGGGTTAAATATGCTCTAGTTAGACATATCCAAATTTCGTGTCATTCGGTCGACTATGAAAAAAGTTATGAACGAAAAAGTGTCAAAGCATTTCACCGAAGACTTTTGAGCGCTACTGTAGATGGATGAAAACGGGAGCAGCTTCTCGAATAAGTCCCTGCCGATGGTGTGGCAACATGTACATGATGACTCTCATGAAATCTGGAAAATTCTTACGCTTTCTTCGCGACTCATTACATAGGCGGAAGTAGTGTAGTAATAAGGGACGCACGCTGTTACAAGTATGTTCCCAAACTGGTATCTGGATCACTACTACCCAGGCCAGAAATGCTTCCCATATCTTGAAAACTGTTCAAACTTTCGAGCAAACTATAAATGTTGCATAGGACGTAAGAAAATCAGTAATTCATTCGTATGCACATCAATGAACAGATGTAAGATCGAGTGATAATACAAATAAATATTAGACGATCATCTCCAATTGCTTAGCGTAAAAGATTGTCTGCTTGGCGATACGAGCTGTGTCCAACGTTGGCTTGTCAGTGTGACCTGATTCGGTCTCAAATACGAAGCAGCCATTCTCACTTTTCCATTTCCGCTGAAATCAGTATTAAATATAGTCGCGGTTCAGAGTACGTCAACATTCCACGGCTCACTCAGAGTTTTATAAAACCGTTAATCGGGTAGCCAGAGACCGAAACTTCCGCACGAGTATGCTATACAACCCGTCAAAGGTTTCCACCCTTGATGAACTTTATCTTCATGGAATCATATTGGTGCAGGCAAGAAAACAAAGAGAGAGCCACGTTCAAGCCTCTACTGCATTCTACCGTAGGGTTGCAAAAAAAAAAAAAAAGAAATAATTTTCTCACAAGATTGGCGACTTATGGACAAATCTTCAGTCTCGGACGGGACTCGAACCCGTACTTGTGCTTTACGGGCACTTCTAATTTGAATTTCACTTTTGAAGTTTTGTCCATAAAACGCCAACACTATGAGCCTTTCGGAACGCGTACTGCGGCGAAATAACAGCAGTTAACAAAAACATTAAGTCGAAAGAATTCTGTTCAGCAAACTGCTCATTTACATTGCAGTCTATGTGAACTTCACATGGATAACTGGGATGAAAGACAAAGAATTTGCTAGGAAAAGAAAGAAGAGATCACCAACTTGTTTGGCAAATTCGTTGACCTGGGCATCATTTTGGAACAGCAGCATATTAGCGGCATCACGTGTACTCAGCAGTTTGAATGATCTCTCAATAGACAGAGCAATATCACTCCTGAAACGAGAAACTCCTTCAAAATTAACAACCTGCCTTCGAACAAATACGAAGTCATGTAAACTGACAGAAAACAATTTACGAAGAGAACGAATCTACCCAATAAAAAACTTACCAAAAAAAGTAAGGCTTATAAATGAAATTTAGAGCAAAACAGGGGTATATTCAACTCGCCTAACTGCATCCATCATAATTCGTATGAAAACACTGTAAAACTGACTAGGGATTGTTTTCTCCGTAAGAACGACCTGAAAAAATCAAGGTACGACGGTAACTTTCTTGAAAAATTGGGTATATTACATTTACTAACCTTATTATAAGCCCCTTCCATCAGTGACTGCTCTAGCCTGACAGGAGTCGAGATGTAAGGGTTGCCAGATTGGATGCTTTGGGGAACTGATTCCAGCAGCTACAAGAAGTAGTGTCTTATGCATAAGGCGGATAGGTGGCATCATCCTACTTCTACTACGCTATTTCAACATTCAATATAAAATTGAACCAATCAAAAGGAATGGAGTGCTAAGTAGGCCGGAGCACACGCATGGTAGTGGCATGTATGGCGTCCTACCACCAGTTCACTTCGAAAGAATAGCCAAGGCGGACATTAATTTGATAAAGCACTAACCATGTGGAAATCGGAAAGGCGATTACTGGCCAAGAGAAACATGAGATTTAGTCCAACCATTAGATACTTATTCTCGGCAGCAGTCGGACACTGATCGTAGAACGATAAAACCTTAAGAGATTTAAAATGATAAGTGATTGTGAAATAAGCATTCTACGAAATCTCAGAAGCCATTCCAAATAAAAACATACGGAACTTACCCTAGGAATTGCATCATCGAATGCTGCCATATCGTTTCTCAGAACAGCTACCAAAGCACTGATTTCATAGTAATCTCTGAAATGTGAACCAGTTAGTTTTACCTCCAACGATTTATAGGTTAACTAAAGGGCTAAGACCACAGACTAGGTTGACAACATAGTGACTGCGTATTTTTCTTCTTTCGAACATTCACCTTGAAGGGTAGCTGCCTCTTTTCCAAAATGATTTACATTCAAAGCACAGGAAAAGAATTAGAAAGCTTGGTATGGTATTAATTATGCATGAAGGAACAAGTGAAAAAAAACCAAACCCACTTGTAAATAGTTGTGAGCGCATTCGCATCGAGAGAACCAACAGCGGATGGATCGAATAGGGCTTCCTTAAAATTAGAACACAATAAAACTGTGAGTTGAGACCTGAAATTTTATCAACAACGTATCCCAAGTACACCCTTTACGACTAATTCATTAGGAAACAATACAAACACTATTTATTTCAACTCCACACAATTCACGACGAGTCCAACCTCAGAATGATATGGAAGGCTTAGCAATCTGATCATAATTAAAAGTAGGAAAAGCTCAATTGCACCAGTAAGCGATTAAAATTTCATGTGAAACGTCTTCGATAAGTCACTAAATCAGGTCAGAAGGAAAATCAAAAGCTGTGAAAACTTACTCCGAGTTGTTTAAGAACTTGTTCAATTGTATTTGTATTCTTCTGATCCTTGCTCCATTCTGCTAATAACGTCTTGTGCATTTGAGACAAAGAAACCACCATTATGACTTCACAGAAGAGTATTTAATCTGAAATACCTCTTTTATTAGAAAAAAAAAAGCTTTGAAATAAGGTAAAACTTGCCAGAATAAGTTTCAAAAAAACGAAAAGAAGGAATGAAGAAAAGCAGGTGATGACGCTCAGCGCGCGCAAAAGTTCGATTGGAGCATGGAATTTGCGGAAAGTCCGTCCAAATCCATGGAAGCCCTGCCAGTTCGGCACAAATTCGATGGTTTCTGACCTTGTTTCCAAGAGAGATGTTTCGGCACTCGTTATCTTTAAGGCACGGTGACTTCGAGTTGCTTGTGGAAAATCGTGTTGTCGCTTGGATACGTTGCCCAAACTTTAAGCCCTTCCGATACGAATGTAACTCGAGGGGGCCACTCCATTGTGCTTCCCACGGATTTTTGCACCCCAAGTGCGATTTTTCGGCATTTTGTTTTCCGATTTTACGATCTCGATCTTCTTTTAGAAGCTTTGCAAATAGCTGGAAAAATAGAAGTGGCATAGCTCGTTTTCGCTGCTACTACTGGACAGCTCGAGAAGCCCCTGCTATAAACCTGAGATCCAGTCGAAGTGGAAAAGGGAGAAATTGTACAGGAAACAATGCCCCCGATTCCATGTGAGAACCATTTACACGTACATTTATACCAAAAACAAATCCCAAAGACCCATTGGGTATCTCCATTAGGCCGCTATGCCTCTCTTCAGCCTGTAAATAAAGATCACGAACCGATTGATAATGTTAACACTGATCATTTGTGAACATATATAAGTGATTAGCGGCCGGTGGGAGGTTCAGTGACGTTCAGATATCATGTCTCTCACGGCCGATCCACCTCAAGCGCAAGTGCCGGCAGCCGGTGGCAAGTCGACTCATCAACTGAACAATCCCGGTGAACAGAAGTTGGTTTTCAAAGTGAAGAGTTCGAATAACAATGAATATCGAGTGAATCCCGTCTACGGATTCGTCGATGCCTCTGGCAACACACCTCTTGAGGTTACCCGTTTGGTGAGTCGCCTTCAAGAAACATGATTTCATAAAGAACTCAGTAGTACAAGGAAACCACAACAGGTTTAAGCCGACGGAATGTCATGTGCACGACTGGGTTAGGGTGTGTAGGATGGGTTGATAAGCGTCCTTGTTAAACTCATCGGGCCTAGCAAGAGGGAAAAGCGTGCAAAATCAAGGGAAGGGGATTTGTTATTGGTGAATCTGTCTGTTGTACCAAATGCAATCTACAAAAACTTGCGAAATGCGGAAGTAGAGAGGCAAGTCTCATGAAGTGCAAGTGGGCGTTTATGTAAGGGGCAAGGGAGTATTTAGGCGCAATAATTCCCTGTTTGGAGAAGTACGTATTCCATTCGCACAAAAAAGGTTTCTGAATTTCTTTGGAAGTGATTCACCTCTCGCTATCTCCATCCCTTCGACCAACAAGAAAGGAGCATTGCCGCTAATACAAAAAAGCAGCAGTTTTCTAGGTCACGAGGTTGTCCTTTCCTCGGTAGGGGGTAGGGGTGAACGACGACATCTTTTCGACTCTTTTGATCTCATCCTTGCTTTTATCACAATCTGAATCATTTTACTTCGAACTATGAATAGCTCCAGTGTAAATGAGAGAGAACGTACATGCGATAAGCAACCGCTCGTAAGCGCAGCATGGAGCTTCTGAACCTTACTTTGATAATTAACGGTTTACAGTAAGACACCGACACTCATCGAACAACGATTCCGAATGATTTAGCATCGAAACTACCAAGGCAAAGCTCCAGAGGAGCTAATGACTTATATCAAATGTGACCTTTCATGGGAATGCTGAATCTTCAGGTTCAATCTCAGATGCGCAGTGCCGTACTCATATAGTTGAGTAGGCCTACGCGATTACTGTACGCCGAACACTACCGTGGTTCGGATTAAGTCCCTTTTTCATTGTAAGATAGAGACCTCAATCGTTTTTACCGCTTTTGTTGCTATAGGGTTCTACAGAAACGAGACGGATTTTAAATTCCCGTGAATGGGTGATGCAGTAACCAGCACATTCACGCGCACTTGCTTAATTCTGCTTGTGAAGGGGAATGACGTAAATGTCAATTTTCTGTTTATTGAACCACTCCCCTTGTGTTACGGTAAAAGGTGGGCTGAGGCTACGGTTCCGACTGCCCATTTACGGGTTTGTAAGTTTCCTGTTATGAAAAACCTAATCTGCCACGTGCTTCAGGCTGGAGCTCCGAAAGAAGACAAGCTGGTCGTGCAATTCGCCCCTGCTCCCCCTGATGCAACCGATGCTCAGGCGGCATTCTCCCAAGTGCAGCAGGAATCTGCTCAGAACCTTACAATTAATCTTAGCGCCACATAAAAAGGTTCGATAATAAAGTTTTTCAGAGCTCTCCTGTACTTGTTTACAACAACTTCGATAAGTGGTGAATTAAGATCTATCCAGTAGATTGTCGCTCGATAGAATCACTTCCATATAAAGGTATGAGCTCAAGAATGAGCGCTACGTCGTGCCCAACAGGCTCACCCTAATGACGGCATGATCGCCCGGATTTAGCTGCTCTTTACTAGCCTTCGAGTCAATCCAATGTTATCAAGATGAGGAAGAATGAAAATATTCAGCTAGCTGACCAACACATCCTAGCTTTCCCAGAGATCTTCTGTGCCCACTTGGGAGTAAACAAACAAGTTTTCAACTCAGAAAAACAGTAGAGCAAACAGTTTTCGTAATAAATATTCAGTGAATCCTAATAATAATGACAGCTCTGAGAACCTATGTCATTTCTGAGCAAGCCATCTGACTAGTGCAAGACAGACAGCGGAAACACTGGAAAAGTAAAAAAAATTTGCACATTTATAAACAAAAAGATATTGCTACGGCGGTATGCTCAGCCGCTTAGCCGCGGACCAGACCGTGATCAGGTCAGGATGAGCACAGACAGCTCTGAACGGAAGAGAAGGGAGTATGGGGGAAGAAAGGGGGCAATCTTCCCCTCCTCATACGGTCCCTAGAAATATGCACTCATCAGAGCTAGGTTTGCATGAGGGAGAAACTACAAATTCAGTCTGCTATCGAGTAAATATTCATGAATTTAACTGATGTTTTCCCATTCCCAAAAATTATCACCAGAAGCAAGTCTAGCCCATACAGAGCGAGCCGATGGAGATAAGAACATTAAACGATTTCTTCCAGATGAATGGGGTAGGAAAATCAGGTTGTTCTAGAGTTCATTATAAAAAGCAAAATGGTTGAGGAATCCCAAGTGACCGAAATAGCAAAAGTAAGAAATCAGGAACTGAAGGGACGGCTTGTTTTGGTTTTAGCGCAATTGCACCTCTCCTGCTTGATGGAAAACTTTTCGTTGTAATCAGCGCTATCCTTATTCCGTTGCAGCATGAGGCTTGCGGTTGATTAAAAGATAGGAAGCTGGTCATAGAGGGCTGGATCGACGAACTTTGGACGCACAGCTGGGGCCAAGTAGTCTTCCATCGAAGTTTAGCTATCGAAGTGATCTGAGAATCGCCTTCATCGTTTGGCCTTTACTGATTTAGAAAGTCTCGCCCGTGTAATTATTTCATGTTTGGACTGAATGAGAACATGCCGTTTATTTTTGAAAACGTGATGGAAGATCATGAAAACTTTTCATTGTCTTCATTGTTCTGCCCATCATTCGTCAGACAGGCTATGTTGACACTGCAAATCCAACACGCCTGTTTCCATAGTCGAATATCGTATAGAAGCCACCTATGAAGGTATCACCAAGGATCCATGTGTTTGCTGAAACTACGTGCTATAGTTCTTTCTGGAAAACGCTGGATCAATGGACGAAGCTTACTGGCAGCCAGTTTTGGGAATTCTTGGAAACCAGATGAGCACGTTCCGTCGGTGTACTAAAAATCATGATATATGCGAACGATTCATTACGTATTCCAGTCTTTACCTTCATGAGGTACATACGGCATTTGAAACCTAACCCTATACCCTGTTAACCTGAGAAGAGATGTTACGCTGAATCTAATTACAGTAATCATGCAACTATTTTCGGCTTCGAGTTTTCAGGCACAAACGTCACAAAATTGATACCTTAATCACGTAGTTCTGTGGAATAACTACCAGCGGTATACCACCGATGATGAAAGTGATTTCTGGAAGGTTGGGAATAGTGCTGCAGTCAATAGATCCTGATGCGCCTGCTCCGATTACTTGTTGGATCTCAAATTGGGAGTTGAGCAAGGAAGATATAAACTGAAGCTTAGTAATGTTGAAGTTCACCTCTTGAACAAGTGCAGGTGGTCCAGCAATGAGTGAGGTACCACTATCGACGATTGCGGTGGTAGGTCCAGTGATTTGCTGCCCGTTGATGATGATCCCTCCAAGTTGTATTTGCCAATAAGTCTCCGAGATAAGGTACTCCCATACAATTGGGCCCTTGAAAACTATCGCCAGCTTCGACTACCACAAATTTCAGGGCAGTACCTGGTAGTGGGTGGGGTCGATTCCACACAGAGTCAACTCTCCACCGACAGTATTGTTGTAGAGGTCACGGTTCAGATAGAAAGCAAAAACGGCTTCCGCGCAAATCATCTGCAAAAACGTTGAACATCCTTCGGGACCAACCCATTTCGCGATTCCCTACCCATTGAATCCCCACTCATATTTGTAATGATTTGTAGGTACATTGCACACATACAATAGTCTGTGAAGGTCATCTATCAACGAGTCAGTACTTTTGTCCTTCCAGACGGGCGCGGTATCGATTGGTTAGCCCTCAGGGGTGAAAAATTCCGGTAGCCTAGCCAGAAACCGATTGAGAGCTCCACGATTTACTGCATGATCGCATTATAACACCACGAAAATTCGTCGTTATTCTACCCCTTTCCACTGCACATTCCGCTGCTTTTTACTTCCTATGGGCTTCGTCGCGAATTTGCACGTAATCATAGCCAACTTATTGCATTAAAGCTTTGCGTTTCACAGAAAGACCTGATTAGAGAAGATCTGAGACATAGGTGTGGGAATGTCTCCCTTTGCAATAGAACTCCATGCCATTCCGAGAATGCCGTCGAATGGCGTGTTCTGGAATTAGGAAATCGATACTGTCGTTATGTTACCTGTTCACAAATGTACAATTCCAACATACAAGGAATGTGTCTCCCATCTGCACCGCACAAATGAATCCCTGTTAGCTGTTGGTGCAGTACATGGAATCCTTTCCAAACTGGAAAAGACGATAGAAAGTCCCGGGTACGTAATATCGTCCAGAAGTTTTCAAAACTAACACAGACAACATCAAAATCGACGTAACCGTGCAGCGAGCCGGTCCCATACTTAAGCGGAAGATAGGAATTTGTTGGGTAGCAAGTTGATGATTGAGTACAATTGAACTAAAATAATAAATTGGCTATTTACATATCTTTCACTCCATTTTTTGTCCGTTTACCTTGTTATGTTGTGAACAAGCCTTGTCAGTGAGCGGGCAAATCGAGCCTGGAACCCATAGGTTGGCCGAACCGGTGTCAAATAGCACTTTGAATGTTTGAGGAGGATTTCCAATCTGGATAGTGCCGTAGTACTCTGCCTAAAATTGATCAAGTCGAGTAGCTACTGGATGTGTGCACTTGCCTAAATTTGATCGAGTTGAGTAGTTATTGTATGTGCGCCTGTAACGTAACTCACGTTCAAATAATTGGAAAGCCCTTCCTGATAGTCATAGCTTGCGACAAACGTGTAGTTTGTAATGTATTTCTGTCTCAGATATTCAACGATAGCGTCCTTGTTATAATACTTTCGATCGAGAGTTGTTTTGGTTAGGGGCACTCTGAATGATTTTCATGGATTTCCTTTGAACGGGGGGCAGAATTCAGAGCTTACCGCCAAAGCGCGTCGATGCATAGGCAGGTCGACAACAGCAAAAGCAGGAACGACGTCATCTGGACGACTGAAATAACGGTCATAGAGGATTTTTCGAATTTTTATTGGATTGAGTGTATTTGAGAATGATGTGTGGGCAATTGACGGCTAGTCAGCGTACAGCGACCAGCGAACTGAAGTCACAAACAGAAGCTATATTGAGATGAACACCTTCTGACAGTTTTGGAGCAATATATACACGGTGCTGTAGGAAGGAATTTCATTAAGATTGGTGATTAAGGTTCATTTACAACAACATATGACACTATGTTAGTACTGTTGGCTCGTTTATTAAAATACGATTCATAGCTCTAAAATTTGAGGAGGCAAAATATTCATACTTCATGTGAATTTGGCTCACTCTCATAGATGTGGACTTTAGCCTGCATGTCTAGGTAAGAAGATCGGCCCGGCTTGATAATTACTTTATCTATGTTGGCTAGGTAATGAGCCACGACTGAAGTTCACGATGTGATAAGGTTGGTTTTGGTCGACGTCAAAATCTAGTATTAGCAAACGATATCATAGGTGTAACCAGCAAATTTTCCTCAGTTCGTAGGTTGAGCTGATTCGATCTGATCACTCTTAATCGAGCGTTTTCCATACGCTTTCAAAAACTGTTTCTTCCTAACTTTCTCGATTTAGCGGATGTTCGAGCCGCAGATAACAAAACTAAAATTTTGATCATAGAGGTAAAGAGATACACACAATGGTTATAGTTGGGACAATCCTGACATATCTCGGGAGGCAATAAGAAAAGAGCGAAGCACCTCTTCACCATGCTGCGCAACTGAACTGTGCTGGTCTCCAACTGGAAGCTTCAGCCTTTTATAGCCGATATTCTGGCTCCATTTCAATCTATGAAAATTGGACTGTAATTGTTGTTTGAAGCTATCATTGTTAATGCGATGTCATTCCGAACATAGATTGCTCATTTTAACAGAAGATTATTCGAGGAATCGTTGTGCCAGTAAGCCTCATGACATTTTGGTGCCGATTACTGATTAGATTATTACTTCCAGGGCGATCTTTGTCAGTGAACGGCAACAATGCAGAGCAGGCTTCTCACCTAGTTTGTTGACGAATCGGCCCTACTTGACGGCAGAAAGGCACTTTCTCACTTGTCAGTTGGCCTGTATACCTATCTAGGCCAACGCACAAGTAAATATTCGTAGATATCAGGGAATCTCGCAGATATTTCTGAGGCTTCAAAAGACACCACTATTGAATCTAGGCTTCAACGATGCCTTGAAACTGTTTCTTCGGTAAGCTTTGCATAGTCAAGCAGTACTTGACGGCTAATAACTTTATTTTTGAACCTCATGACGGATTAAATGCCTGTTTAGCCGCTAATGCTATGGAGGAGGAGATACTGTGTTTGAAAACTCAAAGCGAAGTAAGGCTATCCAAATAACCGTAGCTAACACTTGAAATTTTTATGACACAAAATGTCCTCAGACTTGTTCACAGAGCGGTTCCCTTGGATAATCTTTCGAAAATGAGCAATCAATATTTGGAATTGCATCGCATCAATAATGATAGCTTCAAACACAATTACAGTCCCACCTTTCATGGGTTAACATGGAGCCAGAGTATTGGTTATAAAAGGCTGAAGCTTCCATTTAAAGTCCGACACAGCACTCATTTGCTTCACTCTTTTCTTTTCGCCTCCAGGGTTATTTCAGGATCGTCCTACCTAGACAGAATTTTAAGGAATTAGGTAACTTCCTCATCTACCCCCCACTTTGCCCTCAAGCTATTTTGTCATGGAAAACGCGCTTGATTCGGGATGATCAGCTCAATCTACAAGCTAAGAAAAATTTGCTGTGATGAGGCTTTTTCACAGTATCGTTTCATGTCGCTGGTTTAACTTGAAAACACTCCGATCTTTTGTTCAACACTTTGCGAACTCTGACTCTGACTAGTTACCTAGCTAACACGGATAAAGAAAATCTTTAATCATTCAACACCACTCGGCAAACACACTGAAGTTTCCATATGTATATGAGAGTGAGCCCAATTTGTTGGTAGGAAGGTTGATTGATAGGTTGATTCAATTCTTCCAAACCTCGATTATCCCTAACCTGGTCACTGTGCACTGACCAGCCGTCAACAGCTCATTCTCGCATACACTTGATCTAAAAGATTCGAAAAATCTTCTATTACCACTATTTCAGTCGTCCAGATGACTTCTGCTTTTATTGTTGTCGACCTGCCTATGCATCGACGCACTTTGGCTGTGAGCTCTGAATTCTACCACTCCTCGAACGGAATTCCATGAATTATATAAAAAGGACGCTATGGCTGCATATCTGAGGAAATATCATCACAAACTACATGTTCTTCTCAAGCTATGACTGTCAAGAAAGGTTTTGAAATTATATGAATGTGCATTAAAAGTACACATCTGCATAGTTGCTACTAAAATCGATCAACTTTGGGCACAGCACTACGGCTCTATAGAGATTGGAACTCCTCCTCGAACATTCAAAGTGCTATTTGACACCGGCTCGTCCAACCTATGGGTCCCGTGCTCGAATCGCCCACTCACCAGCAAAGCTTCTTCACCACATCAGAAGGTAGACGTACAACAAACCGTAGTGAAATCAATTTAATTAGTCGATATATCATTTCTAGTCCTATTGTGCTCAATCGTCAACTTGTCCCCAACGTACCAGCCATTCGCTTCGGTATGAGACCGGCTCGCTGCAGGGTTACGTCGATTACGATGTTGTCTATGTTAGTTTTAAAATCTCTTGGAATAGTGCCTACACATAAGTTGCTACCGTCTTTTCCAGTTTGGAACGAACCAAAAGTACTGCACCTACCAAGTATTCATTTGTGCAATACAGGAACCCGGAGCTACACTCTTTGTAAGCTGAACTACTGGAAATAGATGATCAAGTAGACGATAAGTGAACTGACAAACTACGTTACCTTTGAATAAGCTACATGACGATGAGGTGTGACATCGTGCCCGGTACATATATAGCAGAAGTTATCAATAGCCAATTATATCACTGCGTAGCGTGTTTTAATTGGTTGCCTTTACCAGTTGTATCGCTGTCCGGACATAAGGCGCAGTATGCACTCGCGAGAAACCCAACGCTACGCATGTTGGACCATAAAAATCGAACGATATGACATTTTGAGCTCAGGAAAACAATAAAATAAACGATTTTTATAGCACTTATTCATTAAATGCACACAATACCAGCACAGAAAACACAGATCATTCCCGAGCCAGCCATTCGACTGGTGCTAGGCACACGTTAGTGTAATCATTAGGAAATTAAAAAAATTGTACATTATCAGGCAAAAAGAGATTATTAAGAGAGATTGGTATGAAAACAATGTGATCACAAAATTAACTACAGCAAAATATCATAAGCAAACAGATCTTACAGCTAATAAATAATATTTGAAAGATTAAGGAATTATCAGAGGTTACCAGAGTTGAACGAATTTTGACATTCCAATCATTGTCGCCCCTGCTAACGTCACCAACATGGCAATTGCGAGAATTCGGAGATTCCGTTTGATAATGGTATTGTGTGGATTCAACCTCACCTTGTCTGGGTTCGGTTGAACCTCAGATGTGTCCGGCGAGCAGAAGGAAAAGCGGTTTATAAAAGAAACAACAGAACACGGATAACAGTCCAAAAGAAAAAAAACAACAATAATGCACCACAATGGCGACGGTGCGCCCTTATATAGGGGTGGGCGCGCCAGTCAATACGTCGATACAATAACTTAGTAGATCACATTAGTACGTTGACCAATTGAAACGTCAAGGAGGCCCATCCACACTCTGCAATTGTACAATTCCAGCACTGAAGGCGCAGTTCACGATAATTTTGGGTAATCCAGAAAATTGGAAGATAAGATGGAAAATAGTGCGATAACGGCAAAGAAACTGCGCAAATCGGTGTTTTCGAAATGGAAAAAAAGCTTCGAAAAATCGTCAACCCATTGACGACCGCTTGGCCACAGCATTATTTTCCATGTATAACATTTATTTCCGATTTTTTAACACTTTCAAGTATCGAGCAGGTTTATTACCTACTATGGAATCTTGACGCACCGTGATCCGTGAAACGTTCACCTCTGACTTTAGTAATAAGAGGGAACAAAGTTACTTCTGAGGGCATTGGTAAAGGAGCAAAACCAAAGGTGACCAAATTTATGTAAAATGGATGTAAAGGGACTTTGCTGAGGTATCCGATGATTCAAAACATGCCATACTCATCTTGTCTGCTTCCTCGCGTCTAGACAGAGTCCATTTGAAAATGGTTTGGTAAAAACTCTCACCCCCCTTCGAACAATCAGAAACAACATTAGATGCCATAACGTAGCTCTGAATAGTATGTATGATTATAACCTTTCCATGCCACATTTGAAAATTTTTTTTGTCGGATGGAAATGCTTACGAAAAACTGACTTGCTCCTGGGACCGTGTGCCGCCCAACACCATTATTTCTGGATTGAATCACACCCATATGAAGGGCATTAGCCCAAGAACGAGCGCTGCAGCGACGTCCAGAAGGATCACCCTAATGAAGGCTTGATCGCCCGGATTCAGTTGCTCTTCACTAGCGTTTGAGTGAATCAAATGTTATCAAAATGGGGAGGAATTGGAATCATCAACTAGCTGACCAACACATCATCGCGTTCCCCGAGATGTTCCTGTGCCCACTTGGGAGTAAACAAACAAGTTTTCAACTAAGTAAAACAGTAGAGCAAACAGTTTTCATTTACTGAATAAATATTCAGTGAATGCGAATAATAATTCTAGGTCTGAGAGCCCACGTGAATCCTGAGCAGGCCATCTGACTGGTGCAAGGCAGACAGCGGGAACACTAGAAAACTAAAAGAATTTGTTTATTAGTAAGCAAAAAGATATTGCTACGGCGGCATAATCAGCCGTTTAACCGCAGACTAGACCGTTAACAGGTCAGGATGAGCACAGACAGCTCTGAACGGATGAGAAGGAAGTTTGAGGGAAGAAAGAGGTCACCCTCCCCTCCTCACACGATCCCTAGAAATAAGCACTCATCAGAGCTGGGTTCGCTTGAGTCAGAAACTATAAAATACAGACTGCTACCGAGTAAATGTCATGAATTTTATCTGATGTTTTCCCATTCCCAAAAATTATCACCAGAAATAAGTGAAGCCCATACAGAGCGAGACGATGAAGATAAGAACATCAAACGATTTCTTCAAGATGAATTATGTAGAAAAACCAGGTTGTTTTGAAGTTTGTTATAAAAAGCGAAATAGTTGAGGAATCCCAAGTGACCGAAATAGCAAAAGTAAGAAATCAGCAACCGATGGGGACATTTTGCTTTAGCTTTAGCGAAATTGCGCCTCTCCTGTCTGATGGCAAACTTTCCGTTGGAATCAGCGGTATCCTTACTCCGTTGCAGCATGGGGTTTACCGATGTTTGGAATTACCGAGGAGTGTTGCAGAATAAAAGGTAGGAAGCTGGTTATAGATGGCCAAGGATTGGATCGACGAACTTTGACGCACAGGTGAGGCCAAGCAGTCTTCCATTGAGGTCTAACTATTGAAGTGATCTGAGAATCGCCTTTTAGCCTTTACTGATTCAGGAAGTCTTGCTCGTGTAACTATTTCATGTTTGGACTGAATTAGAACATGCCATTTATTTTTGAAAACGTGATAGAAGTACATAAAAGTCTTCTATTGAATTCATTGTTTTGCCCATCATTCGTCAGACAAGCTATGTTGACACTGCAAATCCAACTTGCGCGTTTTCATAGTCGAATATCGTGTAGAAGGCGCCTATGAAGACATCACCAAGGATCCATGAATTTGCTGAAACTACGTGTTATAGTACTTTCTGGAAACACTGTCTGAATGGACGAAGCTTACAGGCTGGCAGCTCTGGGAGTTCTTGGAAACCAGATGTGCACGTTCCGTCGGTGTACTAAAAAATCAGTATGGATATATGTGAACAATTCATACGTATTCCATCCTTTACCTACATGTGGCATCATACGGCATTCGAGACCTAACGCTACCCCCTGTTAACCTGCGAAGAGATGTTATGCTGAATCCAGTTACAGTAACCATGCTACTGTTTCCGGCTTCGAGTTTTTAGGCACAAACTTTACAAAATTGATACCTTAATCACGTAGTTCAGTGGAAACATTTCCAGCTGGTCACCACCGATGATGAAAGTGATTATTGGAAGGTTGGGAATAGTACTGCAGTCAATAGATCCTGAGGCGCCTGCTCCGATTATTTGTTGGATCTCAAATTGGGAGTTGAGCAAAGAAGATATAAACTGAAGCTCAGTAATGTTGGAGTTCACCTCTTGAACAAGTGCAGGTGGCCCAGCAATGAGTGAGGTACCACTATCGACGATTGCGGTGGTAGGTCCAGTGATTTGCTGCCCGTTGATGATGATCCCTCCAAGTTGTATTTGCCAATAACTCTCAGAGATAAGCTTCTCCCATGCAATTGAGCCCTTAAAACTATCGTCAGCTTCGACAAACATAAATTTTAGGGCAGTACCTCGTAGTGGGTGGGGTCGATTCCACACAGAGTCAACTCTCCGCCGACAGCATTGTTGTAGAGGTCACGGTTTAGATAGATAGCAAAAACGGCTTTCGGGCAAAACATCTGCAAAAAAGTGAACACCCTTCGGGACCAACCCATTTCGTGATTCCCTACGCACTGAATCCCCATTCATATTTGTAATGATTTGTAGGTGCATTGCACTCATACAATAGTCTGTGAGGGTCATCTATCAACGAGTCAGTACTTTTGTCCTTCCAGACGGGCGCGGTATCGATTGTTCAACCCTCAGGGGTAAAAAGTTTTGATAGTCTAGCCAGAAACCGATTGGAGAGCTTCACGATTCACTGCATGGTCGCATGGTAACACTATACTGAAATTCGTCGTTATTCTTCCCTTTTCCACAGCACATTTCGCTGCTTTTCACTTCCTAAAAACTTCGTCGCAAATTTGCACGTGGTCATAGCCAACCAATTGCATTAACACGTTGACGACGAGCCAATTTTTTCGTGTCTGTCCCGTGGGACGACACAGTTTCTCCCTTGGAAATTTGTCATTTCTTGATAAATGAGTGATTACATTCAAAACCATTTGAAATCCGCAAACCTCCCAGCAGTATCCAAATTTTGTCCAAGATTTGCGGCCACTAGGGGTAATTTCAAATTTGGCGGTGGTAAATCCGAATTAGGGGTATATAAATAGATCTCTGAGAGTATTATTACCCTTGCGACTATTTTTGTCATCATGAGTGTCCCGGATATTGAAATGGAAGACTCAACGAAATTTTTGACCGCTGGCTGCTGGACAGCGACGATGATGCTGCAGGTGGTTTAGACGGCGACGATATGGCTGCTGCGGTTAATCCTGTCTTGTATTTGTATTATTCATCTTGGAATTAACTTAATAGGTGGCCGGTGCTATTTGGGACAATTATAAGCCTAAATTGAAAATCTGCACAAAAAACGGAACAAGCACACACACTTTAATCGAAGAATACACCGTCGCGCAGCATTGCGCGACATCGTCCCATAAGACAGACTGGCTGTCGCGCACCATTGCGCGACATTGTCGTCAGGGTGTTAAAGTTTTGCGTTTCATAGAAATGACCTGTTCCGAGAAGATCTGAGACATAAGTGTGGGAATGTCTCCCTTTGCGATAGAACTCCATGCCATTCCGAGAATGCCGTCGAATGGCGTGTTCTGGAATCAGGGAGTCGATATCCACGTTATCTTATCTGGTCACAAGAATACCACATCAACCTACAAGGAATGTGTCTCCGGGTAACTGCGTTGCACAAATGAATCCTTGATATCTGTTGGTGCAAAACATTTGATCCGTTCCAAACTGGAAAAGACGGTGGAAACTCTAGGATATGCACTTTCCTCGAAGAGATTTGAAACTAACACAGACAACATCGTAATCGACGTAACCCTGTAGCGAGCCGGTTCCATAATGAAGCTGAAGATCGTCATTTGTTGGGTAGCAAGTTGACGATTGTCCACAATCGAACTAAAATGATAAGTTGGCTATTCACTTGCTTTCACTACATTTTTTGTCCTTTTACCTTCTGATGTTGTGAACAAGCTTTGTCAGTGAGTGGGCAATTCGAGCACGGGACCCATAGGTTGGCCGAACCGGTGTCAAATAGCACTTTGAACGTTTGAGGAGGAGTTCCAATCTGGATAGTGACGTAGTACTGTGCCTAAAGTTGATCAAGTCGAGTAGCTACTGGATGTGTGCACTTGCCTAAATTTGATCGAGTTGAGTAGCTACTGTATGTGCACCTGTAACGTAACTCACGTTCAAATAATTGGAAAGCCCTTCCTGATAGTCATAGCTTGAGACAAACGTGTAGTCTGTAATGTATTTCTGTCTCAGATATTCAACGATAGCGTCCTTGTTATAATACTTCCGATCGAGAGGTGTTTTGGTTAGGGGCACTCTGAATGATTTTCATGGATTTCCTTTGAACGGGGGTCAGAATTCAGAGCTTACGGCCAAAGTGCGTCAATGCATAGGCAGGTCGACAACAACAAAAGCAGGAACGACGTCATCTGGACGACTGAAATAACGGTAATAGAGGATTTTTCGAATTTCTATTGGATTAAGTGTATTTGAGAATGATGTGTGGGCAGTTAACGGCTAGTCAGCGCATAGTGACTAGATGTTACGAAGCGCATCATGAACAGAAGTTATATTGAGATAAACACCTGACAGTTTTGGGGCAATATATACACGGGCTATAGGAAGGAGTTTCATTAAGATTGGTAATTAGGGTTCATTTACAACAGCATATGACACTATGTTTGGACTGTTGGCTCGTTTATTAAAATACGATTCATAGCTCCAAAGTTTGAGGAAGCAAAATATATATTCATACTTCATGTTCTTAAAACACACCAGGTTAGGGGCAATCGAGGTTTGATAGAATTGCATAAAACCTTTCAATCAACTTTCCTAAAAATAAATTGGGCCCACTCTCATAGATGTGGACTTTAGCCTGCATGTCTAGGTAAGAAGAAGGGCCGGGCTTGATAATTACTTTATCTATGTTGGCTAGGTAATGAGCCACGACTGAAGTTCACGTTGTGATAAGATTGGTTTTGGGCGACATCAAAATCTAATATTAGCAAACGATGTCATAGGTGAAACCAGCGGATTTTCCTCAGGTCGTAGGTTGAGCTGATTTGAGCTGATCACTCGGTATCGAGCGTTTTCCATACGCTTTCAAAAATTGTTTGTTCCTAACGTCCTCGATTCAGCGGATGTTTGAGTCTCAGATAACAAAACTAAAACTTCGAGTATAGAGTTAAAGGAATACTTATCATGTTTGTAGTTGGGACAATCGTGAAATATCCCGGGAGGCAATAAAAAAAGAGCGAAGCATCTCTTTACCATGCTGTGCATATGAATGTTGTGCTGATCTCCAACTGGAAGCTTCAACCTTTTATAGCGATATTCTGGCTCCTTGTTAGTCTATGAAAATTGGACTGTAACTGTTGTTTAAAGCTATCCTTTTTAATGCGATGTCACTCCAAACATAGATTGCTCATTTTAACCACAGATTCTTCAAGGAATTGCTGTGTCAATAGGCCTCATGACATTTTGGTGCCGATTACTGATTATATTATTACTTTCAGGGCGATCTTTGTCAGTGAACGGCAACAGTGCAGAGCAGGCTTCTGACTTTGTTTTTTGACGAATCGTCCCTACTTGGCGCCAGAAAGGCACTTTCTCACTTGATAGTTGTCTTGTATGCCTATCTACAGGCCAACGTACAAGTAAATATTCATAGATATCAGAGAATCTCGTAAATATCTCTGAGGCTTTCAAAAGACACCACTATTGAATCTAGACTGCAACGATGCCTTGAAATTGTTTGTCCGGTAACCTTTGCATAGTCAACCAGTACTTGACGGCTAATTACTATTTTTGAGCTTCATCACGGATCAAATGCCTGTTCAGTCGCTCATGCTATGGATGAGGTGATACCGTGTTTTAAACCTTAAAGCGAAGTAAGGCTATCCAAATAACCGTAGCTAACATTTGAAATTTTCCTGACACAAAAATGTCCTCAGACTTGTTCACACAGCGATTCCCCAATTACAGTCCCACTTTTCATGGATTAACATGGAGCCAGAATATTGGCTATACAAGGCTGAAGCTTCCAGTTAACGCCAGCACAGCAGCACATCATTCAGTTGCTTCGCTCTTTTCTTTTCGCGTCCAGGGTTTTTCAGGTTCGGCCTACGTAGACAGAAATTTCGAGGAATTGGGTAACTTCGTCAGCGAATGATCTTAGTCTGCTGTCCTTATGCAATAACATTACTGCGGATCAGCACGTTCGCGGATTATGGAACAAACTCGCAGTGTTGCATAAATGGCAAGAGGTCATTTGTGATAGTCACACACTCCTTTCGGTTGTTCATATCTGGATTTCTAGCTAGAATCCAGAACGCTTCCAACGCTTTCTTCGACGATATTTCCGTTTCGCGGGCCAATATCGTACATTTGATGCTAAAGTCATTTCCACCATGCTGCTCCACTCTGTGCTTCCCTAACGGAATTAACACATTACTGCGCCGTTTACCAGCAAGATGCTCTTTGATTCGTACTGATAAAACTCTTCCGGTTTCCCCTATGTAGCTTGAATTACATGCCTCACATTGAATCTGATAAATTACGCCTACAGAAGCGCAATCTCCATCTTTCCCGTTTGGACATGTAACGCAACCCTCAGTCAAGCGCTGCTTGTCGTAGAGTCTGTTCCTCACAAGTTGGCGTTTGATGTTATTAGGCGGAATGTTGACTAGAATAACATCATCGCTCAATTGTGCCCGAACAATACACCGTTGTATTGCAGCAGATACCTTGTCAGAGATGAATGGTAAACACAGAGGAAGTTTGTTTTGGCGCAAAGTGTTTCTCCTGTTAACGTGGGATCTTCCAGTGTTACCATGTGGTACCGTATAGCCATTCGACCGAGCTATGGCTGAAGCTAATCGTCTTGGTACTTCGCGTTCGGTCACACCACTGCACATGCGCGTAGCTGTCCTGTACATATTCCTGATGACAGCGCGTTTGACAGCAGACGGATGCGCAGAGCGTGAAGCGTGAATCAAGATGTTTTTCGAGCTTCTTTTCCGGTACCACTTGACGTGTACGATCCCGCTAGACACTTTGATACAACGTACAATATACGTTATATATTTGATATAACGTCAGAAACGCTAGAGCGGAAGAGGCGCTTGGTGGGGTAGCGTGCAATCAAAAAAGCTTTGAACCACTTTCAGGAGTTTGTAAACGACGAGTCCGTCGAAACGTCGGCCAGAATAAAGTTTCCACCTACCAACCTCGAGGCAGAAGCGAAAACTAACGATTTTAAAAAAAGACATGCCGAGGTTCAAAGATGAGAGAACATGGAATTTAATGCAAGACGTGCCGCCGCAATTGTTCTCTCTGGTGCGCGAAGCGCTCTCGCTTCGACAGAAAGCGGTCGCCACCCACCAGTCCCTGAAGTTTCTCCAACGTTGCAAGGAGACCGACAATCACCCTCCGGTCTTAAGAATGAATCGCTGTATTCTAGGCCAAGTGACTAAAGAAAAACGGAGTTTATTGTACTCGACATTATTGAAATGTAAATCAAAAGAAATGACATGCCGACGTCTCCTTCCGCAACGAACTTGGAGGAGGATTGAGGGTGGGTCAAAGCAGATTTGTAACTCTATCCGATCTAGGGCTAAATCTGCTCTTTGTGCAAAATATGACCGAATATTGGGTTCGTATCGTGAGAATGCTCGAAATATCGAAAGCAGCTCACCTATAGAACACCGCTCCACTGACGAACACGCTCGCAATGAACGTGAAATGGCAAGAGTTACTGTTTTGGGTGATACACAACTTTCGTCCAACGCACTTGGCTTTCTTAGTCTCGGGCCATCGTTTTCACCAGCGCGAAACATAAATGCTGCTACGTTCCGTAAAGTTGTGGGGAACTTATATAGGCTACGAGATCTACTGCGTTGCAACGATCGTCGTGAACGTAACCTGCACCCTACCACGAATCAGAGATCTCTCCCAACTGCACCGTTTCCGCGTATGTTTTATAAAGAACCTGACCCTGTGCCAAATGTAGATGTCAAAGTGCGAATGCTATCAGCTGGTGTACTTAATTTGTTGAACCAACATAGGCGGCATCAGAAGAGCAGTTTGACATTCCAGCAACGGCAAGGGTTCAGAGAAATACGCGAGCTAAGATCAAACGGCACAATAAGAATCTCTGTGAGCGATAAGGGAGGAGAGTTTGTCGTTATGCCACAGTCTCTGGATCGTGCCATAACAGAAATTCACCTGCGGGATACAACCACATACCGCCGTGCAACAGTTGAGGAATTTTCATCACAATGCAAGCGTCTCAACCATATCTGGATGAAAGAAGGCAAATCTGCAGGTCTTGATGAAAAATTCCTCAGTAGACTCAAGCTCGATTCTCCAAGTTGTCCTGTATTTTACAGCTTGGTGAAAACCCACAAACTTGCACCTGAAGAGTTACTGTCAACGTCCGCGGACACTTTCAAAATAAGACCTATTATAAGTTCGTAGGTAGGCCAACCGATAGAATTTCATGGTTTTTAAACTGTATTGTGAGTCAATTGTTGACCAAGGTCCCCTCACACCTGTCCAATACGAACCAATTCCTTGAAAAACTGCGGAACTTGCGCCTTGGTTCAAGTTGCGTAATGGAGTCATTTGACGTCACCTCGCTTTACACCAACGTCCAAAATGAACAAGCCCTACAGGCGCTATCTGAAATGTTGGATAGGCATGGTAGGAGTATTTAGACTTTTGGGCTCGGTAAAGCGCGTATTATGACTCTCATTGAGGAATGTCTTGGTTGCAACATCTTCAAGTGGTCAGATTCTTACTATTATCAAATCAGAGGTTTGGCCATGGGTCAACGATTAGCTCCAGTACTGGCGATCTGCTTCATGAGCAGAATTGAAGAACCAGTACTGGCACGCTCACCGTTGATGTACTGTAAGTATATGATGACTGCTTCATTGTAACTTCAACACAGTCCGAAATGGACGAGTGTTTCCGTATAATGAATAAGCAGTCACAGTACATCAGGCTCACACGAGAGATACTAAAAGATGGTTGGCTCCCTACTGGTTGGTTGGTAGGTGGAAACTTTATTCTGGCCGACGTTTCGACGGACTCGTCGTTTACAAAGGCCTGAAAGTGGTTCAAAGCTTTTTTGATTGCACGCTACCCCACCAAGCGCCTCTTCCGCTCTAGCGTTTCTGACGTTATATCAAATATCCTTACTATATATAAACCACAAATGTCCGTTTTTTTGTATGTTTGTATGTTTGTACGTATCTTATCACTATCACTATATCTAAAGCGTCGAAACACGTGGAACTCTCAGACAGGTTGGAGCAAGTGGGGATTGGGGATGAACAAGTGGAAAATGAGCGAAACTCCTTGGGTACACGTGATCTAAGCTAGGCTCCGCTCACTAGGGGCGTGGCTTGCAAGAATAGTGTGGTTCGCGGTGAATCTGTGACTCCTTTGCTCCTGAGCGTAGAGTACTCAAATTTGGCAGAGATGTAGGTGGCAAGATGAGAACACTAATGGTAGGCGACAGGTGTGGACTCCGCCCAGTGGGGGCCGAGTTTCCTCAAAAATAGTCAAATTGGACCTGGGTCGTTCAATTCATTTGGCAGAGATGTAGGTCGCGTCTGTCTGTCGGTCCGTCCGTCTGTCTGTTTGCACGGAAATTCATAACTCCTGTGTTCGTGGACCTAGGACGTTCAAATTTGATAGGAGCACAGGCGGCAGGATGGGAACACATATGGTGGGTGGCAGGGCCGGATTCCGCCCACAGGGGGCGGGGTTTGTGTGAAATAAATGCCTGAGCGAAAATCCATTATTCCTGATCCCGTGGACTTGGAGAGCAAAATCAGTAGGAGTAGAGGGGATGATAGGAGCACTGACGATAGAAGAGGCCTTGGAGAACAAGATCCAATCACCAATCGAATCTTAGCGCCTTTGTTATTCACGATCTAGCTTTGGTTCTTTGATATGTTTCGTTCGACAAGAAGGGTAAGTGCACAGATAGGGACCGATTATGAAATTTGGTTCACTTCTTGCTTACGACCGCTACTCAGCGAAGTTTGTGATTTAATAAAGGATCAGGGTTTCTTTCTGCTTTGATATCATTTATGGCAAAACTTATCCGACCGCTAACAATCTTGGATTCTCATTTAACGTATCTGTAGAGAAAAGGAGCTACATTCATGGAGACATTTGATAATGGTAATATTATGGCTCGGCAAGATTTATGAGGACCATTCAAGGCTTTGAATCCACTACCAGTTGAATCTTAATGGGTCATTATTTTTAGAATCAACAGCGACAATCGAGACAGACAGATTCTGATCAAAGGCATAGGCATCGGCACCTTTTGAATATCTTTTGCAGCCCTATTTCCAAAAAGTATCATTCGTTCTAAAGAAGGAGAGTGTTGTTTGCCGTCTATCACAATTCTATCCTAAGAAGGAGGGAAGCCCGGTGTCAGCCGGGCGGTCCGACTGTCTCTATAGTTAAAACGGTAATTTTGTGTGTCTTTTTGCATGCCCGTTCCATCCGAAAGTCACGTGGGCACAACTAAGAGTGTGAATGTCAAATGAGCGCGGTGAGGAAACAGTTATGAAATGGAGAGACGACGTCAATGCTCTTTATATTGGTCCGTTGATTAATATCCAGACTATTTATGACGTCGCAGACTAAAAATCACAACTCGCCTCAGGACAATCAAACACCTAGGAACTCGAGAAGGTCAGAATGGAAACAATTCCACGACAACCTATTGGTGTTAGGAAAACAACACCCACAAAGCGGCATCAGATCGTTCAAATTGGGGAATATTACCTAATGGAGAAACGGTTATGAAAAGGGAAGTCAACCGACACTGTTCATATTGGTCCTCTGACAAGTCGTAGGTAAGCGGTAGTGGGCATATGGTGCACGCATTAGCGGGCGTAGCAAAACTGGTATAACGTATATTGTACGTTGTATCAAAGTGTCTAGCGGGATCGTACACGTCAAGTGGTACCGGAAAAGAAGCTCGAAAAACATCTTGATTCACGCTTCACGCTCTGCGCATCCGTCTGCTGTCAAACGCGCTGTCATCAGGAATATGTACAGGACAGCTACGCGCATGGGCAGTGGTGTGACCGAACGCGAAGTATCAAGACGATTAGCTTCAGCCATAGCTCGGTCGAATGGCTATACGGTACCACATGGTAACACTGGAAGATCCCACGTTAACAGGAGAAACACTTTGCGCCAAAACAAACTTCCTCTGTAATAACTTCCACGTACGGCTTTTTATAAACCTCGGCATAATTGTTCTGTTACTGAGTGTTTTCTTTAACTCTTCACGAGGTTGGTATTCAAGCTTTATTAGGCTGACGTTTCGGCGGAGTCGCCTTCTTCAGAGCCTAGAAAGATCATAACAATTCGTGACTATCCGACCAAACGTCTCCACTGCCCACACTGAAGTTCGAGACCCCCAGGGCACGCAGGTGATTAAAGGAGAATCACTCACCGTAGCTTGGTGGATTCTTCGAAACCAACCAGCAATCGATGATAATAATCGACCAGTCTCAGGTGGGGTAGGTCTTCATTCAGAGTCTCTATGGGAAGGCTAACTTTATATAAGGCCGCAGCTCCCGCGTGATTGCGAGGCATTCTTCCCTACGATTCATTTTTGGATCGGTGACTTGTATCCAAAATGCCTCGAGGGTTTTACGCGCGCATAATTGCGATTCCTGTGCCACGACCTCCACGGTAACTTCAAAAACGCCTCCGTTGTGCTTTTGTATTCGATGACTCCCTAAGGCAGTGGACTCGTTCAGTCGCTTCATACCATCTATGTGCTCCTTAACCCTCACGTGGAGTGGTCTTGCCGTTTCTCCATACTCATCCCCACAATCACGGCAAGTAATTTTGTACACCACTCCAGACATGTTACAATCACCTTCCCTTCCAGCTCTCTTTAGACACTTCCTGATAGTGGCACTGACCTCATCAGAGATGAATGGTAGTACAGAAGGAATTTTCCCATCGATCGAAGTACTACCATGTCTGAGGATCGCGCCACCAGAAGGTGCCCTTCTTGTAGTTGGAAAATTGCGGTAGCCATTCATCTCAGCAATATCGCATGCCATTTTAATCGACTCTTTTCGCTCATCCTCCCTAGTGCAAACCTTCTTAGCGGTGCGGAACATATTCCTAACAACCGCTGGCTTTATGTAAAAAGGATGAGCTGAGTGATAATGGAAAATGATATTTTTATTGCTGGGCTTTCTGTACTACTTCGTAATCATCGTATCGCCGTGTAACCTCACTTGAACATTTAAGAATGGAAGCCAGTTTCCGGTCGGTTTTTCCCGAGTTAACTTAATGTGCTCCGATTGTGAGTTCAGCAGATCAAAACACACATCTATTTCTTTCTGTGTCGCACAAATAATGAAGCAGTCGTCTATGTACCTGCAGTAAAGTAAGGGCAGGTATTCGTGTACAGGCGCTTCAATCTTGGCCATAAATGCTATAGCCAAGACAGGTGCCAATCGTTGTCCCATAGCTAAGCCTCTAGTCTGAGCGAAATATCTCCCCGACCACTTGAAAATGTTGCAACTGAGGCACTCATTTACAAGTGCCATCAGTTGGGATATAGAGAGCCCTCGCATATTTATATCGCTTTGGTGCTGACTAAGAAGCTCAACCACGGCTTCCATAGCAGACCCATTGCTGACATTTGTGTAAAGGGCTTCTACATCGAAGGACTCTATGACGCACGAACCACTGAGGTGCAGTGCGCCAAGGCGATCCAGAAACATTTGGGTGTTTGTGAGGTGGGAGGGGATAAACTTGAGGAGCTGCACTAAAATGGTATTAAGAAACCATGCAATTCGGTCAGTAGGGCCGCCCACGCAGCTTATGATAGGGCGGACTTTCACGGATGTTGGGTTGATTGAAGCTAAGTCATCTGCATCCAAAAACTTGTGTGTCTTTATGAGCAGATACAGGACGGGACAACAAGGCGACTCAAGTTTGAGCCGCGTTATCAAGGTTGAATCCAATCCTGCTGACCGTGCTACTGAAGCCCACATCCGATTCAGTCTTCGAAACTGCGTTTGGAATTCCTTCACAGAAGCTGGGCGGTAGAGAGAAGTGTCTCCCAGGCGGTGTTCTGTTATTTCGCAATCAAGTTGTCTGGGAATCACTACGAACTCTCCTCCTTTGTCACTGACCGATAACCTTATGGCTCGAGACTTTATTAGTTCTCGAAGTTCCTTAATACCGCGTGCTTGCTCCCGCGAAATGTTAGATGTGGTGCTTTGTTTCTGGAACCTACACAGCACCTTAAAAGTTTCGTCGGCAAAAATCCGGAAGCTGGCGTCAGAATCAATGTGTGGTTCTTGCTGTTTGTAAAACGTGGCTGGAAAAGGAATGTTGAGCACATTTCTCTCTCGTTCTGCCACCAAGGAGCCATTATCACACCTAGCCTTATAACGGAGTCGGTCTTGAAGCTCGTGCAGACTGCACATTACTTTTCGCATTACAGCTGTAGAAATGGACAGCAAACTTGAAAAACTTGGGCCCATTTCTAAGATCGATCGAGCGCAGTCGACAGAGGGAAGCCTCCCAACACAGTGACTCGAGATTTCGATAGACTCCCCTGCTAGTCGTGTTGGCTTCGTGTTTTCTAGAGATCCAGTCAGCTTTAGTGCGCGATGACCCCCCTTTTAAATCACATGTTGAACTGCAGAGGTTATCGAACTTCTTTTGTAAAGCAGTTTTGACCCTAGATCGGATAGAATCACAAATTGAAATTGATCTCCTCAAGTTTATTCCCTCCCACCTCACAAACACCCAAATGTTTCTGGATCGCCTTGGCGCACTGCACCTCAGTGGTTCGTGCGTCATAGAGTCCTTCGATGTAGAAGCCCTTTACACAAATGTCAGCAATGGGTCTGCTATGGAAGCCGTGGTTGAGCTTCTTAGTCAGCACCAAAGCGATATAAATATGCGAGGGCTCTCTATATCCCAACTGATGGCACTTGTAAATGAGTGCCTCAGTTGCAACATTTTCAAGTGGTCGGGGAGATATTTCGCTCAGACTAGAGGCTTAGCTATGGGACAACGATTGGCACCTGTCTTGGCTATAGCATTTATGGCCAAGATTGAAGCGCCTGTACACGAATACCTGCCCTTACTTTACTGCAGGTACATAGACGACTGCTTCATTATTTGTGCGACACAGAAAGAAATAGATGTGTGTTTTGATCTGCTGAACTCACAATCGGAGCACATTAAGTTAACTCGGGAAAAACCGACCGGAAACTGGCTTCCATTCTTAAATGTTTAAGTGAGGTTACACGGCGATACGATGATTACGAAGTAGTACAGAAAGCCCAGCAATAAAAATATCATTTTCCATTATCACTCAGCTCATCCTTTTTACATAAAGCGAGCGGTTGTTAGGAATATGTTCCGCACCGCTAAGAAGGTTTGCACTGGGGAGGATGAGCGAAAAGAGTCGATTAAAATGGCATGCGATATTGCTGAGATGAATGGCTACCGCAATTTTCCAACTACAAGAAGGGCACCTTCTGGTGGCGCGATCCTCAGACATGGTAGTACTTCGATCGATGGGAAAATTCCTTTTGTACTACCATTCATCTCTGATGAGGTCAGTGCCACTATCAGGAAGTGTCTAAAGAGATCGGGCTTGGAAAATGCGGTTGCTATTGTTAACGTACCACCCCTCAATCTAAAGAAGCGCCTGGTTCGGAACAGGCTGTATGATCGCCTATGTACAACCTCAAACTGTGTGGTTTGTACAGCTGGAAGGGAAGGTGATTGTAACATGTCTGGAGTGGTGTACAAAATTACTTGCCGTGATTGTGGGGATGAGTATATTGGAGAAACGGCAAGACCACTCCACGTGAGGGTTAAGGAGCACATAGATGGTTTGAAGCGACTGAACGAGTCCACTGCCTTAGGGAGTCATCGAATACAAAAGCACAACGGAGGCGTTTTTGAAGTTACCGTGGAGGTCGTGGCACAGGAATCGCAATTATGCGCGCGTAAAACCCTCGAGGCATTTTGGATACAAGTCACCGATCCAAAAATGAATCGTAGGGAAGAATGCCTCGCAATCACGCGGGAGCTGCGGCCTTATATAAAGTTAGCCTTCCCATAGAGACTCTGAATGAAGACCTACCCCAGCTGAGACTGGTCGATTACTATCATCGATTGCTGGTTGGTTTCGAAGAATCCACCAAGCTACGGTGAGTGATTCTCCTTTAATCACCTGCGTGCCCTGGGGGTCTCGAACTTCAGTGTGGGCAATGGAGACGTTTGGTCGGATAGTCACGAATTGTTATGATCTTTCTAGGCTCTGAAGAAGGCGACTCCGCCGAAACGTCAGCCTAATAAAGCTTGAATACCAACCTCGTGAAGAGTTAAAGAAAACACTCAGTAACAAACTTCCTCTGTGTTTACCATTCATCTCTGACAAGGTATCTGCTGCAATACAACGGTGTATTGTTCGGGCACAATTGAACGATGATGTTATTCTAGTCAACATTCCGCCTAATAACAACAAACGCCAACTTGTGAGGAACAGACTCTACGACAAGCAGTGCTTGACTGAGGTTTGCGTTACATGTCCAAACGGGAAAGATGGAGATTGCGCTTCTGTAGGCGTAATTTATCAGATTCAATGTGAGGCATGTAATTCAAGCTACTTAGGGGAAACCGGAAGAGTTTTATCAGTACGAATCAAAGAGCATCTTGCTGGTAAACGGCGCAGTAATGTGTTAACTCCGTTAGGGAAGCACAGAGTGGAGCAGCATGGTGGAAATTACTTTAGCATCAAATGTACGATATTGGCTCGCGAAGCGGAAATATCGTCGAGGAAAGCGTTGGAAGCGTTCTGGATTCTAGCTAGAAATCCAGATATGAACAACCGAAAGGAGTGTGTGACTATCACAAATGACCTCTTGCCATTTATGCAACACTGCGAGTTTGTTCCATAATCCGCGAACGTGCTGATCCGCAATAATGTTATTGCATAAGGACAGCAGACTAAGATCATTCGCTACTGATGTACTGACTGTGTAGCGTGGCTACACTTCGCGGTGGAAGTAAGGTGAGCTTATCTTTTGGATTTCGGTCATTTTCTGTGCATTCCTGATATAACGTCAGAAACGCTAGAGCGGAAGAGGCGCTTGGTGGGGTAGCGTGCAATCAAAAAAGCTTTGAACCACTTTCAGGCCTTTGAAAACGACGAGTCCGTCGAAACGTCGGCCAGAATAAAGTTTCCACCTACCCTTCCACCCTCCACCAACCTCGAGGCAGAAGCAATACCAACCTCGAGGGAAAAGCAAAAACCAACGATTTTAAGAACAGACATGCCCAGGTTCAAAGATGAGAGAACATGGAATTCAATTCAATCGTTCAATTCTATCAAACCTCGATTGTCCCTAACCTGCTCACTGTGCGCTGACTAGCCGTTAACTGCCCACACATCATTTTCAAATACACTTAATCCAATAAAAAATTCGAAATATCTTCTTATCACTATTTCAGTCGTCCCGATGACGTCGTTCCTGCATTTGTTGTTGTCGACCTGCCTAGGCATCGACGCACTTTGGCGGTAAGCTCTGAATTCTGACCCCGTTCAAAGGAAATCCATGAGAATCATTCAGTGTGCCCATATCCAAAACACCTCTCGATCGGAACTATTATAACAAGGACGCTATCGTTGAATATCTGAGACAGAAATACATTACAAACTACACGTTTGTCTCAAGCTATGACTATCAGGGAGGGCTTTCCAATTATTTGAACGTGAGTTACCGTTACAGGTGTACATACAGAAGCTACTCAACTCGATCAATTTCAGGCACAGTACTGCGGCACTTTCCAGATTGGAACTGCTCCTCAAACATTCAAAGTGATATTTGGCACCGGCTCGTCCAACCTATGGGTTCCGTGCTCGAATTGCCCACTCACCAACAAAGCTTGTTTACAACATCAGAAGGTAGATGGACAGCAAACTGCGGTAAAATCAATGTGAATAGTCAATCGATCATTTTTAGTTTAATTGTTCGCAATCGTCAACCTGCACCCAAACGTACCAGCCCCTTCCGCTTCGCTATGGAATCGGCTCGCTGCGGGTTACGTCGTTTATGATGTTGTCTGTGTTAGTTTTGAAATCTCTTGGAAGATAGTGCCTACCCAGGAGTTCCTACCGTCTTTTCCAGTTTGGAATGAACCAAAAGTACTGCACTTACCAAGGATTCATTTGTGCAATACAGGAACCTGTAGATACATTCGTTGTAAGTCGAACTGGTATTCCTATGAACAGATTAGATAACAAAGTTGTCGTCTTTTCAATTTCAGAACACCCTATTCGACGGCATTCTGGGATGGCATGAGATTCTATCGCAGTAGGAGGCCTTTATGTCCCAGATCTTCTCCAATCAGGTCATTTATAATTTGCAAAGCATTGATGCGAAAAGTTGGCCATCATCAGTACAGTACAAAACAGCTGAATGTGAAGAGTGGGAAGACAACTTCGGAATTCTGCTGAGTATTACAATGCCATCATAAAGTAAACCGCAAAGCTCTCAGGTTGATTCCCAGCCAGGCTAGCCCAACCTGTCATCCCCTTGGCATAACCAGTCGACATCGTGCTCATCTGGGATGATGAAACTATCTACATTCATAGATGACCACTGTATGTGTGCAATGCGCCTACAAAACCGCTACAAATCTGAATGGGGACTTAATGCGTGATGATCTTGAAATGGGTGTTTAAATGGCGAAGGATTTTGGACATTATTGCAGGTAACCTGCAGGAGAGCTGTTTTGATTTCTACCTGAATCGTGACCTCTACACAATGTTGTCGTGAAGAGTTGACTCTGTGTGAATTCGGCTCCACCCACTATCAGGTACTGCCCTAAGATTCCTGTAGTCGAAGCTGACGGTTATTTTCCAGGGCCCAATTGCATGGAAGCCGCTCATCTCAAAGACCTATTGGCAATATTACTTGGAGGGATCATCATCAACGGGCAGCATATTATCAATGGACCACTCAAAGAAATGTCGGCAGTGGTACCTCACTGATTCCTGAGCGACTTGCACCTGTTCAGAAGATGGACTTTAATATTACCGAGCTAGTTTATTTCTTTCTTGCTCTACCTCCAGTTTAAGATCGAACAGGCAATTGGAGCAGGCGCATCTTGGCGATTGACTGCAGCACTATTTCCAGTCTTCCGTCAATCACTTTGTAATCGGTGGTGCACATCTGGTAATGACGGCACAGAGCCACGTGGTTAAGGTATCAATTTCGTTACGTTTGTGCCTGGAAAACTCGTACCCGGAAGTAGTTGCGTGGTTCCTGTATCTGGTAGAGTAGGTTGGACAATTCGGCGTCACACAAAACTTAAATCGACGTTGGCTACAATCAGCGTATGTGGATTAGGCAGAAGAGCTCTTTGCAAGCTACTGGGGGACAGGGTTAAGTCTTAAATGTCGCTTGATGCCTCATGTAGGCGGATGATCTCCTTTAGTGAAGCGTTCGCACTTTTCCATAAGTCCTTCATTCAGTACACCGTCGGAACATGCACATCAGGTTTTCAAGAGTTCCCAAAACTGGCTGCCGCTAAACATTGTCTGTTTAGCCCGCGTTTCTTGGTAGGACTATACAATGTGATTTCAAAAAAGTCATGGGATCTTCGGTTACTTGATATTCGACCATGGAAACAGGCGTGTTGGATTTGCTGTGTCGACATAGCTTGTCTGACGAATGATAAGCAAATTAATAAATTCACTAAAAAGCTTTTCTGATTCTCCATCACATTCCCGTGTACAGACGGCATGGTCTGATTCACTCCAAACATGATGCAGATACACGGGCAAGAAATCCCAGAAATGAAGAATATATTTATCCAAAGGACTCACTCTATGGAAAGATGGAAGCTTGTTGAAAGGTCGGCTTATGGCCGAACATAGATAAGGCAATGCTCAGGAGAAACGGATAGGTATTTCGTGTTCCACTCCAATCAAATGGAACGCTCGCACTGCTCTTAATCCCCCTTCCCACGCAAGGGGTGCGCTCCGTTGCGCGCGTCCGTAAAAAACAGGTTGCGTCGCAACCATCGCATGCGGCGAGTCAGCCCGCGATCTTTGACAAACGTCGCAGTTATCAGCGGGGCGTACGAATTGCGCTCGGTCCAGGACAGTGAGCCAGAGAGAAGATAACATGGACAAATGCAAATCATTTGCTCCACCGACACTCGGTGGTACTGTACTGTAGTCTCGAGACCTCAGTGGGGTGCGCCGCGCGCGAAGTGGGCGGGGTGACCAACTTTCGACGGACGCGCGCAACGGACGTTCTCCCCGGACACGTTATGCGATATCGTGATGGCCGCTGAGTCAGTGCGGTTACTGACTAGATCCCTCGAGACGTCAAGATAACTCCAGAACGACCGCCAGCGCAATGACCAGCTTGTTTGCGAAAGCCCTGAGTGGGAAAAGCGCTATCCCTTGGGTCTCTCTAGCGAGAACAATTCACTTGACTGCTCTGGTTCTCAACAGGGACGAATGGAGGCGTTACTGGCGGCCCTCGACGAAATCGATGATCAACGGGACGATAATTGAACTGACAAACTATCTTACGTTTGAGTAAGCTACCTGACGATAGGGTAAGGCATTGTGCCCGATACAAATATAGCAGAAGTTATCAATAGCCAATGATATCGCTGCGTAGCGTGCTTTAATGGGATGATTTTATCAGTTGTATCGCTGTCCGGACATAAGGCACCCGCAAGAAACCCAACGCTAGGCACGTTGGACTATGATAATCGAACGATATGAAATTTCTAACTCAAAAAAAAACAATAAAATAAACAATTTTTATAGCAGTTATTCATTAAATGCACACAATGCCATCAATACCGAGCCAGCCAATCGACTGGTACTAGGCACACGTTAGAGTAATCATTAGGGAAGTAAAAAATTTGTACATTATTAGGCAAAAAGAGATTATTAAGACAGGTTGATATGAAAACAATATGATCACAAAATTAACCACAGCAAAATACCATAAGTAAACAGATGTTACAGCTAATAAATAAAATTTGAAAGGTCAAGGAATAATCAGAGGTTACCAGAGTTGAATAAATTTTGAGAATCCAACCATTGTCGCCCCTGCTAACGTCACCAACATGGCAACTGCGAGAATTCGGAGATTCCGTTTTCCCTATAATGGTATTATACATTTTCAGCATTAAAGGCACAGTTCACGATAATTTTGGGTAATCCACATTACGACGAAAATGGAAGATAAGATGGAAAATAGTGCGATGAAGGCGAAGAAACTGCGTGAATCGGTGTTTCCAAAGTGAAAAAAGGCTTCGAAAAATCGTTAAAAAGGGGGTTGAGCGAGAGTGGGACCAGAAAAATGAAGAAGAGTGGGGCGTTTGAACGAGCTATACAATGTGGGTCATTGCGTACGTGCGGGTCCTAAAGCAATAACTGATTACGGTAAGCAAAAAATTCATTCACTTATAAGTGTAAGTAAACAAAAAACCATGGTAACAGCAAAATTAGCTCACCTTTTTCAGCCTTTTGGAATAGGAAATTCAAAAAGGGATCGCGGCAGCAAAAAGAATAGCAGAGAAAAAAAGAATGTGAGAAACATCGTCGAAAAACCAACAAAACTCCTTGTTGTAGGTCTATGGAAAATGCAAGGAATTACAAATCTTCCGAGGAAGGACTCCCAAATCCGTACAATTTTGGAGCTGCTTGGCGAGCAATCACTTCCTTTGAATGAATCAGCCTGTACTCAGGTTCCCGAAGTTTAATATTTTGCTAGAAATGTCGAAATATCTTATACTCAAGAGAATTTTAAAGATTTTCCCCACTCAATTCATATATTTATTTTAAGGTTGCGGAAAACAAACTATACGTTTGGGAACAAACTCTTCGACGAGCAGCAACCACATCAAATAAACGACTTATAGGTGGGATTGAGCTACTCAAAAACTGGTCAAGGTAAGTAAACTGAAAAGACCATTGCTCGATCACATATCCCGTAACTAAAGCTCAGAGATCAGCAGCAATACTTTTTCCAGAATCGGAAAGTTGCTCCCTCAGCGGACTCACAGAAGCGACGGGGAAAGTGCTGCGGCTGCAATGGTGCTTACAAGGGAACTCGGTGATGTAGCCAAGAATTTATGGCCTCAGTGGGGTCCGTTTCGATCCAAACTCCTGGGCTTATCCGGGCCGATTTTAAAGAGAAATCATCTTCTGACACAAAAAAGCAATCAGTGAAACCAACGGTTGAACGCATGTATTGAATCTAACGTTTACCTTGATTTCACGGAAGTAGAGTATACTCCAAGCAGAAGCGATACATCCAGGAAGCATTGTGATGATGGGAAATGTAACGGCTTGTGAAAGATGTTGATTAGCGACAAAAAATGACGATTGAGCAATTGCCCACAGTATTCCGGCAAGGAGTGATGGCAAAACGATGAATGATGGAACCAGTGGGTGGTTACGTCTGCAAAAGGGCGGTCATGTCTGGCAAATTTGGTGGCAAATATACATGGAAACAATTGCATTTTTAATTTTCCTATACAGAATGATATTTTTATGATTAGTTTTTAGACATTTGTTTTTTCAGAATCAAACGCTCTTTGTGTGAGGAATTCAATTTTTTTGCAATCTATACAAACACTCTACTTTCTAGTCTCGTTTCACCTTTTTCTTGAGAAATATTTTTTCACACGTTTTTAGCTCCAAAGATGCCTAACTGGACGAATAGATACCGATTACCCATGAGCAAATTCCTATCCTCACGAATAGCCTACTAGGCATCGAGTGGAAAGTATGGGGCCACATTACCATTACACGGTTCACAGAATACTCCAAAAGTTTGTACCAGATATTTTCTCGTGGTTTTTTTCAGCGTCCCCCCTGATAATCGCTCAAATGAGCAAGGCGAATCAACTTCAGCCATGATTGGTCTTCACAAGTTCATAAACATCGGAATCTCGTCCATTCAAGGGCGTTTCCGAAGATTGAGCCACGTGGATTAACTCGTCTTCTACCATTTGCACAGCATCTCCCACACACTCTCACAGAAATGTCAATAAATATCCTTCTATCATCGTCATTATGTATATAAAATGTATATAAAATACAGAAATAAGAAAGGAACCATGAAAACTAACTTCATCATGGCATAACCGACAAACATTATAGTTGACGTGAGGAAGATCCCAAAGTAGTGAGAAAACACGTAGGACAGTCCATCATCTGGATAACCAGGGAATTTGTCCGGATTATCAATCATGTAGATGACCGGCACAAATGTCATGCCGTAAAAAACACCGGCTGCCAGAGACATTGCGATACCTCTGGAAACAGAAGCAGTACAAAGTGGATAGCATTAGGGCAGATCGTTCAAGAATGATTCTGTCGTTTTTCATTTTTAACGAATTCACGGAGTACCTTCAGTGCGCCTTCATATGTAAGAGACATTGGAACGCTTAGAAGTTGCTGCCCCTATATAGATTATATGCTGTTGCGACCTTTTGCACGGTCCAAGAAGAAAAAATTGGTTGATTTTTTCCAAGGTGATTTTAACACCGAGGTGGTCCTGAGATTGGAATCCTTCGAATCGGAATCTTCAGCATTCCTCGCAATACCCACGGGTCAATCAGGTCCTACAGACTTATGGTCCTTCGGGATTGCCTATCAGACAAACCCGTCTAAGAGGAAAGTTTTAATATGTACAGTTTCTGACCCCTCGAACCACTGCATGGCCTTCAGATCTGAATGGAAGTCAAATGCATGGGCAATTTCTTAAACCACATCGACCAAGGTCGAAAAATTTTTCTTTATTATTTTGTTTAAATTTTATTTAACAAACATTACAATGCTCAACCGCCTACTCCCCCCCCCCCCTCTCCTCTCTGCCGATATATTGGATTTTTAAAAAGGCCTAATAACTTGGACACCACCGCTACTTCACTGTAACATGAATTTGCATCCAAGACGACTTCAGCCCTTCTGGACTGCCTTTCCTCTTACTATTTCCCTAGTCATCATTCCCGTATAATCTTATTGAAGACTTGTTGAATTTGGGTAATAAATTAAAACATCCCCTTTCAACATCCGGGTACCTTTTGAGAGCTCTCAAGTGGCACTTTTGTCTGCTATGTAACCATATGAGTTGCTCTTTTTTGTTAACATAGGAGTTGATGATGAGAGACCTACATGATTCTTTGCTTCCCGTGTCTGGAACTAGTCTCGTCCTTGTTATCACATTCGAAAGTCTTTTCAGTTGGAGACTCTTCACTGGTTAGATTGACTGTCTCATGTTGATTGCTGCTATTCCGTATCGTGTCTGTACGACTGCTGCTATTCTGAAAGTTGCTGAACAACTGCTATGAACTGGGTTTACTGTAGCCAAAAAGTACGATGGATAGTTAAGTGAAATATGGCTCACTTTGATCGTTTCTTTTATTGTAGTTGGAATGCCATCCTCCATTTCACTCGCGTTAGTTTCGCTCTGGACTCTAGAGAACAGGATTCCTCTGAAATCTGGGAATGAAAGTGGGGGCTTCACCCTTGTAGACGTAAAGAGTGGAATTCAGAAAGTGAATACTACCCTAACGCTGCTAGGGCATTGCCGAACCAAAAATAAAGTAGGCTATAGTATTACAAAGTATTACAGTGAATCCCTTGCACACGCACAGCCCGCAAGCAAACCCCCTCAACCCAAGCGAACTAAGCCTGACGTTCAGAATGCCTCAGGGATCGGAAATAGGGTGGAAAGATATGAATTTGCAAAGCCTGTCTGAGAAGAAAAGCCATAATTGAAACCCGAAATGGAGGAAAAAGTGGAAGTATCTATGATGCTTACCCTATAATTACACAAACCAATCCACCATAATTCAGAATTTGGCTGGCTGGTGGATTAGCTTTCATGCCGAAGAGGCCGAACCTGGAAAGAGATTAGGTAAAATCTAAAAAGTTGAAAAGGCGACTGTTGCCTTACCTTCCACCAGCCCATCCTGTTAAGCAATTCGTTGTGTTCCATATAAGTATACCGACGGTCATCCCGAGCCTGGAGATGATCGGAATCGCTGTGGAGTTACCTGTGATTGAAAAATAATGTAGTTGAGAAGGGGCAGAGTAGTGACGTTGATTAGGTACTTCGTTACGACCCCTACCCCTACTACCCAACCCTACCTAGCCTAATCCTTATGGATGGTCTGTAGACTACATATAAAGGATAAAAGGATAAAGTTTTTGGCGTTAATCAATCCCGTCTGAGGGATGCGCCCCCGCACTCGACTTCCATTCAGAATCGTAGTGGCGTAATGAGTGCGTATGTGGCCTATACAATGACTTGAGGTGGCCAGCCGATGTACAAGTCTGCGCTTCTATCCTCTCAGACGAGTCTGGTACCAGTAAACCGACCCTAGAGGGATAGAAGGCTTGGTTGGCCTAGGCGGGCATCGATCCGGGACTCGAACCCCTGACCGTGCGTGTGATATAGTGCGCCACTTGCCACTACACCACCTCCGCCCTTATTGTTAGACTACATATAAGCACTCATAAGGACTAGTCTAGGTGGAAATGACGTCTTGGAGGTGATTCTCATGGAGAAAAGGGAGGAATAATAGTTTAATCTGCCCACGATTAGATTTTTTCTGGGACTCAATTCAGATAACTGACCAACAATTTACTTCTCCTGAATTCTAACATAAGCCTTTCTCTAAAACAATGAAATTTAAATTGTAATTTAGTTACCGATAGACCAGAACGCTCCGCCCAGCATTGCCAATGGGTAGAAACCGGGAAATCCTTGAAGACAGAAGACGATGAAGCCGATCATCAAAATTGCAGTAGACATTACCCATTGAGCGAACATTCCTCAACAAAATACGGTGCATCCATGGTTCTATCCAAAAATGGAATGTTTAAACTTTTACTATGTAAGGAGTTTGAAAAATTGGAATGTCCAAAAGTAATTACCATCTCCAGCATCGTACCTTCGGATCGGTACGAACATCGAACCAAAAAATACAGAAGATACCCCGCATGCGGCCAGGCCGATGCCTATAGCCATCTGCAAGTGAGAATTTGTGAACTTAGAACTCCAGAGTAATCTGAGTTTCATGCGAATACTCATCATGACTCGAGCAAAAATCGTTAAAGGCACTGTTCACGATAATTTTGTGTTATTCAATAATTTAGGAGTAATAATGAAAGTTATACTCTACAGGGTGGGCCAAAATTATGATTACAGCGCGCGCTGACGTTCATTGCAAATTTTTTTCTGAGTTCATAACAATTCATAGAATTTCTTCCATTCCACAAGGTAGCTTTCATTGTTACCTTTCTAATGATACTAAACTTTTAGTAGATTCTTAATATAATATAAGCGTAACTAGTCCGTGAATTAAAAGTCGCTTTGCATTTACAAACACTTTTGGCACGGTGCATCTACAGACGAACTAGCGAAACAAGGCAGGTATTGCATCCAACCATAAGACGCTCTCGAAAGTTGGGAACAATTGCAGATAGGATGGTAAACCAAGGAGATCTCTGGTTATATTTAGGGGAAGTGTTAAGGAAGCAGGGCAAAGGTCTACGTAGCAGCAAAATTCATTCTGAGTCCAAAAAGGCCAAATGAGTGTATATGTTACGAAATTTTCTGCGTGAAATCGTGAAGCATCACCTCCACAACGAGACCCTTATACGATCAGAAAGCTGATTTCCCCAGAGAGCAGGTTAAAGAGAGAGAAAGGTTGACTAACAAAAGCTGCCTGTCGCATCCGAAAAAATTGTCCTACGGAATTCCTGTTCACCGACGAAAAGATATTCCTAGTGAAAGAGGTGCTCAATAAGTAGAGCGATAAGATTTATATGAAGCTTAAAGGAATGAAAGTTATACAGCACCTGGCTCACTAACTTTCTGTGAGGACTTGTGCTAGCATCACCGCCGAGGCAAAGACACCGATTATTCTTGAAAATTATGGAGGGAAAGTTGGCTCGGAGTCCTGTTTGATCTCTTCATGCGCAATAGAACACTTTGGTGATTCGAACCGGTCATATTGTCAAGATGAAGCTCCTGACCGCAGAACAGAAATTGCCTAGAATTTTCGTAAAAGGGGTTTTTTGACTTCATAACATTCGATCACTGACAACTCTGGAGCCCTGACCTAAATCCCATGAATGTCTCCATGTGGTCAGCCTCTGAGATGAAAGCATCCTTTAGCCCAAACGAGAGAAGAAATAATCTCGAAAATGCTTAGCAAAAAGCCGGGACCAACTCTATGACCCTAGCTGCGTGCCACCGTCAATGCTGTCCATCGTCGTCTTCGGGGTAGGGTGAAAGCAGAAAGCAACAGATCCCAGTTTCAATGTACAGTTTTGATAAGAAATTTTGATAAACCCTTTGATGAAATTGGTTTGCTCTATTGGCTTTCTATTCGTTTTCTGTGATGTGATTTCTGTGTAATCATAATTTTGGCCCACCCTGTAGAATGGTGCAAAAATGACAAAGAAAACGTGAAAAATTGGTGATTCAGAGGAATATAAGTCTTTGGAAAAGAAGTAAAATTAAGGCATGAACGAGAATGTGACGACAAAAGTATTTTATTGAGCAAGTCAAAGTCAGAAAATTTTGAAAAACAATGGGAAATTTTGAAGAAATGACAGCTATTTAGAAAGAAATCTCAATCTAACAAAATCGGATGTGTAACTCCAAGTCGGAGTGTTTAAGCCCTGATTTGATTTTGAAAATAGCCAGAACTTTCTCCAATCTGATTAGAGATCATTCTTCTCGAAGAAAATTGAAATGACATGTAGATGCGCCAGTGAAGCAAGCAATAATGGAACGGGGTGGGTAGATTCCCTAGACTCAGCCTATTCTGCAGACCTCAATTGACGTCTACGTCACTGGTTTTCTGCAATTCGATCCGAAAGCTGCATGTTTCTTCCTTATGCTCGGGGAATTCGAAAATTGGGTCGTTAAATGGATTAGCTCAAAGGGCAAACTTTTTTCTCCGGGTAGGAAAAATGCAGTATCCGTCAGAATAATAGGAGAGTTGTGGGTTCAGAGGGGAATGCCTCGGTCGTTGAATATTGTATACTGAGCCCAAAAAAGCAAGAGATAGTCATTTCCAATGTGGCCCTCCAACATATAACCCAGCGATGTTGAATATGAGTTCTTTGTTTGGGCATTGGTTTCGAGAACACACTCATCTGCTTTCTCCCATTAAAACTGCGTCTTTTCATACATTAGCTTCCCGAGCAGCCTATCACTGACTTATGCGGCTTTTTCCTAGATCAAATCGCTGAACTATCTAAAAGCTTCGGAAGAAGTTCGGGTGGGTCCACCATCTTCTCTTCGATGCATTTCATATTCAGCATGGCAGATAAGATTTTCTTCAGCAGTTTTCATCAGCTTAGAGTAAGGGATAAAAAGCATGGCCCCGCCAAAGTTTTGTCAGGACAGGCTACAGGAACCAAGAAAACTTTGTAAAGCTGGAAGCTGGAGTTGGGAATAGTTAATTGAATTTTGGAAGCCATGGGGACGATCCCTGCGTCCAGTGCCCCTAAGATAATGATCTAATGGGAACTTTTTTGAAAATGGACAGAAACCAACTAATTGGGACCAGAAGAAACATTCTAGGGGCTGAGATAGATAGTAATAGACAGGATAGTCATGTGAACGGGGTATAGTAAAAACGGTCACAATCTGTCGATCAACACTGGTTCAAGAAGTGAAATTGCTCAAAATTTTAATCCGCGGACCGCTTTTCAATGGATGTGCCAGAAATTGCTTTCTTTCTTGCATATTTTGGTACAATCAATAGGTTGACGAGCGGCATCCCGTTCACTGTCCCCTCTAAATGCGCTAGCAAACCATTTAGTCGTCCATCCCATTCCGTCAAGCACGAATAGGAGCACAGATTTTTGAAGTTCATGAATAAGCGTCCAAAAGTGAAATTTCCCAAGATGTATGGCTCCTCGGGTGTCCTGAACATGCATCTGAATGCCTTGATACGGGTCCAGCATGAAAGCCTATCGATCCATAGATGAAAATAAGTAAGGGTTTGCAAATTTCTGCGACATTTTGGAAAAAACTTCTTTCCTTTTATCAAGTCTTAGTATTGCTACCCATTTGTTTTACTAGCATGTGCTACACGAAGTTACTGAGTAAATAGTTTAGCAACTGGTTGAGATTTTGATCCCATCGCCTTCATGGTTTGAATGCGATCGATAGAAGAATCGAAGTAGCCCTTCAAACACTTCACTCCTCACCAGACTTCTCGATAGACTGTGAGAAACCGGCCAACCTCTAAGGAGGCTATAAGCTTACAAGCCTCATTATCCCAGGGATTTAGCTTTACCACCGAGAGCAGTTGTTCCTGCCTGACAGAGAGGAACTAAGATGCCTTTACATGGTCAGTTAGTTTAGTCAACTTATTTGTAAATACATTGATAACTCACAGCGTAGTTTCAAACCGTGTTAATACCGAATAAGGGCTGAGTAAACTCATCCAATCCTTCACTTCTTTTACTCATATGCTTTACCAGCCGCTGTTCGACGATGTCATTTTCAAATACAGAACGCTGCTTGAATTACAGTGAAATGAAATTCTGACTAGCTCTGTATGCCAGGTAAATATGATCACGTAGGACGAGAAAACTCCGAATCCAAGTTGCTTTATATGCAGAATATGGATAAGAGGGGAAGGCGAAAGTCCAAGTGGGGAAACCATGGAGGAGATGTAAGGTCATCTGGTCGAACAAACAAAATGATGGAGAGCAGTAGTGGCCTAAACATGGATTAACCAGAAGCCTGTGGAACGTGGAAAACCCCATCGCTGCATCGGTTGAGTCTAAAGAGCTTAAAGGAAAAGTGCCTTCGATGGTTACAAGAGGGAGTGCTAGTCCAAATGGTAATATCTTGAGGGGAAGTTTCGCCGCTCTGCCAAGATGAAAATACTGAAGTGAGCCTTTTGCTCAAGAGGAGAAGGCAGGATCAGAAAACTCCTGTTCAGCTGATGTTACACCAGCATGAAATGTAAAGGGGCTGAGGTGACAGGATCATCCGCAAAACAGGGCCATAGCCTTTGAAGCTTCAGATGAGCGACTTGGAGGAGGCAAAAAACGACGAAATGACGGAATCTGATTGAAAAGGAACTCTACATGACACTGTGATGACAGAAAACCCTAAAAACTTTTCGACAATGAGAAAAGGCGACAGCTGACGAGAACCGTTGACTTCCTGGAGCCGTGAGGAAGGAAGTAAGGCTAAGGCGAAGAAGATGAAAGTCATCAAAACTGGGTATTGATAAAGGTCGATTTCGAAATATTGAGCATCCCCAAAATCAACAAGCATCATGAAGGGTCAATAGGAATAAATTTGGAAATAGATAAGGAGTTAGAGCAACCGTGAATCATCCCACAAACACACTAACCTTCAGCCCGAGCTTAATACCGCTACCTATCTCTAAATGAAATGAGTACTTCGGTTGAATAATAAAAAAGATAATTGAAATAGGCACTCCTTAATGTCTTTGGTGAAAATAAATAAATGAGCTTATATCGTATAGAGCAGTTTCTCAGAAATATGAGAATTCGGATGATGGCGGGGCTGTGAAATATGAGACCTGACTGTAGAATCGTAAACTGTTAATCGAGACAATCAATAAGCACTTTTCTGCAGCTAAATGGACTTCGAGAAAGCTTAGGAATTCAGTTCTTGGATAATAGAAAGTGCTGGTTCTGATTGTTTCTGGAGCCTGTCATAGGAGCCGCATTGATGGCTGAAGAAGAAATTGAAATGCAGATTTTTGGCGTGGCTAGCTTTGGTTCCACGTATCATCACGCCGTAATAGCCTTTAACAACTTGTTACCACTCTTTATCACTCACAATATTCTTACAATAAGGCAAAGTATTAATTTTGAAATATAAAGGATAAAGCCCTGAGGCGTTAATCAATCTCATCTGAGGGATGCGCCTCGCATTTAAGTTCCATTCAGAATTGTAGCGCCGTATTGAGTGCCTATGTGGCCTATACAATGAATTGCGGTGGCCAGCCGATGTACAAGTTAGTGCTTTTATTCTCCCAAGCGAGTTTGGTACCAATCAACTGTCCACGGAGGGGTGGCAGGCTTGGTTGGCCTAGGCGGATATCGATTCGGGATTCGAACCCGTGACCGAGTATGCGAGATAGTGCGCCTTTGCCACAACATCACTTCGCCCATTTTTGAAATATACTTTTTATAACATGCATTTCTTATTTCTTTCTTCACTCATGGATCCTTATAAGGAAAACTTGAGATCACTCGACTTCGGAGATGTTCCAAAATTTATAGAGAAACTCATTAACGAGGTTTCGTGATTAAAAGTGCCCAATTAGGTGTAGTGAAAGGGAGGATATCTGTAACTATGAATTCGACTTTGTCTTAAAAAGAAGTGAAGACCGACGTAAGCAGAGAGATGTGAGTGATGTGATAACAACGGAAAACAAGCTTGTTTTTCATTCGTTCTAATTAGTCTGGATTGAAATAGGAAACTAAAACACACGAAGAAACTCGTCCATTGCTCTGCCGAAGATGAATTTGTACAAAAATCTATTTATTTATGCATTTGTAAAAGTCCCATCGCTTCAAGTAAGTCAGCGGACATTAGATAGATTGCACAAAAGGATTGCTGCAAGTCTAGATCGCCTCTGAAGCAGCTTTCCTCATGGCATTCATGAATAATTCTTGTTGACAAGCCTGTTGCCATAACAATTGCTTCCTACAAACAGTTTTCAGCATTAAGCTTGCTAAGTTACTTCTATACACACCAAGGAAACCAACCAATCAGGCATACAATTGAATAAACAATTATTCAGCCTTCATAAAGCAGAAACACCTGCGAGGGCTGAAAAGATTGAAGGGGCTTCAGAGTATGTAAGCTATTTCTCTGACATGGGTATTGTTATTGAACCACCAATAGCCCCTTTGTTAGGACCCATTCAGCCCAACGTCAGACGAGAACACCGGATATTTATGCTTATTGAAAGACACCAGAAATCCAGAAATGCCGATCTTCGACTTAAAATTTGATGTCGCTCCGCCTGATAGGGGTAACTGCGCATTTTACTCGTACGGAAAAGTTATGAATAGTATTTGCCAGTTTCTTGTCGTCTATTTACTTAAGAATTCCACGCAATGGGGTCGCGGCTGTGATTTCGAACAAACAAACGGATTCCAACTCATATACTTACTCTGAATTCAAATTTACCCCCAATCTGTCAAGGAATACGGTGGGGTACAGGATCTACCAGTATGTAATCGTCTGACCAAAAACTTCACTGACGAGTGAGGACATGGCTCGAGTTTGGAATCAAGGAACGAAGTCCAGCTCTTTTCTAGAAAATCCGGAAGGAGTTCTGGTTACTGGGCTTAACCTACTCTTGCCGATGCCTCTCAAATCTACTGCAAAATTGCAATTAAGTAGAAAAACTACCAATTTCGCAAGCCATCGAAGACCACATACATAGGGTGAAAGTAGTTGCTCTTGTAGACGTAAATTACAGAAAAAGGACAGGAAAAAAGAAAAAAATGAATAACGAAAACTGGCCTCATGGCAAGGGTGAGCTGAGACCGAAACGAGGAAGAATCAAGAGTGAACTTGAGAGTCAACTGTGGAAAGGTATGAAATTTCGTATCTAAACCGGTCCCTTTTCTTAGCCATAACATCCACGGTCATGTGACTAACACCTCTTGCTCGCAAAACTGGTAGTACTTGGGACTCTGAAGGAGCTCCCATGAACAAAGTGTACGAAGAGCATCCCAGAGACTATTTCACACGTTGCCTGGGTGGCTTGCCGTTCGAAGGAGAAAATATACCAGGGAGGAATAACTCGATCAGAGTTGATTCTTTTGAGAGTAGTTCAATTGAAAACTACTTATATCTACTTTAATCTGAAAAATTGTCATGTTTGTAAAAAAAAGTCGATTGGGAGATAAGCGAAGATGCCAATGTGATGTTAAAGGACAACACAAAGATCTTAAACTGCGATAAAATCCGAAAAAAAAACCGAATTCCATAGGAAATTTCACTTATATTGAAACATGTAGAGGCAAACTAAATCTACAAGACATGGCAAAATGATTTTCTCATTAAACTCCTCATTATGAATGCGCCACGTAGTCATTTTCTAAGCGGATTGGTAGAGGAATTTGTTAGGGCTTTTGCAATCTCATGAAGTTGCCGGGGAAGATCAGGTTTTTCAAGGTTTTACTGAGGTGCGTCACGACCCTCCAAAGAGTTTAGTCGACCTAGTGGAAAGCAGGACTCGATCTATGGATCGCGTATACCCAACCGCCGCCATTACCAAGTGGTACAGTAATGTTGACAGGTTTAATCTTGCTAATTAAATGTCAAACACATATTTGATGTCCGACAGCAGGAAATCATCAATAAAACCTCCAGCGAGTACTTCAAGAGTCAGAGAAACCGGAAAAATTCGTAAGAATCAGGGGATTTCCGCTTCTCGATGTCATACTTATGAACAATGCTTGCCCCCCAGATGGGCGTTTTTTCTTCAGCGCCCACCTCTTAGATGAGCTTATATATGGGTGCCCAGAGGGAACAGAGCTGTTTTCCGTCTTTTACTCGTACAGTGAGCGACTCATTTTTCTACTACTGCCGATTAGGATCTTTCAGTCACGTCGTGGATCTGGGAAAAAGCGCCCACTTGCACCGTTTTAGAAAAATTAATTAGCTTAAAAACAAATAAACAAACAAAAAGGTAGAGTGCAGATGAGCAGTCAGCTGCAAAGGCGAACGGCAACTGGCAGTAATACATAATGCACAAATAATCAACGGAAAGAAAAAATTTCACAGTGGAGTTACTAGGATTAGAAAAAAAGAAAAGGAAAAAAAGGCAAAAAAAAGAGAAAGGAAAAAAAGAAAAGAAAAAAGAGGAAAAAAGAAAAAAGAAAAGAAAAGAAAAATATGAAAGAGAACCTAGATCGATTCCCGGTTTTTCTCGCTCTGACAAAGAAAATTTGTAGATATACTTGATAAATTAAAAATATAAGAAAGGAAATTGATAAAAAAAGATCAGGAAGGCTAAAAAAGATATTTAGCTAAAGAGTTGCTTAATGAATTGATAGGAGAGAAAAATCCGAGTGTGGCATTCTGGTTCTGGGCTGCCAACTGCCACCAGTACTTGCAATACTTGCAATGCTCAACATCTTTTTAATCCCATTTTCTGACACTCAAGATGTCACCATTTCCCTACCAGTAACTGACATTCTTGTCCCCGAGCCCCGAAAAACGATGGTTCCAGCCAGTCTAGAACGAGACAGCTGCTAAGGTCAATAATTTCTTGCCCAGCGAGGTCACCCACCCACATGACGTTTCTCTTTTGCACTGAACACCGTCCTCGTCAGAGCACAATGATCATTACCACTGACTAAACACTAGATGGTCAACAAGAAAAAGACGTCGGAAAAGTGCTAGTTGTCTTGAAAATTTGTTTTTGACGAATCAGCAACGAGAAAGGAGGAATTTGATGCCAAGGAATGGCATGGAACCGAACAGCATCCGTTTGCCGTCGGACTCTCTCCCCCCGATCAGAGTCCATCGAGTATGGCGGATCGATAAAGAGAGCACTGTGGTGGTCGCCGAATATTTGCAACTGGGCTATTGATCCGGTGTATGACGTCACTGTCAACTCTTACTTTAATCGTCGAGTACGGTAGGTTCCTAGGATCTACAGTAATTTTGGTCTTCTCCAGTAGAAATGCTGTGCTTCAGCGAAAAAAATTAGAAATGGGGGCTTCCATCACAGGTATTACCCAGATTTACCACTCTTTATTGTGAAGTATAGCTTATTTTTACCTTAAAAGGCTCTCTATGGGAGGTCTAAATACGATGAACTCGAATGAGTGGCAGAAAAACCTACGCCCACTCCCCCTACCGCAAAGTGGACAACAGGGAGAAAATCGGACCATTTGTCCTACTGAATGTTTATTTCATACAGTACAAATTTATTGACTCTAATGAAGGAATATACATTTATCTCTGCACATAAGGAATATTTTTCTCGTGTCGTCAAGAGTGCCCAGTAAGCAGCCCGATGGACATGTCGTCAGGGTAGTTTTCATTCGCGGACGTATTCACGACGACAGACGACGTCTCCACATTGCAAGGTGGTGATCAGACGGCCGTTCTCGATCCAGCGTTTGATTATCGAAGGCTTGTCTTCAACCTGAAATCAACTGAATTGATAGACGGAAAAAAGATCTTCCGCTAGAGTAGAATATAGTGGTGGGGCATTATTAGACTCCCTCTTCCCCCCCCCCCCCCCCCCTTCCGAGTAGCTTTTTTAAAGCTCATCCTCTTCCACTATTCTCTTTTTTCTCTTTTTCTCTTCCTCCTTTTCCTCCCACGTCATTTGGACATTTTCGTGTACCCACTTTGTTCCTCTTTCATACTTCCACTAGCTCCTGCATCCAAGATTCAAGACGGTTTTCGATCTGGGACAATGCTTATTGTTAGAGCGGAACGGGCCCGTCTATGACCTCGTCAGTTACTCCCACAACGTAGCCATCCCACACGTGCTCACTATTCCCATGAAAAGTAACTTCTGGCAAAAATCGATCATAAATCATAGTCCGATTCTAGTGCGCTGGTGAAGTTTGATGGAGAGCAAACCGAATGATAAGACAGAGCGTAGAAGAGATAAGCAGGGTTGTCGGCCGACTCATTATCAGTAGGGGAAGTTTTATGGCTTAAATGAGCATGCTGTTGATATCAAAGGCCACAACAGGAAAGAAACTGATTCAAAAAGATTGAAAGAAAAGGGCTTATCCCATGAAATAGATTGCATTACAGGCAGAGTGCGAGTTACTGAAAAGCCGTACGTGCTACAGACTTCGGTGCCCTTGCCTGACTTCTACCGTCCCATTTATATACAGTTACCAGATTATTTACCTAAATTCTTGGAGTTCTTACAACCACATAAAACCCTTCAGTCCTTCAGGTGCTCAATGGGTTCCTATAGAGATCATTGCCGCTCATTTCTCTCGCTAATGTCTTATTGTTAGTACAACTTATACTCGTTCCAGTTCAAGGTCTACCTTTATCGGCGTCTGTTTGTGAACCAGTATTCCATCAACCAGTTCAATGAGTGATCTGAACTTCCGACCATCGGGGGTGGTCTCTTCGAATTCCTGCAACCAAAAAAGAAATATGATAGGGTACACGTTATTAATCCGTAACCAGGAACATACCTCGCCAAGTTTGAATTCGAGTTTTGTGTTCTTGAATGTGGATGTTTGGAGACAGACCCATGTATCTCCCTGGAAAACTTCAGTGAGGGAAGTTTTGAAGGAGAAGGAAACTATTGGAATAAAAGTTTTCTGAATATTCGCGTGTGAGAATGTCTGTAGCACAGGAACTTCCCGATTTGCAAGGTTTTCTCCATGTTTCGCATTTTAGTCGGACTGATCAAAGTGAATTATGATCCAACTCCAGGTCTGGTACTACCTCAACCCATACCAGAAACGCAGCTGCATTTAGGCCACTGACGTTTAAGCGGAAATTTGCTCCATCTAGGGGACTGTGACCAGGATAGTGTTGGTAACTAGTAGTTTCGGCATAAACTCACTAATCAAGGTCTCATCTATGTATCCTGGGGAGACGGGCGTTAGATTCGCCGCACGCGGCTGTCGCGGACCGCTCATTTGCCGTTATTACAGCTCTAGCGTTCTTCATACATATCAATCGATATGCGATCATTATTTTATGGATAATTCTACTATTAGTACTTTTGTTCTTGTATTTCTTACCTACTGCTGCATCCTGCTACATTCCTTCGCGCGCGACGCCCCTCTCACCGCGACGCGACCATTTCGTTCCTAACGCACCACACCCATGTATCCTGGGTCTTCAAGGCTTTTAATTCAGTCACCTCGAAGGTCACTTGCTCACTAGTGGTCGCTTAGAATCCTTCATTGTACAGTAACTGCCAGCCGACGGATGTGAGATAGTGTTTTCACTATAGGGATTGATAATTTATTACAAACATCAGCTGGAGACACTGGAAATCCCAATTATCATCTTTAAAACCCAGCTGGAACAGTTGGGCTTCGTAGCTCTACTGCACTTTTCAACTCTGCTCTTCCAAGGTGTATGATGGATGTCCTGATATTTCCACTGCGACAGTTTCAGAGCAGTAACCTTAGGTAATTATCTACTCTACTGTGATGTTTAGTCAAATGTTTAGCATGCTAAGTGGGTCTTATAAATATAATTCACTTCCCAGCAGCCTTCATATTAAATCGGTAGGTCTATTGAAGCAACTAATGCAAGCAGTATCACTTCGAATTACCAACGTTGGCATTGGCATTTTTCTTCAGTGGGAGTTTGAAGCTACGAGTCAAAGCCGTGTTCGTGCCAATGATTTCTGATTGTACCTTTGTTTTCCATGTTTGGAAGGAGGTGGGCTACCCGGATATGCTACCCCAATATTTTTTTGCAAGCTTACAAGTGGAGTTTGTTTTGGTTACTTCAGCACTACGAGTCCAGTGACACAGGATTATGGGCATATTATTAGCGATAAATGGTCAGCAATCACAGAACCAGGAACTTCACCAGAACTGGCACTGTTCTTCTGGACCTAACTCGATTTGTCGAGCTCCTCTACAGCATCACCTTCATTTATCGTTCGTATGATGCACCGTTCTCGAAAACCCGAAAGCGTCTGTGTCATTTATTAATTTAACGAATTGTTCCGACGAAAAAAAAGCTTACCTCTTTCTTAATTTCTAGTTGAACTTTAATGTGAGCGGCAGCTTTGCGAGTAATCAGTCCGACACCGACTTCCTGAACAAAGAAAAGATATAGGATCAACAGGAACAACAGAAAGGGTACCAAGGCAACGCCACAGCAGAGTACTTCGTTCGTTACCCATGACTTCAGTTCCTCTCCCCTACTCACCTTCATGTACTCCTCAAAGTTTTCGCTCTTGTCCAATACCCATTTGCCTTGGAAATTCATTATTCTGAAAGTACGGAATCAGAATGAAAATCAGATAGATTTCGCGACGATAATATCGAGGAACTACCGAATCAACACCAACAGCAGTAGTAAGTAACATTACTTCTCGAAACACTAGAGTTTTCCCATATGACGGAAAAAAACAGAAGTTCGGAGTGGTCAGAGTGGTTTAGGAAAAGATTTGGAACATCAATACTCTAGAAACCAACAATACTGTTTAGTCTCCCAGGCCGCTCGGCGAAAACACGGTTCTGGCCCATTTGGTTTAAATCAAGTCTTGAAATGTTCCAGAAAAGTCCACTCCTAGAGTAGCATCGCTTTTATATTGGCCTGAGAAAGAATGATTTGCAGCGAAAAATGTTATCAGTGCTATCAGTGCTACGGTGATGGTCTTTCGGACAAAAGTGACTAGAAAGGAGCGGTTGTTGGTTGAGAGGATACTGCTAAAAGAAAACGATCTTCACAGGCTCACAAGCCACAGCCATTTAGTGGGCACAGCGATGCATCACGACCGATTTCTCGAAAAAATTTGTCACGATTGATACACTTAAAGCCAACAATGAATTGATTTCTATGGTTATTCCGCAGGCCTATGTAAACTACCACCGGCAGGCTGCTGGGGGAAGCTGGCGAGCAGGGCTTTACCCACACATGATGTGAGGTTCGAATCCGGGAGCGGTAAGCACCCAGGTCTACCACGCCTCTTACATAGTCCGTAATAGATCAGTATGGGAGAAAATTGCTGATACATCAGCGGCCACTGGTAAGTGATGCATACTATAGGCCACATACCCATTCGCAAAGGCTACTGCCAATCAGAAGGGAGTCGGATGGGAATCGCAAAACGAGGTTGACCAACGCCAACGAAGCTTATTCTTCATTTGAGGTCCACCCAATAGGTCGCTGGTGATCGTACTGTTGATAGAATACGGAAGAGAGCGGTTGCAATAAATGCTGACGAGCTATTGTTGGCGCTATTCAATTATACGAGATTGTCAGGGGGCAAATAAAAGACATTGATTTTACATTCCAGACACTTTCTACCCGTTACATTGAGGGTTGCAGATACTGCCAGTGATGGAAACTCGGGCAGAGAATCCACTCCCTATTGGCTACGTAGCGATCTGGAATATAGTGGCATCAGTGAGCAAAAAAAAGGAATTACGGAACGGCATTAGCAGAAGCTAAGCAGCTATGAAGAATACAGCTCAACTCAAATGAAATTAAGATAGTCGCGAAGGTACAGGCTCGCATGACAGGGGCAAGCCTCAGAAATAAAAGCTTAAACTGTTCGGACAAGTCTCAGAAAACAATAGTCCTACTATTCCTTGGAGGTCAGTTTCGATCTTCCCACGTTAATGTCTATTCTCTATTGCAGAGGCACCTTTACATCGAACCAGATAATTGTGAACAATTGTGGCCAGCGCATTTTCCCTTCAAATTGGTGCGGTGTAGCGATTTTCTACAAAAACCTGAACCGTCCACTAACTATTGAAAAGAAGACTTGCTATTATGGCTCTCCGAGAAGTCCAGAAAAGAGGTGCTTGACAAACAGGAGCATTTCCTTCGAGAAGGTCGAGAGAACTCCTCATGACGCTCTTGAACTTTTGAGTGATTTGCGATGAAGTATTTCTTTAACGAGAGTAGAGCAGAAGCTGAATTTAGGCCGAAATTCGTATGAACCATAGACAATATTGAGCGACAGTCAGTACTTGATCGGAATCCAAGTTGTAGGGTAACTATGAACCTCTAGGTGAGGAACGGTTACGGGAATGGGCAGTGAACCTTAGTCATGCGGACGAAGGACTCAGGATACTTCCCGTAATCGCCAGCTCCCATTTTATATATATATATATATTTATTACATGAGGCATCTCATGTGTAATATCGGAAGGCAAAAGAAAATGTCCAGAGATAACAAAAAACACTTGAGTAATAACAACATGGAAGCTGTAAAAAGAACACATAAAATACAAACGAAAGAAAAAAAATGCGAAGGGGCAAATAGTTAATAAGAGAAATAAATGCACTAGGAAGTCGTCACGGTTCTAGGTATTTATCGAGATACTTACTGAAAGCACCAATAGAAGGCGGAATGCTCTTCCTTCGGCTTAACTTTGTGAAAATTGTGTAAACACGATTTATGAAGAAGTGAGACCTGCAGTTAAGTCGACTCTTAGGGAGAATGAGTTTACACCTTTTTTATTTTATCGCTTCAGAACCTCCTGGGAACACCTCAAACACACAGATTGAAAGCCATCAATGAAGGTGGATTTGGATTGATTGATTTGGATGATTGGTGATTGATTTGGATGCAAATTTCTTTGAGAATCTTTTCGAGTAAGAAATGGAAACTGAGACGGAACCTGAGACAGGAAATCATTCGTCTTAGGGTCCTAGGAACATGGAAAAGACCTCAGAGGGCGAAATCAATAGGAAAGACGAGTTCGTTCAAAAGTGTAAAGATGGTAATCAGTTGAATGAGGTAGACAAACCCGTTTGGACTCTCTCAAAGAACCAACAGAGACGAAAAGTATGTTGTGGGTTGTCCTTGAACCGCTGAATCCGGTGAATAGTCTATTTACTAGTCGTGAGTAAAAGTCCTCGACCGAAACACGTTATGGAGTAATCGGATGGCGGGTTCAAAAGGAAATAATCTGATCGTAGACTGATGCACTGCCGTTGCCCACCACTGGTTCACCGCTAATCATTGAAACTGAAAGTGTCCCAGATTTTTTTCGTAGGGAATTTGTAACAAGGCCATTTCAATGACTAATCAACGGCTCTTCGTCAGCGTAACGATTTGCTCACAGCTCCCGCTATTAGAGGTATTGAAGGCTCTTTGTTGATTCACTATTGATGATATAATCAGACATTTGGGTCGTAGATTCCAATACAAAGGTTGACCATTTGGTACCCTGCATTACTGGATACGATATCAGACAGTTCGGAAAGGCCCTGAACTGCAGCAGTTGGATGTGAAAGATGTTGATGATGTGCTATTTGCTATACTGTGATGAGCACTCCCGACTGCTAAGATTTTTTGCCGCTATACTCAAGTTGGGAAGTGTCAATGGCTGATAGTTCCTTTCTGCCAGGTTGTAAAATGGTCTCTAATCTGAACCCACGTTTTTGGCCACAAGGTCGGTGGTCGTAAAACGGAGTCAGATATCTGTTTATCATAGGTTGTGGCATGGGTTGCAAACAGAATCAGCGCTTCCATTATCGCAACATTTGGTGTCTGATCTTCGACCTTCTCGTCTTGTATTGAGTTTTAGAATTTTTTTTACGGAACACCAATAACAAACTGTACTAACAGCCCCATAGGTTCTCCGACCATTGTTAGGCTTTTTGAAAATCAGGAACTGTTTGGCTTTTAATTGCTTTTCACTGGTTGCATTTCTAAAGTTTTGTAGAGAAAGGGATAACGTAAGTATGGGCTCGGTAAAACTACACTCCGAGATTTCTTAATGGGAGCAGGGGGCTTCGGACGGGAGCGATTCACCCAAAAAAAGCTGTAGCGGTTTTCTGTGACATGGAGAGCATTAAATAATCCCTGACTGCCATTCGAGAAAGCATTCCCTGAATTCTAATAAACGCAGGATAGAGTTCCGCAAAGTTTGGAAAGCCATCCAGGATGTAGCTCTTCAATGATGAGGATTTCAACTGTTCGTCGAGCTAGGCACAAACAGGGCGATTATGATGAAGACTAATGACTCTGGTCACCGAATCCATTGTCATAACCTTTCTTCAAGCTTTTGCTGCACTTTAAAAAAGCTCTCATACTTATCAGGAATGTGCTACCCACTCTATGTGTACTGTATTCTAGGAAGGCTCACGATTGACTAGTTTACTGATCGTATGGGGAAACCCTTGAGGACGGTTGTCACTTTCTGGTGAAAACAAGTCTTTGTCATTGTCTGGTGAAGACGGATCTGCTTCATCCATTACCAAGAGCCAAGAGACCCAGTAAGGTCTGAGAAAGTTGCCGATAAATACTGGTTAAAGTAAAAAACATTCGGAACAAGACAGTATCACGACAAAGGTTATCAACGGCAATTTGTAGTACTATCATTTCCTTCTTGATGAATACTTGCTGCTTACGCTTACTTGTTTACAGATTCAATCATTTATTATGCATAATTAATAAGGACTTGTCTGACAATTTACTTATTTACTTATCTATTTTTCACAATACAGGCCATATACTAATGACAATGACGCTCAGAATGACAGGAGACGGTGTCGTTATTGAAGGCACTGCTAAGTATCTATACAGTTCAATATTAGACAATTCGTTTCCTGGGAAAACCTTGCCAGAGCTTCGCTACTTATGTACATTTCTGAAAAAGGTGAAACGCATGGCGCATCTATAGCCTTCCATAGATTTCAGGCACTTTTCAACAACGTCATAATTTCGATAGATTTACTAGCGAATAGTAATTAGTATACAGTAGTTCTAGCGATTGCCAATGTTTAGCAGAGGTCCAGCTAGGATTAACCAGTAGTCCGGACGCACGTTCCCAAGAGACCGAAAAGACCATTTCGACAAGAGACCACTGATGGACCACTCGCAATATATCCGGGATTGCATATCATGGTAGCCGTGGATCCTTCTGGATATGGAACTTCTGATGAACTGTAGATGACATGGCTATTCACTGGTGGGACAACGCCTAAGCCACAAGGCGTGTTCGTGGACAAGCCACCGGCACCGAGAGGCGATGCTGAAAAGACAGTATGACCTAATGAAGTGGGATGCTCGGAATGGACTTACCGTTGATGGCGGTACATACTCCAAGAGTGGGCGGCGCCCATTGACCATTCACGCATGTTGATACGGATGGACCTGATTGAGAAGAAATCAGTCGATTTGTAACAATCATCTTACAGTATGCCGATTAGAAAACTAATCTAAAACGCCACACTATGCATATTCATATATATATTTACTACTTAACTCATGCACGCTTTCTTTCTAATTTATGCTTCATATTTATTTACTTATTTGTTTACTCCATTCTTTCGTTCACTCATACCCTTATTATATACATGTTTTGAAGCTGATTTCGAGTTTGTCTGAGATCAATTTCGAACTAGAAACGCTTTCTGTTTGTTAACCTATCATTTGGGCGGTCAGTACCCTTTGGAGATTCCGTCGTAAAACTGATACCCATACTCACCTGAAACAAGCGCGTTGGGACTATTGCATCTCATCATTACGGTTGTCCCGTGATCCTGTAAGCCAGCCAAGGCAGTACTGGTCTCACCACTGCTGTATGCTAGTATTGCACCCAATGGTTGCAGCATAGGAAGACACTGTGCTTTTCGGACTGAAAGTTAAGTTGAGAGTCAAGTTTAACGTTATTAGAGGGAAGATACTAAGGAGCTCCCAATCTAGATTTCAATCAAGGCAAAGAAACTTACGTCCAGGGGCTCCTCCGAATCCTGGTATTGTTGTACAGATACCGAACGTTGGTGGCACCCATTGACCGTTGATACAGGTAAGAGTGGCAGCTCCTGAAACAAAGGCGTTATTTTGAGCCAAGACAGAATACAGTTCTGTTGTACTTGAAATTGATTTGCTTCTGCCACGAGGTTGTTAGGTGGGAACCTTTATTCTGGCCGACGTTTCGACGGACTCGTCGTTTTTAACGGTCTGAAAATGGTTTAAAGCTTGTTGATTTGCACACTATCCCATCAAGCGCCTCCTCTGCTCTAGCATTTCTGGCCTTCTATCGGGATTGCACGAAAAAACAGCATGGTGGCAATGATTTCAACATCAAGTGTGCGATATTGGCTCATGAGACGGAAATATCGTCAAGGAAAGCGTTGGAAGCGTTTTGGATTTCAGCTAGAAATCCAGATATAAACAGCCGAAATGAGTGTGTGACGATCACAAAAGATCCCTTGTCATTTATGCATAACTGCGAGTTAGTTCCATAATCAGCGTACGTGCTGATCAGCAATAATAATGATATTATTGCATAAGGACAGCGAAATAACATCATTCGCTACTAATGTACTAACCGTGTAGCGTGGCTACACTTCGCGGTGGAAGTGAGGTGAGTTTGCCTTTTTAAATTTGGGCATTTTTCGTGCATTCCTGATAGAAGGTCAGAAACGCTAGTGCCGAAGAGGCGCTTGGTGGGGTAGTGTGCAATCAAAAGCTTTGAGCCATTTTCAGGCCTTTGAAAACGACGGGTCCGTCGAAACGTCGGCCAGAATAAAGATTCCCACCTAACAACTATGTGGCAGAAGCAAATCAATTTCAAGTACGAAAGAAATGCCGAGGTTTCAAGATGAGAGGACGTGGAACTTAACATTCAATTTGTAACATACAATTCGTTCTGTATATCGCAAAAATGGGAGGTTGTAGGATCGAGTGGGGCACTATTGAACAAGCATGGTCCAGGGATTGAATCCCGGATCAACCTCGCATACACCAAGCTGGGCGCATCTCAAAACGGGATTGATCGACTCCAAAAAACTTTATTCTAATTTTTTACAACGAGTTTACTCCATGCCAATATACTGAAGCATAGGGAGCAAGTTTGTTAAGAGTTCCTAATTCAGTGCTAATCGGGGTATTTTATCCGTTATGGGTGGTAAACGAGCCTAGAAAGTGTCGCTTTCGTGCCAAGATGGCCGTGGTACATAAACGTTCCATCAAGAATTTGTTTAGAGCTTTCACCTATTTGACAGTTGTGATTGATGAGGGGGTCAAAGCCCGTTTGTGAAATCCAGATAGTCCTCGATTGTATCAATTTCGGGAAGATTTATTCTTGGGTAGAAGGCCAACAATGTCAAGCCTAGTAGTATGGGTAACCAGAAATCGCTCTGTATGGTTATGTTACTTGCAAGTACATAGAATAAATGACTCGTTCTAAGGCTTAGAGAATCGCTAGGGAACCTTAGAATTCCCCTAGCGATAAGAGAAAGGGAGTTCCTGGGTTTAACAGACGTGCTAAACCTGAAAAATGGTTTGAAGGAGAGATTTTTCAAGGTTTCAAAGAAGAGATTTTTCAAGAAAGCAAGTCTTGGGTAAAGCAATTCGGGATGCCCATCCGGCTCCTCAGTCCCGTCATGTTTCCCTTGTAAAACAGCACTCAAACCGTGAGTAACATTACTTTTCAGGCCGGAGGCGGTGTAGTGGCAAGTGCGCACTATATCACACTCGCGGTCAGGGGTTTGAATCCCGGAGCGATGCCCGCCTACGCCAACCAAGCCTTCTATCCTTCCAGGATCGGATAATTGGTACCAGACTCGTCTGGGAGGATAAAAGCCCGGACTTGTACATCGGCTAGCCACCGCAAGTCATTGTATAGGCCACATAGCACTCATTACCCCACTACGATTCTGAATGGGAGTCGAGTGCGGAGCGCATCCATCAGACGGGATTGATGAAAGCCAAAAAATTTAAATTAAGTTTAGCATTACATTTACCAAAATACTGAAGCTCTCATAATTTTTGGGCTCGGCCTAGGAGCTCCAGCTATCTTACCGTTCATTATCAATCCATTCGAGCATGTTGCGGTAACACTGGTCCCATCGTAAGCGTCTCCAGTAAATGTGGTCTTTCCACCGAGCGGTGCCACTACTGGGGGACATTTTAGGGCTGCTGAAAACATTTTACTTCAAAATGCGAATCCCAAGGGAAAAAAGGTCTGGAGCTCACCTTGAACGCAAGGAATAAGAGTAGCGATTGCCACTGTACAAATGAAAAAGCGCATCATAATTCGAATCTGAAATAGATATCAAAAAAGTGAATCAAACGGCCACGAATATGATTACCTCGAGTAAATCACGGTAATCGCAAGAAAGGAGAAATCGGTTGCTTTTTGGTTAGGTTTGGCCTCAACACTGGCTGTTTTTATAGGCTCCTATGGGCGTGTGCAAATGCAAATGTCACAAAAATCACTGTAATCTCTCAACGACGAGTGATTTTTGATGTGCGTATTGAATTCAATTGCGTTGCCTATTTTGGCATCTTCCAAGATTTGTTTACTGATGCTATTTGTGTTTATCAGTTATGTTTGAGCAGGCTATAAAGCGCTGCTACAACTTTCCCTATTCAGGGAGACATTTCTAGAACGTCTTTCCATCTACGGCTTCTGTCGAGTGGCTAGAGTAGGACTCTTCGAAGAAGGTAATAAAGTTATTCTAAAATCTGTGAGCGCCAGCGACTTTGAGTAAGAAGTGGCTGTTTGGATGCATTTGCTGTTTTCATTACGGATTTACCAGCATATTAAGTATTACCATCCTTTATCATCATCTGTTACTACCACTTATCATCATTACTTGTTCGGCAGCGACAGCTTGTTTTCCTACTTCTTTCCTTCTTACTGTGAACAACAAAAGTTCTGGAAGTTTTCAAAATACAATGAATTCCCTGAGATCTTCCCTGACCCGTCTCTCGTGGGACCTAGCGATTTCTGATAGTTAAAATTCGAATGGGAATAATCGATCATCACCAACGACCAAAGACCACTGCGCTGCCATACACACCTGAGCTTCAAAGATCAGATATTCCAGTTCCGCCATATGATTGCCTGTATACATCGAAGTCAGATTTGGCAATCTGTCAACTGAACAACACGATCTATGATGTGTTTCATGTTCTCGGAGGATGATCTGAGCAATCCATTTCAGGTAGAATGGGTCTGATTTTTGTTTATTTGGCAACCGATGAACAACCAAACATAACTTGGCAAATAACGTACATCTCTACCTAATTCTCGGTGCCTTCTAGTAATCTAAATTCACATCGTCACATTCAGGCAGAAGTGTTGTAGTAACAAAATCATCACACCTGGTCAGGTTTCTTGGGACCGACACCCGCCTAAGCCAACCATAACTCAAGTGGGTCGGTACCCGACCCGTCTGGGAGGTTGGAAGCACTTCTTATATGTCGATTGGCTACCGCAAGTCATTCTATATAGACCACAGAGTATCTACGACACCGACTAAAAGTCGTCGGAAGCACGTACTGGACAGTTTGTGCTCTAAGTCTAGTTGTGTTCTGGTTGAAAAAACGTAAATCGGAGGATGATTCGGAGGAAAGGGAAGGTGGATCAACTGGTAGTTATAACAACCAAAAAAGTGATAGGCTGACCGTAGTGCAGTCTAAATGGATGAGAATATACAGTAATCCGAATTAGAATATACAGTAACTCAATTCAATAGTAATGACGAAAAAAATCGGAACAAATCAAACGAGGGAAGCAATATAGGCATAGGCACCGATAATCGACCACGGAGAAGGTACACGACCAAGCTATTCCATCGAGCAGGTTGCAGCCAGCGATCATCTCACTTTCCTTTTCTATCGCCTGCTTAACCGATAAATGGTCACAGTTTTAAGCTGATTCATCGTTTCATATAGAAGCCAAGACCGGCTGCAGATTCAGGTATCTCCCATACTCAAGTCTATATTTCATAGAATGTACGAAAAACAGCAGTTATGCTTAAACCCCATTAACTTACTTGAAATACTAGGCCCATTGATAACCAGAGACCACCTGAGCTTAAAAAAGTGGGCTAGAAAAGTTGTAGCATTTGGGTTCTTCAAAACGTTTTGAAATCCCCGAGGATTTATAATCGATTCTGAATAGCAGGTGCATATGAATGGTCTGGTCTATGCTTACTACGCGTTTTGCCCTGACCAGAAGCGCTGAAGCCAAATTTTGAATTCTGGTTACTACAAAGTCTCAGAAGGGATAAAGTCCTCGGACGTTTATCAATTTCATCAGAGGAATGCACCTCCGCATCCAACATTCTTTCGGGATCTTGATGAATGCGTATGTTGCGTATGTGGCTGATACAGTGGCTTGCCGGTGGCCAGCCCATGTACACGTCAGTTCTTTCAAACTTCCAGACGGGTCTGGTACCAATTAGCCGACCCCGGAGGGATGGAAGGCTTGATTGGCTTAGGCGGATACCGAACCTGGATTCAAACCAGGACCGTGTGGTGGCGTGACAGTGCACCACTTGCCACTGCACCACCTTCAATGGCAATTACAAATTGGTAGGGAGGGTGTGTATTAGTCGGAATTTGAACTAGAAATTAATGGTTGCAACGAGGGCTGTGGTGACAACTGAGAGGAAAGAGATTGTACAAGATGGAATGCAATAGAGCCAAAAGCAAACATGCGCCTTTTGAAATAAATTCTATGACAGTGGGAGGCTCAAAATAGGAATTGGTAGAAGGAAACACATCATTGGATGACATCAATTCAAAATACCTTATGAGTAACTCGCTTTTAGGCATACTGTGTGAAGCGAGTGCGGGAACTGGAATTGATGTCAATTATATATGCCACTCCAATTATGGCACGTCAAAGAACGCTTTACACAGTTTTTGTTATTTTTAGAATGTAAACACCAACATCTGAATGGGTCTCTGGCCTCTGGGAGTAATTATAACTTTCAGAGGCAAACACAATCTACGGTTGTTCCTCCCACTCTATCACGTGCTACCTTACCGTGGCATACCACCTTCCCATTTTCAGAAGCATGAAATTGCTGAACCGCTGAAATTGTACCTTTGCTGGCCATCGCAAATCACTGTTAGGCCACATACGCATTCAAGACGCTACTTTGATCCTGAATGGAAGTAGTATGCGGAGCTCATCCCAACGGGATTGCTTGACGTCGAGGACCTTTCTTCTCATCCCTTCGCCCAATTTAGTTCACGAACCTTCGTTATTAGTAGATTCTCCTAAAAGTCTACCTTTTCTTCCACTCATCGAGGTAACATCAGCAAACATAGACAAGGGCATTTTTTAAACAACCCCCACCACTAAGCATATTAGCAGTCCATTGATATCAGCACTTTTTTCTGAGACTTCGACTGATGGCTGCCTTTTTTTCAGTTTCGAGCTCCACGCTCTGGAACCGAGTGCATGTCTCGCAGATTTTCCGCCCTCTTCAGTACCACTATGGTACATGGTCAATCGCTGCAGACTTCTGGTCTTCCTAACAGCCCCTGTATAGCTAAACATGAGAGAATGGCTTTTGCGATAATTTGGACATGTACTAAGAAGGCCACAGAATCAACCGGCAAGGAAGATTATTGAGGGCAAGCAGAACCACGAGCAGCTCCAACGAAAAGGTGGCAGGACGTGATCAAGAAGGACGCCGCCGAAGCTACGGTGACCAGAGACGATGCCGTCAATAGAAAGATGTGGAAACGGACGACATCAGCGGCAACTACGCCGACGCGGGGTAAAGGACTGGGGAAAAGAAGTGGAAGAAGTCTGCTCTTCATTTTACCACTCATGAACTCTTCCAGGAAACAAACAAGTTGGGGATTTGTTCATCTTGCATTCAAAACTATTGAGTTAGATCGTAGAAGGATAATTGGTTTCCGGAAGGATGTTTATTGCCTGGTGAGTCACACAACGTATTATGATCGACGCTGACGCATCTCTACTTGGATCGTCGAATGATTGAAAAACCACTTTACGCTGGCTGCCGTTCTCGCATACGCTATTTTAGGTTTCCAGCCCTGGAAAAACTGTTTTCTCACAAACCACCACTCTGACTCATACGATGTTCAGTAGTCTATCAAATGATGAAGGGCTTGCTGAGTAATCTACTGGCCAAGAGCAGAGGGTAGCTCCTTGGAAACTGCCCAAACTTGCTCCAAAATCTGATAAGATCAGCAACTCACTCTTCAGCAATCGCAGGTGCAATCCTTGCCATATATAAACCACAAGTTTTGCGTGTCTGCTTGTTTGTCTGTTTGTCTGTCACAAACTTCGGTACTGAAGAAGATCCTGGAGAGATCGGGTCAAGTTAAAAATGGGTGAAGTTTAGGGCAAGATCACTAGAGCACAATTAATCAGCAGTACCCCACCCACAAGGGGCGGGACATGCGCCGGAGTGGGTGGTCTAAGCATCCTATTATTGCCCATGTAATGCTCTGACAATAGTGGATGTTGGAAATTATCGCCTAATCAGCTGCTGTCCGTAATCTACAGGCTTTTCACTCGTGTCATCCTAAACAGGATTGGCAGAATATTAGATGAAGGACAGCCATGTGAGCAAGCAGGGTTTCGGAGAGGGTTCAGCGCAATCGATCATAACCACACTCTTACAAGATTCACTGAAGTATCGCGGGAGTACAGAATGCCGTTATGTCTTACGTTCATCGATTTGAAGGAATCCTTTGACACTGTCGACACAGAAGCGGCAATTATAGCCCTGGGCAACCAGGGGCAATATATAAGGATGCTTCGTGAGCTCTACGCAACTTTACGACCAGGATTTCACCATTCTATAAGGAAGACATTGTCAACGTGAAGAGAGGTGTCCGGCAGGGCTACACCATTTCGCCCAAACTTTTTAGTGCCGCTCTCGAGAATATCATGCGTCATTTGGAACGGGATTACTTGGGAGGTTACCTCCGCTGTGCAGACGACATTGTGCTTATAACACTGGTCATCGAGCAGGCCGAACGAATGCTGGCCGAGCTTGACAGTGCTTGTGGAAAGATCGGCTTGGGACTGAACTCAACGAAGACGATGTTTATGAAAAACGGATGTGCACCTGATGCCACCAGGTACCAATCCGTTTTAGGATTCTTTTAATTTTTATTTTTCAAGTCTCCCAAGTTCTACGCAAAATTATTTACATCGAACGGCATTTTTATTTCCATCTTATGAATTGAGAGACGTACCTTTCTGGAATCCTTTTCACTATTTATTCACAAAAAAAATAGGTTAATTGCCTTATTACATTAATAGCTCGATAAATTCAGTGATATTTGAATATCACTCTATAAAAACATATAACAGAGAAAATAAAATTCAAGCCAGATATATCAACTGCGATGTGGCTTCCCACGGGGAATTTTCGGATCTCCAGTTGATTTGTCCGACAAGCATGCGATGGTTTCAGATCTGGTCGTTCCACCCTCTCCAACCGAATACATGAATTTGCCCAAATTGGCACAGGCTGCTCCATACGTGCCCGCTGCGTTAGCTGCTACGACGGCTCCTGAACACGGCATCTGCCAGAGTGGGTGAAGGAAATAACAATGGAGCAGCTTACCTTGGAAATGAGGATAGTATTGAAGTATCCTGCGAATGGCTTTATGCGATGCTTTAAAGGGTTTTGTTCCCTGTCGCATTTGTTCTACGATGAAGAAACTAAAAGTGACCTTTAGTAGAGTGCTCTTCAGAATTGACCGAGTACAGGTTACCTGGGTAAGAAGCGAAGAAGAATGTCACCGTCTCCGGTAGCAGCAGCGCCTCCAACGCCTTCTATCGCATACGCGCCAGCACCCGGAATTGGTGAATCTCCAATTCTGCCTGGGATCTAAAACCCAGGATCATTCAACATGTATGTTTCCTGGGGAGTTGATAAAACATACCTTGTAACGGGCTCCGTTGGTAGAGGTACCAGCGCTAACATTCCCTGATGAATCTACTACCACCATCCCGAGTGTATCATGGTGGAACCTGAAGAAGAGTGAATAAGAAAATACGCTCCAACGGCATTTAAAGATGGTTGAAGATTAGCTGAAAGTGGAATCGAAAAAGTAACCTGTCTATTGTTCGTGGTACTCGCGAGTATCTGTTGAAACTCCTTCTTTGCACATTATTTGCAGGACGGTAAGGACCACATGAAGTGGATGGATCCGGCCAAACGTTCTGTAAAAGCATTCTATTGAAAATTTGTATCAAACGTCTCATGTGGGGAAGGGATGGAAAAAGTACCGATTCGCAGGTTAATGTTGTGTATTCCAGTATTAGGGCGGAGGTGGCGTAGTTGCAAGTAGCGCACTATATCACACGCTCGGTCAGGGATTCGAATCACAGAGCGATGCCCGCCTAGGCCAACCAAGCCTTCCATGCCCGGGTCGGCGAATTGGTACCAGACTCGCCTGGGAGGATAAAAGCACTGTACACTTGTACTTGTATGACTATGACTTGTACATCGGCTCTCCATCGCAAGTCATTGTCTAGGCCACACACGCACTCATTAGGTCACCACGATTCTGAATGGGAGTCGAGTGCGGGGCGCATCCCTCAGACGGGACTGATTAACGCCAAAAACTTTATCATTTATTTTATTCCATATTACTTCCAAGACATGACTACAGAGGTGGTAGGTACTTTTAGAACACCTCGCTGGTTTCTGGCTAGCTCAAAACGGCCAACAAACATCCACGTTTTTCTGGAGTGATCGTTTTGTGTGCCATCAGGAGGCGCAACAGACTGAAGAAGATTCAGTTTTGAAGGAATATCAAAGGAGGCTAACGAGGTGGAGATTAAGTGGACTTTCTGAACATTTCTCCACTGTATCCCCTTTTTTGCGGGCATCGCGTGTACAGGATAAAAGATTGGTTCAATCAGAGACACTTCATCGGAAGGGCAAAGTAGAAGCGTATATCTCTTGTTTTTATACAAAAATCGGTTGAGATTCGATTTTTCACTGTTCTAGCATTGAAGCAGCAACATGTTGTGTCGGTTTTTTGGCCACCTGTCGGGTCGTATATTTTTTGTAAATCTATGCCGTCTACAACACTTACCACGATTTCAATACCCTTCCAAACTGAGGAAGCACAATTGGGAGGATGCTCAAAAGGAAGTTTGGCTCAATATTTCGATAGCGCTGATAACAACATAGGTTAACAGAGGTTCCCCCTCATACCAACATAGGTTTAAACTTCCATAGGTGATTGCAATCAGTCGACGGCATCAGGTCGGTATGTCGCAAAGTTAGACCAGTAAACATTGCAAAGCCCCTTGTACTATTGAGGAATTACATAAATGAGTAAGAATTACGACTGAATGAGAGTAAGAACCAAATTTGGATATCAAAGAATACTGATAGGATCCACTTCAGCGCTATGATATCGGCCAATACTATTAATACCCAATGACCTTCTAATACTACCTCTCATACGGCACTCTGAAATGTTAAATAGAAGCACAAAAACGTGGTCCTTCTCGAAATGCGCTTGGGGAGACCTCAGACAGCCTTATTTGGTCATCCGTTCTGAGGATGGGTTCGCCAGAGGTTTTTCCGTGCCTGTATTTCAACACTGACTATTGCGTAGAGCAAGTTGAGCTAGAGTGAGCTAGAGACGCATAGATTATCAAACACCGGCCCCTTGAAGCGAAGCAAATGAGCCTTCATACCGTCTCCTCAGAAGTTCAAAACAATAAATACACCTGCCTGCCAGAAGTTTGGCTGGCAACGATTGTTCCTCCACTGAGCGATCATTTGACGGGAGACGTCAGTCGTTAGATCTTCTTCTCTGAAGCCCATTTGTTTGGCAAAGTTCGTTGCTAAAACTGTGCTTGTCTTAGAGACCAAGTGATCTTAGTGAATATTGAATGAAGAGTGATTATAAATCGAAATTACTTCACTTGTAAGTTGAAGTGCATGCGTCAACGAAGGTCTATATGATGTAAAGACGTCTTCAGGGGAAGAAGAGCCTCATTACTCAGAAGTAAATTAGGAAGTCTCATGGTTCTTGTTGCTAACATGAACTCTATAACTTCTGATATCCGATGGTTCACCTTTTTCTGGGAGAACTTCCGTAGTGATCTTAAGCTTTATGACATCAGCCTTGTTACCATATGGCTTGAGGCAGCTCTAGGTAATAGCAATGCCTAGTGGTTTCTAACGTGAGCTAAGGGCCATAACAGCTATCATAGCTGGAGCCGAGTTTCAGGAGACTCCCATGAATGGAATATCTAGCTGTAGGTCTTTCTGATTTCTTTGTTTAGCCGTGAGCCCAAGTCTTCTGGCTTTCATCAATTCCATGCGCTCCGCACTTGAATTCCATTCAGAATCGTAGTGATGTTTGAACACCTATAAAGCATACCTAAGGCTTGGGGTCGATAGCCATGTTCAAGAACTATAGCGTTTTTATCGGCCCAGTTGCGCATGGTACCAACAACCTACCCCCGGAAAACAGGAAGCCTTTGATTGACTGTCGGGGAGGGGGGGGGGGGACGGAACTTACGTGCGTCCGAGGATGCGCGCGGCAAACTGCGCGGCGAAGTTCGTGGCGATTTGAACAACTTTAGCGCCTATCACTGGAGCCAAATTTGAAGTAGAGTAGATACGAAGGATCATCTGAAGCCAGTAAACTAATCTTCTTTGAGTTTGTGCTCCAATAATGGGCGCCAGAGTCGTTCGAATCGACACGAATTTCGCCGCGCAATTTGCCGCGCGCCTCCTCGGACGCACGTATGTACCCATACCCACTATAGGGTATCGCACCGGTACTCGACCTTCGGACTATGCGTGTGACGGTGCGAAGTTGGCACTACGCTACCTCAAAACTCCTTATTTATCCAGCCTTGATTCGCTGTCCAGTAAGGGCTCTATTGAGATGATTTCAACACGAATAACCCCTGCCCCGAATATCTAATACGAATGAGAAAACAAACAAAAGGTGGAGTGCTTATTAGTTTTCGGTAATGGGAACGACTTTTGATTGTGCTTCACACTTACCCCAGCTGGACGAAATTCATAGAAGCTTCCCAACACTTTTGCTGTACATACCTGCTTCCCCGACCAGCATAGAATGTTTCGTATAGTTCATCACTGCCCAGGCGACACGAGCTGCATCCTTTATTCGATGCAAATTGGCCACTGCTCCAATACGCATCCCATGCCTCAAAAGAAGAAAAGCCACTACAATTTAGAATATGATGAACAAAAAAGCAACTAGAAAATGGCCCTTGAGCTTAAGCTCCCATAGAAGCTTCTGTGGAACGTACCCATCCATTAGTAGGGCGTCTAGCGTTGTTTCACCAATTTCATCCGGAGAACCGCCATACCCAACAGTTGTATCACACTGAAGTCGTTCGCATGCTGATAATCCCTCAACAAGCGCGTACAGTCTACCACCGGGCAGCGCTTTCACAGCTATAAATACTTTGCATTTTGAGGATTTAAATATTAAGTTGAGTCATAAGTCCTCGGACAAAATGGTAGCGATGACTTCTAGAGATCATAACTCGGAAAAGAGGCGACGAAAATGGACGTGCGTAGAATTGTTAGATAGAGTATGAAAAGCTCTTCCAAATACATACTGATGAACACACCTAACTGTTTCCTTTCCTGCAACTATGCCCCATGATTTCAGGCAGTCGCAACTTCACCTCTGCAACACCATCCTATTTCTTTTTTATCTGGCCAAGAACCCGCGGAGATCGATAGACGTATTAAGGAAGTTTACAAGAAGGGTGATCCTGCTAGATGCACAATTCACAAGTGACACACGAAGTTCACGTCGGACGACCATTCCATCGAAAATGAAGACCGTCCAGGACGCTCAATGGATTTGGATTTGGACGTGCTGCGGAGCCAGGTGGAAGCCAATCCGTATCAAACTACACGTGAACTGGCAGTCACCCTTGAGGAGTCAGTCTACAATTATTCGTGAATTGAAGTCAATCGGCAAGGTGCGAAAGCTCGGTCGATGGGTGCCGCTTTTAAGCAGTATGACATGGACTGCCGCGCCGACATGGCACATTCTCTCCTCACGTCGAGCGCAGGAAATGGTCAGGCGTATACGTTAGTATACATTTGAAAGAGCTTTTTATACTCAATCTGACAATGCCTCGCGCGTCCATATTCGTCACCTTTTTCCCGAGTTATGGTCCCTAGAAGTCATCACTTTGACATTGTTAGGGGACTTATGAAAAAAACCTAAGCCAAAAATAGGTCAAAAATAGCTGATTAATGTTACACTTTTCAATACTTGATGCTAAAAACGAGCTGAGGATGTTTCATCACGCTGAGTGGACGGAAATAAAGGAATACAAGGATGGATACCATAGCATGCATTGTCTCAGGATCGGTTGCAGTTTTGCACCCATCCCAGCCAACCAAGCCTTTTCTCTCTGCGAGGACGGTCAATTATAATCACACTCGTCTGGGAGCATGAAAGCAGCGACCTTAACACAGGCTGGTCACGGGTAAGTCATTGTATTGGTTACATATACATTCAAAACGCTACTACAATCCCGAATCCCGAATGGAAGTCATATGCATGGATGCATTCCAGCAAAGATCATTCAATTAATCAACGACAGCAGACGTTAGCTCTTATCCTTTTATAGCAGCGAAAGACGTCATCTTATGACAATATGACAGCCTTATAAGTTACAAGAATCATGAGCCGACAGGTGCCCGATTCGATTACGGTGAATGAGAGGTGCAGGAAAAGCAGCTCACTCAAACGGAGAACTCATACACAGCATGGACGAGGGCTGTTGGTAATGGAAACAAACTGGATACGGTTTGCCATTGAAAAATGGAGAATCTGACTCGAACTCAAATATTTCAATTCACCGGGTCTTCTCCTTCTTGTTTCTCTTCGAATTGGCCATGTGCCAGGTTTCAACACTGGCCTTCTTGAATTCATGGTAACAGGTCTCCCTCTTGCCTACACTTTAAGTTCTACTGGCGATCCTATGAAGGCAATATAACAAATCGACTTATCAAATGGTATCAATCGGTAACAAATAAAATCAATGGACGCAGCGCGTGTCTAAAGTTCCCTGTTAAGTAAAAAAAAATCGGGTCACTATAGCATGAACGCAATACGATTCACACGATCGGGTCTCTCACTGTAGCAGCCCCTTGTCAGATCGATTAACCAGGTTTAGTAAAGTGAAGTCATAATCTATTTGCAGTCTATAAGGTGAGGACTGATGTAATTTTTGGAAACCTCTCCCATAGGGGGAGGTGCATTCGAGAATACAATCGGTAAGAAAAGAAACTAAATGGGCCTTCCAAGGGTTCAAGCTTTTCATGCTGAACGTCCAAAGAGTGGAATAAGGGTGTTTGACACGGGCAATAGCCAAGGTCATTCATTGGCTGGCTGGTAAATCAATCTGGTATTTTTTGATTAGTACAAAAAGAAGTGTGTAGCAATGAAGGTAAATAAAGAAATAAACAAACAAAATCAATCAAAACGAATAGCTAACAGTAAGTTGTCAACTGAACAGCCTATGAGAATCTGCTTTTTGGGCCGTCAATTGATTTGATTTCAAAAACAAACTGTCACTGTTTTTATACCCTCGCCACTGTTATTTATTCTTCTGAAGCTTGACAGTACTTCCACTGCTTCCCATGCTAGCGACTGCTTCCACTGCTAGGGAACGTTTCACTTCGAAAACGTTCCCACGGAAATCAACATACGAATAACCAATGGCAGATATGTGGACTTTCGCGACTTTCCAACCGGTGATTGAGCAATACCAGATTTCTACAATAATCTTCAACTAGGCACGTCTAGGGAGTTCTAGTTAGTTCTGTGGGGCGTGAAGGGACCCACCCGGCTATGAGTTCCTAAACGCAGACCAAATAGACACAGCTGTCGCTCACCCCCATGAGGAAAAGGTTGGGAAAGGCTGTCCAGAACCATGACTCGCACCCCTACAGAACGACAACCTACTTCGCTGGAGACACACGTCAAAAATTCACCGGTCTCGTTGTGTTCCAGTTATTCCTCAGTCGTACTTCCGGAACGTTACCCCTTTTGGTTACCATGTGCTCCGCCTTCACAAGCATCCCTTTGTGGGGAAAAAGTTTGTGACTTGACATGATAAGACGGCAGTCTCTCGTTGAATCTCAGCTTCCTGACTTCGGGACAAAAAGCAGCAGTGTTTTGCTCAGTGGATAAGGGAATTCTGATGCTCTCTCTGGTGACTTTATTTCTAAAATTCGATTAATTTGGAAAATCCTAGAAGTGAAACCAAATTGGCCTTCTTTTTGTCGCAAAACTTTCTTGCCAACCTATTATATCTGGTTGCCTGGGTTGCATTAATTTTGCGCTATTTTTTCCTCCTTAGCTTCAAGGGCATTACTATTAAACAGGTGCTCATCGATTACTGATTGATCGGTGAGTCGAACTCACAATCAGAGCTGCTTCGAACGTTTTTTTCCGAATTTTTTTCAACCTACTGGATATAAACCTTGAGTAACCCTAACCAACTCTTCCCCTTTGTTTATGTTTATTTATTTGTTTGTTTTTCATAGAAAGTTTATTTGTATAAACAGGGTAAACAGGTCTGGTTCTAACAGGCCTGGTTCTTCTTTAAAATACAGGAAATGAATATGGAATGAAATCTCCTGATCAAGGAAACCTAAAAGAGTAACTGAAAGTACCTGGGTGAGTTGAAAGTTTTTTTCAATCGAGGAGTTCGAAGAGGAGGTTAAGAACGGGATCAATTAGATATTAATTTCATATGAAATAGCACTGATCAGAAAAAATAAACAGCATTTCAACAAGGTAAACAACTCTTAGAATGAAAACTGCAGACAATTGTAATGCCCTACCATTTTGATTGGCCTTTTGGAAACTGTCTGTGGCCCATGTGCTGATGACTAAAGGAGTAGAACAGTAGCAACCGGTAAATAATAAATAGATGAAACTGATGACGAGCAGCATGACCCACAAGGTCTGAGTTCAAGCTCTACTGGAACCCGGTACCTGGGATAATGTCCTGTGACCTTGAACTAGCGACCTGATTGATCAGTTTGTGTTGTAATGGAGGACACTTGGGCTTTAGCACTGGTACAATGAAAAAATCTGATTGATGTAAAATTGATCATGTGTAAAGTCGTGGCATGGCTAGGAATGTTTTCCACAAAAAAATGTAACTGCTAATCGATCTTATCGATATGTAAATCTCAGGGAAATGTGTCTGGGAAAGACCACCTCACTGTCCTCTGCGTCCCTACACTAAGGGCTAGAGCGCAGAGAAGTATGGGCACCGGGCTTGCAGTCCGTAGGAATGATTCTGTTTCACGGAGACGGAATTCATTTTCTGAATCTAAGAGGTTCAGGAGTAGGAAAAGGTAAGTGGGATGGTGGAGTCTTGCAAAAAGGTGGAATGGATGAGGAATTGATCGGTAGAATACTGTCTTGCTGACAGAAGAACTTAAACAACAAAATCAGACAAACCCTACTTGCTGCGGTCGCGTCGCGGCCTTCGCACTGGAGCACGTTATTTTGGGGTGTGTAAGCACTGCGGGAAGGCAGTGATGACAGGATAGTTGCTCTTTCGTAACTCTGTTTATTGGCAGTTGCGCAGGGCGTTCGAGCACGTTATTCCAAGGTGATTACTGATTATAAGAAGAAACTTTATCCGATCAGTGAGTTGTTAAACTATAATTTTGTAGCGTACCCTTCTCTAGTGAATGACTGAAACACTGTTAGGTTATGTGTTTCTATTTCTGTTGCTTGCTCCTTGGTTTGTGTTCCTTCTGAGACAACTGCTGAGTAATTACCTTCACTGATAGAACCCTAGCTTGGCATATGCCAACTTCTGTACAATTGAGGACACTTTGCACCTCGGTGCGAGGCGATCTTAATTAAGCTAAAGAGCTATGAATTGCGACTTTTCTCTTTTTTTTCATTTGGCTTTTCTCAGTACTCAGCCAGTTATAATAGGAAGTTTTCTGCTGAGAAACCTAATTTTGTTATTGAAGTTTTGGTTTTTCACTGCTGTTATTCTCTTCATTCAATAACTTTGACTTGCTGCATATCGATATGCGAGCAGAGCAGTGATCATGGAGTTTCCACAAGTAATTAAGATCGCCTCGCGCCCTCCTGCCTTGCCTTTGTTTCATTCTCCATCTAGTCAGCTTTTCTGTTTTCTGCGCAGTCGCTGTCGATTATACACAACGTGTGGATGTTCTCCGAACCTCTCTTTGGCTTGGACATCGTCATCCATGGCCTATTTCGATCGGATAGTTATATCATCTGAAGTTGGCATACCCCTAAACCAGGGTTCAACACTCTATCACTGAAGGTAATTACTCAGCAGATGTCTCAGAAAGAAACACAAACCAAGAAGCATGCAAACAGAAATAAAAACGCACAACCAAACAGTGTTCGGTCATTCACTTGAGAAGGGTAGCTAGCCATCAGTGGTCTTGGAAGAAACATGAACGAGGGAACATGCAGGAAAAACAGACATATGTCTCAAGCTATAAACTAACAACCCATTGGTCGTAGAAAATTACTTTTCACAATCAGTAATCATCTTAAAATAACGTGCTGGAAGGCCCAACCTCTAATAAGCAGAGTTACGAAAGAGCAACTCTCCTGTCATCTCTGCCTTCCCGCAGTGCTTAGGCACACCAAAATAACGTGCTCCAGTGCGAAGGCCGCGACGCAACCGCCGCAAGTATAGTTTGTCTGATTTTGTTGTTTAAGTTCTTCTCTTGCTGACCATGAGAGAGCGTAGACAAGGGGCAAGAAGGATGCATATCGTTGGACGAGTTTCTTGCCGTTACCAACTGATCAAGATCAGTGCGGCTTAATTTTATCATTATTTCAGGGTCATAGATGTCGAATACGTGAATATAGCTACTGAAATCTCGTCCGAATACCTCCGTCGTCGCCATAAAACTCGTCCAAATGACAAGGTCCAGAAAAGCCTTACATTTCTGTGAATTTTCTTGTTTTCTTCGTCACCGATAAACTATTCTGCATCAATACCTTTGTCAAATATGCCAGTAGAGGCAGACGAGGTTATTGGAAACTGGTTCAACAAAGTAGTTCGTATCTGGGTGGGGAGCCGAAAGAGAGAGTTGATCCCTATTATTGACAGATTCATATCAAAATCCTACTTATATAATCGGCTAGCGTGTGTCTGTTGGTGTGTTTGTGTGTCAGTGTGTGTGTGTGTGTGTCAGTATGTGTGTGTGTGTGTCTGACCGGAAATTCGTAACTCCTGTCCCACTGGACCTAGGGCATTCAAATTTGAAAGAGAGATAGGGGGCAGGATGGGAACACTGATGACAGATGATAGGAAGTGACAACTATCGATATAAACTGATAAGGAGCCCTAAAGGCAAAGACCTGAGTATCCGTAACTCCCTTCGTATTAGTGATGAAGCCTTGGCACTTGGGCAGGTGGTTTAGGATGTTAAGGGACCACAGATGCTCGGTGACAGAGAATGATAACAAGTGATAGGGACTGATAAGAAGCCACAGAAGGCGAGGGCCTGTAGGTCTGTGACGCGCTTCCCGTTAATAGTGGAATCTTGGTATTTCAATAGGTTATGTAAGATGTCACAGGATTGTAGGTACTCGGTGACAGGATCCAGAACGGTTGGTACCAGACCAGGAGCTGATAAAACTGACAAGGGCTAATGATATCCTCGAAAGCGTAGGGCCACTATAATAATGGCATTAATAGTGGAGCTTTGACAGTTTGGCATGTGATGTAAACTATAGTGGGATCGTAGACGACCGATGATAGGAACTGATAACAGCTGATAACAACTGATAAGAGCACTTTCGAACTGAATTTTCCTCCTGTGGTATTTGCGATGTATTTATGATGATTACGACTATTACATAGATTACGACCGCTCTCAGCAAGGTTTCTAACTCGGTAGAAGATCAAGGGTACTTTATATTTTGATATCATTTACGACAAGCTCATCCGACCGCTAATAGTTTGGGATTCTCAACTAATGATGTACCCGTGGAGAAAAGAAGGTCCAGTGATAAAGACATCTGATAATGGTGTTATTATCACTCGAGAACATTAGTGAGCACTGCAACAATTCTTTGGTTGCCTATCAGTTGAACCTTTAATGGTTCATAATTTTCGAGATGAAGAGCAATCATTTGACCCATTCAATCGTAGGCGTAAGCGTGGGCATGTGGTGCACGCATTGTGGCGTGCGTAGCCCAACTGGTATCCCATAAGCGACCACTCTCACCTCTACCTAGACCTGTCCTGGGAGGGTTATTCAAGGAGCAATCTCAGAATCGAACTGTGGGTTTTCTCACAAGCACCGCCCACTATAGACGCATGGTTCTCATCACAACGGTTCACATCTTGGAAATGATGGATTTTTTGATGACTCTCAAGTCATCCTGAAAAGTAATCGTGGTCTTTCACCACAGACTCCGCCCTCTGATGAGGGGCATGAAGCTCCAAGAACTCTTCAGTATGACTTTTAAAATAAAACTCTTCAGTATGACCTTAAAATTAAAAAGGTGAAAGTTGAATTGTGTCGGTGGTGGCAGAATCAAGCAATAATACAAGATTATCCCCGTTTATGGTTACTATCGGAAGCTTGCAATTTTTGTAATCAAATTGTAACCATATTTAACACTAATTTCTTTTACTAAGTTGTTTTCTTTAACTCTTCATGAGGTTTGTATACAAGCTTTATTAGGCTGACGTTTCGGCGGAGTCGCCTTGCAGAGCCTAGAAAGATCATAACAATTTATGACTATCCGACCAAACGTCTCCACTGCCATACTAATTTCTTTCAGGGTTACTGAAAAACCGACCGTTCCGAGCCGTGGATATTCTCGAAAAGCAATGTCCCAACTACGATATCACTTTATCTGGCTAAGGACATTGACAGCTTAGCTCCTACCTCGGTTCCGCCTGAAGACGTTTTCATCCATGGAATAAACTTTGCTTTTCATCCTAACCTGACCAACATGACTTACCCCCTTTGTCGAGGAAATTATAGGCGTCAGCTTCTCCCCACCGTCCCCCCCCCCCCCACTCCTTTTAATCTCGGGTGCATTCGTTGCTAATGCGCTGACAGCCGTCGTAGACTATGCAGCGAATTACTCCGTGGGATTGTTCCCTCTCATCCATCGTCTCTTCACTTTGCCCCTCCCCTTCCCCTTTTTCGGACTCTCTAATTCTTATTTTCCTATTCTTACTGAAAAATAAATCGCAAATGAATTACATTCCACGGCACGTTTACTTCCTTTACCAAGCCGGTGCAAGTTATTGATACTGTACTGAAGTGTTGGATCTACAGAACTATCGATGTGCAAATAGTTAGATTGGGAATGGCTTGAATCTTATCTAGCTGTAAATAATCTATATTTATTTGAGAAATTGTTGGGAGAGGTGGCAGAGGGAAGTGGGAGGAGCCTAACTCCAGCTAGACCATGTTTGACACTGGATGCGGGATCTTGATGCCAAAGGTTGCCGGAGGAAATCAACATGTAGATGAATCAAAAGTTTATTCAGTTCTTTGGATGAACTTTGGGTTACGCGACACTGGTTGTATGACACCCATGGCAATCCCCAGAGTCGTGGGAAGCGCCTTTGCCTCATGAATTCACACGGTTTGTCGATTCCCTTCGGTGGCATTTACTGGAGCTGTAGTCCGTAAAAACTAGCAGTGTGAACTTTTATTATGCACGAACTCATAATTTCCGTTTCCGGCTATCCAACGACGTCAACAACCCAAATCATGCCTACATTAAAGTTAGTTTTACTCGTTAAACACACTTGTACAATCTGGCAACAACGAGGGTACATATGAGAAAGCTTGATAATGACCAATATTCTCGTTTGATTACTAATCCTTATTTTCCTAAACAGGGTACGGTATTGAAATATACTGGACTTACGGGTAAATATGGATTATTCGGTTAGTTAACATTAGGACAAAAGTAGAGCAAGGTTCGTTTAGAGCCGACGTAGCCGAGGTAGGAGTTGACCAGTCAATATCCTTCGTCAGAGAAAGTAATATCATAGTCGGGATATTGTTTCTTCAGAATATCCACAGTCTTAGAGTGATCGGCTTTACCGTAACCCTGAACGAATTTTGTAATGAATTAGACATACAGTTCTACTTCTAAAAATCGTAGGTACCTGAGAATATCCATAAACGAGGATTTTCTTGTCTTCATGTTTGATTCGACCACCACCAACACAATTCAACTTATAGGATGGTCCTACAGCTGACTCAGTAACATCAAATATATCAGAGTGGAAATTGCACTTGTAATAACCACGTACAATGTGTTTCTTCTCTTTGGAAGACTTGTCAGTACACTAAAAATAAATGAATAAACAATAATTGGTTCTAATTACAAGCATTACTAATATTTGTGCTACGATATCTTGCCCTATTTTTTGAGGAAAAACAAAACGCCGAACTGACTATCAAAAAGTAGGTCTGGGATTAGGTGAAACGAAAGCTACTACAGGAACACGGGATTCCACCCACCATGGCAACCTCCAGCACAGATTTTGAATCCTTATTTTTCCACAGATTTTGAATCCTTGTTTTTCAGAATTTTCAGAAGGGTTTTTGTTTTGTTTCCTAAATGGTTTTTTTTCTTTTTTTGTCCCTGGGGGAGGTGATGTAGTGGCAAGTGGCGCACTTCACGCACGGATGGTTGCAGGTTCGAAACCCGGATCGACATACGCCTCGGCCAACCAAGCCTTCTATCCCTCCGCGATTGGTGAATTGGTACCAGACTCGTCTGGAGGGATAAAAGCACTGGGCTTGTACACCGCAAGTCATTGTATAGGCCACATATGCACTCATTACGAAACTACAATTCTGAATGGAAGTCGAGTGCGGGGCGCATCCCTCATCACAGGGATTGATTAAGCCAAAAACTTTATCATAGCTCTACTTTATTTTTATTATTTTTTCTACCCAACGTAACACCATAACAAAACAAGTGAATTTTGTACAACATCTCAATAAGAACAGGCTTAAAGTGACGTTGTATGGGTGAGAGAGCCCAGACGGGAGCAGAAAGCCTTGCGCATTACTCCCAATAGAAAGTCAGCTGCATATATGATGCGCTCAAAGAAGTTCAACAAAAGCCGATGAGGTAGTTGGGAGTTTCGTTCCTGGGGCTGCCAGTTGTTCCAGCTACCGTGCCACGACCTAAGGCACCAGTTGGTCCTACATGCCCTAGCCCACATGTTCATGCCTTGTTATAGAGTTACAGGAGCTGATCAGGGACGTGTAAAAGTTACAAAAAGAGTGAAAATTGTAATTTCTGATGAAGCTTTTCATTGACTGAAGTTGGAAAAGTTCGATGATTACCTCAATCAAAATGTATTTGAATGTCCCGGATGGGTCAATATCAACGTCCTTCACGTCTGCCAAAGGCATGATGTTTTACCTGAAGTTAGGCATTGCTTTAAATATCCCAAACGAATCTGCGCTCGACGTGACATTCAGCACGAGAGGAAACAAGAAATAAATGTAAGTATGGCTCAAATTAGTTTTGAATGGAATTTTAATGGAGTTATCATAATGGATTTAAGTAGAGATTGCCAATATTAACCGCACAAGTAAATAACTCCCGACAAATAAAAGGCAGACGACGGATAACGTGTTGAGCATGCATTCACAGAAGTAAATATAGCTACCGTAGTCTTGCCCTCATAAATTTTGTCAAAGGGGCAGTAGGCGTTTTTCCGCTCCTTTACAGCGACTAACTCCCGAGCGTTTTATAACATTGGTCTTACTTGTTCAGAATTCCAACAATTTTCGGATTTGCACCTCAGAAGCTCTCCTAAGGGGATTATGTTGGATAAAGCGATTACTTAATTGCTGATCACGGGTAGAGCAGCACTACCTTCTCAGTATGAGAAGTATTCAATGGTATCATGTCGAAACCAATCAGCCGATTGGGATAGCTCATCTGAAACACCCATACTTCCACAGTAGGTAAATCTCGGCACTACTGTGTGTTACAGCGACACAAAGCTGCCACCACGCTGAAGAACGGGGAACAGCCTACGTTCCTACTTCACGTTTTGTGAAACTTCACGTTTTGAAACCGAACTTGATGCCGCAGAAAAGCACAAAAGGCCATCAGTGGAAGGCATAAAGCAGAGCTAGACCGAAACATTTTGTATGGACTTCCACTCTGGGGTCGAACCATATAAAACTATTTTATTGTATTTTGTAAAAACAATTATGTTAGATTAACAATACACATGAAACCTCTCCATCGTCTTATTTGACTCGTCTAATTCGTGAAATTCTATGCATAATCATTCTAGGATAATGAATACATCTATACACACAATGCTGTGAACAATAGCATTAATTATGGACATAATCGGAAACGATGTTTCAATCACAACAAATGAATAAAAAAAACTAAGATGCTATTCTTCTGTGTGAACTAAGTTTTCGCCGGGTCTATAACTGCTGCCATAAATTGCATGTTCGTCGACTTACTCAGCCGTAACGACCCAAATTTGGTTTCCTAAGCCTATAGAAAACTAGTGCGCGAGTATTAGGTATTACCTACAGTAAGGTAGTCGGTGATAGAACTTTAAAGTCTTATGATGAACATTTTACAAAACAGTTAACCGAGATACCTTGCAAGAATACATGAGCTTGAAGTAATTTGCAGGTATCAAAGAGATCAAGCCTTGCCTTCAGTAACCTTCATTAGAGAAAGTTATGTTGTAATCAGGATATCGCCTCTTGAGAATATCGACAGTTATCGAATGGTCCGCTCGTCCGAAACCCTGAAATAGGAGTAAATTCAAGAGAGATAACGCCCGAAAAGGGGAGGGAAACTGTAGTCCAGGACGTTTCGTTCTCCCTTCCCAGCACTGCCGGCGCAACACCCATTACTACCAAGTTTTTGGTGGTAGTGAGACTTGCGTCGATGTTATCGAAAACGAAGAACAAAACCTCATAACCCCTCGGTCGAACCAGAAGGAACTGCGTCTCAACCAGCCAGCTGTGGCTGCCACATCGCAACCGTTGCTGCCACTTATGTAATTAGTAAATCCTTTGACCCATAATGAGCTGGGAGGCCATGCATAACAGAGCATTACTAGGACAACAAAATATGGCAAAATGATCTATCAATGAAAAGTGCATGAAAAGTAAATAATTACATGAGAATATCCATAAACAAGGATCTCTTTCGCGTCGTCCGTCATGTCGTATCCTTCCACCTCCAACACAGCTAAGTTTGTACGACGGCCCTGCATCTTCTCGAGCAGCTCTAAGAATATCGACATGGAAATGGCATTTGTAATATCCGCGCACTATTTTCTTTGTCTCGTTGGATGATTTATCGGTGCACTGAAAAAATTATTCCATTTTACAACCGCAATCGATCTTTCGTGTTGAATGAGTGAATTCTAAAGTGTGAGAGGGACAGGAAGTCCTTCACAAAAATCGTTAAGTATTAACTCCGTGGTCTCAACCCAAGTTTCCTTGAATCGTCTGCTCCATTCATTTCTAAATCTCCGGAAATGCCAAGTTTCAGGGTTATTACAATCCCTCCACTGTGAACATAGAAAGTTAGTTTTCTCCCGTGTGGCAGATAAGAGCGCAAATTACACAGCTATGAGTGTCGCTAGCCATAAAAAGTAGCATAAACGAGATCTCTTCACCTGACATCTATTACTCAGTTGGTTCTACTCTCATGAATTATGGCGTGAAAAAAAAATGAATCCCAAATATTTATTGCTCCAGCGAATGGACGCCATTTATAGTCGGTACCGTTCGTTATTCGATAAGTTGGGAAACAGCGCTATCAATTGAGAGACACCCAAACGCTCACAGACGGCGGCGCACTCATACGGAACTTACAATCGTGCGCCTTACATTTTTCGAAAAGAACGTTTTTTTTCATGCTACTAAACCTTGATGGGTAACGTAAACCTCAACTACTCCCAAAGTGTCGATTGCATACATCCACTCACAGTTCCTTACAACAAGAACCTGATTGATTTCCAACGAAAACAGCCACATTCGATCTCTTCCCATCAATTTGTTTTCAAAGTTCCTCAAAAACCCAATCATCCGTTTCGGAGATTTCAGCACAATGGCCCGCCATCGTGATGATGAGTCTGTGATTATACCAAACAAGTTTCGGAACCCAAACAAAACGGCAAACTTCAAAACAGTCAACCTTGATCAAAATATATTTAAATGTCCCCGATGGATCAATATCGACATCTGGTATATCTGATAATGGCATGGTGTGAGACCTGAAATATGTTGAAGAAGAGTTCAAGCAGTGTTTCGAGCTGAAAAATCGCGGATCTGTGGAAATGCAAAACTGGAGGCTTGCTAAGTGCATCGAATACGTATCGATCGGTCCTACACATCCACAGTTCTGCATTTCCACTAATCCACAAATTCCCCAGCTCGGGACAAAACATTGTTAGACTGGGTAGTCAGAGATATAATGTTTCGTACACCACTACTAAGTCAGCCACAAGCTGTACCTTTACAGAAACCAAAGAAATTTAAGCATTATATCGGAAGGCAGCAAACAATCTAACAGTTAATTCAGCTTGAAACCGTTGCAAATGAAAAACTGAAGGCAAGCCAAGTTCACTATCGAGCGGCTGCTTACTTATGATATGCTCAGTGATATGATTCGGGAGATCACGGTAATCTTGGGTCAGGACTTTCAATTTAAAGAGGTGTACCTGACTTTTCTACCGCCAATGAGCCTCCAGAGCTTTTGGAGAAGAGCCGTGTACATTTTAGAACCTATTTTGCACCACTTGCACGGTTATCGATCAATTTGTACCCGTTTCGCAGCACTTCTTGTACGAAAATGTCGTACACTGTCGCCAAAACGGTGTTTACCAATTTTGGAGTGACAGATGGCGTACAAGATGGTCCCTTGCTCCTTCACAGAGGCTCAAATGAGCGGCATAGCAACAGCCTCGCCGCTTTCGAAGATCGTCTCAGTTAATTAATGCTCTCCGCTACGTACCCGTTTAAATGTCGCACGAGAAGCGCATTCTATAGTCAGCGAAGTATAAACGAGCATGACAAATAAGAACTATTTGTTTTGTAGCCCTTTCGGTGAAAATGTAGTTGGGGGGTGCCAGCGCCTTTTTGTGCTCTGCGTCTCTGACAGTGGCGGCAGAGTGCATAGAAATAACAGAGATGGATTCCTCCCCTTCTAAAAGTTAGGGGAGGAGCTCCGGGGTGGGAGAGATGATTATTTCGTGCAAAAAGGTGGGAAGGGGTTAGAATTGGACATCCAATTGGTTCACCCACCCCGGAGCTCCTTCCCTAACTTTTAAAAGGGGAGGAGCTCCGGGATGGGTGAGATGATTAGATAGTGTAAGAACTGACGAGACGCAGAGCACAAAAGGGCGCTGGCACCCCCCAACTACATTTTCACCGCCCTTTCATATGAATTAGAGGAACAAAGGCTACCACACCCAACAAGGTCTGCATAGGAACGAAAATTCAGAGCGGGAACGTATTTACTACAGTAACCTTGTGACGGGAATAAAATGCAATGTACTTACATGCACAATATATTTCATTCCACGGCATATTGTATACGAATACACAATCCTCCACCCGTTACATATACGACGCATCGAAAAGGAACCCCAGGCAAGGAGACGGGAGGTAGTTGAATGCGGGGTTATGTCGGACCACGACCATTGGTTCGTGCCAGAACTCCCACTAGGATTACTAGGTAGTAGGTGGGTGGGAGCAGGTACCGGGAATTCAGACGATTGGTATAAACCACTTGGCAATGGAGGACACCATAAAACCCTAAAATATTGAAACTATTCAGGCTCTCCAAAGTCGATGCTTATCATCCGTGGATCTCATCTAGCCAAAGCTGTGAAGAAACCCTACTAATGAGAATTAATCGTAGTGAGGGCTCATCAACTCTCTTCCATTTAAATGTAAATTTCCCCAGGGGCAACAGTTGCACAGAATTGATCATTATGTAAACAAAATAGGACCAATAAACTACCCTGCAATGGTTGCGGCGACTGCCTTACTTGGAAAACCAAAGATTTTCAATAGAGTTGCTGACGTTCCGAAGCAAGTTCTCAGCGTAAACATTTATGGGGGCCTATGAAACGAACGACGAGAAATAACGCCGCAGCAGAATTTTCCCGACGTCACGCCAAGGTACGATGTGGTCACCTTCGTATAAGCGTCCTTTGTTAACGTTGGAAATAGTGACACTATTTGAATGACATTGAAAATTCATCCAGCAACTATTTTCCTTCTGACTGGAGCTCCGTTCTGATAACTTACTTTGAAGTACTCTCCTAATTGATTTTGAATCTCTCATTCAATAGTTTCTATCGTGAGATCTCATTTTGTGGTCGTAGTCGTCTTTTCGTTTCGGGATTGCAACGGATTTTCTAATGAAAGATAGCAAAATTTAGATATTTGATTTCAGCTGTCATTGTTTGATGAGGATTGGAATAGCTGTTTCTGAGTGATTCCTGACCATATTCACC